>OZ005736.1:120146255-121346255 GCA_963930755.1 Eudasyphora cyanicolor
GGAATACAGACGTTGACGAATGGCCGGGGAAATGAATTTCAGAACAAACTTATTTAAATGCATCTTTTGAGAGTTTAAACGCCTTTTAAATCTGCAAAACTTTTTAATCATAATTTACATTTTTTAGAATTATTGACACCGCTTCAGACAATGACGAAGCGTTACTTTTTGTTCCTTATTTCTATTCGATAGGCTCGGCATTGTATTCTTCCTCTGAATCCGAAGATGAGGAATACAAAATAACGTTTGATCTTTTTAATGTTAAAAATAAACTTCACTGCAAATATATTATTTCTATATTTCTTATTTCTTGAAGTTTTTCATTTCGCCGCTCACAACTTCTATTTTTCTTCTTCTTCGCTATTTGATATTGCCATTCCACACAAAATGATAACAAAAAATCAAAATTGTCGATCGACTCCCGTGATCCAAAGAAGTCGTTGCTGCGATAACTTTTTCGACACGAAAACGATTTCGTTAACGGAAGCCGTGATTAGGCCCCAGGCTGATAGAAATTGTCAATTGCTATACATACCTCGGAGTTGATTTGACATATAATCTGTCCTTTAAAAAACATCTTCAGAGAAAACTATCTGCTTCTAAAATCGCTATTAACTCAACTTGGTCGAAATACATAAGTCATCCAAAAATTTCCAGAGACAATAAATTAAAAATTTTAGAAGCTTGCTCATAATCCTTAATGTTATATGCTGCACAAGTATGGGGCTATGAAAGATTTGAAGATGTGGAAAAGTTACTTCGGTTTTATTTAAAGAAATTACTGCTCTTGCCAAACAATACCCCAAACTATGTCTTATACATACGGGTCTGTTCTGTAATCACGGCGATTTGATATCACGGTGATTTTAAAATCACCGGCGACTTAACATCACTTTTGGAGTTCGAAATCGCCCGAACATATTTCGTACAATCTTTTTTGGGAGGCTATGCATAATAAACCGGGCGTTTTCGAACTCCAAAAGTGATTGTAAGTCGCCGGTGATTTTAAAATCAACATGATTTCAAATCACCTTGCTACAGAACATACCCGATAGAAACCGGCCTAAATACTTTATTTACTTCAACTTTAAAAATGCACTTTAGCTACATTGAAAAAGTATTGAATCTTAGTCCTGATAGATTACCGCGAATATTAGCTGAAGAAGTAATAGCATTGAATGTCTCCTGGGCAAAAGAATGGACAAATTTATGTAATACATTGGAATACCATCTGCATAACGACGGTACTCCTATATGTGTACACTGGAGGAGAATAATATATGCTTTGCAAATGAAAGAACGTAACGTTTTTCGCTTAAATGCTTCTAATTCTCAATTCCACGACCTCTATTGTCAACTAAATTATAACGTAACACCTAAACTAACCGCTAAATTATCTACTCGAGCTACCAGTTTAATTATAAAAGCTAGATGTGGTCTCCTTGATCTAAATGCAAGATGTTTTAAAGACAATACAGATGGAATATGCACACTTTGTAACATATGGACGAATCAGAAAATACATTCCACATATTTGTCCTATTTACAGCGAATTTAGAATTGTGTGCCTGGCCAAATTATTCTCAACAAAAATGAAGTTATTAATATACTAAATGGCACGAATTTCCTGAATTTGTATAAATATATAGAAATTTGTTCTCAATATAGAAAATTAATTGTTAATGAATTCAATATCTAAAATGTACATATCGTCGGTGCGCCGACGAAAACTCCTATGTGTTTTTTTACTAGTTTTCAGGAGAGACAAAAAACGTTGCTATTTCGTCAAATCGCGATGTTTTTAATATCTCAGATTTTTTAATTTTTCTTTTAATTATTTACCACCAATATATCATAACAAAAATCGTATATGTGAAAATCCCATGACGTGGTAAATTGTTTTCATGAAAATCGACGCATAGGATGTTTTGTTTGGAGCATTTTAAATATTTATAAAACAAAAAAATTACACATAGGAGTTTTGATATTTCAATGTTCACAGCGTATCTCAGGCATACGAAAGTTGGCCTGGGTTGTGGCTAAAAACGGCTAATGAGGTTTTGTACAGAATCACCTCCTCAACTCAGATAAGAAGAAATCGAAATCTGATCTGTTTCCTTTCGCGAGTTTTTTTTTTTTTTTTTTCCTTTATTCATTCCTCTAGGGAACATAGGGCTTCTACAAGATTATTCCACATATTTCTATCATAACCAAAAGTCTTGATTTCATCCCATGACTTGTTAAGTTTCCGTATTTCCATTAGAGTTGTTCGACGCCATGTGCTCTTTGGTCGTCCGCGTCGTCTGCAGCCTTGCGGGTTCCATTCTAGTGCCTTTCTACATATACTTTCGTTCGATTTTCGGAGCGTATGTCCAATCCACTTCCATTTCCTTCTTCTTATTTGGACTCTCATTGGAATCTCGCTAGTTTTGTTCCACAATTCAGTGTTTGAAATTGTATTCGGCCAAAAAATGTGACATATAGTACGTAGAAATTTATTTATTTGTGACTGGATCTTCTTCAGTACTGTGGCCGTTGTGAGCCATGTTTCACTTCCATATAGTAACGGTGATTTTACACAGGCGTTGAAAATGCGTATCTTGGTTTGGAGAGATATTTGCGGTGAACGCCATATATGCTGTAATCTTCCAAATGCGGACCTGGATTTGCCTAATTTATAGTGTACATCTTCTTCGATACCGCCAGTCACAGACATCATACACCCAAGATAGCAGAAAGTGTCCACATATTGGATTTCTTGGTCATTTACTTTAAATGGATTGCTGTTGTTACTATGGATACGCATCGCTTTGGTTTTCTTGATATTTATTTCTAGGCCAACGGCTTTTGAAAAAGTAACTAGCTCTTGTAGTTTGCTCTGCATATCGCAGCGTCTATGTGACATGAGACATATGTCATCCGCAAAATCGAGGTCTTCAAGGTAATTGTGCAGACCCCAAACTATTCCTCTCTTTTTCTTGCTTATCTCCATCATGATATTATCTAGTGTGACAGCGAAGAGTAGGGGTGATAAGGGACAACCCTGTTTCACACCAGCGTTAGTGGTAAATGGTTCGCTGTTCATTCCACTGTGACGGACTTGTACAGTGGCGTTGTCGTACATCACTTTGATCATATTTATTATTTTTGTTGGAACACCTTTATTTTTCAGTGATGTCCATATTGCGCTGCGCTTGATAGTATCGAATGCCTTTTGAAAATCTACAAATACTAGGTAAAGAGGAGAGCGCCACTCAACGGATTGTTCAATTATAATGCGGAGTGTACCTTTCGCGAGTTATCGCGATAAAAACAATTTGTAACCAAAAAACCGAACTTTATTACATTTAATCGCGGAAATTTAAAACTATAACATAATTTCTTATAGATATGAACATTTGTAAGACGCTTTGTAATGTCCGCTATATTTCCTATATTATTCTATAGCGAAATTTTTGTAATACAAAAATTCGACTCACACCGCTAAAATTTTTCCAAAAATATTATTGTGAATTTATTAAAATTAATATATTTACATTCTATGATTTCTGAGGGATAGATTGGCCCTAGCATTTCCGCCATAAACATCCCGCGACGAATGCATTTCGCACAAAAAACATTTAAGTTCAGAATTATTTTACAATATAATGCTATTATTACGCGAACGGTCAGTCCTAGGAAAAAGTAGTCAAAGAAAGTTTGGGAGATACTATAAACGACTACAAGTCTTTCTTTAACAAAAAAACTTATAAAAATTAGGTAGGGATTTACAATGTGTCAAATCAAAATATGCCTCATATAAAGGGAAAAGTACACAAAAGTTTTAACACACTGTAAATTCTTACCAAATTACTATAAATTTTGCATGTTAAAGAAAGAATTGTAGGCCTTTCGCTTATCTCCCAAACTTCCTTTGACTACTTTTCCCCAGAACTGTTCGCGAGATAATAGCATTATATAGCAAAATAATTCCGAACTAATTTTTTTTTTGTACAAAATTTTTTCGTCGAGGAATATTTTTCGCGAAAATGCTGATATTAATCTTATCCTCAGAGATTATAGAATGCAAATATATTAATCTTAATAAATTCGGTATAATATTTTTGGAAAAATTGGGGGTATAAGTCGATTTTATGGATTACACAAAATTCGCAATATAAAAACATGGCAAATATCGCGGATGTTACAAAGCGTCTTACAAATAATCATATTTAAAGGAAATTGTGTTACAGTTCTAAATTTCCGCGTTTTTCTTAACAAATCAAAGCTATTAAGTTTGTTTTGAGTAAAAGTACTGTTTTCGCGATAACTCGCGAATGGAAGCAGATCCAATTTTGATCTATTCATTGTCGAATAGAGGGGGTGATTCTGAACAAAACCTCATTAGCCTTTTTTTGGCGTGAATCTAAGCCAACCTTCTATCCCTTGGGACAGGCTGTGCCTACAACACATAGGAGTTTTTGTCGGAGCATTGCTATAGAGGGATACACATAGGAGTTTTTGGTAACTTCGGAACCGGTCAAGATAGCGCAAAATGCTTTGGTGGGTAGTCGTTTGACCGCTAGGACGTTCTAATTCGACAATAAAAAAAAAATCGAAAAATTACACATAGGAGTTTTTGTCGGCGCACCGACGATATGTATATACATTTAAATGTCACTCCGGCTCACAGCAAATATGCTACGCCGAAAATATATTATAATAATGTTACTATCTATATTTTAATACTGTTATAACTAAGAATCTATTAATAAATAATAAATAATAATTTAAAATGTTCATGATCTTTTTGGGGTTCAAATTAGCATTTATTCATAAATAATGGTAAGTCATGTAATTAGTTGTTGTACAAAAATTTATCGGCAATACGACATAATTATTTTTTGGTCCAAATATAACACATATACAGATAATGACTAATGAATCCCCTTACCTTGAGTCTCAAAAAAATATTAGTAAATTTATTTATTTTTTTGTTTTATTTGAATTATTATCAATATGTACTGGTATTATAGATCAAAGCAGTTTACTTTTGGTACAAAATGGTCCATTTGTGGTAGAGGTACCAAAAGGAGCGACCCAATAACGGTCACTTTTCTCTGGACCATTTTGTACCAAAACTATACAAAATTGCATGTATTTATATGCACTGATATTAAAGTTGTAAGCTGTTAACTTTTGGTGTAAAATGGTTCATTTGTGTGGGAGGTACCAAACGGGGCGCGCCAATTACGGCCACGTTTCTCTAGACTCTAGGTACTATAAAAGCA
The DNA here is from genome assembly GCA_963930755.1 of Eudasyphora cyanicolor. NCBI lineage: Eukaryota > Metazoa > Arthropoda > Insecta > Diptera > Muscidae > Eudasyphora > Eudasyphora cyanicolor. The sequence goes on from OZ005736.1 coordinate 120,151,526, forward strand.
TTGCAATGTACGAAATTTCATGTATGTATTTGTATATACTGGTATTAAAACATCATGTAACACATCGAAGGATTGACCTAAGACCCTAAGTATGTTCGGCGGATATTCGTTTTGTGTCATTTTAAGTCGAATGAGCAATGTCCGTCCGTCTGTCCGTCTGTCTGGAGCGCACGATAAATATCGAAAGGAGTAACCGATTGACTTCAAATTTGGAATGTACGAGGGTTGCTATTTATATTTCTGTCCTGGCAATGTTGGTGTTGACATTTTTAGCATAACTTCACTCAGACCGTTTCGTCATTTGAGCGCGAATTGTTTTGGTTACAGTGTGTTGAATATACACCTCCAAAACATGGTTTTTGAACGCTTCAACAGCTGCTTCAGGCGTCGAAAAACGTTGACCAAGCAGTTTTTCTTGATGTGAGTGAATAAGAAGAAGTCATTGGGTGTCAAATCAGGGCTGTACGGCGGATGGCCCATCAATTCGACGTTTTGGCCGGTCAAAAAGGCGCTGGTTTGAGCCGATGTGTGAGAGCTCGCATTGTCATGGTGCACAATGATTCGTCTTCTCTTTTTCGTTTTTTAAATTTCTCTGAACACTTCAGGCAAACAAATTGTGGTGTACCACTCAGAATTGACCGTCCTACGTTGCTCAAGCGGAACAGTCGCCACATCACCAGTTTTGCCGAAGAAACAGGCGACCATTTGCTTCGAAGTGCTTCTTCCACGAAAAACTTTCGTTGGATTTCGCTCGTTTTCGAAGACCCACGCGGTCGATTGCTGTTTTGTTTTGGGCTCACACCCATAGATCCAAGATTCGTCACCTGTGACGATCTTATAAACGTCTTTTGAAGCACCGCGACCGTATTTTTTCAAAATTTCTTTGCACCAATCGACACGAGCCTTTTTTTGAGCGATTGTCAAATTGTGCGGGATCCAACGAGAGCAAACCTTTTTCACGGCCAGGTGTTCATGCAATATCGAATGTATGCTGGTGGAAGAAATGCCCAAGGATGCCTCTATCTCCCGGTATGTCACATGACGATCTTGCATTATCAGTTCACGCGCGGCGTCAATGTTCTCTGGCACAACGGCCGTTTTTGGACGACCTTAACGACCTTCGTCTTTGACCGAGCGTCGGCCACGATTGAATTCATTAAACTAGTTTTTCACTGTGCTATAGGATGGTGCTTCATCGCCATACAAAGATTTAAGTTCATCGATGCACACTTGTCGTGATAATCTACGTCGAGAGTTGTGAAAAATGTCGCACGAAAATGTTCACGAGTTAATTACATTTTTTGCTACCTGTAAACAACACAAATGATGGTCGTACGTCAAAACGTTCTGGGTACGTTTATGCTAAAAAATGTCAAACTTTTGGTACCTCCCACACAAAAGGGGCTATTTTGAACAAAAAGTAAACTGCTAATAACTTTAATACCAGTGCATACAAACACTTGAAATTTTGTACAGTGTAATGCTTTTATAGTACTACAGTTCAGTGAAAAGGGCCCTCCCAAACAAATGAACAATTTTGCACCAAAAGTTAACTGCTTATTGCTTTAATGTCAGTCCATACAAATAGTTGAAATGTTGTGCAGTGTAATGTTTATATTACCTACAGTCCAGTAAAAAGTGGGCGAAGTTGCCATGTGCTTTTTGGTACCGTCCACTCAAATTTACAAATTCCATAAATATACGAAGATTTTTTTGGGACTGAAGGTGGGGGGATTCGTAAGTCGGATTTCCCGACTTAACTTTCTTATTTGTTTTTGAAAAACTGTTGTTACCTCTGAATAAAATATTTAAAAAATCAATCTCAGGCTAAATTAAAACCAGTAAGGAAAGACAGAAAGTCGGGCGGGGCCGACTATATAATACCCTACACCTACCTACCAATGCGAAAATGGGCATTGCGATAAGAATTTGGTAGTGTTCATACATGTAATAAGCAAACTCTCTCTGCCGATTTTCGTACTGATCGGATATAAAACACGGTTTCTACAGCGCTTACATGTCAAATCGGGTGTAACATATATATTCGGACTATGTTTTAATCTGAACCGATTTTCCCCGAATTGGGCAGTGTTCATACATGTAATAAGAAAACTCTCTATGTTAAATTTCGTACTGATCGGATATAAAACACGATTAGGTTAGGTTAGGGTGGCAGCCGTATTTTTTTTACAAGCTCACATAGACCAGTTTAGGTCCCACGATTTCTACAGCGCTTAAATGTTACATCGGGTGAAACGTATATATGGGGGCTATATCTAAATCTGCACCGATTTTCCCCGAATTTGTCAGTGTTTATGCATGTAATAAGAGAACTTTCTCTGCCGAATTTCGTACAGGTCGGATATAAAATACGATTTCTACAGCGCTTACATGTCAAATCGGGTGAAACATATATATGGGGACTATATCTAAATCTGAACCGATTTTCCCCGAATTCGGCAGTGTTTATTCATGTAATAAGAGAACTCTCTCTGCAAAATTTCGTACTGATCTGATTTAAAATACAGTTCCTACAGCGCTTACATGTAAAATCAGCTATATCTAAATCCGAACGGATTTTCTCCGAATTTGGTAGTGTTCATTCACGTAATAATAAAACTCTCTCTGCCGAATTTCATAAAAATCGGATTTAAAATGTGGTTTCTACAGCGCTTACATGTCAAATCGGGTGAAACATATATATGGGGACTATATCCAAATCTGAATCGATTTTAACCAATTTTAATAGGGATCGTCCTTGGACCAAAAAAGAGCACTATGCTAAATTTCATCACAATCGGACCATAAATACGACATGCACTTTGATTACAAGAATACATGGACAGACGGACAGACGGACAGACAGACGGATTTGGCTAAATCGACTCAGAAAGTGATTCTGAGTCGATCGGTATAATAAACAATGGGTCTATCTCTTCTCCTTTTAGGTGTTACAAACAAATGCACAAAGTCATAATACCCTGTACCACAGTGTGGTGTTGGGTATAAAAATGGCCATATTGGTCCACTCCTTCTAGTACCTCCCTCACATAGGGTTTACTTTTGGTGAAATATTGATTCTTTAAAAACTTGCATACTACTTTTTCGAATCTTCTGAAATTCCACACATATTATTACTTTATTAGTCGCTATTATCTCGAGAAAAATGGGTGAAGTTGCCCCGCCCTTTTTGTACCTCCTACACAAATGGACCATTTGCACCAAAAGTTAACAGCTTATATCGTGAATACCAATGCACCTTGTACTATATATTTAAAAGTTCATAAGCAGCATCACTTTCTGACAATCCATCAGTGCAATTTATAAAGGGTGGGCCGTTTAAAATTTGAACTACCGATTACTTTGACTTGACGTGATTTGAGCCCTTTGGGTTAATTTCTGTGGGGAGCCGTTAAGTATAAATGTTACGCAAAGCATCCAGAGACAATTGAAGCGTTGAAACATGAAATCGAAGTTGTCATTGAAGAGATTCTACCCGAAACAATCGAAAATGTACAGAAAAATTGGGTTGGACGGATGAGGTACGCCGAGCCGGCCGTGGTAGTCATATAAATGATATTGTGTTCCATTATTTAATGACAAAGTTCAACCTTTCCAATAAAACCAGAAATTTGAAGAAATTATCAGTATTTCGTATAGCCGATTCAAATTTTAAATAATAAATGGCCCACCGCAGCTGAGTCCATCCCTAAAATTCTTGTGTTGTGTTCCATTATTAAATAACAAAGTTCAAACTTTCCAATAAAACCAGAAATTTGAAAAAATTATCAGTACTTTTCTCTATAGCCTATTAAAATTTAAAATTTTAAATGGCCCACCCTTTAGTTACGAAAGTTTTAATTTAATCAAGTTTTTAATCAAATTTTGCATCAAATAAAACTCATTAAAAGTATACGTTTTTCAATGTATACTCGTATTATAAATCAAAGCAAACAAGAGTAAATAAAATTGGTCTTTGTCTACAATAAGTATTAGCTAAGCAATTACAAGGTAAACATTATAAATAAACTTCTAAAGTCTTGACCATTTACTTTTATTTCCAAAACATTTAAAAAAATGCAATATTTTTTTACTTCTTAACCCTTCGTGTAAGTAATTAAAATAGTTATTGCTTCCTTGTCTCTCGGCCACATCTAAAGTAATTTAATATAGGGAAATTATCAAATCCTCTTACACTCGTTTTTCGCCTCAATTACTATCTCCATGTCTCTCCGCTCGGTACCACATACCGACATATGAGGGATTCATCTGATATGGTGGTGTTGAGGGGCAGATACCCTCCACAACATAGAGCAATTACAGTGGCTCAACTTAAGCACGGAGAATAGTAAATTAATGACCTCATAAATACTTTTGTTTCATCGTTTTTCATTGCATTGTTTTATTATTTTTGCTCCACCCAATGTTTCATAAAAACCAGAAACGGAAACAAGTCATTCTAAACTAGCATAAACCATAAAAAAATTGGAAAAAGTTATTAAAAAATACCAACACATTTAGCAAAACAACAATAAAAATATTCTGGCAGTAACAATAACAGCAATTCTATGTTGAGTAGAAATAGAAAAATTGCATCCAGAGTAACAAAAAAAGGCAAAAAACAGAGAATTCACATTTGAACAATAAAAGTCAAAAATGTATGGAAAATCGTAGAAATTCTGTGTGTTGGATGTTCGTCCTTTCATCACACTTTGCAGAGGGCAAAATAACATCCAGGCAGACAGACGAACGGATGGCTGGACAGACAGACAGACATATGCACAGGAACTAAAATGCCGACAGACGGACGGACGAATGAACATAAAGTCAGACTAAATAACTGACAGTAACATGCAAACAATATGAAAATAAAAACGCTTGCAAGTACTCACTATTCCTGGACAGACACTCCCACAGACATAGATTCCCGCAATCATCATCGTCCCGGAAAATTTCCGAGTTTGAACGTGCATCATTCACAATGTTGCACATAGAGAGAAACAGATAGACAGACAGATGGACGCACATTCATAGTCGGTTGGTGGGTCGGCAGATCCTGGTTGGCTTTATTTTGTGGGATTGCCATTCAGGAGTAATCAAAGTCATATCGTGGGAAACACTAGATTCCAACAGCAGGTGTTGTGCAGACAACAGCTTACTTGTCATAGATAAAAATAAAAACTCATTTGTTAATTGTATAACAAACAAGTAAGAAAGTTCAGTCGGGTAAACCGACTTAAGAATCCTCTCACTTTCAGTCCCAAAAATTTCAAATTTTCACACAATATTCATAAAATGTTCTCCATTCAGAAAATAAAATAAAATTCTAAAAAAAACGTTACCCTTAACCAATTGAGATGCGAGTTTTGTGAGAAGTTAATCTCACGTTTTAGCGCTGTCAGTTGGTACCTTTTGACAAATAAGGTCACAGTCCGTATTTTCGGTACTTCATAATAATTTTACAATGGCTATATAATTCGCAACAGGGTATGTAATTTCCTTCCGGGACTTTGCGTGAATTTTCAAATTTCGCAAGGAATATCGTAGAGATAAAAATATTTTTTTCCTCATCACCTAATGGCAACCCTTTAGGCAATATTTCCCGTTTTTTTGTTCGCTAACCGAACACATGAAACTAGCTGAATTGTGGATAGAAATGACACAGAAAACAAAAAATTGTTGAAGATTGAAAATGAAATAGAACTCGCGAACATATGGCCAAAGTGCTTTTGTGTGGTTTTCAACAATATATGTATGTTGTTGGCTTTGCAAGAATGTTTCTCTAGGAATTGTTGCATTTTGCAAATATTGAAAAACTTTGGTGATATGATGGAATGGGCTTCAGGAACAAAATACAGGTATTGAAATCGAAAACTGGATGGTTGTTTAGAAATAACAAAATATTAATCGAATTTGATATGTGCACCTTAAAAATATTTATGAAATATTCATATGAATATTGAAAATTTCTGATCGAATTGAATACTATAGACGTCTCATGGAGTTTGACAATACGATTAGTATGTCTGCATATTGAAGATGGCGCTTTGTCTGGCTAAACTGTAAAGAGAGCGTTCTGCAAAGAGAGGGTAGATACTTCTATTTACTCTGCAAAGAGAGAACAGATTTTCATCATTAATTTTATTATATTTCAACTTCAAAACATTCAACAACAAACAAACTGAAAAACTCTCTCCCTTCTCAGAAATTATTTGAGAGTACAAAAAAGTGCATGTTTTGACAGAGAAATAATTGAGAGAGGAATTTGAGAATGAGAGAAAGGCTGCTCGGACGCCACCTGGCGGATGAAGTCTGTAAATACCATGCGACGTCTATAGTATTCAATTGTCATTGGTCTGTCAGCCTATTGCGTGCGATAACGCTCAAATGAAGTAATCGAAATTTCTGATCGAAACTTTTAATTAACTAAAATTTTTTTTCTCGAAAGGAGTAATCGATTTGCTTCAAATTTGGTATGTGCTAATATTTTGTTTTCCATCTCAAAAATTATCCACTTCTTCTGGTACTTCCAGTACAAAAGGTTAACATTTAGTGAACTATTGATTCTCCAATAACTTGTACACTACCTACCAGAATTTTCTGCACTAACACACATAGTAATAGCTTAGCTGTCGCTATCATCTTCAGAAAATTAGGCGATGTTGCCCCGCCCCTTTAGTACCCCTCACAGATCAAGGAAATCTGCTTAAGGTATCCGATTTTGACGAAATGTGACCTAATATCAAGTAAATAAATTTGTTGAAAAACCGATAAAACTAAAGGAGATTTTTAGATTTAAATATTATAAATCTTGTAACTTTCATTCTATGAGAGATATTTAAGTATTAAATATAAATTTTGTGTTGATCTAGATTTGTGAAAACCTCAGGCTCCGTAATATCTTGAGGGTAATATTCGGAAGCTTCATGACATGTTTATGTTTTAAAAATATTTATTAAAATCGCGTTTTCGCCAAGAAGTTATACTTATACCCTACACCACTCTGTGGTACAGGTTATTATTATAAGTTTGTTTTTGCCCAGATATTTGTAAAGCCCCAGCTTTCGGATTGATTAAAAAAAATAAAATTTAGATAAATGTTTGAAATCGCGAGTCGATAGCACAGTCTATGTTACTACACTGTTTGAAGACGATTTCATGTAAATGTTGACCGCGGCACAGTGGAAGGAATTAAAAAAACGGGTAATAAATCTGCCGTTTCTTAACCGGATAACCGATTGCGACCAAACTTGGCATGTTTGTACAAGAGGTATTAGTCAAGTTAAGTTTTGAGTTTGGGCCCCCGGTGGTTTACTGGGGCGGAGCTGCGGGGTCTCAAATTTGGAATCGCAAAATGTTTAAGCGCGTGTAACTTTCTTTTTTAACCGATTCACACAATTTTTTGTGTATTCTAGTAACCGAGGTCTACAAAAGACTTTTTGAACCTAAGAGCTATCATGTATACACGGGGCAAAATCGCATTTTTTGATATGTTTGAATCGAAAGAAAATACGTTTGGAACACAAATTTTTAAATCTATATATAACAGGTGGCGCAAAAGTAACCTTTCGATGTTTTTTGTGCCAATATTCCGCGTTCTGGAGCAGTGTTGGGTAACATTGTTTATTAACGTGTATTTCGCATGTGTTTACTACACAAATGTCAACATTAGGCATTAGGGGCCAATCGCAAAATTTATAGCATTTTCTGAAAGGAGGATTACTTTTGCGCCACCTTGTATAAAGAAGAATGTGTGTTTGTTTGTTTGTTGGTTTGTTTGTTGGTTTGTTTGTACCGTATAGGGGTCTAAACGGCTGGACCGATCTTCTTGAAATTTTCACAGAATGTACATGTGTGGTGGGTGGTGAAAATAGGGTACATGAATTTTCGATGCACCAAGTGGGCGTGGCCCCGCCCATGTAAGACAAATTTTAAAATTGATACATCTTGCACAATTTGTTAGGTAGAATGCTGTAATGTTGTACATATGTATCTGGTGGCAGTCTACGTGATTGGTCCAAAAATGAGCGGGATCGGACCAATGGGCATGGCTCCGTCCATATATGCCAAATTTTAAAATTGAGGTATCTTGCACAATTTATTAGCGAGAGTGCAGTAATTTTGTGTATATGTATTTGCTAACAGTCTACATGATTGGTCCAAAAATGGGCGTGGCCCCGCCTATGTAAGCCTAATTTTGAAATTGAAATACAATAATTTATTACCAAGAGTTCTGTAATTTTGTGCATATGTATCTGCTGGTAGTACACGTGATTGGTCCAAAAATGGTCGGGCTTTGACCAATGGGCTTGGCCCCGCCCATATAAACATATATGTATCTGGTGGTAGTCTTCGTGACTGCTCCAAAATTTGACGGAAATCTGAAATCTGGGGCAACGAAGTGGACCGGGTCCAGCTAGTATTATATATTTCTGAGCAAATAAATTTTATTGGAAAATCAATTAAATATATTTGGAGAGCATATATTAATATATTACAACAAAATATATTTTTTTTAAATTATTGTTTAGCAATTTTTCTAAATATACAGTATTAATTTTTCCTTGCAGCATTACTTCAGCTTTAAATCAATCATTTCAAATTTCTGGGTATTCGAAGTCATTAGTTGTCAATCGTCCAAGTAATTTATGTTGATCCAAGATTATACTATATCAAGTGTTGTTATTTATTACTTTTACGAACATTAAAAATTTTAATTTGAATTACTGAAAAATTTAACACAATTTAGGTATTTTCTGAATACTTAAATGCAAATAAATATTTGTTTCGGAAATAATAGTCCCAAAAAAAATCTTATTGGGATGTAAACAAAAAATTGTGTAGAACAACGTCTTCCCAAATGGGTACCCTAAACATGTTTATGTTTCAAGCCGAATATATTTGGGACAATACTCGTGTACTACAGAAGCGATTGTTTTTCAGCGTGTAGTTACCGAGATATCTGCATTTGAATTTGAAACCCTGCTTTTAGTATAGTAGATATAGGGGAAAATCCAAAAAATCCCATTTTTAGGATTGCCAAAATTATTTTGGGAATTGTAGGATTGACTTTGGAAAGGAGGCCCAACTCCAAACTTAACTTAACTTCTCTAATACCACTTCTACAAATATGCCAAGTTTGGTCTCAATCGGTTATCTGGTTAAGAAACGACAGTATTATTTCCTTTTATTTCGGAATTCCTCCCACTGCACATCGAACGGTTCATGCGCTGGGTCTTATTTCAGCACACTCTCTCTAATGGTGATTTCGTTTGTGCAAACAAATTTAAAATTTTTTTATACATTTTACTCTGAAACCGCGTTTTAGGTTCGTTTGTAAAAATGGTGCAGCCGTTTGAACGGCTTTTGATTTCGTTTGTAAAATTATTACTCTCTGCAAATGCGAAAGTATCGCATTTTCCACACTCAGCCCTGTCCACGGTGTGGAGTGTTGCACCGTCAAAAAGCTTACTTCAGAACCAAACCTAATTGAAAGCGTACATGCTTAATGTACTAGTAAATGGTTGCGCCATAATGTAAGTATGGGTTTTACTCAACGCACGATTTTTGTTTGATTGTTCGCATGCAAAATGCGAAACTAGCAGTGGGTGCAGGGGGAATTTTTAAAATGTCGCAACATGATGTGGTGATATAATTTTTCAGAAACGAAATCACCATAACATATCGTCCAGTATCTCACGAATAAATTGTTCAATATTGGCTTCCAGTGCGTCAACCGTTGGGGACTTATCCCTATTGACATGAACCATAACATAGCCCCATAATCGAAAAGCGTTAAATCGCACGATCCAGGCGGCCAATTGACCGGCCCCAAACGTGAAAAAAAAACAGTTCACCGAAATCAAAATTCAATAAAAATAAATAAAATGCAATAATCTGCAAGCGTTGTTCGTTTGTAATAGTGATTTCGTTTCTGAGAAATAATGTTGCGATATTTTAAAAATTCTCCCTGCACCCTCTGCTAATTTCGCTTTAATTTAGGTTTGGTTCTGAAATCTGCTTTTTGACGGTGCAAAACTCCACACCGAGAACTGGGCTGAGTGTGGAATATACGATATTTTCGCATTTGCAGAGTGTAATAATTTAACAAACGAAATCAAAACCCGTTCAGACGGCTGCACTATTTTTACAAACGAACTTAAAAATGCGGTTTCAGTGTAAAATGTACAAAAATTTTTTTCATAAACGAAATAATCATAAGTCGATTCAGTATTCAGTAAAGTATAGACCAAACTGAACATGTTAAATAGTAACATGTTACACTAAAGCATCTGAGCTGCCAAAAAGAAAGTAGCCAAAGAGAAAGTTGCCAAAAAAATCAACCATATATGTACATCCCTATTTGATATTTAAGCGGTATAAAAGCTTTATTTTTGGCATATATTTATGAAACTTATCACAGGGAAGTTTTTGAAGGCAATAGAGATCCCTGCCAAATTTCATAAAAATATGTTCAGATCTATATATATCTCCCATATATATGTGCATCCCAATTGTCCATCTACGCGATGTAGAATCCATATTTACCCTCAAATTTACACGGAGGAATTCGCCATTTTTGATATGTTTGAATTGAAAGAAAATATATGTGGAAGCGATTTTTTTAAATATTTTATATTTGTTAACAAATATATTTTATTTGAAAATCAAAAAATTATGTTTGGAACGCATATATTAATATATTAGTACATAATATATTTGTAAACTGACTTTCACAAATAAAATATGTGTATACCCACGGTCAAATTTATTGTTTAAGAAGGTTTCCAAATATATTTTATTTTAATACGATTTTTAAAACTTGCTGACTTTTTCGAATTATGGTGAGTTTTACTTAGTTTTCGTGTTAAACTTTATAGCTAAAAATGTTTTAATTTATAAATATTCCAATTCATCAATTTTTGTCAATCCATCAATGCCATATTTACGAAAGATTATACGATTTAAGTCAAAATTATGTTTTAGAAAAATTAGAAAAAAAATTCTCTTTGAATATCTGAAAAACAGAAAACTTGTCTTTAAATTACGGCATTGATACATTGCCAAAATACTTAAATACAAATTAATCTCTGTTTCGGAAATACTAGTTCCAAATAAAAAATATTAGAATGGGAACATATTTTTGTTTAGGACAATATCCTCCCAATAATATAATATTTGTGTGTGCTAAATATTATATATTTGTAGTGTACCGTAAATATATACGTATTTCAAGCCGAATATGTTTGGGATAATATACTACAGAAGTGATTTTTTTTTCAGCGTGTATACGAAATTTTATACATAAAAAATTTTGGCGCTGACAATAAACTCCACCTAATACGACTAGAAAGAAGCTGCTCATCTTCAACACGTAGTGTTAATGAATTCTAAATAAAAACATAAAAAAATTGGTATTCAACAAAAAATACTATGCTTACTGAAATGTATCCACGCCATCTACTGGCGATTGTTGTAGAGACAACTGTGTCGAACTGGCGACCCTTACCAGTCACATGGGTGGTGAAAATGGTGAATTTAAGTCTCGCTTGGAGCTTTGGCTGTGTAACTTGTAAGCTTTCTTCGTAGGTATATAATTCTCATATGGAAATTTCTTTGTAGATTGGTATATATACAACACGGGACGAAATCGCCTTTTTTGATATGTTTGAATCAAAAGAAAATATATTTGGAAAACAAATTTTTAAATATTATATATTTCTGAGGAAATAAATTCTATTTGAAAATCAATAAAATATATTTGGAACGAATATATTAATATATTACAACAAAATATATTGGCAAACTAAATTTCTCAAATAAAGTATATGTTTAAATACAAATAAAATTATTCTTTAGGAATTTCTGCAAATATATTTTATTTAAAAAAATAATTTCAAATCTTGTGCTGACTTTTTCGAATTTCATTTTTAATTTTTTCTTGGTTCCTAATTGTACCTCCCAGTTATGATACCTTATGCAGCATTGACTTATGCAGCATTCAAATCAATCATTTTAAATTTAAGTATTCCAAGCCATCATTAGTTGTCAATCCACCGAAAAATGTATTTATTTATTTATTATTTTTACGAACATTAAAAATTTCTAAAAAAAATAGTTTTGAATTACTGAACAATATAACGCAATTTAGGTACTTTCTGAATACTTAAGTGCAAATTTTTAATTTGTTTCGAAAAATAACAGTCCCAAACAAAAAAAATTGGAGTAAACAAAGATTTGTTTAGAACAACATCTTCCCAAATATATAACCTTTGTGTGTACCAAATATTATATATTTAGAGTTTACCCTAAACATTTATATGTTTCAAGCCGAATATGTTTGGGATAATATACTACAGGAGCGATTTTTTTTTCAGCGTGAAGTGATGATCGCCACAACTACAAGCTCACACTGTGTCATGAAAGAAATTACAAATTTCGTAATACACAAAAACTAATTATACCCTCGCTTGTGACGAGTGTGACGAGGGTATATATCATTTGCTACGGAAAAAAGTGTAACACGTCGAAGGAGTGACCTAAGACCCCAAGTATGTTCGGAGGAAATCCGTTTTGGGTCATTTTAAGTCGAATGAGCAATGTCCGTCCGTCTGTCTGTCTGTCTGTCTGCTGGCTGGTGCGCACGATAACTCTCGAAAGGAGTAACCGATTGACCTCAAATTTGGTATGTGGTAATATTTTTTTCTATCTCCGGCTAAGTTCGAAGATGGGCCATATTGGTCCACTCCTTATAGTACCTCCCCCACAAAGGGTTAAAATGTTGTGAAATATTAATTCTTTAAACTGCTATACTACTTATTCGAATCTTTTGAAATTCCACACATAGTATTAACTTGTTAGTCGCTATCAACTCGAGAAAAATGGGCCAAGTCGCCACGTCCCTTTTGCACCAAAAGTTAACAGCTTATAACATTAATAACAGTGTATAAAAATACTTGAAATTTTTTACAGTATTATGTTTTTATATTGCCTACAGTCCAGGGAAAATGGGTGTTGTTGCCACGCCCCTTTTGGTACCTCCCACACAAAGGTACCTTTTTGCACCAAAAGTTAACAGCTTATAACATTAAAACCAGTGTATATAAATACTTGAAATTTTGTACAGTGTAATGTTTTTATAGTGTCTATAGCCCTGTGAAAAATTGGCGTTATTGCCACGCCCATTTTTGTACCTCCCACACAAAATGCCCAAATCATACCACAATTTAATGTCTCATAACGTTTAAACCAGTGCACATAAATGCTTATAAGTCGGCACAGTGCATGAATTTAAAGTATCTAATGTTCAGCGAAAAAAAGGTGTATTTGATAAACCCCTTCTGGTACCTCCCACACAAATTGACAGAATAATTCGAGTAATATTCAATATTACATTACTCACAAAGTGAGGGTATACCTTAGTAGGTTTACCCGACTGAAACTTTCTTACTTGTTTTTTTTTTAATTTTTTCAAAAACTTAAATGTACGTGTTATATCTCATTAAGTGTAATAAATTAGCGCCTTTGATATGCCAGTGCAAAACTTTTTCTCGATAAAATTGTAAACTATTCGCTTTGCGACAATTTTTTCGACTTTTTTTTCATAAATCGGCAAATCTGATGCCCGGCTATATTACCAGGCATAAACAATGAACATGTGCTAAACATTTTAGGAAAAACCAGTAAGGAAAGGCTAAAGTCGGGCGGGGCCGACTGTATGATACTCTACACCACTCTCGTAATATTGAATAACTCTGAAATATAAATTTTGTAATTCTTGTATAAATTGTTTATTCTAAATTTCAAAACGATTGGATGTAAAATACAACTTCTATAGAACTAAAGGGCCAAATCGGACGAAACATATATATGGGAGTTATAGCTAAATCTTAACCGAGTTTCTTCAAATTCGGTAGTGTTGGTTCATGGATCAAGAAAATCTACCATTCTAAATTTCAAAACGATTGGATGTAAAATACAACTTCTATAGAACTAAAGGGCCAAATCGGACGAAAGATATATATGGGAGCTATAACTAAATCTTAACCGATTTTCTTCCAATTCGGTAGTGTTGGTTCATGGATCAAGAAACTCTACCATTCTAAATTTCAAAATGATTGGATGTAAAATACAGCTTCTACGGGACTAAAGGGCAAAATCGGACGTAACATATATATGATTCAAATTCAGCAATGTTGGTTCATGGATCAAGAAACTCTACCATTCTAAATTTCAAAACGATTGGATGTAAAATACAGCTTCTATAGGACTAAAGGGCTAAATCGGACGAAAGATATATATGAGAACTATATCTAAATCTGAACCGATTTAAACCAAATTCAATAGGGATCTTTACAGCTGCGAAATACTCTAAATTGCAAAATTTCAGAACGATCGGAGTGAAATTGCGACCTGAAGTCGACGAACAACTTTACATGGACAGACGGACGGACGGACAGACATGGTTACATCGACTCAGCTAGTAAAAAATTAATTAAGTGCTTTTCGCCATTTTCTGGTTTACCTTCTGAATGTGATAGATATGATAGTTATGTATTTGTTTTAAAAGGATATACTTATTTAGACTCGTAACTCCCAAAGGCCGCGGAAATATGGAAGAGCAAAGGTTTAAAACTAATGCATTATGCCCGTATGTATATTGTCGTGGGAATAATTTATATGTACATATAACTTGACCAGATATGGCGCAGTACTGGACTTATACTCAATTTTGATACATTGTGACGTATGTGTTTTTGCCTTACGAAATTCAAAAACCAAAGTAGGACCGTCAGGACAGCATCGGCTGGGATCAGCTAGTAACTTTATAAAATTTAGCAGATAACGGTTTCTTTAAACCAGAAGTTACTTGGATAGGATAGGTTAGGTTGAGGAGGGGAGACGTTTAAAGGTCTCATGGTCATAGACATACACTTACGCCAGAGGTTCGGCCTGTTTGGCGCTCCTTGTTTACGATCTTTTTATACCTCACGAGTTACAGAAAATCGGTACTAGACACGAAGTGTCTATCCTCTGAGATGAGTCAAGTCTGGTAATATGTCGGACCCGAAATATTGGGATATTGCATATGTGAAAGCCAGGCAGAAAATGTTCAATCGTTTCGATGTTTTTTCTGCATTCGTCGTTTTCTGGGATAAAGATGTCTGCGATTAAGATGTGCTTGTAACCTGGAGTGTCCCGTTAGAACACTCATTATCTTACTAATCTCGATCTTGTTTAGTTTCAGCAAACTTCTTGTTTTCTTTTCATTTGGGTCACCCCACAGTATCTTTGCAGTTGCTCCTACTGTTGCGCTATTCCACACAGTTTTTAGAGCCATCACTGCCCAGTACTTCAACTCATCCTTGGTGGCTGGGAAATGTTTTAAATTTCCCAAGTTTATTACTCTTAGTTCTCTGCCCTTTGAAGCCAAGCTGTTTGTCCGTTCATTTCCAAACACTCCGTTGCGTCCTGGTACCCAGAAAATACGCAATTGACCATGGACTGAGTAATCATTTATCGTTATTTTACAGTCTAACACAGTTCTGGATTTGACCCTTTCCGATGTTATTGCTTTAATCGCCATTTGGCTGAAGATTTTGGCATAGTTAGGCTTTGTGGTATTACTGAGCCAGTTCACATACTCCGTGATTGCACGAACATCTGCTTGAAATACCGTGATATCGTCAGGGAGGCGGAAGTGAAGTTCGACTTCTGGTTCATCAATAAAAAGTCCCAGACCCGTCCTGCCACTTTGCTTGGACCCATTCGTGTAGCAGCCGGTTCCCACCGGCACATGAGCCAGCGTTGCGTTTTCCCTGGAGCGTAAGGTCTCGCACAAAGGAATCACAGGTAGCTGTAAGCCGCACTTCAGGAATGTCGTCGTAGATTTCTGGAGTTTGAATGTGACCAACTAGAGATTCTAAAATCTTCTGATGGTACGACTTGTGGTCTCGATTTATCCATTCACCCATCACTTGTAGGCGTCTTGCTGTGAGGGCTGCCTCATACTTTATACGGATGTCTATTGGTTTAATGTGCAGTATAGTCTCCAACGCTCTTGTTGGTGCAGTTCTAAATGCCCCGCTTATGCCTAGACAGCACATACGTTGCATTATCTGCAAAGTATTACGTTGCACTTCTTGTCCATTGATGTCCACCACACTACACAGGCGTAGGTTATTATTGGTCTAATCACGCTCATGTAAAGCCAGTGCGTGATTAGACGTAGTCCCCATTTTGAACCTATAGCTCCTCTGCACAACGACCAACATCTGTGGGCCTTTGTAACTCTTTCTTTCAGAAGATCTTTTCAGTACAGTTTCTGATCCAAGATTACTCCCAAGTACTTTACCTTTTTATACCCTCACTTTAGTGATCATTTGCTACTAATCAAAAGTGTAACACATCGAAGGAGTAATCTAAGACCCTAAGTATGTTCGGCGGATATTCGTTTTCAGTCATTTTAACTCGAATGAGAAATGTTCATCCATCCGTCCGTCTGTCTGCTGGATGGTGTGCACGATAACTCTCGAAAGCTTTAACCGATTGACTTAAAATTTGGTATATGGTAATATTTTTCTATCTCCGGCTAAGTTCGAAGATAGGCCATATTGTTCCACTCCTTCTGGTACCTCCCACACAAAGGGTTAACATTTAGTGAAATATTGATTCTTTAATAACATCTATTCTACGTATTACAATCTTCTGAAATTCCACACATTGTATTATTTTTATTGTTGCTATCACCTCGAGAAAAATGGGCGAAGTTGCCAAGCCCCTTTGGGTACCTCCCACACAAATGGACCATTTTGCATCAACGTTGAACTGCTTATAACATTAATACAAGTGCATAAAAATACTTGAAATTGTATACAGTGTAATGCTGTTATAGTGCGTATAGTCCTGTGAAAATTGGGCGTTATCACCACTCTCCTTTTTGTACCTCACACACAAAATGTACAAATCATACCAAAATTGAATAGGTCGTAACGTTAATAAACCAGTGCACATAAATGCTTATAGTTCGGCAACGTACAATGTATTTAAAGAATCTACTGTTTACCGAAAAATAGGTGTATTTGTTAAACCCCTTCTGGTACCTCCCACACAAAGTGACATTTTAAGTAGTATGTTGTAATGTACCCTGGCTAAATGCCTCAGCAACTATATTCTGATTGAAATGTATTCAAGATGGTATTGCCAAAATTGTCTTTAGTTACCGTTGGTAAGATGTTATTACCTATAATGTTCTGTCGGGAAGAGGACTACGGGAGCCTTCTACTAGCTAACTTCAGTCGGGTGGGGGGTTCTCGTCCTTTCCCTTCAAAACTAGTCAATTACAAGAAAATATTACAGACTCCCTTTTTAGTAAAGGATAAATACGAAACTATCAGCGAATATGAAATCTAATTACCCCAAAAATTTTATGACATATTCTTGAAAATTCAATTCTTCTAACTACATTAATCTCTCTGATGTTAAGAGAGTTGGCGCATCTTTACCCACCCTAACCATGGACCTTATAGCGC
This sequence comes from Eudasyphora cyanicolor, assembly GCA_963930755.1. NCBI lineage: Eukaryota > Metazoa > Arthropoda > Insecta > Diptera > Muscidae > Eudasyphora > Eudasyphora cyanicolor. The sequence goes on from OZ005736.1 coordinate 120,169,057, forward strand.
GAATACTTTTTTTTAGGACCCCATAAAAGCTAATTTACTAGTCTAATCCTACCACATCATCCGTATGAAAACACAATATTTTTAATACCAATTCATATTAACAATTAATTTATTCAAATCATTGTGAGTATATTATGCGTGATTAACCTATACAGTATATTTAAAATGAGACTATGATATCAATGAAATGAATTTAACTTTTGAAAAGTCAACTAGAGCATTATAAGAGAAGTGTATATTTCGAATAAAAGTATAATCAAACGCAAGAAATTAAATTTGTATGTAATTTGTTTGAGTACTTGAAAGATTTTTCAAGTTTATTATTAATATGCTTCACCGAGAGAGAATCATTCAAACACAAAGCAAATCTTAAAACATTACAAAAAAAAATCTCGAATTCAAAAGTAGTTAATCTCAACCATATTAACGATAGGTGGTAACCCTACTTTACAAGCAATAACCTCAGCCGACGATCGAGAAAAAAAATGTAATAGAAATCAATTACCATGCATATTACAACAAACATAATATGCCTAATGCGTGATAATGATGTTCGTTGCTTTAAGTACTCACCGAAAAGCAGCAGAAGTCGTTGAAGGCCTCCAAAGAATTCCGTAGTGTTATGATGATGATGTTGACATTACGATGATTGTGATGATGAAGTTTTTGTTGTTATTCTAATTAAGTATGAGTTCGAACATTTGTTTTTGTTGGTATGATTCAATGGTTGTCAGTGGTTTGAAGTTATTGATCAATAGATAAGCTCGTTTGCTTTAATCTACTGATCCAATTTGAATGAATTCTCATGGCAAATATTAGAGTGGAGATTATATTTTGCCAAATATACACTTTCCTTAAATAAAACAAGCTTATAAAATAATGTAAAAGTAAGATATTAATAGGAAGGATACTTAAATGTACATGGTCCTTCCCATGATGATTTCAAATGTACAGTTTGAATTTACAAAGCTGGTTGCTGAATATCTGGTGGCAATATTCTTCATTTCAAGTGGTTTTTGGACTTAGTTTTAAGGCAACTTCTCTTGCCAAGATGCACTATCTTAATGTTGAATATTGTAATCTGAACCAGATTGATGGAGAATGTTCTGTGAGGGATTCTTCCGCAAAAAAAAAGAGATTTGCTTATATATGTCGAAGCAAATGTTGGTGCTGGTCGGACCTCTTTCGCCCCGGTATCCTCACCGGTATTTCCAATCTTATACAGAAGTGTGGCTAGGCGATGCACGTATCCACTGGTGGATACCGGGGAATCAAAATCGTGGAATCCCAATCAATATTAGGTGGAAACTTATCACTGACTTTCCAGAGGATATATGCCAGATTGTGTACAAATATGACTTCAAATTTCGGTATTTTATTTGAGTATGTACTTATTTGAGTATGTACTTATACTTCTTTAACCTAAATTGTAATGATATTAACACATACTTTAGTTAATTTCACACGCGTTATATGTAAAAGTTTACCTTTAGTTGCAATTCGGTCTAATTAATTTTTTGTTTAAAACACTTCCGCCTTAAGGAACTTTTAGTTTAATTTGAAGTAAACTGTACTTGTACTTAATACTCGAATCAATTATATATATTGGTGATTTGGCGTGTTTGCTCTTCAGAAGTCGTAATAAAAAGGGAAGTAGCCAGTGCGGCGGCTTGTCTTTACAGGTCGGAATTTGTTTTGCTATAAAACTAATGAGAGTACAACAACAACGACAACATCTCATTAACTCCGAATCAGCATTGTTGTATTTCATAAAAGTTGCCAAAATTTAGGAGTTGCCATATGTTTGATTGTGAGTTTAAGCGGGTACTATTTGGTATGTACGAAAAAGGGATTTTTCCTAAATCTGAATTTGGTCATTACAAACCAAGTAATATTGTTCTTTTAGAACAAATATTAATTGGAGGCTGATTATTGCCGGATATGTTTAGCATGAAACGTTCCGACAACTTTTCCGTTCATGTCTTCTAATATATAATAATTCTGGCCTACTTTTTCTTTTATTTTTGATTTAATGAAAAGTGGAGAAAGTTTTGCGTTAAAGCATTTTTCGGCACTGCTTTGCGCGAAGTTTCTTCTAAAAACTTCTTGGCCAATTTCGAACGAGATAGGTCGAGCCCTCAAATTATATTGGGTCTGATTCCGGTTGTAAGCCTCAGATATATGTTTACGAATATTGGTCCGGAGTAATTTCAAACTATCATCTCGGGAAAGAATATGCCATGGTTCGTCCAACATCTGCAGGTTTCGAAGTAGTTGATATGATGTACCGTGGGTAACCATATCGAAACCGAACAGTGCGTGATAAGGGGAATATTTCGTAGCCTGGTGTACAGAGTTTCGAAGCGCACAGCTAATTGAGCTTAGGTTTTCGTCCCATAATCGATGGTCTCCTTTCAAAAACGTTCTAATACCTGCTATAATTGAACGGTTTACGCGTTCAGATGCGTTCGACTGTGGAGAATACAGGGCAGTATAAATATGGGAAATTCCTAAGCTGGTTAAAAAGGCATTGAATTCATTAGATTTGAATTGCGACCCGTTATCGCTAATCAGTGTCTCAGGTACGCCATAGATGTGGAAAATTTGCTTCAACAAAAAATCCTGAATTGCAGCAGAGGTAAACTTTTTTAGTGGGCACAGCCAATGGAATTTAGACATGTGATCCAACACTATTAAAAGTCCTATGTTTCCACATTTACTTCTAGGGTACGGACCCAAAATATCAACGTATATACGTTGAAAAGGACGAGTAGAACTAGCGGCTTTCCCCATCTCGGGTTTCATTACCTGGTTAGGTGATCTGGTTAGGTAGTCTTACAAATTTCGCAAGATCTAACAAAATCTCTAACGTCTTTTATCAACCCTGGCCAAAAGAAGATTCTTCTAATGAGCTCGAGCGTTTTTAACATTCCACCATGGCAAGCTGTCGACGTGTTATGGAACCTAGCAATGACGTCATTACGAAGTTGTAAGGGAATCCACAACTTCCATGATTTTTCTTCTTGCTCTTGATCGCCACTATAGTGCTCAGTTCTAATGTACACGTAATTGTCTACGATTTTGACATCAGGGTATTTCGAGGCATTGTTGGTTATCTTTTCCTTTAATGTTGTATAGTCTGGGTCAGAAAAATGTGGAGAAGCTAAGTCAATCTCAGGTTCGGAAAGATCTAAAGCACAAATCTCATCACAGTGCATTCTAGATAAAGCGTCTGGTACTATATTTTCCTTGCCTTTTCGATGGCTGAAGGTAAATTTGTAGCCTTGAAGCTTAAAGACCCACCTAGCAAGTCTACCAGTTAAGTCTTGTTGCTTCATTAGCCAGACCAAGCTGGAATGATCAGTTATTATTTCGAACTCTTGGAGTTCAACATAACATCTGAACTTTTTTATGGCCTCTATTGCCGCCAAACACTCCCTTTCGGTAACACTATAATTCCGCTGTGCGGAATTGAGCTTTTTGGACATTTAGGCTATTGGCCTTTCATCTCCGTTTTCATCCAGCTGCACCAAAACGGCCCCAATTCCATAATCACTTGCATCGCAGTGAATATAAAATTTCTGGGTGAAATCGGGATTAATTAAGACGGGAGCTGTGGTGAGAAGTGTTTTTATATTGTTAAATGCATCATCAGCTTCCTTGGTCCAGACAAATTTTCTTTTTGTGGACAGAAGTTCGGTAATAGGGAAGACTTTGGACGAAAAGTTTTCAATAAAACGACGGTACCAGCCTGATAGACCCAAAAACCCTCGAACTTGCTTAAGGTTCTTCGGGACTGGCCAGGAAAGAATAGCGTCTACTTTATCCGGGTCAGTCTGTAGTCCACCGTGTCCTATTACAAAACCTAAATATTTCACCTCTGTCACACAAAAGTTACTTTTAGAGACATTTATAGTCAAATTTGCTTTTCTGAACTGTTCAGAAATCCTAACAAGAACTGCTAAATGCGTTGGAAAATCCTCAGATACAATGATGAGGTCATCTAGGTAACCGAACACACATTGTCTAAGATCTGGAGGTATTAATTCGTCCATCAATCGGCACATGGTTTGCGGGGCGTTACACAGTCCGAATGGCATAACCAGAAACTGGTAAAGTGGTCTACCAGGGACTGTGAACGCCGTTAGAGGTTTTGCCTCATCGGCAAGGCCGATTTGCCAAAATGCATCCTTTAAATCGAGCTTTGATATTAAATTGGCTTTGGGTAAACGGGAAAATATACCCTCTATACTTGGAAGAGGATAGGCGTCTTTTTTGGTAACAGAATTTAATTTTCTGGCATCTAAACACAGACGGACTTTATTTGGTTTAACAACCAACCTCATTGGAGAGCTCCAAGAGGAAACGGACGGTTCTATAACTCCCAAATCTAACATTCTATCAATTTCTTTATACATAAGTTCTTCCACAGCAGGGGAGACTGGGTAAAACCTTTGTTTCACGGGCTTGGCATCAACGACGTCAATCTCGTGCTTGATTAAACTGGTTTTACCTAACCCTTGCTTCTCAAAATTGGGGAACAAAGCTTTAATAGTTTCTAATTGCTGAAGTTGGTTAGGAGTTAGGGGGTACTGTCTATGATTGGAATCTATATGAGTTTCGGACGACAATTCGGACTTAAAAGCGGACAAATTGGACAATACAGCGGACGCCTTTTCGCTATCGGACGGACAGGTCATTATAACCGACTCAAAAATATCGGGGACAAGATTAAATTCTCTCCAAAAATCCAAGCCTAATATCAATCGCTGATTTAGTGATGGGACGATTAGTATCCTTAGTTTTCTCATCCTGTTTCTAAAGGATATATCGACATCCAGATATCCTGAAACCTTTTGTCTTTTTCCATCAGCCGTTTTCACACAAGATGTGAAACTGTGGAATTCTTTGAACATGGAGAAATCATTCATAGCCAGGTCTGAGCCCACACAAGTAACATTCGCACCAGTATCTAAGAGACCGTGTTCCACAAAATGTAAGAATGAGACTTTGGCGTAAAGTCTTTGGTCCTGTGGATCATTGACAATACTAGAAATTATGTATTTAGAGCAAAGTTTTCTTTTTTTATGGTACAAGCGAAGTCGAATGGTTGACCTTTTTGGTCTTCTATTTGGCTCAAGAGAAATTGCTGAACTTTCGAAAATTTCATCTCTTTTTCTCCAATATTCCGACCATCTTTGATGGTAAGGACGAATAGGAGAAAGGATGGTTCTTGTTTGGTTTTCTGATATGGAATCAGTTCTCTTTAAGATGGTAATAGAGCAATCATTAGATTGGTTTTGAGTATTTGACTTGATCCACTCTTGGTTTAGGACTGTAGTACTAGTATCATTAACTTCTGTCTCTATTAGTTTTTTGAAATGTGTAGTTGACTGGTGTTCTTTGTGCCGCAAATTCTTTTGGAAATACACTTAGGACAATTTGGTTTGTATGTGTTTTTGGCACCGCAGCCGTAACAAAATACAGATCTCTCCTTTAGGCAGTCTTCCCAAAAGTGTCCTGGTTCCTGGCAGTTCCAACACTTGGAAACAACTGGACCAGTATTTAGGGCTTCTACTGAAAGATCATTTTCTAAATCTGTGTCTGTGATGGGGTCATGGAAAAATTCCACTTCCGCTACATTCTTACGGGGATGTGGAACGTTCATTGTTCTAGCAGCAAACTGGCGACGACAACTCTCATCGTTCAGCAAGTTTTCCCTCATTTGGATTAATTTCCTAAGATGAGCAATTGAAAATATAGGGACATATAATAATTCGTGTCGAATATCCGGACGCAAATTTCGCCTAACCATTTCGATTAGTTCTGTTTCGGGAATTGGTGTAGTTAATCGATCTAGAATCATAGAAAAAGAATCATAGAAGGATTCAAAACTTTCCCCAGACTTTTGTTTCCGACTGCGAAGTTCTTCGCGAATATCGGAGTCAGATTTAAAATCCTTGTACTGGTATCTTATAGCAGCACAAAAGTCTGGCCATACTATGGACTGGACCTGCTTACGGTACCGCCAGAACCATTCTCGAGCCTTTCCAGTTAGAAGAATATTGAGGTTTTTGCAAATTACAGAATAGTCTTCCTCAAAGTTGTCAGCAGTCAAAGATTTGACCCTATATAAAAATTCTTCTACGTCCAATCCTTGCGTAGAACCATCAAATTGGAGGTTCCAATTTTTTATAATTGAAGCAATTTTGTCAGTTCCTAGCCCATAATTTGAAGGACTATTAAGTGCAAAATTACGAGAATTGGAACGAATATTATCATTGTTTACAGCCTCTGAAGGAAGTGGAATATGAGCATTGTTGTTGCGGCAATTGTATTGATTCGAATTCAGAGTTAGATTTTGTAAAATTCTTGTTACACTTGATTCTATCATTTGGTTTATTCGACCATAATCGATTAAATTATTGCCGACATTTGACCTTTGTGCATTGTGATGAGGAGTATTCTGATTTGGACCTCTGTTTCCATTGGGCCTAGGTGTCATAACTTCTTCACCAGTTGCAGAATTATTATCAAATATATCAGGAATCAGTAAGTGACTACTGTCTTGAAAAATGTTTCGACTAGTACTCCTTGTATTGTAAGGTTTTGAAAGGGCACCACGACCTTTACCACGAACAATAGATGTCTTGGGTTTTTGAATTTGTTGTGTCAAAACGGATTGATCAGCAGAGTCATTTGGATTTGATTGTGGACATTGAGCCTGAGTGCTCACAGATCGCAGATCAGAGAGTTCACATGGACGTTTGCATGTAGGACAATCTGACGAATTGGAAAGATATTTCTCTATACAGTTTCGGTGAAACGAATATATCTGTCTATATCTTTCACACTGTGAAAGATATAGACAGTTTTGTATGTCTGACAGATTTTCATTACATACAGTACATGAAGAATTAAATTCATTCACTCCAGATGCAGACGCAGATGGAGGAGGAGATCGAGCTAACGACATTGTAATTTTTTTATTTTAACAATAAAAGTTCTGATAGAAATTGTTCCAAAAAGTAGTCAAGCAAGTGTTCACTGTTTTTGTGTTTTCATACGTAGTGGTGGTAGACTAGGTATACAATGTAGGAGAATTGAATTCTGAGAAGAAAAAATATGGCTATGGAAATGAAAGTAAAAGTTGTAGTCCCAAATAACTGAACCAAACCGGAATGGAAATTCTCTCTAAGTTTCCCTTATTGGACATTGAGCGCAAACAGCAGCACCATGTATTCTAAATATAAAAACAAGATCCGATACCTAAGATTCAGATCGAAGGAAAATACGTTTTTACCAACATGTTGAAATAAACAGCTAAGAAATGTTGAAATCGAATATTAATCAAAGAAATTCATTAAAGGAGGTAGTCGGTCAATCTACTCGATCTTTTTGGGCCTCAAGTAATTGAAAAGTCCAGATAACCACTTAAATGTATTCTCCAATATAAAACCGACATCGACCTTCAATAACCTATCTACTTCGTTGAAATTTTAAACTGAAATAAAAACAGGCCGTAAAAGTACAGTTAAATTGCACTCCTTCGGCCCCACGTTGGGCGCCATTTCTTTAATGTACCCTGGCTAAATGCCTCAGCAACTATATTCTGATTGAAATGTATTCAAGATGGTATTGCCAAAATTGTCTTTAGTTACCGTTGGTAAGATGTTATTACCTATAATGTTCTGTCGGGAAGAGGACTACGGGAGCCTTCTACTAGCTAACTTCAGTCGGGTGGGGGGTTCTCGTCCTTTCCCTTCAAAACTAGTCAATTACAAGAAAATATTACAGACTCCCTTTTTAGTAAAGGATAAATACGAAACTATCAGCGAATATGAAATCTAATTACCCCAAAAATTTTATGACATATTCTTGAAAATTCAATTCTTCTAACTACATTAATCTCTCTGATGTTAAGAGAGTTGGCGCATCTTTACCCACCCTAACCATGGACCTTATAGCGCGAATACTTTTTTTTAGGACCCCATAAAAGCTAATTTACTAGTCTAATCCTACCACATCATCCGTATGAAAACACAATATTTTTAATACCAATTCATATTAACAATTAATTTATTCAAATCATTGTGAGTATATTATGCGTGATTAACCTATACAATATATTTAAAATGAGACTATGATATCAATGAAATGAATTTAACTTTTGAAAAGTCAACTAGAGCATTATAAGAGAAGTGTATATTTCGAATAAAAGTATAATCAAACGCAAGAAATTAAATTTGTATGTAATTTGTTTGAGTACTTGAAAGATTTTTCAAGTTTATTATTAATATGCTTCACCGAGAGAGAATCATTCAAACACAAAGCAAATCTTAAAACATTACAAAAAAAAATCTCGAATTCAAAAGTAGTTAATCTCAACCATATTAACGATAGGTGGTAACCCTACTTTACAAGCAATAACCTCAGCCGACGATCGAGAAAAAAAATGTAATAGAAATCAATTACCATGCATATTACAACAAACATAATATGCCTAATGCGTGATAATGATGTTCGTTGCTTTAAGTACTCACCGAAAAGCAGCAGAAGTCGTTGAAGGCCTCCAAAGAATTCCGTAGTGTTATGATGATGATGTTGACATTACGATGATTGTGATGATGAAGTTTTTGTTGTTATTCTAATTAAGTATGAGTTCGAACATTTGTTTTTGTTGGTATGATTCAATGGTTGTCAGTGGTTTGAAGTTATTGATCAATAGATAAGCTCGTTTGCTTTAATCTACTGATCCAATTTGAATGAATTCTCATGGCAAATATTAGAGTGGAGATTATATTTTGCCAAATATACACTTTCCTTAAATAAAACAAGCTTATAAAATAATGTAAAAGTAAGATATTAATAGGAAGGATACTTAAATGTACATGGTCCTTCCCATGATGATTTCAAATGTACAGTTTGAATTTACAAAGCTGGTTGCTGAATATCTGGTGGCAATATTCTTCATTTCAAGTGGTTTTTGGACTTAGTTTTAAGGCAACTTCTCTTGCCAAGATGCACTATCTTAATGTTGAATATTGTAATCTGAACCAGATTGATGGAGAATGTTCTGTGAGGGATTCTTCCGCAAAAAAAAAGAGATTTGCTTATATATGTCGAAGCAAATGTTGGTGCTGGTAGGACCTCTTTCGCCCCGGTATCCTCACCGGTATTTCCAATCTTATACAGAAGTGTGGCTAGGCGATGCACGTATCCACTGGTGGATACCGGGGAATCAAAATCGTGGAATCCCAATCAATATTAGGTGGAAACTTATCACTGACTTTCCAGAGGATATATGCCAGATTGTGTACAAATATGACTTCAAATTTCGGTATTTTATTTGAGTATGTACTTAAGGTTTCTTTAACCTAAATTGTAATGATATTAACACATACTTTAGTTAATTTCACACGCGTTATATGTAAAAGTTTACCTTTAGTTGCAATTCGGTCTAATTAATTTTTTGTTTAAAACACTTCCGCCTTAAGGAACTTTTAGTTTAATTTGAAGTAAACTGTACTTGTACTTAATACTCGAATCAATTATATATATTGGTGATTTGGCGTGTTTGCTCTTCAGAAGTCGTAATAAAAAGGGAAGTAGCCAGTGCGGCGGCTTGTCTTTACAGGTCGGAATTTGTTTTGCTATAAAACTAATGAGAGTACAACAACAACGACAACATCTCATTAACTCCGAATCAGCATTGTTGTATTTCATAAAAGTTGCCAAAATTTAGGAGTTGCCATATGTTTGATTGTGAGTTTAAGCGGGTACTATTTGGTATGTACGAAAAAGGGATTTTTCCTAAATCTGAATTTGGTCATTACAATGTATAATGTTATATATTACACAAACTTTAACCTGGTGCGCTTCGCAGCCCCATCATTTATTTATTTTATTTTTAGGGTGCTGTAGAATAGTTATACTTCTTTCTTTCAAAAACAAATGACTATTCCATATGGGGAAAATTATCTTGTTTATGTTCCTGCATCAATGTACAATATGTATCCCTTTTCCCTTCTGTGCCTCTAAACGTTAAAAACTGTTTTTTGGACAATATTTCACCTTTTACCGTAGTTTGTGTTCCAATAGCTACATTCACACCCTGATACAATATAAAACAATGTTTGCCCCATCGTGTCCTTAAAATTTTTAATTTAAAAAGGCGAAATGAATGCCTAGTTTAAGTTGCAAGCCCTACAATTACCATTGGGGTCATAGTTAATCATTTTCGCTCCATTCATTCAATGTGCCATAATTTACCATTTTTGCAACACTGTACAACATTTAATCGTGTTGCCCCAACAGTGACATAGTTTATATTCCAAGAGCCATCCATATTCGCAGCCTTAGGCCGTATTTTACCCTTTATGTCCCCCATCTGTGACACGTTTAACTTTTTCCCATACCGTGCCTTATTTAACTTTTTTCCCACGGTTTACATAGAAGCATCACACTCTGGTTATGAATCATTGCACTACTTAACTTAATTCAATATTTTATTATTCCACTATTCTTCTAAAGTGTGAAATTGTATACATATCTGGCACTATATATAACACTTTTTCCCCACCTACCTCATTTACCACACTTTACCGTATTAACAATTTTTTACCCCACTGTACCATATTTAACCCTTCTTGCTTCACTGTACCACATTTAACCCTTTTTGCTATACTCAACCCTACTTAACACCTTAAAATCATAACATTTGAAAAAATGACTTCTTATCTCATATTTATGTTCCAGATGTTGCCCTCTCTCCCTAGATCCATGATTTTGCCTATATTTAGCACTTTTTTGTATTACAGTACCATATTTAACCATTTTTGTACTACTGTAGCATTTTAACCATTTTTCCCCATATTTAACCCTTTTTGACCCACTGTACAATAGTCAACCATGTTTGTCTCATTATTTAATCATTTTTGTCCCTCTGTACCATAGTTAACACATTTTTGTTCCTCTGTACCATAGTTAACACATTTTTGCCTCACTATTTCCGATGTAACGCTTTTTGGCCCACTGTACCATACTTAAACCATTTTGTCTCACTTTAACATTTTTTACTATATTTTCCCCGCTTTACTATTGTTAACCCTTTTTTGTCCCATTGTGCAATATTAAACCCTTTGTCTCCCTGTGACATATTTAACACTTTTTGCGCCACTGTACCATATTTAATCCTATTTGCCACTCTGTATCATATTTAACACCTTTTTGACCCACTGTACCATATTAAATCTTTTTTTTCCCCACTGTATCATAGTAAATACATTTTTGCCCCACTGTACCATAGTTGACCCTTTTTGTCCCACTGTGCCATATTTAACCCTTTTAGTCTCAGTGTACCATATTTAACACTGTTTGTCCCATTGTGCCATATTTAACCCTTTTTGTCTCACTGTACCATATTTAACACTTTGTGTCTCACTGTACTATATATTAAACACTTTATGTCTCACTGCACCATATATAAAATTTTCCACGACTCTACCATACTTAACCCCTATTTGACTCACTGTACCATAGTTAACCATTTTTGTCACACTGTACCATATTTAATCCTTTTTGCCCCACTGTACCACAGTTAATACATTTTTGCCCCTCTGCTCCATAGTTAACCCTTTTGCCCCACTGTACAGTGATTAATCCATTTTGTCTCACTTCACAATATTTAACTATTTTTGCCCCACTGTACCATAGCTAACCCTTTTTGCCCCACTGTGCCATATTTAACACCTTTTGTCTCACTGTACCGTATTTAAAATTTGTCCCCACTCTACCATACTTGCCCCTAAACGCCCACTGTACCACATTTAATCATATTTTATACACTGTACCATTTTTGCCAACTATACAGTATTTAATGTTTTTGACCCACTGTGCTCTTCACTTCTAAAGTTTATGTTCCAATTTTGCCAGATTGATTCATTTTTGCCCCAATGCATCATAATTAACCCGCTTTGCCCCACTGTACCTCTTAAAGTTAGAATTTCAAAAATCTCTTCCGATCTCTAGTTTATGTTAAAAAAGCTACCCTAGAACCATGGGACCATATCTAACATTGTTAAACAACTGTACCCTATTTTAAAATGTTTGCGCCACTGACTACCCGATCCGTTGTTCTAAGAACATCCCACGCTTCAATTTTCAGCATTCTAATTCTAGACGTTAAAGATGGCGGTTGTACAATATTTATCCCTTTCTTTTCCACTGTGCCCCTAAAATTTTCAAAAAATCGCTCCTTGTTCTAGTTTACGTCCCAAGAGTTACTCTAACAGCAAATTTCACGATTCTAGCTCTTGCCATTTGGATTTGGCTGTTGTACAACATGTATCCCTTTTTGCCCCATTGTGCGGGTAATAGTACGAATTTCGAAAAATCCCGTCTTATTGCTCGTCTACATCCCAAGGGCTACCCTCCCACCAAATTTCATGATTCTAGCTTCAGCCGTTTGGTCTGGGCGATGATCAGTCAGTCAGCCAGTCACGCAACAATTTTATATAAAAAACGTGGGATCTTCGTTTACATAGGCGTGTTGTTCGAATTTGAGCCTGTCATGCGCTATTTTACTTTTGACCATGTCATCAATTATTCGCTTAATTGTTTTTAACTGGAAAAAAGTTAGGCTAATGGGTCGATAAGCCTTTGGGGTCGTATAACTCGCCTTGCCAGGCTTGGGTATGAAGACCACCCTTGATTCCTGCCAGTTTTTTGCGGTATAAGCATGGGTTAGGCATGCAGTGAACACTCCAGCCAGATGAGTTGATACCAGATCCACCTCATTCTGCAGAAGTGCTGGAAATATTCCATACTGTCCCGCAGCCATCCGGTCCTCAGCCTTGAAGGGAGAGTAGCTTTTTATCGCTTCTTTAACCATACCATCTGTTATATCAGTAACAGGTACTTGAAGCAATACATTTTCATTCTGTAATTGTCCCTCTGTTGGTCCAGCATTACCAGTCGAAAAATGAGTTTTTAACTTGAGGCTTACGGTATCCTCTATAGTTTCTATCCTATTACACGTGTTTGGGTTTAGACATGAGTTTTTGAGAGGAACTTTTTCATTTTAGACATGCTGTTAACGCTGTCTACGTGCTCACAGAAAACACTCCAGGAGTTACGTTTCGCCGATCTAATGATTTTATTGTATTCTTTGATTCTTCTGTGATATTTGTCCCAACATTCTGATTGTTTTGTGTTTGTGTTCATCCGAAACCCTCCACTCATGAATTTCATCAGTAAGATTTTCTGAACATATTATATCTAATACTACTTCCCTAATTTTGTTAACAAAGGTTGCAGTGTTTCCTATGTTAAGAGTTATGAGGTCATTTGTATTCAAAAATTCGATAAGGGCGTGTCCCCTTTTATTGGTGTTAGTACTACCCCAAGCGATATGATGGGAGTTGGCGTCACATCCAGCTAATAAGTCATTACTTGTGTGTTTGGATTCTCTCACCAGACCTTGTAAATCCGACGTAGGTGGCAATGTCGGCGCATCAAATGACAGATATATATTGACGCCAGGTACATATTTCCATTACCTTGCCTCAGCACCGTTGTGTCCGATGTTGACAACTCTGGAAAGAAAAGAAAACATGAGGTTTTATGGCACAAAATACAAGTCCTTGGACGAGTACTTGCATAAGCGTAGAATAGGTTGTAGTTCACAAGGTTTAATCCAGTAACCTTGTTGCTAGTTGTCCATGGTTTCTGGATCAAAGCAATATGAACTCTGCCTTTATTTATGATGTCCATCAGAGCGTTGGATGTGGTCTCGCTCCGGTAGAGGTTTATCTGGATGACCTCAATCATTGTCTTTCCAGTAAAAGTTTCTTTTGGGAGTCTATTCTATCTGGTGGCACTCCCTCATTATTTGGTAGTGCGTCATTCTCCTCCTTTCGTTCACTACCTATTACACCATCTTCCAGTCGACAATTTCGGGAGGCGGTGTAATTTGTTGTCGCTCCCTCATTGGTTTGAATCGTTTTGTGGCTCTTTTTATTTTGATCACCACCTTTGCTGGGAACTTCCTGCAAAAGTGGCGGTACTATTGGTGAACTGGTGGTGTTATTGACTACTTCCACATCAGTTTTTGGCAGTGTCTCACTTGTCTCCATCCGTTCAATACCAGTGTTTGCCTTTTCAGACAGTATATTTGGACTCGATTCATTTGTCCTGCCAATCGGGACCTTTCCAATTTTGAAAAAGACTGTCCAGATCAAGAAGTACGCCATGCCCTTCGCCATGACAAGATTGTTCTTGGCTTCTGGGTCTATACCCAACACGATGAGAGTACCCTCCGTATCATCCTTCCTTTAGAAGACTTCCCACTTTCTCAGGGAAAGTTTTGAATTCTGTTTGCCAATGATGTCGCGTATGTACTTCCGCATCAGTTTTTGGCAGTGTCTTACTTGTTTCCATCCGTTCACTACCAGTGTTTGTCTCTTCAGACAGTATATTTGGACTCGATTCATCTGTCCTGCCAATCGGGACCTTTCCAATTTTGAAAAAGACTGTCCAGATCAAGAAGTACGCCATGCCCTTCGCCATGACAAGATTGTTCTTGGATTCTGGGTCCATGCCCAACACGAGCAGAGTACCCTCGTTATCATCCGTCCTATGGAAGACATCCCACTTTCTAACGAAAAGTTTTGAATTCTGTTTGCCAATGATGTCGAGTATGTACTCTGATGGGAACTTACTGAGACATCCCTTGACATATAGAGTCGTTTTTATGAGTTCAGGAATGTCGCTTTTCCTTACCAATTTTAGCTTTGCGCCATACCACGGTGAGGGGAAGCTATCCACAAGTTTTACGAGGACACCAACAACCCTCTCAAACTTGCAACTCATTACTTCGATTGGTGGTTCATCCTTAGATTCGAGGACGCACTCCCCTACCCTCATATAGACCAAATCTTCCAAGTTACTCTTTTTGTCTTAGGGGATTTTTCCAGATGCACTACTGCTATAAATTATGGCATAGCATAGATCGTTTAGGAAATGTTGTTTAGCTATTTTAGAATAAGATGGTGGCTTCTTACCTTTCTTTATGTCCAATTGAGTTTTCCGTGTCTGTAGAGTCTTTTTGGTTAAAGCCTCTTCCTTAACGGATGATTTGGTTGACTTGATCTGCGTTACTGGATCAACTTTACCCCCCACGATCGAGACTTTCTTTTGTGTGGTTACGTTAGGCTTCTCCGAGTTACTGGAAGATGGCGAGCCCTTTTTCTTCTTAGACACTTTCACAGCTCTATGTTCTTCGGGAGACCAGACTATTTTAGCGGCCTTAATGTATGTTGGAGGCAGAATTGTCAGTTTCATCCCGTAATATGTTCTGTCGGTTCAACTTATTCAGTTTCCTTCTTTGTGCCCCTGACAGTCTATTTGATCAGAGTCCCCACTGGCTTTTAAAGGCTGGGGTTTCTTAGAGCCCCATCTGGGTTCTGCTTCATCTGTCTTATATTTTGTTTTGCCTGCAGCTGGATGTGCTCTTGTTTAATTTTCGACTTCGAGATCCAAGGCACCAAATCTCGTAGAAGTTGCATGCTCACGGTTGTTCAATAACGACGACACATGACTCGTGAGTGAATCAACGCTAGTAGCCGGCACTGGGTTTTCCCTCCCCTGCTCCGTAATCGCCTTTTGTATGTGAATAGGTATTGCGTAATAGGTTATAACTATACGCTCTGCGATAACACGTCCGTTCGCTACGAACGTGGCGTGACATGTTTACATCTTTTGGTGGCCTATCCTTGATGATATGTACATGGGCCCATCCAACGAAACAAAAAAATGCTATCGAAAATTTCGCAAAATGAATTTACATACAGACGATTACAATAGATCATTTATCGTTAATAAATTAATGACCCTCTACCACATACATATGTATATTAATAAACCGTTATTTCACATTTCTATTCAAAGTGTGTGCTGAATATGCATTTGAAAAATAAACTCGAACCTCAAAGACCCTGTATATTTCTCGGCAGGTGCGAGTATACTTCAAAAGAGAGTTAGTATTACCGTAAATATAGTATCAAAAAAAAAAACACTTGTTCAAAAATATAAAAAAGTATCATATACATTGAGACGTTATGTTTGGTGCCATAAAAATGGTTGACGGTATGAAATTTTTAAAGCTTGCTACATACCCACACAAACCCATTAAACATTGTGGTTCTTTATAAATCGTTTAGAAATAATTCTCTACCGTTAAATAGTTTCTCCTCATCCAATCTCTCCCTCATATACACTCTTTGCGCCTTGGTGATCTGTTCTCAGCAATTCCATTAAAACTTGGCCTAATCGGATCACAAAGAACAAACCTAAAAAAATGTACTTGCAGTCGGCTTTGTTCGTATTTATATAACTCATCTTTTGCCCAATAAGCTTATGAGTCCAAACACAGATGCAAGCATATACGGACATACATGTACACATACTACTGCAGTCCCACGTTTGTGTATTGGTGTCTGTTGTAGTATGAAAGGATATTTTTCTCTGTTTATTTGAACCTTGTTTTTTCCAATTTTATGGTTTCTGGATAATATGCGTTCAACTAGAAGTAAATTCCCATGGAATATTGTTTTCTGGTGCATTCACGTCTACATCAACAACAGCAGAATCCACAATAACTCTAAAATAACAGAAGCCAAAAGGAACAGTGTCTCGAAACTACGAAAAGTAATAATGTCTTTCTCTCGAAAATTTGAAACAATCGCATGAAAATAAATAAATTGCTTGAAATTATAAACACAATTTTGATCCTAAAACTATTCAATAAATCTTTCTGAAATTAAGGCCCGGTCACCTATTAAAAAAACCGTCCTTTCAAAACAAATGACGGCATGAGTTTAAAGTTTGCATTTAACATTAGGGAAATATGGAATCCCTTACAACTTCTTCACCATATAACAGTATCTGCTACAGTCTCATATAGAATGGACAATGAGATGGAAAACCAGTAAGGAAAGGCAGAATGTCGGGCGGACTGGCTATATAATACCCTACACCTCCCTAGCAATGGGCAAAAAACATTGCCATAATAATTCGGAATAATTGTTTTCGTTACTGTTAAGAAAGTACTTATGTCCACCGCCACGTTAAGGCTTATTCCAAGGCGGAGTTGAAGATGTTGATGATAAACAAAAAAATGTTATTTGGAAGAATATATTTAACCCTAAAAAGATTTTTTTATGTCTCAAGAAACTCCTCTCTAGTGTAATTCCAACGGCAGTCGACCCACTTTTGAACACGACCCCCTCCGATTTAGATAACATTTGGGACACGTACACGCGAAGAAATAAATCGTTTCTGCGAAACGAAATATTAGACAACTATAATTCACGTTTACGGCAACGGACAGTCTTTTGGTCAGAACAAACAATTGCTTACGCGAAATATGTTTCTGTCACAACAAACGAAATTTCAGTTCTGGCAAACGAGAATTGTAGTTGTCTAATATTTCGTTTCGCAGAAACGAATTTTTTCTTTGCGTGTAAACTCCTAGTGTATACATTTTGTATGATGTGTATATTCAGCCAAAATTCGGTTTTTGTTTTACGGCGTCCCAACGTCTCTTCTCTACTTTTTTCTTAAAGGAAGCCTGAATATATCAGAGCATAACTTAACAACGCGTTATCCGATTTCAACGATTTTAGTGTCATTGTAACTGGCCACTATCGTGCTTTAAAACTAATAATTAAAATAAATTATTGTCCTTGTCGAAGGAGATTAGATATCGAAAAATTAATTTAATCCTTCAATATCCCAAAATGCACCTAATTTTGTTCTTCATATTTTTTTAAGTTAACCCGCTAAAAGTCCTTTACACTTGACATAAGTTTCAAGATGGAAAGATATTTGGTTTAGGAGATATAGCATTTTTACTGTTTTATTCCACACATATTTCATGATTTTTTATATAAAAAACAATGTAAATGCTTCATATTTAAGCCAAATCAAAGAAGACTGTTCAAAATTTTTTGCGTAGCAGTCGATTTGGATATATAGGAAAATACAGTTCTCATGTTATTTATACCCTATACCAGACTGTGGTACAGGGTATTATGACTTTATGCATTTGTTTGTAACGCCCAAAAGGAGAAGAGATAGAACCATTGTTTATTATGCCGATCGACATAAAATCACTTTTTGAGTCGATTTAGCCATGTCCGTCTGTCCATTTATTCCTGTAATCAAAGTGTAGGTCGTATTTATGGTCAGATTGTGATGAAATTGAGCACAGTGCTCTTTTTTGGCCCAAGAATGATCCCTATTGAAATTGGTCAAGATTTAGGTATAGCCCCCATATATATGTATGTTACCACCGATTTGACATGCAAGCGCTGTAGAAACTGTATTTTATATCAGATCGGTACGAAATCTGGTAGAGAGAGTTATCTTATTTCATGAATGAACACTGCACAATTTCGGGAACATCGGTTCAGATTTATATATAGTCCCCATATATATGTTACAACCGATCTGACATGTAAGCGCTGTAGAAACCATCTTTTATATCCGATCTGTACGAAATTCGGCAGAGAGAGTTTTCTTATTACGTTAATGAACACTACCAAATGGCCAATTGAGCGGCTCTAAACGTGAAATACACTATTCACCGCACTAAAAATGCAATAATCTGCAAGTGTTATTCGTTTGTAAGTCGAGTTATAGACCAAACTGAACATGTTTGACAGTAACATGTTACAAGAAAACAGCTGAGTTGCCAAAAAATCACCCATTACAAAGTTAAACACGAAGCCTAGGAAACCTTACTAATGTTCGTTACTTTAGTGTGACGAGGGTATATATCATTTGCTACGGAAAAAAGTGTAACACGTCGAAGGAGTGACCTGAAACAGCTGAGTTGCCAAAAAATCACCCATTACAAAGTTAAACACGAAGCCTAGGAAACACTTACTAATGTTCGTTACTTTAGTGTGACGAGGGTATATATCATTTGCTACGGAAAAAAGTGTAACACGTCGAAGGAGTGACCTGAAACAGCTGAGTTGCCAAAAAATCACCCATTACAAAGTTAAACACGAAGCCTAGGAAACACTTACTAATGTTCGTTACTTTAGTGTGACGAGGGTATATATCATTTGCTACGGAAAAAAGTGTAACACGTCGAAGGAGTGACCTAAGACCCCAAGTATGTTCGGAGGAAATCCGTTTTGGGTCATTTTAAGTCGAATGAGCAATGTCCGTCCGTCTGTCTGTCTGTCTGTCTGTGTGTCTGCTGGCTGGTGCGCACGATAACTCTCGAAAGGAGTAACCGATTGACCTCAAATTTGGTATGTGCTAATATATTTTTCTATCTCCGGCTAAGTTCGAAGATGGGCCATATTGGTCCACTCCTTCTAGTACCTCCCCCACAAAGGGTTAAAATGTTGTGAAATATTGATTCTTTAATAACTACTATACTACTTATTCGAATCTTTTGAAATTCCACAGATAGTATTAGCTTATTAGTCGTTATCAACTCGAGAAAAATGGGCAAAGTCGCCACGTCCCTTTTGGTACCTCCCACACAAATGCACCATTTTGCACCAAAAGTTAACAGCTTATAACATTAATAACAGTGTATAAAAATACTTGAAATTTTGTACAGTATTATGCTTTTATATTGCCTACAGTCCAGGGAAAAATGGGTGTTGTTGTCACGCCCCTTTTGGTACCTCCCACACAAAGGTACCTTTTTTCACCAAAAGTTAACAGCTTATAACATCAAAACCAGTGTATAAAAATACTTGAAATTTTGTACAGTGTAATGTTTTTATAGTGTCTATAGCCCTGTGAAAAATGGGCGTTATTGCTACGCCCCTCTTTGTACCTCCCACACAAAATGCCCAAATCATACCACAATTTAATGTCTCATAACGTTTATACCAGTGCACATAAATGCTTATAAGTCGGCACAGTGCAATGAATTTAAAGTATCTAATGTTCGGCAAAAAAAAGTGTATTTGATAAACACCTTCTGGTACCTCCCACACAAATTGACAGAATAATTCGAGTAATATTCAATATTACATTACTCACAAAGTGAGGGTATACCTTAGTCGGTTTACCCGACTGAAACTTTCTTACTTGTTTTTAAATAAAATATATTTGGAAAACTTCTTAAATAATATTTTTGTTTGTGTGTAAACACATATTTTATTTGTGAAAGTCATTTTGCAAATATATTATTTTCTAATACATTAATACTTGCGTTCCAAACTAAATTTCTCGATTTTCATATAAAATTTATTTGTTAACAAAAATATAATATTTAAAAAAATAGTTTTCAAATATAGTTACGTTGGGTGTGTGGTGTAGGGTATAACAATATTATCAGATAAAAAAATTAAAGTCAATCGGTCTTAGGTCACCCCTTCGATATGTTATATCGGCCCGTAGCAAATGTTTTATACTCTCCACTAAAGAGAGGGTATGAAAAGTTTAAAAAATCGAAGGAGTGAGTGAGGAGGAGTAAGACCCCCGTATGTTCAGCAGAAATCCGTTAATGACAATTTAAAATCGTTGGGTTGTTGCGCACGATAACTCGAGAGGAATAACCGAGTTATAACCACATACCAAGCCCCTAATTTGGTATGAGCTAATATTATTTGTCTATCCCAGTCTAAGTTCAAAGATGGGACCTATTGGTCCACTCCTTCTTGTACCTCCCCTACAAAGGATTAACTTTTACTGAAACAATGATTGCCTAATAACATCGATACTACCTCTTCAAATCTTCTGTAAATCCACATATAGGGTGGTTAAATTTTAAGGGCCGATGTTGATTTTGAATAAAACACAAATTATTTAGGAAATTATTGTCATTTTTTTTATTATGATAATATTGGTATAGTTCAATTATGTATGGAACAATATATCAGACAAAATGCCGCAGCGACCTCGGCGGCACACCTCCACCCGATGGTCCAAATTTTCGATGACGATTATGTATCTATCCCTGGTTCAAATTGAGTTAGTCAGAAATTAAGAAATGTTAAATGAAATGCAGAAAAAATCTTGACGTTTAGGTGTGGTCACATTCGACATCGGCACTAACAATTTAACCACCCTTTATAATAATAGTTCATCGATCGCTATAACTTTAGAGAAGTGTGTGGATTTGCCACGCCCCGTCCCCATAGCATCTTTAGGCAATGATACAAATGTTTTCATATTCTGTATTGTAGACAACTTTTGCAATAACTATAGACTGAGTAAAATGTTTTCCATTACTCACAAATTGAGGGTAAGCTTAGTCGATGCACACCACTAAAATTTCTTAATTGTTTTCTTTTTAACACACGAAACCAAAAGGATGTTTCTTTTTTAGGCTTTTGGCGTTCATTGAAGGGACAAACTGGGATTTTAAATAATCCAATTTGTTTCAAAATACTGTCCCATAATCCTATTGGGTTCATAGTGCAGTGGGAAAAACATCACCACAGTCACAACCAAGGAACAAAATCATGTACGCTTAGAGAAATATTTGCAGAGCATATTGAATTGGTTCTTATATGGTTGTTGCAGCGATGATGTAATATTATTATTTGAAAATTATATGGTACATGCCTCAGTGTTTGAAAATCACAATCAAAAGTAAAAACAAGTACGAAAGTTCAATCGGGTAAACCGACTTATGAATCCCCTCACCTTGAGTCCCAAAAAATATTAGTAAATTTATTTTTTTTTTTTAAATTAAATTATTATCAATTTAAATTGCATTTAATAACATTAAAGTAAATATGTACTGGTATTAAAGTTGTAAGCTGTTAACTTTTGGTACAAAAAGGTCCATTTGTGTGGGAGGTACCAAAAGGGGCTTGCCAATAACGGCCACTTTTCTCTAGACTCTAGGTACTATAAAAGCATTGCACTGTACAAAATTTCAAGCTGTTAACTTTTGGTACAAAAAGGTCCCTTTGTGTGGGAGGTGCCGAAAGGGGCGTGCCAATAACGCCCATTTTTCTGTGGTCTCTAGTTACTATAAAAGCATTGCACTGTACCAAATTTTAAGTATTTGAATGCACTGGTAATAAAGTTAAAAGCTGTTAACTTTTGGTACAAAATGATCCATTTGTGTGGGAGGTACCGAAAAGAGCGTGGCAATAATGCCCATTTTTTACTGTTTTGTATGTACTATTAATCCATTACACTGTACAAAATTTATTTGTATGCATTGGTAATAAAGTTATAAGCTGGTAACTTTTGGTACAAAATGATCCATTTGTGTGGGAGGTACCAAAAAGAGCGTGGCAATAATGCCCATTTTTCACTGTTTTGTAGGTACTATTAATCCATTACACTGTACAAAATTTCTTTGTATGCATTGGTAATAAAGTTATAAGCTGGTAACTTATGGTAAAAAAAATGGTCCATTTTTGTGGGAGGTACTAAAACGAGCGTGGCAATAATGCTCAGTTTTTACTGTATTGTAGGTATTATTAAACCATTACACTGTAAAAAATTTCAAGTCTTTGTATGGACTTGTAATAAAGTTATAAGCTATTAACTTTTGGTTCAAAATCGTGGCAACCTTACCCATTTTTCTCGAGGTAATAGTGACTAATAAACTAATACTATGTGCAGAATTGCAGAGGATTCTAATAAATAGTATAGAAGTTATAAAATAATCAATATTTCACTAAATGTTAACCGTTTGTGGGGGAGGTAGTAGAAGGAGTGGACCAATTTGGCCCGTCTTCGAACTTAGCCGGAGATAGAAGAAAATATTACCACATACCAAATTTGAAGTCAATCGGTTACTTCTTTCGAGAGTTATCGTGTGCACCAGCCAGCAGACAGACAGACAGACGAACGGACAGTGCTCATTCGACTTAAAATGACCCAAAACGGATAACCGCCGAACATACTTAGCATTAAACTGTTTTTACAAAATGGTCCCTTTGTGTGGGAGGTACCAAAAGGGACGGGGCCACTTCACCCATTTTCTCATGCTGATAGCGACAGATAAACTATTTGTATGTGTGGGGTAACAGAAGAATGAGATAAGTAGTATAAAAGTTATAAGAGAATTATTATTTCACTAAATGTTAACCATTTGTGGAGGAGTGGACGAATATGGCCCGAACTTAGCCTGAGATGGAAAAAATATATCACATACGAAATTGACTACACAATCAGTTTCTCCTTTTGAGAAATATCGTACACTCCAGACCAGGCAATGAAGTCGGCAGCGGCGGCTGATCCGATAATGTTCCAACAAACGATGGCGCAAAACAAAATATAAATGTTTATAAAACAAAATATCTTCTGAAATTTCCTAAACAATAATTTTATTTATTTATAAACAAATATTTTATTTCAGAAAATTATTTTATTTATTGAAAATTATGCGTTTCAAATAAATTATATTGATTTTTAATAAAATTTATTTGGTAAAAAATGTATAATATTTAAACATTTGTGTTCCAAATATATATTCTTTCTAATTAAACACATCAAAAAATTTAAAAGTATATATTTTAATAATCTAAATATATATATTTTAATACTTATGTGCAATTTTTAAAAAGAATTGTTTAATTTTTATAAAACCTGACTAACAGTGAAGATCGGTTAAATCTTAGCTTTTAGTAAACATATTAGTATCAGTATAGCGGATTCTGACTTGAGCATACTATAGTGATGAAAACTATTCGAATTATGATACTGGATATACGCCCCTGTTCTGTATTCCGAATGTGGCTAAAATCTGAATATTCCGCTCGAAATCGAGTTTCTAAATTTGTTACTATGGACCCAAATATGTTTCTTCGAATGGGAAAATAAAGACAATCTGCGTTTACAGAGTATCTTCAAAAGTCCTCAAAAAGAAATTATGAACAATTTAATGAATTAGACAGTCGGATTCAATCCGCCCTCGAAATACAGAACAGGGGCGATAATTAGATTTTATTTATACAAGTATTTCCATCAGAAATAATTGTTTTCAACAAAAATTTTAATTTGTATAGCGCACTCACCAAGACCTTTAAAAAATGTGCAGCAGAAGTCTATATAGAGAAGTTAGCAATGCAAACAAAAATTAAATTTTTTTATTGATATACGTACATATTCAGATATTGAATTTAGCTTATACACAAAAAAGTAATCATTTTATTGACATTAAAAAGTAATCATTTTATTGAAATAGAAATAATTGGAAAACATATGTTAATCAAATATATTTTCCAATTATTTATATTTCGAGCAATGTATCGTAATTCATTTATTGATTTGGATGTCTAATTTTGTATTGTCCGCTTCCATGTCATCGCGGCCGACCTCTTTTTCTGATACCTTGTGGGTTCAATTCAATTTATGCAGAGCATGTCCTAGCCACTCATATATTCTCTGATGTATATCCTTGTCGATACCACGCTGTCTTATTATTTTCCATAGTTGTTCATTGCTTATAGTAAATATACTTTTTTCAATAGCCCTTTTTTGACAGATCACGTGTGAGTCGTGTCATGTTATTTTTGTTAAGTACTGTTTGGCATTTCATCATGGAAACACTTACGCCTGAACAATGTTTACAAATCGTTCAACTTTATTACGAAAATTCACGTTCTGTGAGGAATGTGTTTCGTGCACTTCGCTCAACTTATGGTCAACGTAATCGGGTCTTACGATCACGTGTGAGTCGTGTCATGCTGTCATGGTATTTTTTGTTAAGTATTGTTTGGCATTTCATCATGGAAACACTTACGCCTGAACAACGTTTAAAAATCGTTCATGAGCCATTTCTGGCTCAATGGATATGTAAAGTACAAAATGTACTTATTTTAAAAACAAATGACGTCTTTGGACATTTCTTTAATTTTATGACAAATTTTTTTTCAGTGTATTGAAA
Organism: Eudasyphora cyanicolor; assembly: GCA_963930755.1. Taxonomy (NCBI): domain Eukaryota; kingdom Metazoa; phylum Arthropoda; class Insecta; order Diptera; family Muscidae; genus Eudasyphora; species Eudasyphora cyanicolor. The sequence continues at coordinate 120,193,946 of OZ005736.1, forward strand.
ATTAATATTTTGGTTTTTAAACGTATGTTGTTACAATATATGTTGTTCAATGTTGCAAATGCAGTTCTTGCCTTACGTATTCTGCTTTCCATGTCTGCTCTTGCTCCACCATCAGGTGACATTTTGCTTCGTAAGTATTCGAATTCATCGAATCTCTGGAGATATTGTCCATTTAGACGTATATAACTATTTGTGCAAATTGTAGAGTTGATAGCCATGCACTTGGTGTTTGCTATATTAATTTTTAGGCCTATTTTAGGTGCTTCTGCAGCAAGGTTATTTACTTTACTCTGCTTATCCCCCTATCTAGCACAGGGATGATAAATTTGATACTTTAGTACTTTTTTCGATACTTTTCAGACCCTAAAAGTACCGTGATACTCCCGCGACATATGTGATACTTTTTCAAAGAAGTTATATAAGTCGTACACATGCTCTTTCGACATGGTTCGACATAGCTACGCAACGCCAAAAAATATGTTTGGCTCTTGTAAAACGTGGCATCTACACCAAAAACTCAATTACGTCTGGAACCATCACGTAGGGTATAATCGTATATAAAAACGTGAAGCAATTCTAACAAGGAGCGATACTGTATAAAATAGTATGTAAAGTTAATTAATTTTATATTTAAACTGTACCGACATGAATCACTTTTTTTCTACAGATGGTTTTATGCAATATGAAATATATTTCATCATAATCGGTTAAATATTAGTTCTTTAGAGAGTCAAGAATTCTAATCGGAAGGTACTTCTATATATGTAGAATCTGAATCAAAACATGGACCAAAATGCCCCATTTTCATTAGGCATCAAAAATGTGTTTGTATCAATTTCCGTAAATATTGGTTTATATTTGCGTATATACGATTTTAGTAGCTTGTTATAAAGAAATTGTTCATGTATTACTGGATCTTAATAATTGTTATCTCAATATTTTAATATTTCAAGAAGAATTTAAACAAATTTTAAAATTGGTACTTTTCGGGTCGAAAAAGTACCTGTTTAGAACGATTTTTGTACCATTTGGTTACTCTCAATTATCATGCCTAATCTAGCAGTCAACAGGGCTACGTCGTCAGAATATGCGAGTACTTCGAATACAATATCTAGTGCAGTAATGACAAGAAGTGGAGATAGTGCACAACCTAGCTTTACACCACTTTTCGTGGCGAAAAGTGGGTTCGCTAAGACTACCTTCGTGTAGTACTCTGCAACGGCTTTCATCGTAAGAGCGTTTAATAAGATTAATAGTTTTTGGTGGTATTCCTCTGGCTTTTAAAGCTTCCGAAATAAAATCTATTTTCAAGAAATCGAAAGCCTTTTCAAAGTCTACGAATGTGATCTAAAGCGATGCAATGCATTCAGCTGATTGTTCAATCATAATCCGGTGATTGTTGATTTGATCAATACAGCTTCAGTGTGGCAAAAATCAGGCATCCGTAAGTGATATTAATTTATATAATGAATGAAATTATATATTTGACATAAATTGTAGTGTTCTGTCAATCATTCTTTTAGCACTAGAAATACTCATATTATAGGATTTTCATGAGTCAAACATATTATTATCGTATATTGATGTAAGGAGTATAAGTAAATTATAAGAGAAACTGCAATATGTTTTCTCTGCGTGTATGAATATACTTTTGTGGCAAACCCTGTGGTTGCCACATTATTACGTGTCACGGTTTTGTTATTTACTACCAAATACACTGCACAGAATTTATTTCCATGGCAACCTTCTGTAACTTTCATATGTGTGTAAGTGTGTAAGTGCGGCTTTTGTTGCATGAAACCAGCATCATTTGTTGCAATAACAGTACTTTTGTGTTTGTGTTGCCTAGTATCTATGTGTGCATGTACATGTGTATGTGTTCATATATCATATTTCGTCCAGATTTGTTTCGACTTTTTTCCACTTTTGTTCCGTCTTTTTTTTTAATTTTCCATTTCATGTTTATTATGGGCATCACTGACCTGCACAAGATTAGCGTTTTGTGTGTAGAACTCTGCGAGAGAGAGAGAGTATGTATGTATGTGTATCCATGTGTGTCCTCTGTATAATCTGTGTGGACTTAAAAATTACTTACATATACGAGGTATGTTAAAAAAATATCGCGAATTTTGTATTTTTTCAAAACGTATTTATTTATTCATGAATATCTAATTTGTCCCCATCAAAGTAATTCCCCTCGGATACAATACACTTCTGCCAAGGTTTTTTTCAATCCTCGAAGCACTTCAAATAATCATTTTTTGTGTTCTTGTTCAGCTCCTCCTTCGATGCCGTCTTTACCTCCTCAATCGTAACGTAGCGTCGTCCTTTCATGGGCCTTTTCAGTTTTGGGAACAAAAAATAGTCACAGAGGGCTAGGTCAGGCGAATACGGTGGCTGCGGCACCATTATTGCGTTTTTTGGCCAAATATTCGCGCACAAGCAACGATGAGTGTGCAGGGGCGTTATCATGGTGCAAAAGCCAGTTTTTGTTCTTCCACAAAACCGGTCGTTTTTGGCGGATTGCTTCGCGCAATTTGCGCATAACTTGCAGGTAATATATTTATTGACCGTACTACCCTGTGGCAAGAACTCATAATGCTGGACGGCTCGCTGTTCGTCCTTCGCATCTTCTCGGCTCTATAAGAACAATTTGTACCACCGATAAACGTTGCTTTGGTCCAAGGTAGCTTCACCATATGCCACAGTCAACATTCGGAATGCGTCAGCGCACTTTATTTTGTTTTTCACACAAAATTTGATGAAGAAAAAAATTTGATCCATTTTCTGAAATAGAAGACAAGTTAAAAAACATCCAAGCACAACAGCTGTCATAAATTAACTAAACATTCAAAATGGTAAGGGACATGAGTACCAACGTAATGCTACAAAAATATCAAAAATAAAATACACGTAGTCCGCGGAACTTAAAAATTCGCGATATTTTTGGAACATACCTCGTACATATATTTGTTATGTAGACGGATGCAATACACAACACACTGACAAATGGACGTAGGGACAGGCGGAGGACGGACTGTTGGAATGGTTATGAAATGTTTAGCTATTTTAATTAACACAAACGTACATTGTGTAATCATTTTTAACTGATATAAAACGAGTAATTAGTATTACTACTACACTCGTATGTTTTGTGTACGTGAGTGTTTGTGGCGATTATGTATTCTCATGTACATATAATAATACTCAACTATTGGATTATAGTGATTAGCAATTGTTATGCATTTCCAGGTGACATTTGTAGAATTAATTGGGTTTCAGGATTTTCCATATTATGAATTACATTTATTTGTGTGGAACATTGAAAGAGAATCGGAGAAAATTGAGAAGATAATGAATTTGTTTGATTGTTCTGTATGTATATAGGGTGATCCAAGGAGAGTTACTTTTTTCAATAGTCTTTTTTTGACAGATCACGTGTGAGTCGTGTCATGCTGCCATGTTGTTTTTGTAAAGTATTGTTTGGCATTTCATCATGGAAAGACTTACGCCTGAACAACGTCTCAGATGGTCCATCCGTTGAGTCCAATTTTCGATGACTCGAATATGTTGACCATAAGTTGAGTGAAGTGCACGAAACACATTCCTCACAGAACGTGAATTTTCGAAATAAAGTTGAACTATTTGTAAACGTTGTTCAGGCGAGAGTGTTTTCATGTTGAAATGCCAAACAATACTTAACAAAAATAACATGACACGACTCACACGTGATCTGTCAAAAAAGGCTATTGAAAAAAGTATCTCTATTTGGATCACCCTATAATATATATCTTCCCCTCAATACGAGTAAAAGAATAGTGTATAATTTTTTTGAAGTTTCGACAAAATCTTATTTTAAGCTTTTGTGAAATTAGACCTCTTGGAAGAGAAACGATATTTTCAATTTCATGTCATTTTAATATGTGGGGAAATAATCAGGCTACAGCCAGATGATATTCTATTAGTCTAAAAGTGCGTTAATTCTATATAAATGGCATCAAAGCACCATACTACATATACACACTATTTTTTGAATTTAACTTTTGACCCACTTTGTGGAAGTAGAATTCCACCAAAGTTTTGCAAGCTATAGAATGGATTCTTATAATGCAATAAAAAAATAATGGTGTATATGCTTATACGTTATTGTTTTATTGAGGGGACGATATGTAGGTTTAAATGGCGGGATCGGACAAGTGAGCGTGGCCGCGACCTTTAGATTTTGAAAGAAATGTCAGTCGGGTAAACCGACTAGGTTTAGGTTAGGGTGGCAGCAGTATTTTTTTTATACAAGCTCACATAGACCAGTTTAGGTCCCTAGGTTGCCACGGGCAGAAATGCCCCTCATCGAAACCAACCTGTTTGATATACAAATTTATCTATAGTACGAATATCAATACTGGAAAGATCTGTTAGGCTGCCTAGAAAGGCCGACCCAAGTATGCCCAGTCGTCGTTTACTCAGAGCGGGACAGTCGCATAGCAAGTGCTCAATGCTCTCCACTTCTTCCTCATCTCCACAGCTTCTGCAGAAGTCATTAGAGTCAATACCCAATCTTTTGGCGTGTTCGCCGATCAACCAGTGTCCCGTCAGAACTGATACTAACGTAGACAATCTTTGCCTCTCTAGTACGAGGAAATATTTTGATCTTCTCAGGTCATACTTTGGCCAGATTTGTCTAGCTACCCTGCAGGTGCCGATTTCTGTCCATCTTTCGTTGGACTGCCTGATTTCCTCTTGCCTAAGCCAAAGCTTGCACCAATATAAATTTCAAATTCTTTGAGAATTTGTAATGTCGTCCCTATTACTAGAAAGTTCATCGGCTTTGCAGTTACCCGGGATATCCCTATACCCAGGCACCCATATGAGGTGTACATTAAACTGCTCAGCCATCTCGTTAAGAGATCTGCGGCTGTCGAGGGCTGTTTGTGAATTTAGGGATGTTGTCTCCAGAGAATTGATGGCAGCCTGGCTGTCCGAGTAAATGAGAACGCCAGTGTTGGTTACTATGTTGCGACTCAGCCACTTGGCTACTTCTCATATTGCCATTATTTCGGCTTGATAGACACTGCAGGTATTTGGTAGTCTGTGAGCTATATCCAAACTAAGCTCCGCACAGCGTACTCCGAAGCCAACCTTTTCATCAAGCTTCGAACCATCCGTGTAAAAGTGGAGATGGTTTCTATTACCTGGTATTCTGCCGACCCATTCATCTCTGGCGAGAATCATAGTGATGTAATTTCTCTCGAAGGTGTACACAGTTGGTATAAAGTCCACTCGGTCGGTTACCATAGCACTACACTTTGATATCCTCATGTGACCATAGTTCTTGTACCTCCACATTGAAAGGCAGTTTAATCTTATTGCCGCTTTGGTTGCAACTTCTCTCGCCACAATATTTATCGACAGTATATGGAGTAAGGCTTATAGCTGTAGTCCTTAAGGCTCCTACTTAGGACCTTAGGTCACTCCTTCGATGTGTTAAACTTTTGGTCCGTAGCAAATGATATATACACTCGTATCACCAAAGTGAGTATACAAACTTTGCTGATCTTACTGTTCTGCTATTCGTAGCCAAATTTTACATTGATTAGATTAGAACTATTTTAATTTTACATTGATGGTTATTTTCTTATTTACAGAAATCTAGATGTGGTATAAACATTAAAAACAATTTTTTCTACAGTGGATCTTAATGAAGGACTAAAATTTGCAACTGTTTAGTTGCACTTTCTAAAAACAAAAATAGTAATTATATAGCCCAAAATGTGTCCTTTCATTTCACACCCATATCGTCATACTAGGACTTTCAAAAAAAAATAAAAGAAAATTTAATCATTATATCCTTAAACAATTACATGTCCTTTTAAACGCGAACTTGACCAGAAAATAAAAAACTGAGTATAAAGTTTTGTTTTGCTTTATGTCAGCGTTCAGAATTATGTGTAGATTTTCATGACCAACGGTGTAATATATCTAAAGTGTACCCTAAACATACCAGTACGAGTATATATGTTCCAAGCCGAATATGTTTGAGACAATATACTACTGAATAGTGTTCACACCAGAAAAAAGTCATCACCCAAAATCCATCCAAATTCCTCACTTGAATATGGTGGCGTATACGCAACATATATACATATATCTTAATAAATTCCATTGAAACAACTGTTTCCATGATTACTACTCGTATACGAGCATGTCTCTATTTAACAGGCTGGTTGTCTGTTGTGTGTACGAAGACAATTGGATGTCCTTTCGATTTCCGTTAACACAATGTCCGTCTGTCCATCGTTTATTTAGATGTTGTAAAAGCCAATGAAGCATAACAATTGATTTGTATACGGACAACAAAGGATAAAGTGTTGTTTATATGGTTTTCTATTCGCTTCCATTCTCGATGCGATGTCATTCGTTTCGTTCTACTACATGTGGAAAAAACGACGACGACTTGACATATGGCTTAGTTGTTGGTACCCTTTTCAGGCCACATCCTTTGCAGCAGTCAACCCGCAGACTGACTGACTGAGTGACAAACTGACAGAGTGTTGTCTCCGTTTGTTCTTTGGCCGTTGCCTAGCATGTCTATGATAATAATTGAGTGGTGGCCCTTGAATACGGAAACAGAAGGCAGTCAAGCTGTTAAATGTTGTTTCCAGCCCCGTCCCACAACAGCCTCGCTCTCCTTGGGAGATGGGACAATATAGAGTGGTTTCATTTGTGGCTGCTTGTGGACTGCCTATCTGACATCATTTGTGTCCTTTGAGGGGATCTCCAATCACCAACATTGTCCTGAAGTCTCGATAATGTCATAAAGCTATCAAAATATAATTCAATGAATTTTTATTGGCAAATTATGTTAACGGAAGACGAACAAAAAAAAGAGATTTTATTTAATATTTATGACTTCACGGGTTGTGGGCGGGTGTCTATTGTGTTATACGTTTTTGTATTGTGTGGCTTAAATGCGTCGAATGTTTGGCAGTTGCATAGTCAGCCTTGTTTCGCCACCAGATACAGGTGTGTCACGACTTGAGGGCTTTAGTTTTATTGAAATTCAATATATGTTTTTATGATAATATTAATAACCGTAATCGCCATCATCATCATGATATTTATGTATTTTATATGCGTATTTGCTCTGCAGCGAATTACAATAAAATAGTGTCCTCCGTTCAAAGGATGTCATCCTTTGAAATTCCATATGGCTAACACATTTCATAGTTGGCTGTTGTGCTCGGTTGAGGGTGATGTCGTTTTGTTCTGAGGCAGTCATTTTAAGGAGTTATAAGAATTACCCCAGTATTAATAAATATTTATTATAGTATAGAAGAAATATATATATATAATGAAATTTTCATAACTGATTGTCGGTGGCTTATTTCCAGAATATTAAAATGCTTATTATTTGATCAAAATTGTTTAAAACATTTACAAAGGTAAGGAAACAACCAAGTCAAGACTGAGACCAACCACCAATATTTCTAAAGCATTCGACATAACATGTATTGCATAGAACATAAAAATTGAAGTCGAGAACTAAAAGTTGTTAGGGACTATATCAAAATAATATTAATAGGAATCGTTATGTCGATACCTCCATTCTAAACTACATATGCTAAGTGCAAAAAGCTACTTTTTCAGGAGAGGCGATCAATGTTTGATGATTTTTTTAAATTTGTGTGGAATTCCTTTATAATGCAAATCGAATGACCTGTACTGTTTTGTGAATAACTTTTGTTTGGATTGGCGGATAAATACCAAATTTTGACTGAATATTATTTGGAGTATTTAGAAAAGAAAAGACATGCTAAGTCGACTTTGCATGTTTTAGAATGGAGGTATCGATATATGTTACCAACTATTTTTATACCATCCACCATAGGATGGGGGGGAGTACATTCATTTTGTCACTACGTTTGTAACACCACTACATATCGATCTGAGACCCCGTAAAGTATACGAGTATATATTATGAATTGTCGTAAAATTCTAAGACGATTTAGCAATGTCCGTCTTTTCGTCTATCCGTCTTTTGTAATCACGCTACAATCTATAATACTTGAGCTAGGTGGCTGAAATTTGGTACATATACTTTTTATATCTGCAGGTCTGTTGGCCAAATAGGCAATATCGGTCCATTTTTTGATATAGCCTCCATATACGAGTATAGCATCTTTCCGATTTGACTTCATAAGCCACATAGACCACAAATTTCAACTGATCGGGCTGAAAATTGATGGCTGGGGTTTGTGTATACCCGGAATACATCACACGAACAAAGATAGTCATAGGTATTTGTTTTGGTATAGTCCCCATAGGCCCGTCTAGATTTGACTTCGTTAAGCCAAAAACTCTCAAATGTCAACGAATTGGGCTGAAATTTGGTGTAATGAGTTTATTTGTATCCGAAACCATTCACATAAATAAATAATTATACCCTCACTTTAGTGATACGAGGGTATATATAATTTGCTATGGTCCAAAATTCCATCGAGTCCATCGAAGGAGTGTCATAAGACCCTAAGTATGTTCGGCGGATATCCGTTTTAGGTCATTTTAAGTCGCCCCTTTTGTGCCTCCCACACAAATGGTCTATTTTGAACCAAAAGTTAAAGATATATATATATAACTTTATTACCAGTGCATACAAAGGCTTGAAAATTTGTACAGTGTAATGATTTTATAGTACCTAGAGTCCAGAGAAAAACGGGCATTATTACCACGCTCCTTTTGGTACCTCCCACACAAATGGACCTTTTTACACCAAAAGTTAACAGCTTTTAACTTTAATAGCAGTACATACTTTAAAGTGATTAAATGCGATTTAAATTGAAAATAATTTAATTTAAACAAAAAAATAAATAAATGTACTAAACATTTTTGAGACTCAAGGTGAGGGAATTCATAAGTCGGTTTATCCGACTGAACTTTCTTACTTGTTATATTAAGCCATCGATATGTACGGGGTGGCGCAGAATGAGGTTTAAATGGTTTAAAACTTTTTATTTATGCGATTATTATAGTTTTTTTTAATAAATACATATTATTGGGAAATTTTTTGCAATTATATTGGGCCATATTAGCCCACTCTTAAATGTCAACTCAATGGGTTAACATTAGTGAAATATTGATTCTTTAATAAGTTTTATACTACTTATTCGAAGCTTCTAAAATTACACATATAGTATTAGTTTAGTAGGCGCTATCAGCTAGAGAAAAATGGGAGAAGTTGCCACGCCCCTTTTGGTACCTCCGACACAAATGGAACATTTTGCACCGCAAGTTAACTGATTATAGCTTTAATACTAGTGCATACAAATACGTGAAATTTTGTACAGAGTAATGATTTTATAGAACCTAGAGGCCGGTAAAAAGTAGGCATTATTTGTACCTCCCACAAAAATTGACTATTTTGCACCAAGTTAACAGCATATAACATTAATACCAGGACAAACAAATACTTGAAATTTTGTACAGTGTAATGGTTTTATAGTACCTACCGCCCACTGAAAAATTTGCTTTATTGACATGCCCTTTTTGTACTTCCCACACGAAGGTATCGTTTTGTACGAAAAGTTAACAGGTTATAACTTTAATACTAATGCATACCAATACATAACATTTTGTACAGTGTAATGTTTTTATAGTACAATGGGCGTTTAATAACGTATAATAATTACGTTGTGCATATACTCAAAATTTTTGCACAATGTAAAGTTTATAAAAATTCTACAGTCCTGTTACAAGTGGGAGTTATCACCACACCCGTTTAAGTACCTCCTATACAAAACGGGCCAAGACATACCAAAATTAAATAGTTCATATTATTATACCCTACACCACACTGTGGTACAGGGTATTATAACTTTGTGCATTTGTTTGTAACACCCAAAAGGAGAAGAAATAGACCCATCGTTTATTATACCGATCGACTTAGAATCACTTTCTGAGTCGATTTAGCTATTTCCGTCTGTCCGTCTGTCTGTCTGTCTGTCTGTCCGTCTGTCTGTCTGTCTGTCTGTCCGTCTGTGCATGTATTCTTGTAATCAAAGTACACGTCGCAATTATGGTCCGATCTCGACGAAATTTTACACATATCTCGGTTCAGATTTAGATATAGCCCCCATATATATGTTACCCCGATTTGACATGTAAGCGCTGTAAAAACTTTATTTTATATCCGATCAGTATGAAATTCGGCAGGAAAATGTTTCTTATTACATGAATGAACTCTGTTAAATTTGGAAGAAATCGGTTCAGATTTAGATATAGCCCCCATATATACATTACCCCCGATTTGACATATAAGCGCTGTAAAAATGTTATTTTATATCCGATCAGTGCGAAATTCGGCAAAGAGAGGTTTCTTATTACATGAAGGAATACTGCTAAATTCGGAGAAAATCGGTTCAGATTCCGATATATCCCCCATATATATGTTACCCCCGATTTGAAATGTAAGCGCTGTAAAAACTGTATTTGATATCCGATCAGTGCAAAATTTGGCAGAAAGAGGTTTCTTATTACATGAAGGAATACAGCTAAATTCGGAGAAAATCGGTTCGGATTTAGATATAGCCCCCATATATACGTTACCCCCGATTTGACTTGTAAGCGCTGTAAAAATGTTATTTTATATCCGATCAGTATGAAATTCGGCAGAAAGATGTTTCTTATTATATGAATGAACACTGTTAAATTTGGAAGAAATCGGTTTAGATTTAGATATAGCCCCCATATATACGTTACCCCCGATTTGACACGTAGGCGCTGTAGAGACTGTATTTTATATGCGATCAGTACGAAATTCGACAGAAGGAGGTCTTTTTACATGAATGAGTATTCAGGGAAAATCGGTTCAGATTTATATTGATTGCTCCTCCTGATTTGGTATCAAACCTCTATAGAAGTTGTATTTTACTTCCGATCATTAAAATTTTCCAGAAAGATGTTTCTCAATTTAGGAACGAATATTGCTTAATTTAGCGATTATCGTTTCAGAATTAGATAATATGTTTCTACCCATTTACCAATTATTCCAAATTATTATGGCAATGACTCTTATCGCATTGTTAGGGAGGTGTAGGGTTTTATATAGTCGGCCCCGCCCGACTTTCTGCCTTTCCTTACTGGTTAGTACATATACCAGTGCATATTTATATATGTAGTTCACAAAGTGAGGGTATACCTGAGTCAGTTTACCCGACTGAAATTTATTACTTGTTTGTAAAATAAATATGTATATTTTAGCATTGTTTAAAGAACTAATCAATACTGAATTTATTTCAATGATTAGAAAAAAGTCTCGCTTTTTGTTACAAAATCCCGCTTTTCTCCAATGGCATTCCCGCTTTTGGACCAAAGACTGCTGGTCACTTCAGTTATGAAGGGCACCGCAATTTTACTTTGACATATTTTTAAATATTTCTTCATGACAATTTTACACAATATTCTTCGAAAGTTATATTCTAATGCCTCATTTGTGTTAATCAAAAGGCTCTAGGATTTAACTGTGTCGTCAGAAAAATATCATAAAAATGTGAATTTTTTGAAAGAATTAACATTACAAAATATTGATACATGATGAAAGGAAGAAAAAGAGATAAACAAGTAAGAAAGCCAAGTCGCTTAAATCGACTTATGAAACCCCTCACCTTCAGATAAAAAAGTATACGTAATTTTTTGTTTTAATTTAATTATTGCCAATTTGAATTACATTTAATAACGTTGATCTATGCACTGGTATTAAAACTATAAGCAGTTAATTTTTGGTGCAAAATGGTCCATTTGTGTGGGGATTAACCAAAAAGGGGCGTGGCAACTTCGCCCATTTTTCTCGAGGTAATAGCGACTAATAAACTATAGTATAAGTTTATTAGTGTGGAATTTCAGAATATTTAAATAAGAAATTATTAAAGAATCAATATTTCACTATATTTTAAAACTTTGTGGTTTAACTCCATTACTAGAAGGAGTAGACCAATATGACCCATCTTCGAACTTAGCCTGAAATGGGGAAAAATATTACCGCATACCAAATTTGAAGTCAATCGGATAGTCCTTTCGAGAGTTATAGTGAGCAACAGCCTGCAGACAGAATCACAGTAAGACTGACGGACGGACGGGCCACAGTGTCGTGATTTCATATAAGAGGTGGCCAAAAATAGAAGGAGCCGTCGCAGATGAATGAAATTTTGCATAAGTCGTTTTTTTCGGTCGGGAAGAATAAAAATGAAGTTTTGGAAAAATTGACTAAAGGACAGATATAGCCCCCATATATATGTTTTGTCCGATTTGTCCTTTTAGCCCTATAGAAGCTGTACTTTACATCCAATTGTTTTGAAATTTAGCATGGTAGAGTTTCTTGACCCATAGACCAGTATTGCCGAATTTGAAGAAAATCGGGTCAGATCTAGATATAGCTCCCATATATATGTTTAGTCCGATTTGGGTACAGAACAAATCGTTTGCAAAGAAAATAAATAGGCTCAAATTTTGAGGTTCACCTTTATTTTCAATTTTGATTTGTTTTTAATTTTCGTTTATTTTTTGGATTTTTATCACATATGCATTTAGAACATAATAGTAAGTGTTCAAAAAAGGATTTAGTTTCCCATAATATATTTACAGCAAATCATAATACATTTTAACACATTGCGAAATGAACCTTTTATTTGTTTGAGATAATATGTAATAAATACAGATATACCCGTAAGTACGAACAAATATCTACTGTTAACTTTTCATCTAAAATGGTCCATTTGTGTGGTAGGTACCAACCGTTTTTCTTGGCGTGTTAGCGACTAGCAACCTAATACTATGTGTGAAATTTCAGAAGATTCTAGTAAGTATTATAGACGTTATTAAAGAATCAATATTTCAAGTTAACCCTTTGTGGGGGAGGTATTAGAATGAGTGGACCAATATGGTCCATCTTCGAACTTAGCCGGATAAAGAGAAAAATATTACCGCACACCAATTTTGAAGTCAATCGGTTACTCCTTTCAAGAATTATCGTGCGCACGAGCCAGGAAACAGGCAGACAGACTGACGGACGGGCGGACGGACATTGCTCAAATGACTTAAAATGACCCAAAACGGATTTCCGCCGAACATACTTAGGGTCTTAGGTCACTCCTTCGATGTGTTACACTTTTGGCTCGTAGCAAATGATATATACCCTCCTCTCTAAGGTGAGGGGATAAAAAGATTCACCAATAAAATTTGTGCAGAGCTGTGCAGCTGAGACTTATATATGTTAAAATATATACTTATAGATAAAAAATATTGAAAAATTGGAGAGATGTTTTTTGATGTTTTTTTTTAATTGTCTACGCAAGTTTGTGTATATTGTCAAAACCTGACTTCACACCAGACCTGTCTTCTTGCTAACGGTACATCACATATGATCAATATTTGTAAACTATAACAGTGTTGCAATTGTAGCAATATGTATCACACTTGCATTTCGATGGCATTTTGTACCAACCGTTAACAAAAAATTGGAATTTAACCCCTTATTACTGGATACGAAATTTCATTGTGTTAACAATTATCATTTTGCAAACAAACCACAACTTTGAGCCACAATAACTCAAAAACTGCTAAATATTTTTGGATAATATTTTACACTTTTTTTAGTTGTTGTGTTTTTCATAAAATTGTGTGAAAAAAAACAACAATTTCAACTTCAGCTCTTACCATTTTTGGCCACGCTCGTGACACTGTGCGGGCTTTCCTCAAATTGCTAAAAATGCCCTAAATCAAATTTCAACTAAACATGTGGTCTAAGTATTTCAACTGTTTTAAGTTAAAGACATACGTTATTGAATTCTGAAGATGATAGAATGGTGTCTATCGAAAATTTAAAATTTTTGGTTCAGGAATAGTTTAAGATTTTTATCGAAAATTCCGTCTAAATTCATTCTTTATCCTGAAAAGCATATTTTATTTTTTTTCGTTTTATTTTTAAAAATAAGTAAGAAAGTTCAGTCGGGTAAACCGACTAAGGAATCCCCTCACCTTGAGTCTCAACAAATTTTAGTAAATTTATGTATTTTTTGTTTTATTTAATAATTATCACTTTCAATTGCATTTTATAACTTTAAAGTAAGTACTGGTATTAAAGTTAAAAGCTGTTTACTTTTGGTACAAAAGGTCCATTTGTGTGAGAGGTACCAAAAGGCGCAAACCAATAACGATCACTTTTCACGGGACTGTAGGTACTATAAAAGCATTACACTGTACAAAATGTCAAGTATTTATATGCACTGATATTAAAGTTAAAAGCTCCTAACTTTTGGTACAAAAAGGTCAATTTGTGTGGGAGGTACCAAAAGGGGCGAGCCAATAATGCCAATTTTTCTCTGGACTCTATGTATGTACTGGTAATAAAGTTATAAGCTATTAACTTTTGGTTCAAAATGGTCCATTTGTGTTGGAGGTACCAAAAGGGGCGTGGCAACTTCGCCCATTTTCAGAGTATTCAAATAAGTAGTATAGAAATAATTAAATAATCAATATTTCACTTAACGTTAACCCTTTGTGGGGGAGGTACTAAAGGGTTTTCCAACAAGAAGTGTTATTTTGGTATTTGCCATTTTGTGAGATAAATGATCGGAAGTTTATTTCATAATAAAGAGGAAGGTATCAGCCAAATGGCCACCACGACCACGCTTACAGGATCATATCCTTTTCATGAAATTTTTCATAACCAAATCGCAAAGTGGCTGCCCTATGTCCTCGATAGCCTCACGAATTCTATCTTTGAGGTCATGAATCTTTCACGTGGCCCCAAAGGAAGAAGTCGTAAGGTGTTAAATCACAAGATCTCGGTGGCCAATTGTGATCACCTCTTCGAGAGATAATACAGTCCGGAAACTTTTCCCGTAATAGAGCAATGGTTTCGTTGCTTGTGTGGCACGTAGCGCCGTCTTCTTGAAAGTAAACGTTGTCCAGACCAATACCATCCAACTCCGACCATAAAAAATCATTAATCATATCTCGATAGCGCAATCCATAACTGTAGTGAGTTTTAATATTTGAATTTCATTGCATTGTTCAATCGTGTATCGTTCCATTTTTAGTAATGGCGTAGTTTCTTCTTGTCAAATGTCAAAGAATAAAAGCTTCAAAAGTGACAGCTACCGAAATACCAGGTGATTCAAAATAACACCTTTTGTTGGAAAACCCTGTATCTACCCATCTGAAGTATTGAATTCTGCAAAAACTTCAATGCCAATAATTATGTCGAAATTGGCCCGTAATGTCGAAACCACGCATATACCCTATTCCACAAAAATAAATTAAAAAAGTGTAAATATAATAACACTTATTTCATTAAGATTTAACATGTATGATGCCTTTATGTTACCACAACAACGTATATCAAAAACGGTCTTGGTAACTATATCTTGCATAACCCGTCGATCTATTTATTTAGTTTTATTTTCACCGTTCATCCCTTTTCTGTAATCCTTACAGAAATTATTGAATTTTGTAATAAATTTCTATAATACATTTATGAATCCCGGTCTCGAAAGAAGGAAATGCCCATTAAAAAAACAATAATTTGCATTAATGGCCACATAAATGCCAACACCTTTCCTTTGTCTTACAGAGATCACCACATAAAATCTTGACAAATTCTCTAAATTTGCTATTTTAACAACCTGAAATACGAAAATTACTGACACTTTATCACAAATACTGTCACACTCACCCCCTCTCCAACAGACGCACATAAACACACGTGCACAGCCACAAAAGCCCGCAAACACTCAAACAATATTTACAGCAACGACAACAACAAACAAAGCCGAAGGAAGCAACAATTACCTCAGACAGTATAAACTGACCCTAATGATATACAACACTTAGTCGAAGGTGAAAACTCAATGTGGGGTGGTGGGAGGTGAGGCAGAAGGAAAGGCAAGGTGGCAAGCAACGAGGACCCCAAGAATACGAGCAGAACAGGTTTCCAGTATAACAATCTAATATATTCACTTGCACACTCAGACAAAGGATGAACACACAAACACACGCACACACACACACTTCCTTACACTCATTTGTAAACACACGGAGGTAAATGAAATTAGTTAAGTTGTGTCTAAGGCCTGGAACCCATAATGATTTAAGGCTCCAAATGTACATTCTCCTCTCACTCGCTCCAAAAATGACAGCACTCCGGAGAGTGGTGGCGTGAAGGAATTTTGTGTCTGTGTGCCTGTGTTCTTGCGTGTGTATGTTTGTTTAAGGCAGATTTGGTATTCTCCATTCTAAACGTAAAGCTGATCCCATACATATTTTGTCTTCTGTGGGCTTTGAACATATACAAAAATGCTAATGTTGTTGTCTTTTAATATCAAAGCCTTGGATTGAGCGTGGGGAAGAGGAGGATGAAAAAATGGTGTTGATATTATAATTTAAATAATTTATTTGTAAAGTGGTTAAACTGCTGTTTGAGGGGATGAATAAGAAAATTCTAAACGAGGATAGGGTAGAGGGTGTTGGGGCAGGAGGAGAAAAAACATGTAAATTGTTTTTATCGAATGATAATAAAAATTGTAAAAAGATGTTTTGAATATTGAGAGGATTTTTGGGGACATTAAGCTTTTTAAATTACCTACGAAATCAGCGAACAGTCAGTATACTTTTTGGCCAATTGAGGGGAAGTGCCAATATGGTCAATCAACGAATGTAAGCTAAATAAAAAAACAATTAAAGACGGTGTTAAGTTCGGCCACGCCGAATCTTATATGCCCTACACAATGGATCGCATGATAATGGTCTTGGATACAAATAAACTAATATTACCAAATTTCAGCACAATTCGTTGAAATTTGTGGCTATTGTTGCTTTAAAAAGTAAAATCTAGAGGGTCCTTTGTATGGGGGCTATACAAAAACATGATACTATGCCAATCAAATAAAATGTGCGGTCTATATGGCGCACTATGGGCGGAAGTCGAAAATGGTGGCCAAAATTCAAATTTTATGGCACATGTAATATTGAAAAAATGATTAAGCCAATCTGTTGAACACATATTCAGTATATTGTATCCAAAATATAAAGAAAATATCTTAATATCAGATGACTGCCCAAAATTAGGCATTTACTGAGATGCTGAGATTTGAACCGTTGAGAAGATAGAAATGAAAAACAAATTGGACCAAAATACATATAAACTTAAGGCATGTTTTATGAGCTATGAAATCATATATTGATGGATTAATATAAAAAGGGCGTATCTCGATTTTGTTGTTCCTTAACAGGGGCATGAAAAACGGAATAGAACCCAAACACATTCTCTAACTAGACTTATGGGGTTTTTATAATACCTATAAATCTTTCATTTGCTACTATAGCCCCCGAAAATTAAAAAAAAAACACACACAATTATGACAAAAATCAAGATACGCCCTTTTTATTATTATCTCCTCACCTTAGAGAGGAGGGTATATATCATTTGCTACGAGCCAAAGGTATAACACGTCGAAGGAGTGACCTAAGACCCTAAGTATGTTCGGCGGAAATCCGTTTTGGGTCATTTTAAGTCATTTGAGCAATGTCCGTCCGTCCGTCTGTCTATCTGCTGGCTGGAGCGCACGATTGATGCAAGTAGTAACCGATTGACTTAAAATTTGGTATGCGATAATATATTTCTCTATATCCGGCTAAGTTCGAAGATGGGCCATATTGGTCCACTCCTTCTAGTACCTCCCCTGCAAAGGGTTAACTTTCAGTAAAATATTGATTCTTCAATACCTTCCATACTACTTACTCGAATCTTCTGAAATTGCACACAGAATATTAGTTCGTTAGTCGCTAACACGTCAAGAAATATGAGCGAAGTGGCCCCTCCCTTTTTGATACCTCCCACACAAATGGACCATTTTACACCAAAATTTAACTGCTTATGGCTTTAATATCAGTTCATAAAAATACTTGAAATTTTGTACAGTGTACTGCTTTTATAGTAACTAGAGTTTAAAAAAAGGAGGGCATTATTGGCACGCCTCTTTTGGTACCTCACACAGAAATGGAGCTTTTTGTACCCAAAGGTTAACAGCTTTTAACATTAATACCACTTCATAAAAATACTTGAAATTTTGTACAGTGTAATACTTTTATAGTGTCTAGAGTTCAGAGAAAAGTGACCGTAATTGGCACCCCCCTTTTGGTAACTCCCACTCAAATGGACCATTTTATACCAAAAGTAAACAGCTTTTAATTATATACAAACATTAATACTTCAAAATTATTAAATGCAATTTGAATTGATAATAATTTAATTAAAACAAAAAAATAAATAAATTCACGAATATTTTTTTGGGACTCAAGTTGAGGGGATTCATAAGTCGGTTTATCCGACTGAACTTTCTTATTTGTTATATTAAGCCATTGATATAGACCCTTGAAATATTTATTTGTTTCCGTTGTTAAAATTTGCATGAAAATACAGTCCTTATGTTGGCAGAACAATTTTATTATTTTACATTACGTTTCTTATGACCAGAAAACGTCACATGGCGTCTTCAGTGCACTTTGTATAAAGGGGCTTGGGAATAACGCAAATTTTAACCGGAGTGAAGGCACTATAAAGGCATTACATTGCCCAAAACTTCAAGTATTTATATGCACTGGTATTAAAGTTATTAGCAGTAAACTTTTTATACAAAATGGTGCCTTCGTTTGGGAGGTGCCAAAACGGGCGTAGCCACTTGGCCCAAGCCATAGCGATATATAAATTATTACTATGTTTGGAATTAAATAAGATTCGGGTAAGTAGTACTCGTATAGAAGTTATTAGATAATCAATATTTCACTTAATTCTAACCATTTGTGAGGGAGGTACTAGAAGGAGTGGACCAATATGGTCCATCTTCTCACATAGCCTGAGATAGAAACAAATATTATCACATACCCAATTTGAACTCAATCCGTTAGTCCCTTCGAGAGTTATCGTTCGCTCCAGCCATCCAGACGGACGGACATTTTTTAAATGACTTAAAATGCTTAAATAAATTAGAAAATCTCCAAGAAAGGGATTTTTTATGTTCCCCTATATCAAATATAATAAAAGCCGAGCTCCAAATGCCTTTCTTAGTTTAACTTCCCAGCAAAAAATAGCATCCAAAGAAGCCATAAAAATCCCCATCTTATGATCCGGAAGTTGTTCTAATTTGGATTTTCACCAATGAATTTAACAAGGGCGTGTCGCGCGGTGAAATTCTTATTTGTCACCACTACTTTTAAAGCACTGTAGGTTTTGCTTTTTTGGTGTTGTATTTACTTGATGGATGTATGTCATTCTTATTAACATCTTTGGGTGCAGTGATAATTCTCTTATTTTAAATGAAAACAAATGTTGAGCCTTAAATCTAACTTTAATAACTTTACTCTGAAATTTATTTGAATTTTAATTTAAAATTAAACTCAGTTTAATGTAATGTAAATATGTATTTTGTTATTACTTGAATCCGAATATATTAAATCGGCAAACGACATCACTGTCATTTGAAAATGTACGACCAACTTTGTTAAAATATCCTTATCTGTTTCTAGTTATCGATTTAAAATATTCAAACATAAGAAATAAATTAGAAGTCCCATGATTTTATTGCAGCCTTCGATTGTGTATTTTATAAAACAGTTTGTAAGCTTTGCTATTCAAACGTCTCTTCACGACTTGAAAGTAAGAAAAAATATCTCTCGCAACTCATAAGTTGAAATTAATAGAAGTACATTTCAAAGACGGATTTCCAATTCATAAAAAAGGCTGTTCACGTATTTTTATACCCTACACCACACTGTGGTACAGGGTATTATAACTTTGTGCATTTGTTTGTAACACCCAAAAGGAGAAGAAATAGACCCATCGTTTATTATACCGATCGACTTAGAATCACTTTCTGAGTTGATTTAGCTATGTCCGTCTGTCTGTCTGTCCGTCTGTCCGTCTGTACGTCTGTCTGTGCATGTATTCTTGTAATCAAAGTACAGGTCGCAATTATGGTCCGATCTCGACGAAACTTTACACATATATTTTATTTGGCCCAAGGACGATCCCTATTGAATTTGGTTAAAATCGGTTCAGATTTAGATATAGCCCCCATATATATTTTAGTCCAGATTTGACATGTAAGCGCTGTAAAAACTTTATTTTATATCCGATCAGTCTGAAATTTGGCAGAAAGAGGTTTCTTATTATATAAATGAACACTGTTAAATTTGGAAGAAATCGGTTCAGATTTAGATATAGCCCCCATATATACGTTACCCCCGATTTGAAGTGCAAGCGCTGTAAAAATGTTATTTTATATCCGATCAGTATGAAATTCGGCAGAAAGAGGTTTCTTATTATATGAATGAACACTGTTAAATTTGGAAGAAATCGGTTCAGATTTAGATATAGCCCCCATATATACGTTACCCCCGATTTTAAGTGTAAGCGCTGTAAAAATTTTATTTTATATCCGATCAGTATGAAATTCGGCAGAATGAGGTTTCTTATTATACGAATGAACACTGTTAAATTTTGAAGAAATCGTTTCATATTTATATATAACCCCCATATATACGTTACCCCCGATTTGACATGTAAGCGCTGTAAAAACTGTATTTTATATCCGATCAGTATGAAATTCGGCAGAAAGAGGTTTCCTATTATTTGAATGAACACTGTTTACTTTGGAAGAAATCGGTTCAGATTTAGATATAGCCCCCATATAAATGTTACCCCCGATTTGACATGTAAGCGCTGTAAAAATGTTATTGTATATTCGATCAGTGCGAACTTCGACAAAAAGACGTTTCCTTCTACATGAAGAAATACTGCCAAAATTGGAGAAAATCGGTTCAGATTTAGATATAGCCCCCATATATATGTTAGCCCCGATTTGACATGTAAGCGCTGTAAAAACTTTGTTTTATATCCGATCAGTATGAAATTCGGCAGAAAGAGGTTTGTTATTATATGAATGCGCACTTTTAAATTCGGAGAAAATAGGTACAGATTTAGATATAGCCCCTGTGGAGACTGTATTTTATATCCGATCAGTACGATATTCGACAGAAAGAGGTATTTTTACATGAATGAGTATTCAGGGAAAATCGGTTCAGATTTATATATAACCTCCATATATATGTTCCTCCTGATTTGGTTTCAAAGCGCTATAGAAATTGTACTTTACTTCCGATAATTAAAATTTTCCAGAAAGATGTCTCAATTTAGGAACGAATATTGCTTAATTTAGCGATTATCGTTTCAGAATTGGATAATATGTTCCTACCCATTTACCAATTATTACAAATTATTATCGCAATGACGCTTATCGCATTGTTAGGGAGGTGTAGGGTATTATATAGTCGGCCCCGGCCGACTTTCTGCCTTTCCTTACTGGTTATAAACCTAACATAGGGAAGGGACTGTATAAATTATTTACTATTAACCAAAGTGAACAACGATTATATATACATATGTTACAGGAAATCTATTTCAGGACATTTTAAGACGTTTGTAGTCTGTGTGTATGGTATGGCTGGCTCTTATGCGACCAAATGACCTCTTAGATTAAGTTCTAGTAACATTTTCGCAAATGGTCAACACATTCTGTGTAATAAATAAATAAAATACGGCTGTAATCGAATAAAGCATATATACATAATGGTACTATACCTACACGTGAACCGATTTTCTTTGAATAATAATAAACGATGACTCTATTTTTTCTCCTTTTGGGTGATACAATCAGAAATTAGAAACCAAGGAAAAACTAATACTGAAATCCGAAAAAAAAAACAAAACATAAGTTTTGGATTTCTGTTTTAAATAAAATATATTTAGAAAAAATCGTAAAGAATAATTTTATTTGCATTTAAACATATATTTTATTTGGGAAATTTAGTTTGCAAATATATTTTGTTGTAATATATTAATATATGCTTTCCAAATATATTTAATTGATTTTCAAATAAAATTTATTTCCTCAGAAATATATAATATTTAAAAAAGGCGACACGCCCGATGTGGTGTACCTCCGCCTCTGCATACCATAGAGGCCCAAATTTTAAACGTAACGTATCTAATACCTCTTTTACAAGCATACCAAGTTGAGTCATAATCGGTTGTCTGGTTAAGAAACGGTCGAATTACTTCCCTTTGTTCTGAATTCCTCCCACTGTGCTATAATTATAGCTATACAAAATAAAGGCAAAAGTTGTTAGATACCCTATAAAACCTGGATAGAGCAGGATAGAGCAGGATAAGTACGAATATACTTTACATAAATTTGAAACGCTTATCTTGAAACTCGACCATCATCTCCTGGTCGGGACTCTACGTATAAAGCTTGCAGCCATAAAAGACACCAATTTTAGGATATCAAGTAAACGGCATTGGACGTACGTAATTCAGAAAAATAACTGGACTGGAATTATGTAAAGAACACATTTATGGACCCCGCCTGCGAATACTTAGGCCACAAGGATAATAAAAGAAAATCATGGATGACAGATCCCACATAGCAATTAATAATAGAGAGGAAAATTATCAAGAACCTGCTAAATGGAACAAAAACGCGAAGCCAGAAGGTGGAACTTTCGAGGACACACAGTGATCTTGACAGAAAGGTGAAGTCAAGTGCACTGCATTGGACGTACGTATTCAGAAAAATAACTGGACTGGAATTATGTGAAGAACACATTTATGGACCCCGCCTACGAATACTTAGCCACAAGGATAATAAAAGAAAATCATGGATGACAGATCCCACATGGCAATTAATAAAAGAGAGGAAAATTATCAAGAACCTGCTAAATGGAACAAAAACGCGAAGCCAGAAGGTGGAACTTTCGAGGACACACAGTGATCTTGACAGAAAGGTGAAGTCAAGTGCACGTCAAAACAGAGATCATACAATGACGGACTAGCAAAAGAAGCACAAGTGGTATCTATCAGACCACTAAGGAAAAACTCCGATGAACTCGTAACCGCGAAAACAGAACAGTTGCAAATATGGACAACACATTATAAGAAATTGCTAGAGGCTTCAGTCTGTTCAGAATATATGTAGCTGCACATGCCATACAGTTAGACCTGATATACCCACCGACATTCCATCACTGGTAGAAATTGGTAATGCTATCAAGCTCTAAAAAGCAAAAAGGTATCAACAACATCGGAACAAAAATGCTGAAAGCGGTCCCAACATAAGCGTGCAAATAATTAACCCCATAATAGAACATTTTTGGAGAACAGAACAACTAAATGATGAGCTGAAAGAAGTAATCATTGTCAAATTACCGAAAAAAGGGAGCCTCTCAGAATGTACTAATTGGAGAGCAATTACTCTGTTAAGTACGGCGAACAAAGTGATAGCACAGATTATAACAAGCAGTCTTACGTCCATTCTGGAACCAGAGCTTCGTCAAGAACAAGTCGGTTTCCGACTAGGATAATCGTGTGCATACCAAATAAACATTCTGAGTGTTGTCGTAGAAAAATCCGTCGAATGGATTCCCCATTGTACATGGCTTTAATAGACTTGGACAAATCATTTGACAAACTCTCCCACTATACCATAGGGAAAGCACTGCAATAAAAATTAATTTCCCTTATCGGGAGTCTGTACATCTGCTCCGCTTGTAGAGTACATCATGAGTACAAACTCAACAGCAAGATTGATGTAAAGACTGGAGTGAGACAGGGTTGTGTCATGTCACCGCTGTTATTTAATATCGTTCTGGATGTTATTATGAGGAGCATTACGAGAAACTCCAGCGGCATCCAATGGTGATTGTACAAACGCTTAGCAGACTCTGACTCACACTTTCTACGAAATGTCAGAAAAGCTCCCAATGTTAGATATTGCTGCAGAGAACGCTGGACTACGAATAAACTTAGGCAAGACCAAGTCAATGCGCATTAACACAGAATGCAGCCAAGGCGACGTTACGAGCTTCTGCTACCTGGGCAGCATCATAGACAAAAAAGGTGGCTCAAGCGCGGATATAGCTAATAGAATAAACTGCGCTCGGCGCTCAAGTCCTCCGAGATTTCGAGAAAAACCAAACTTAGTATTTTCAACACAAATGTACAATCGACACTACTCTATGTATGGGTGCGAGAGTAGTGTCGCACAAGACATGCATTCTTTGCAAGTATTTGTTAATATATGTCTAAGGAGGATTTTGAAGATCTTTTGGCAGAACACAATAACGAACTTCTATCTTTGGAAAGCGACTGATCAAGAATCGGAAACCATGAGACGAAAGTGGAAGTGTCTTGGTCACACTCTCCGCAAGAACCCACAGGGCAATGTCGAATAAGTCCTGGTGTGATATTAAATCATTAGCTTATAATAGATCAGTATGAATATATATATATACATTCATCTTGAAACTCGTACTATCAGCCAATAGATCAAGAAGAAAATTTAAAATTGCATAAGAATCGGTTGGAAAATACGGGGATATATATATGGGGATTATAAAGGGTCCGCCATCTAACGTTTTTTTTTAACTAGTGCTTATTTCGTGAATGGTAACACTTAGCTCATGTCTGATTTGACAGATAATTAGTTTTATCCTTCCGCTGAACGAATATGTGTATATTGCGAATATTGCGACATTACTTTGAAAATCATGGTAATGTTGCAGAATGTGTGCGAAAATTGCGTACGGATTTTGGAAGAAGAGAAGCACCGTCAGCTCCGTATGTTCGTTATCTTGTGAAAAAAGTGAAAGAAACTGGCATCCTCATCGATAAACCCTTTGCTGCTGTGGCAGAAAGTGTACGTGAAGCGCCATCAACATCAATTCACCGTCGTTCTCAACAATTGAACATTTCGGAGACATCATTGAGACGAATTTTGCATAAAGACCTTGGTATGACGCCATACAAAGTCCAATTGGTTCAGGAGTTGAAGCCAACTGACCATCCAATGCGTTTTCAGTAGTTTTTTTATAGCATTTTCAAAAAAAAAGTTATTTCTCGGACCCTTTATATAAATCTATGTAATACTATTGTTATTATTGTCACATAAGTACGTATACAATTTATTCCACGTTCTATCCGATCACATTGGTTTAATTGCATTCAGAGAGTTCTTCACTATCAGATTACTTTAATACTTGCAAATGGTATCCAATTTATAAGCCGGGATAGGAAAACTTTAGTGCCGCCGTAACGTTGCCCGCTGGTGGAATTATCCAAAACATCAAAAACGTGCCATATGACTCAGACAAAATAGCAACAAATTAATTTTATTTTATATTTATTTCCTACTAATTTATCATTTTATTACTTATTCATCATTTATTTTCAAAATGTTCGCCTAATTTTTTCTTTTTTTCATTATTTTACTGATTTTGTTTGCAAATGCACGTAAACGTACCGTCCAAATCATATTTCAGCAGATTCAGTCCTCCGTTTACGTTTCGTTTTCGTTAGCTAATCGTTTACACTGATTTCCATATGTCAGATTGAATCAGCTGATTCGTTACGCTGCGGGGGCGTTACGGTTACGTTTGCATAACCCAGCCTTATATCTAACTGAAACGAAACGACAATGACACTGTGATTACGTTGCTAATTAATCTAAATAAAATATTTAAGTTTCTCCTATATTTATCTCAGAGCCAAAAATCACGAAAACAATAAAAAGTTTCATTATTCTTGATTTGTTTGTTGATTTGTTGTTGTCGACACAGATACACAGATACACAAACACAGAACGATATTACATTCGGTAAGATTTGCTCAAATAGTAGTAAAACTTTTCATTAGGTTGATTTTGATACCAAAACTTAAGGCAAACATACAACAACCACAGCCCACAACCATTTCAACCGCATATCACACACACACACACTCAATTGGTTGGATAGATATCACTCAGTCACTCTCTTTGCTTTTGTCTCACACGCATACTTATGCAGAGCATGATACTGTTTGCCAAGAAAAACTTAAGTGAAACAAATGAAAAAGTACTTTAATGAATACAAATGAACAACAACAAGGAGAAGAAAAAAATCAAGTAAGAGAATATCGAGACGAAGAGAAAGAGGACACATCAGAGTAGCAGTAGCAGCAACAACAATATCGTCACTATAAAAAGCATCGTCTCATAAGACACAACGGCAACAGCAAATCAACGGCAACGATGAAAGAACACAGAACGAATGAACACATATTCACCACATCACAGGCGAGATTTCGAAATAAATCTTTTATATTAACAGCTTAAACAACAAAGTTCAACCAAAAACAAACAATGCCACCAACAACAGTGGTTCAGAATGGAATTACTTCGATCGAATTTTGCCTGAAAACGATTGTTAGTAAGAAAGAAAACTGAGAAAACTAATGGCGATTTCGTTTCAGCAAAAAGTGCAGCATTTTTTTCGCCCTTTTCCCGAAAACTTCACTTTTCTAACACATGAAGTTTGAAAATTGGAGTTAGGTCCTTGCAAATTGTATTAAAATTGTATATTTTTGTGAAAGTAAAGTATACAATTTGGTCGCAAATAAATTTTAATTGTCATTGCAATTGTCATTAAAATTTCTAGAAGAAATTCATTTAAACGAAATTTTATAGAAAAATGCAATTCCAATGTAATTTCTTAGAGAAATGCAATTTGTATTTTCTACAAAGTCTTCCCTAAATGAATATTTTGGTGCAAATTTCAAATTCAATTCAAAAATTCTACAAAAATACAAAATTTGAAAGATTTTTCTTAAAAAATTATATTTCAATATTTTAAGGAGAAAAAATTAATTATGAAAAGTTTTTCTGTAAAATTGCAATTTTCATTAAAATTTGTGGAAGAAATTCATTTAAACGAAATTTTATAGAAAAATGCAATTCCAAGGTAATTTCTTAGAGAAATGCAATTTGTATTTTCTACAAAGTCTTCCCTAAATGAATATTTTCTTGCAAATTTCATAAAAATTGCACATTTATTGTAAAGTACAAAATTTTGTCGAAAATAAATTTGTTTTGAAATTATATCAAAATTTGAATTTTCTAGAAAATTTCGTTAAAGAAATTTTGTTAGAAATTTATTTTTTTTACAAAATTTTCCTTTAAACATTTCTTTAAAATTGATTTTTTTTCAACATTTTGTAAAAAAAAACAATTTCAACTTATTAAATTTTCAATTTGTTGATTTTTCAAACTTAACAACAAAACAAAAATACAATTTGAACAAAATTTTGCTGAAAAATACATTTGCAAAAAAAAATATCGGGAAAAAGTGCAGCATTTTTTTTTGCGAAAACTTCACTTTTCTAACACATGAAGTTTTAAAATTGAAGTTAAGTAAAATTTGAGGGACTACGAGTGCATTATTTCGACGTAAAAGGTACAAATATTTTCTAGTGTTTCACAATGACGGGGCATCATTTTTTCCGAAACGAAATTGCCATAACATTGTTTAAGAACAGTTCTTTCCAACAGGTGACCAGCGTCTCCCAGTTGGCCGTAGTAATCTTTCAGGGCAGCCTGGAGCAATATGTTAATAAACATATTGCTAATTCTTGTTAATAATTAAAATAAAAGGTAAAATTAAATATATATTATAATTGGTAATATAATAACAGGTAATATTTTAACTGGTAATTTTTATGGGGAGTTTTTTGTTTGAAAATGTATAAAAATTACTTGAGAATGTCTTACGAAAAAGTTATGAATTAAATGCATCTAATGGAATTTGTGAAATTTTTGGACAACATAATAGATTATTTTATGACAGTTTTTAAAACTTCCATTCTTTATTTTTAAGATATTTTTTAACGTTTCAAAACAAACATTTGCTTGTGTGAATCCATTGCAGAATAGCTTTAACTTCATTACATACTATGGATTTGCCCTTCAGGTATTTAATTTGATTACTTTGTTCAAAGTTTGCTGTGTAAGTCCCGCTCTAGAAAAGTTTGAAGAATTTTTATGAAATTTGCAAGAAAATATTCATTTAGGGAAGACTTTGTAGAAAATACAAATTGCATTTCTCTAAGAAATTACATTGGAACTGCATTTTTCTACAAAATTTCGTTTAAATTAATTTCTTCTAGAAATTTTAATATTGAAAGTTAATTATAATACATAAATTATATAAGTACAAAATTTTGTCGAAAATAAATAAATTTGTATTGAAATTATGTGAAAATTTAAATTTTCTAGAAAATTTCTTAGAAATTTAATTTTTTTAGAAAATTTTCCTTTAAACATTTTTTTAAATTGATTTTTTTCAACATTTTGTAGAAAAACAATTTCAATTTGTAAATTTTTCAAATTTAACAACTTTTTCTAAAGAATTGCAATCAAACATTTTATTTTGCAAAAATACAATTTGAACATAATTTTGCAGAAAAACAGATTTCAACAAAATTTTCAAAAAAAAATTCATCATTATTTCCAAAACGAAATCGCCATAACATTGTTTTAGAACAGTTCTTTCCAACAGGTGGCCACCTTCTCCCCAGGTGGCCGTAGTAATCTTTCAAGGGAGCCTGGAGCAATATGTTAATAAACATATTGATATTTCTTGTTAATAATTAAAATAAAAACCAGTAAGGAATGGCAGAAAGTCGGGCGGCACCGACTGTATAATACCCTACACCTCCCTAACAATGCGATAAGGGTCATTGCCATAATAAATTGGAATAATTGGTAAATGGGTAGAAACATATTATCTAATTCTGAAACGATAATCGCTAAATTAAGCAATATTCGTTCCTAAATTGAGAAACATCTTTCTGGAAAATTTTAGTGATCGGAAGTAAAATACAACTTCTATAGCGGTTTGATACCAAATCAGGAGGAACAATCAATATAAATCTGAACCGATCTTCCCTGAATACTCATTCATGTAAAAATACCTCCTTCTGTCGAATTTGGTACTGATCGCATATAAAATACAGTCTCTACAGCGCCTACATGTCAAATCGGGGGTAACGTATATATGGGGGCTATATCTAAATCTGAACCGATTTTCTCCGAATTTAGCAGTATTCCTTCATGTAATAAGAAACCTCTTTCTGCCGAATTTCATACTGATCGGATATAAAATAACATTTTTCAGCGCTTACAAGTCAAATCGGGGGTAACATATATATGGGGGCTATATCTGAATCTGAACCGATTTTCTCCGAATTTAGCAGTATTCCTTCATGTAATAAGAAACCTCTCTTTGCCGAATTTCGCACTGATCGGTTATAAAATAACATATTTACAGCGCTTATATGTCAAATCGGGGGTAATGTATATATGGGGGCTATATCTAAATCTGAACCGATTTCTTCCAAATTTAACAGAGTTCATTCATGTAATAAGAAATCTTTTCCTGCTGAATTTCATACTGATCGGATATAAAATAAAGTTTTTACAGCGCTTACATGTCAAATCGGGGCTAACATATATATGGGGGCTATATCTAAATCTGAACCGATTTTAACCAAATTCAATAGGGATCGTCCTTGGGCCAAAAAAAAGATGTGTGTAAAGTTTCGTCGAGATCGGACCATAACTGCGACCTGTACTTTGATTACAAGAATACATGCACAGACGGACAGACAGACAGACAGACAGACAGACGGACAGACAGACGGACATAGCTAAATCGACTCAGAAAGTGATTCTAAGTCGATCGGTATAATAAACGATGGGTCTATTTCTTCTCCTTTTGGGTGTTACCAACAAATGCACAAAGTTATAATACCCCGTACCACAGTGTGGTGTAGGGTATAATAAAATAAATATTATAACTGGTAATATAATAACTGGTAATATTATAACTGGTAATATGTATATAAAAATTACTTGAAAATGTCTTACTAAAATGTAATGAATAAAACGGTTCTAATGGAAATTGTGCAATTTTGGACAATTAATTAGTTGTAGACATTTTTTAAAACTTTATTTTTTAAAATTTCAAAACAAAAGTTTGCTTGTGTGAATCCATCACAGAAAAGCTTTTACTTATTTACTTTCCCATGGATTTGCCCTTCAGGTATTTAATTTGATTACTTTGTCTCACACTTTCCTCGATATGTGCCACTCGAGATATTTCGACGAATATATGTTTACATTGAAAATTTCATGAAAATGGCAAGTTTATTATTTATTTTTTTAAATTATAAAACATAAATCATAAAGTATACAAATTTTTCAAAAAAGGGGGTTTTTTAATAATTTTTCTCGAAATATATGTAGAAATTAAAATTTTTCTGTAATAGCATTTTTCTAGAGAGTTTCTACGTAAAAAGGTCTGTAATAAAGTCAGGGCCGTTTAATCCGGGCAATGGCCTCTAATACTATGCAACAACAGTTTTTTTATGTCCGAGACACACAATTTTTGAGGCATATGATTTTATGGTACCAAAACAAAGAGAAAATTATGGCAGTTTTTATACCCTACACCACACTGTGGTACAGGGTATTATAAGTTTGTTTCACGGCAGATGTTTGTAACACCTGAAAATAACACAGTTAGACCCACCTTAAAGTATACCGATCGACTCAGAATCACTAGCTGAGTCGATTTAAGCATTTTGTAAAAAAAAACAATTTCAACTTATTAAATTTTCAATTTGTTGATTTTTCAAACTTAACAACAAAACAAAAATACAATTTGAACAAAATTTTGCTGAAAAATACATTTGCAAAAAAAAATATCGGGAAAAAGTGCAGCATTTTTTTTGCGAAAACTTCACTTTTCTAACACATGAAGTTTTAAAATTGAAGTTAAGTAAAATTTGAGGGACTACGAGTGCATTATTTCGACGTAAAAGGTACAAATATTTTCTAGTGTTTCACAATGACGGGGCATCATTTTTTCCGAAACGAAATTGCCATAACATTGTTTAAGAACAGTTCTTTCCAACAGGTGACCAGCGTCTCCCAGTTGGCCGTAGTAATCTTTCAGGGCAGCCTGGAGCAATATGTTAATAAACATATTGCTAATTCTTGTTAATAATTAAAATAAAAGGTAAAATTAAATATATATTATAATTGGTAATATAATAACAGGTAATATTTTAACTGGTAATTTTTATGGGGAGTTTTTTGTTTGAAAATGTATAAAAATTACTTGAGAATGTCTTACGAAAAAGTTATGAATTAAATGCATCTAATGGAATTTGTGAAATTTTTGGACAACATAATAGATTATTTTATGACAGTTTTTAAAACTTCCATTCTTTATTTTTAAGATATTTTTTAACGTTTCAAAACAAACATTTGCTTGTGTGAATCCATTGCAGAATAGCTTTAACTTCATTACATACTATGGATTTGCCCTTCAGGTATTTAATTTGATTACTTTGTTCAAAGTTTGCTGTGTAAGTCCCGCTCTAGAAAAGTTTGAAGAATTTTTATGAAATTTGCAAGAAAATATTCATTTAGGGAAGACTTTGTAGAAAATACAAATTGCATTTCTCTAAGAAATTACATTGGAACTGCATTTTTCTACAAAATTTCGTTTAAATTAATTTCTTCTAGAAATTTTAATATTGAAAGTTAATTATAATACATAAATTATATAAGTACAAAATTTTGTCGAAAATTCAATAGGGATCGTCCTTGGGCAAAAAAAAAGATGTGTGTAAAGTTTCGTCGAGATCGGACCATAACTGCGACCTGTACTTTGATTACAAGAATACATGCACAGACGGACAGACAGACAGACAGACAGACAGACGGACAGACAGACGGACATAGCTAAATCGACTCAGAAAGTGATTCTAAGTCGATCGGTATAATAAACGATGGGTCTATTTCTTCTCCTTTTGGGTGTTACCAACAAATGCACAAAGTTATAATACCCCGTACCACAGTGTGGTGTAGGGTATAATAAAATAAATATTATAACTGGTAATATAATAACTGGTAATATTATAACTGGTAATATGTATATAAAAATTACTTGAAAATGTCTTACTAAAATGTAATGAATAAAACGGTTCTAATGGAAATTGTGCAATTTTGGACAATTAATTAGTTGTAGACATTTTTTAAAACTTTATTTTTTAAAATTTCAAAACAAAAGTTTGCTTGTGTGAATCCATCACAGAAAAGCTTTTACTTATTTACTTTCCCATGGATTTGCCCTTCAGGTATTTAATTTGATTACTTTGTCTCACACTTTCCTCGATATGTGCCACTCGAGAAATTTCGACGAATATATGTTTACATTGAAAATTTCATGAAAATGGCAAGTTTATTGAAATTTTCAATAAAATTGCAATTTTATTGAAAATTGCATAGAAATTGTAATTTTATTGAAAATTTTGTAGAAAATTTCATAGAAAGTCCTTCAACATTGACGAACTTATAGTTTTCAAGAAAATCTTCCTAAATCAATATTTTCTTGCAAATTTCATCAAAATTGATTTTTTTGAGAAAGTAAAGTATAAAATTTAGTCGCAAATACATTTTTTTAGAAAATTATGTAAATGTTAAAATTTCCCAGAAAATTGTTTTTTTTTAATTTCATATTCCTATAAAGTTTCTTGAAAATTTTATTAAAATTGCGTTGCAGCAGTCAATGTCCTTTAAATGAATCATAGATCTTTAATCCGTTTGTGGCCCTGAATCCGCTCATCGAACTTGGAAATTTCAACAAAATTGTTTTGAAAACATTTCCAGCACATTTTGTAGAAAAATACAATTTTAACAAAATTGTTTAGATAAATTCAATTAAAAGATTCTATGGAAATACAAAATTTGGAAGAATTTTCTTAAAAAAGTGTATTTCAATAATTTTCGTAGAAAAATTCAATTAGGAAGAAATTTTCTGTAAAATTGCAATTTTCATTAAAATTTCTAGAAGAAATTAATTTAAACGAAATTTTGTAGAAAAATGCAATTCCAATGTCATTTCTTAGAGAAATACAATTTGTGTTTTCTAGAAAATCTTCCCTAAATTAATATTTTCTTGCAAATTTGATAAAAACTGCACATTTATTGTAAATATAGTGGAAGTAAATTATAATACATAAATTATATAAGTAAAAAATTGTATCGAAAATATATTTGAATGTCAGCTATGTCAAAATTGTTTTTCTAGAAAATTTCGCTCAAATTGCATATTTCTAGAAGATTTCTTAGAATTTTATTTATTTGGGAAAATTTTGTTGAAATAGCATTTTCCTGTTAAACATTTCTTTGAAATTTCATTTTTTCAACATTTTGTAGAAAAACAATTTGAATTTGTTAAATTTTCAATACGTTAAATTTACAATTTTAGCAAAATTTTCTGGATGAATGCAATTAAACACTTTTTTGCAAAAATACAATTTGAACACAATTTTGCAGAAAAATGCAATTTCAACAAAACTTTCAAAAAAATAAATTACAACGAAATTTTGTAGAAAAATTTGATTCCAACAACATCGTTTTAGATAATTTAAATTTAAAGGTATTTTCTAGAAAAAAACGATTTTGAAGAGATTTTCATAAAAAAAATCAATGTCAATAATTTTGTAGAAAAATTTAGTTATGATGAAATTTTCTAAAAAATTGCATTTTGATAAAATTTTGTAGAAAATTTTAATTTCAACGAAATTTTGTAGGAATTCCAGTGTAATTTTTTAGAGAAATGTAATTTGTATTTTTCTAGAAAATATTCCCTAATTTAATAATTTCATGCAAATTTTATTATTTATTTTTTTAAATTATAAAACATAAATCATAAAGTATACAAATTTTTCAAAAAAGGGGGTTTTTTAATAATTTTTCTCGAAATATATGTAGAAATTAAAATTTCTCTGTAATTGCATTTTTCTAGAGAGTTTCTACGTAAAAAGGCCTGTAATAAAGTCAGGGCCGTTTAATCCGGGCAATGGCCTCTAATACTATGCAACAACAGTTTTTTTATGTCCGAGACACACAATTTTTGAGGCATATGATTTTATGGTACCAAAACAAAGAGAAAATTATGGCAGTTTTTATACCCTACACCACACTGTGGTACAGGGTATTATAAGTTTGTTTCACGGCAGATGTTTGTAACACCTGAAAATAACACAGTTAGACCCACCTTAAAGTATACCGATCGACTCAGAATCACTAGCTGAGTCGATGGGTAGAAACATATTATCTAATTCTGAAACGATAATCGCTAAATTAAGCAATATTCGTTCCTAAATTGAGAAACATCTTTCTGGAAAATTTTAGTGATCGGAAGTAAAATACAACTTCTATAGCGGTTTGATACCAAATCAGGAGGAACAATCAATATAAATCTGAACCGATCTTCCCTGAATACTCATTCATGTAAAAATACCTCCTTCTGTCGAATTTGGTACTGATCGCATATAAAATACAGTCTCTACAGCGCCTACATGTCAAATCGGGGGTAACGTATATATGGGGGCTATATCTAAATCTGAACCGATTTTCTCCGAATTTAGCAGTATTCCTTCATGTAATAAGAAACCTCTTTCTGCCGAATTTCATACTGATCGGATATAAAATAACATTTTTCAGCGCTTACAAGTCAAATCGGGGGTAACATATATATGGGGGCTATATCTGAATCTGAACCGATTTTCTCCGAATTTAGCAGTATTCCTTCATGTAATAAGAAACCTCTCTTTGCCGAATTTCGCACTGATCGGTTATAAAATAACATATTTACAGCGCTTATATGTCAAATCGGGGGTAATGTATATATGGGGGCTATATCTAAATCTGAACCGATTTCTTCCAAATTTAACAGAGTTCATTCATGTAATAAGAAATCTTTTCCTGCTGAATTTCATACTGATCGGATATAAAATAAAGTTTTTACAGCGCTTACATGTCAAATCGGGGCTAACATATATATGGGGGCTATATCTAAATCTGAACCGATTTTAACCAAATTCAATAGGGATCGTCCTTGGGCCAAAAAAAAGATGTGTGTAAAGTTTCGTCGAGATCGGACCATAACTGCGACCTGTACTTTGATTACAAGAATACATGCACAGACGGACAGACAGACAGACAGACAGACAGACGGACAGACAGACGGACATAGCTAAATCGACTCAGAAAGTGATTCTAAGTCGATCGGTATAATAAACGATGGGTCTATTTCTTCTCCTTTTGGGTGTTACCAACAAATGCACAAAGTTATAATACCCCGTACCACAGTGTGGTGTAGGGTATAATAAAATAAATATTATAACTGGTAATATAATAACTGGTAATATTATAACTGGTAATATGTATATAAAAATTACTTGAAAATGTCTTACTAAAATGTAATGAATAAAACGGTTCTAATGGAAATTGTGCAATTTTGGACAATTAATTAGTTGTAGACATTTTTTAAAACTTTATTTTTTAAAATTTCAAAACAAAAGTTTGCTTGTGTGAATCCATCACAGAAAAGCTTTTACTTATTTACTTTCCCATGGATTTGCCCTTCAGGTATTTAATTTGATTACTTTGTCTCACACTTTCCTCGATATGTGCCACTCGAGAAATTTCGACGAATATATGTTTACATTGAAAATTTCATGAAAATGGCAAGTTTATTGAAATTTTCAATAAAATTGCAATTTTATTGAAAATTGCATAGAAATTGTAATTTTATTGAAAATTTTGTAGAAAATTTCATAGAAAGTCCTTCAACATTGACGAACTTATAGTTTTCAAGAAAATCTTCCTAAATCAATATTTTCTTGCAAATTTCATCAAAATTGATTTTTTTGAGAAAGTAAAGTATAAAATTTAGTCGCAAATACATTTTTTTAGAAAATTATGTAAATGTTAAAATTTCCCAGAAAATTGTTTTTTTTTAATTTCATATTCCTATAAAGTTTCTTGAAAATTTTATTAAAATTGCGTTGCAGCAGTCAATGTCCTTTAAATGAATCATAGATCTTTAATCCGTTTGTGGCCCTGAATCCGCTCATCGAACTTGGAAATTTCAACAAAATTGTTTTGAAAACATTTCCAGCACATTTTGTAGAAAAATACAATTTTAACAAAATTGTTTAGATAAATTCAATTAAAAGATTCTATGGAAATACAAAATTTGGAAGAATTTTCTTAAAAAAGTGTATTTCAATAATTTTCGTAGAAAAATTCAATTAGGAAGAAATTTTCTGTAAAATTGCAATTTTCATTAAAATTTCTAGAAGAAATTAATTTAAACGAAATTTTGTAGAAAAATGCAATTCCAATGTCATTTCTTAGAGAAATACAATTTGTGTTTTCTAGAAAATCTTCCCTAAATTAATATTTTCTTGCAAATTTGATAAAAACTGCACATTTATTGTAAATATAGTGGAAGTAAATTATAATACATAAATTATATAAGTAAAAAATTGTATCGAAAATATATTTGAATGTCAGCTATGTCAAAATTGTTTTTCTAGAAAATTTCGCTCAAATTGCATATTTCTAGAAGATTTCTTAGAATTTTATTTATTTGGGAAAATTTTGTTGAAATAGCATTTTCCTGTTAAACATTTCTTTGAAATTTCATTTTTTCAACATTTTGTAGAAAAACAATTTGAATTTGTTAAATTTTCAATACGTTAAATTTACAATTTTAGCAAAATTTTCTGGATGAATGCAATTAAACACTTTTTTGCAAAAATACAATTTGAACACAATTTTGCAGAAAAATGCAATTTCAACAAAACTTTCAAAAAAATAAATTACAACGAAATTTTGTAGAAAAATTTGATTCCAACAACATCGTTTTAGATAATTTAAATTTAAAGGTATTTTCTAGAAAAAAACGATTTTGAAGAGATTTTCATAAAAAAAATCAATGTCAATAATTTTGTAGAAAAATTTAGTTATGATGAAATTTTCTAAAAAATTGCATTTTGATAAAATTTTGTAGAAAATTTTAATTTCAACGAAATTTTGTAGGAATTCCAGTGTAATTTTTTAGAGAAATGTAATTTGTATTTTTCTAGAAAATATTCCCTAATTTAATAATTTCATGCAAATTTTATTATTTATTTTTTTAAATTATAAAACATAAATCATAAAGTATACAAATTTTTCAAAAAAGGGGGTTTTTTAATAATTTTTCTCGAAATATATGTAGAAATTAAAATTTCTCTGTAATTGCATTTTTCTAGAGAGTTTCTACGTAAAAAGGCCTGTAATAAAGTCAGGGCCGTTTAATCCGGGCAGTGGCCTCTAATACTATGCAACAACAGTTTTTTTATGTCCGAGACACACAATTTTTGAGGCATATGATTTTATGGTACCAAAACAAAGAGAAAATTATGGCAGTTTTTATACCCTACACCACACTGTGGTACAGGGTATTATAAGTTTGTTTCACGGCAGATGTTTGTAACACCTGAAAATAACACAGTTAGACCCACCTTAAAGTATACCGATCGACTCAGAATCACTAGCTGAGTCGATTTAAGCATGTCTGTCCGTCCGTCCGTCTGTCCATGTAAAGTTGTTCGTCGACTACAGGTCGCAATTTCACTCCGATCGTTCTGAAATTTTGCAGTTTAGAGTATTTCGCAGCTGCTAAGATCTCTATTGAATTTGGTTGAAATCGGTTCAGATTTAGATATAGCTCCCATATATATATTTCGTCCGATTTGGCCCTTTAGTCCTATAGAAGCTGTATTTTACATTCAATCCTTTTGAAATTTAGAATGGTAAAGTTTCTTGATCCATGAACCAACATTGCCGAATTTGAAGAAAATCGGTTAAGATTTAGCTATAGCTCCCATATATATGTTTCGTCCGATTTTGCTCTTTAGTCCTGTAGAAGCCGTATTTTACAACCAATCCTTTTGAAATTTAGAATGGTAGAGTTTCTTGATCCATGAACCAACACTACCGAATTTGAAGAAAATCGGTTAAGATTTAGCTATAGCTCCCATATATATGTTTCGTCCGATTTGGCCCTTTAGTCCTATAAAAGCTGTATTTTACATCCAATCGTTTTGAAATTTAGAATGGTAGAGTTTCTTGATCCATGAACCAACATTGTCGAATTTGAAGAAAATCGGTTAAGATTTAGCTATAGCTCCCATATATATGTTTCGTCCGATTTTGCTCTTTAGTCCTGAAGAAGCTGTGTTTTACATCCAATCATTGTGAAATTTAGAATGGTAGAGTTTCTTGATCCATGAACCAACACTACCGAATTTGAAGAAACTCGGTTAAGATTTAGCTATAGCTCCCATATATATGTTTCGTCCGATTTGGCCCGTTAGTTCTGTAGAAGCTGTATTTTACATCCAATCGTTTTGAAATTTAGAATGGTAGAGTTTCTTGATCCATGAACCAACATTGTTGAATTTGAAGAAAATCAGTAAAGATTTAGCTATAGCTCCCATATATATGTTTCATCCGATTTGGCTCTTTAGATCCAATCGTTTTTATACCCCACACCACACTGTGGTACAGGGTATTATTTAAGTATAAAATGTCCCAAAGGTAAATTTATGTAAACAATTTATACATGAATTACAAAATTTATATATCAGAGTTATTCAATATTTCGAGAGTGGTGTAGGGTTTTATATAGTCGACCCCGCCCGCCTTTCCTTACTGGTTTATAATATAGCGTGATCCATTTCGATGTTCCCTACTTTTTTAAGGAAAAAAACACAGAAAATTCAAATTGAATGGGGAATGTTTATTATCATTTGAAGGAACATTCTTTGGCATTTATTTTTTAAAGATTATGTCTATCAAATGCTGGCCGCGGCTACGTCTCAGATCGTCCATCCGTTGAGTCCATTTTTCGATGACTCGTTCGAGCATTTCGACTGGTAACTGGTGAATGATACGCGTGAAGTGTTGCTCCAAGGCATGAATCGAAGCTGGTTTGGCCGCATAAACTGTAGACTTTACATATCCCCACAGGAAAAAGTCTAACGGTGTGACATCACACGATCTTGGTGGCCAATCGACCGACCCAAAACGTGAAATTATCTGCTCACCGAAGTGTTCTCTCAATAAATCCATTGATTGTTGAAACCAAATGTCGCCGAGATCACGAGCTTCAATTTCAGGCATCAAATAGTCGGTTATCATGGCACGATTGACGGTTACGTTCTCACCGGCATCATTTTTGAAGAAATATGGACCGATGATTCCCCCGGCCCACAATCCACAACAAACCGTTGTTTTTCTGGTTAAAGTGGCAGCTCTTGAATCTCTTCAGGTTGCTCTTCAAAAATTTGGCTCGAAAACGTCGGATCTTCTTGGAACTTTTCAAGAGCCCAAAGAGCAAAGCGATGTCGCTTGGGAATGTCGGGCGGCTTCAGTTCTTGCACCAGCTGTATTTTGTATGCTTTCAATTTAAGATCTCGACGTAAAATGCGCCAAGTCGTTCCATACGTCAGTCGACTCTCCACGGTCTTCGTGTACACTCTCAGCTACGGCCGCTACATTTTCCTCACTGCGTGCTGGACGTGGTCTATTCGGTCGAATATTATCCAATAATGAATGCTGGGTCTCAAGATGGGTGATGGTGTTGGCAATAGTTCGCTCAGTAGGCCGATAATGTTGACCATAAGTTGAGCGAAGTGCACGAAACACATTCCTCACAGAACGTGAATTTTCGTAATAAAGTTGAACGATTTGTAAACGTTGTTCAGGCGTAAGTCTTTCCATAATGAAATGCCAAAAATAACATGACAGCATGACACGACTCACGCGTGATCTGTCAAAAAATGGCTATTGAAAAAAGTATTTCTCCTTGGATCACCCGTTATTTAATAACAGTAATTTAATCACTTTCTAGAAAAAAATATCAGGAAACTTTGTAGTATAATTCAATTTTAACAAAATTTTCTAGAGAATTGCAATTCACCAATTCTTAAAGAAAAATACAATTTCAACGACATTTTGTGTACAAATTTGATTCCAGCAACAAAATTAATATTTTCTTGCAACTTTCATCAAAATTGCCGTTTTATTGTAAATTTAGTGAAAGTATAATAGATAAATTATATATGTAAGTACATAATGTTGGCGAAAATAAATTTGTATTGAATTTTTTCTACAAAATTATTTCCATATTTTATTTTTCTAGAAAACTTCTTTGAAATTACATATTTATAGCAAGTTTCTTAGAAATTTAATTTTTCTAGAAAAATCCTTTAAAATTGCATTATCCTTTAAATATTTCTTCGAAATTAAATTTTTGCAGAACATTTCCTTCATCGGAATTTTTTTCTACAAAATTATTTCCATATTTTATTTTTCTAGAAAACTTCTTTGAAATTACATATTTGTAGCAAGTTTCTTAGAAATTTAATTTTTCTAGAAAAATCCTTTAGAATTGCATTATCCTTTAAATATTTCTTCGAATTTATATTTTTGCAGAACATGTCCTTCATCGGCCTTTAATAAAAGCGGCGACCTTTAATGCGGACAGGGGCCACTAATCAGTAGTCATCGCCCTTTCAACGGCTGATCGATCCTTAATCCGTTCAGTGGTCTCATCCGCTCATCGAACCATCTCAAGAAACTTTGTAGAAAAATGCAATTTTAACAAAATTTTCTAGAGAAGTGAAATTCAGCGATTTTTCTAGAAAACAAGTAAGAAAAGTCAGTCGGGTAAACCGACTTTCGAATCCCCTTTGACCTGAATTTAATAACTTTAGTGTATGCTCTGTTATTATAGTTATAAGCTGTTAACTTTTGGTGCAAAATGGTCCATTTGTGTGGGAGGTACCAATAGGGGTGACGACCATTTTTCTCTAGGTGATAACGACGGATAAGTTATCACTATGTAAGGAATTTCAGATGATTTGAATAAGTAGTATAGAAGTTATTAGAGAATCAAGAGCCAATATGGTCCATCTTCCTTTCGATAGTTATTGTGCATTCCAGACAGACAGACGGACGGACATTGTCCAAATGACTTAAAATATCCCAAAAAGGATTTTCCGCGAACATATGTACTTAGGGTCTTAGGTCACTCCTTTGATGTGTGACACTTTTGGCTCGTAGCAAATTTTATATACCCTCCTCTCTGTAAGTTGAGGGAATAATTAAATACATACGAGTATATGGAAAACCTTTAGGAATGGCTGAACAAAAAATGACAATATTAGATCAGTGAACATGGCCCCACCATTGTAAGAGAATTTTGTATTGTAGGAATCGGAGTTTTGGCACTTATTTTCTTTCACAGCTAAGATCAGTGAATGAAAATAAGTTTACGTTTTAAATATATTTTCTTCTCTTGACATCGCGGTCTAGCAACTGACGAAACTAGTGTCCAGTAGTACCAGTGTATGTATGCATATGCGAGTCTGTGTATAAGCCAATGGAGATGGAGAAGGAGGAAGACGACGACGACATGTTATGTATTTAGAATAAGATTTCGAAATTAGTTCACATGTCCATCCATCCAAAGATACGGAAAGTCGATGACCAACAGTTGAGTTGACTCGACTTGAGTTGAGAGCAGAGTAGAATACACTTAACAACATAATCAGCAGCAGCCAAACAAAGAGCGTGTAACCATCATCTCCTCTTCCCCCTCGTCATACATTACATTCTGACGTTTATTGCAGAAGTTATTTTATTTGTCATTGGGATGAGAAGGAATAACGTGTGAAAGTTTTATTTGTATATTTATTCTTGGCATTTTTTTTCTCTCTCGTCTTCTTTTTTTATTTGTGGGGAAAAAGCATAAAGATTTCAGCTTCATTTTCGTTTACTTTGGAAAAGTTGTCATCACGCCGTTGAAGTGTAATTCATCAAAATCCAAAACAAATATAATTGGAAACTCTTTTGGAGCGGAAAAAAATCGTATGAAAATTCATTACATTCGGGGTATCCGTTCGCAGTGAAGATTAATGGTGTTACGTGTTTCGACTGTTTCCAACGGCATTGTTAAATTAACAATATTCGAGAAGAGTTGGAGTGCATCGACGAGTAAGTTAAATATGGCGAAAAGAGAAAAAAAAACAATAACTAATGGTCACCGAGGGAGGAACCACATGGACGTTGAATATATATGGATATATGGATATATGGATATACTCACATATACAAGTGCAAGATAGATCACCAGGACTTTTTGCAAAAAATATTGGGTTGAATCGTTCAATAGAGCTATGGAACTGATGCTAAAGTTAGGATACGATTGACGATCTAACGATTCCAATAATGTCAGTCTAAACCAGGACAGGATCAAATTTTGGTTACATTGTGCCAACCCTCCACCATTATTTGCTAATGGATGGAAAGCAAGTAAGAAATGTTCAGTCGGATATGCCGACTAAGGTATACCCTCACTTTGTGCAAATATAAATTATACACTAAAGTGGGGGTATAAATAGGTATAAAATATATCAAAACCATTATCAATAGAGCAAATCTAAAAATTCCATGCACATCGGTTAAAAAACGTGGGATCTACAACGCCAAAAAGAGTATCATAA
The DNA here is from genome assembly GCA_963930755.1 of Eudasyphora cyanicolor. Taxonomy (NCBI): domain Eukaryota; kingdom Metazoa; phylum Arthropoda; class Insecta; order Diptera; family Muscidae; genus Eudasyphora; species Eudasyphora cyanicolor. The sequence goes on from OZ005736.1 coordinate 120,236,343, forward strand.
CATGGTCCGATATGTTGCATTTTGACTTGGGTCCATTTATTGGAATATAAAGTTCAAATGCTTCTATTTCAGCATGATCCGTTCAAGATGCGTTCTCTAAGACTTCAAGGAGTATAATCGAAACGGACCTTCATATGAAGGATGTGTCACAGCAAGAATCCATATATCCCATTTTTACTAGAGTCGATAAAAAGTAATGTGAATTATAAATGTTTACATTTTCTGTTTCAAAATTGATGTTTAAGGAGCATAGTGTTTTACAGAGTAAGGTTTTTTTCAGAGGTTAAATTAATCCTCTAAGTACTTTATATTGATCCAAGATTATACGATTTCAATTATTATTATTTATTATTTTTACGAACATTAAAAATTTCTAAAAATTTAGCAACTACTGAAAAATTTTGCACAATTTATGTATTTATACCCTACACCACACTGTGGTACAGGGTATTATAACTTTGTGCATTTGTTTGTAGCACCCAAAATGAGAAGAAATAGACCCATCGTTTATTATACCGATCGACTTAGAATCACTTTCTGAGTTGATTTAGCTATGTCCGTCTGTCTGTCTGTCCGTCTGTCTGTGCATGTATTCTTGTAATCAAAGTACAGGTCGCAATTAAGGTCCGATCTCGACGAAACTTTACACATATCTTTTTTTGGCCCAAGGACGATCCCTATTGAATTTGGTTAAAATCGGTTCATATTTAGATATAGCCCCCCATATATATGTTAGCCCCGATTTGACATGTAAGCGCTGTAAAAACTTTATTTTATATCCGATCAATATGAAATTCGGCAGAAAGAGGTTTGTTATTATATGAATGAACACTGTTAAATTTGGAAGAAATCGGTTCAGATTTAGATATAGCCCCCATATATACGTTACCCCCAATTTGACATGTAAGCGCTGTAAAAATGTTATTTTATATCCGATCAGTGCGAAATTCGGCAAAGAGAGGATTCTTATTACATGAAGGAATACTGCTAAATTCGGTTCAGATTTAGATATAGCCCTTATATATATGTTACCCCCGATTTGACATGTAAGCGCTGTAAAAACTGTATTTTATATCCGATCAGTGCGAAATTCAGCAGAAAGAGGTTTCTTATTACATGAAGGAATACTGCTAAATTCAGAGAAAATCGGTTCGGATTTAGATATAGCCCCCATATACATGTTACCCCCGATTAGAACTGTAAGCGCTGTAGAAATTGTATTTTATATCCGATCAGTGCAAAATTCGGCAGAAAGAGGTTTCTTATTACACGAAGGAATACTGCCAAATTAGGAGAAAATCGGTTTAGATTTAGATATAACTCCCATATATATGTTACCCCCGATTTGAAATTCAAGCGCTGTAAAAACTGTATTTTATATCCGATCACAGCGAAATTCGGCAGAAAGAGGTTTCTATTTTACATGAATTAGTATTCAGGGAAAATCGATTCAGATTTATATATAACCTCCATATATATGTTCCTCTTGATTTGGTTACAAAGCGCTATAGAAGTTGTACTTTACTTCCGATCATTACAAAAGTCTCCAGAAAGATGTTTCTCAATTTAGGAACGAATATTGATTAATTTAGCGATTATCGGTTCAGAATTAGGTATATCCATATATATATGTTCTTACCCATTTACCAATTATTCCAAATTATTATCGCAATCACCCTTAGGTGTAGGGTATTATATAGTCGGCCCGCCCGACTTTCTGCCTTTCCTTACTGGTTTTTGAATACTTAAATTCAAATAAATATTTGCTTCGGAAATAACAAATATTATATGTGTACCAAATATTATATATTTAGAGTGTACCCTATACATATACATATATGTTTCAAGCCGAATATGTTTGGGGCAATATACTACAGAATCGATTTTTTTTCAGCGTGTACTGTCAGGTTTGTATAGTATAAAGTAAATAAACTTGTTTCACTAACTGTATGCACCAAAATGTATCCTCGATGAAAACAACGTACTCCGCATAATTTTGGCCCGCTAATTCGAATGGAATTAACCGTTTTCTATGACATCTCGTTTTCGAGATAGTAAGCCACAAAATGTGTTGGGTAAACAGGAGATTAGTAAATTCAAACACAATTTTAGTATAGAAGACTTCAAAATTGATGTTTCATGTCGAAGAATGAAAGAAAGGGGATACTTCATGAAGTATTTTTCGCAAAAAACCGGACAAACCGCTCATCGCCTTATCCCTGAAAATCGCCTTCCAAAATTTATGATATACAACAAGTAAAAGCGTTACGTTCGGCCATGCCGAATCTTATATACCCTCCACCATGGATAGCATGTGACCTCACAAAATAACTCAAACCTAAAGAAAATAACACCGAAAACACACAAAAAAATATAGTAAGAATCACAACAAGCTAGATGCTATATATGGGGGCTATATCAAAACATTGACCGATATGGCCTATTTGCAATCCCAAACAACCTGCAAGTATAAAAAATATTTATACCAAATTTGATCAACCTAGCACTATTATTACAGACTGTAGCGTGATTACAACAGACGGAGGGACGGACATGGCTAAATTGTCTTAGAATTTTACGACAATTAGGAATATATATACTTTATGGGGTCTCAGATAAATATTTAGAGGTGTTACAAGCGTAGTGACAAAATGAATATACCTCCCATCCTATGGTGGAGGGTATAAAAAGTCGTTGAACTCAATGGTTTTTTTGGTGACGTATTCGAAAAAAGATTCCTTGTAAAAATCACTATAGGTCTCCACAATACACTTTTGTGACAACCAAATGGTTTTTTAAATATATCGTAATTATTGTTCATGGATTGAGTTTTGTGTGATCTTGAAATGTTCCTTAATTCTCAATTGTTCAAAGATAACCAATGAATACAATATATTCAAAAAACTATTGGGTTGACATAAAAGTGTATTGTGGGGACCCATAGTGATTTTTAACAAGGAATCGTTTTGTCCAATACATCACCCAAAAAAACCATCGGATTCCACGACTTTTGACATATCATTAATTTTGGAGGGAGATTTTCAGGGGTGAGGGGATGAGCGGGGGTGTCGGGTTTTTTGGGAGAAATACTTCTTGAAGTGTCCTCTTTCTTTAATTCTTCATGAAACATCTATTTCGAAGCCTTCTATACTAGAATTGTGTTTGAATTTATTAACCTTTTTGTTTACCCAGCAAACTTTGTGGCTAAATATCTCGAAAACGCGGAGTCACAGGAAAAAAACTGTTAATGCCATTCGATTTAGCGGCTCGAAATTATAGGACGTGAGTTGTTTTCATCAAGGATAAATTTTTGAAGTGTATTTTGCACACACAGGTTATCATTTAAATATTTACGGTAGAATTTGCATTCTAAGATTTGTCACACCCGTTACGCGAAGACCCTAAATAATTTGTAATCGATTTTAAAAATATTGCCGGTTTATTAGTTTTATTTCCAATATAAAAATCAATAATAAAAAGCAGAAATTTCGGCCAAATTTAAAAAATAAATAGATTAAGAGAACGAGGTGGGCGGCAGTGAAGGCTCGTAAGGTAATTTTAAATCAACCCATTCATGTTCCGGAATAAAAGCATAAGTATGTTTCTCAAATGGAGATAAAGAATATCAATATATATTTTAGAAAATAAGCGCAAAACAAATAAAAAATCAAGAATATCCAACTTAAACTTTATTTTGAAAAGAGTTGTGCTTACAATATTCTAGCAGGATGCAGAGCGTATTCTAAATTATTTAAATTAATATTTAAATAATATTAATTATAGAAAAGAAAAAAAAAAATTACATTTTCATAAACATCGATACAAAAGAGAAAAAGTTTTTAAGATGGCAAAACTGTGTTTTGGCAACAAATTTTGTATTTGTAAGTTTTTACTCTATGTGATAAAATAAGTCGGAAATACAAATTTGATTTGCGGCCAATTCCACAATCTCCGGTTATCCTACAGTTAGAGCTAACCTACAGTTATAGCTGTCAAATTCTATGAATTTCACAACCGGAGGTTGTGAAATTGGGAGTTAGTGCACAAAACCACATCAATTTTGTTTTTCAATGAAAAACATGTTTAATATATATTGGATAATATTTAGTTTTATCTATTACTACTCCAGACTGAGACTGTGTCGCACCCGTTACATTGGCATGTCGCAACCGTTACATATTAAAATATTTACAACAAATTAGTAATAATTTAAATTATTTGGAATGATTACGTGAAGTCATTGCTTTGGAAAAATTGTACGACTAGGAAGCCAGCATTGTGATTGTTTGCAGAAAAAGATTATACCATAACATTTCAACTATTTCATCAACACCATTCTGTATCAGTTAATATGGTCGATTAAGCGCGTAGGAAAGTCGACTTATAAAACTGTTTATTTTAATTTTGAAATAGTGTAAAGTAATCTAAATTATATTGATAATAGTTCGTACTTACTGGACATATCTAGAAAGTTGAGTTGTGAAATATTTACCTGAAAAAGAAGAGAGTAAAATCTATTATTAAAGGAATTAAAACTAAAGAATTAATATACTAGTATTTTAGGAATATAAGAACAAAAGACTGAACAAGTACAGTCGGGTAAACCGACTTACGAGTCCCCTAACCTTGAGTCCAAAAAAATATCCGTAAATTTATTTTTTTGTTTTAATTAAATAATAATCAATTTAAAATGCAAGAGTTGCGAAGGTAGTGTGCTCGCCTATGAGTTTGGGAGTCGTGGGTTCGATTCCCACAACATGGTCATTGTAACAGGGCTCTTCCCTGGTCCGTAAAATTAAAATATAAAATATTATAAATAAATAATTAATTAAATTGAATTTAATAACTCCAATTTATTTGCTGGTATTAAAGTTTAGTCTTTATTGTGCAAAATGCATCAAACGTCTTTGAAAGAATTACGCCTTATACTTCGATGGAAGACTTCACATTTTTAAATCAATTACACCTTCTCCTTAAATAAAATGCATAAAATGACTTTAGAATAAGTACATGCTGTAATTAAACGAAGCACATGCAGTAGTTTCCTCAAGTGTAAAATATCTTTCGTAAATTTTTTTTATTTAATTATTTGTTTCTTTATTAAATTTTTATCTTTTTAAACATTTAATTTCGATGAACAGTTTATTCAGTATGCTGCAGAGAATACATACCTGACGATACCCGTAGTCATTGTGTTTAGTATAGTTTTCTTCGTATTAGGGAAATATTTATTCTAATGCATAAATAAATGATACTTTGCAAAAAAGGTTCCTAGTTGAAATGCGTCTAAGTGTAACATTTGCGCGTTATGAAAACGAATCGATCTATTCGTATGACTTGTGGTGGTAAATAACACAAGTGAGGAATAACTCTTGTTGGTTTAGGAGAAGCTAGGCCTCTTTCTGAATGATTGGTGTAGCAACCATGAAATCGCAATACAAGAGCTGAGCTGTCAAGTAATTGTATTTGCCATACCTTTTTGTAAAAAAGTTTAAATTCTATAATATTATAGAGGCAAAGATGGTCTTATGCAGGAGTTAGACATCAATAACGATTTAAAGACCAAACAATAATAAATAAAAATACAATATGTGATGTTTTATTCCTAATAATACAAAAATTAACATACATATGTACGAGTATATCTACATTACAATAAATTTATTTAGACATGGAATCCAATGACATCCTCGTTTATTCTTCCAATTTGCCTGAACACATTCCAACGGGACCTGTCACAATGATATTTAAAAATATATATAAACCCTGATTTTTTGTAAAAGTTTTCGTCCGTCTACGACGAATCATTAAAAATCGGTCATTGATACGCGAAATATATAAGCCACAAGAGTCAATTATACCTCATGTACTTCAGGAATGCTGGAAAATAGTTCGTAACGAAAATATTTCATGCCTCGAAATGACGAGTAAGAAGGTTGGCACGTCGCTGTAATTACGTCTCAGATGGTCCATCCGTTGAGTTCAATTTTCGATGACTCGTTCGAGCATTTCGACTGGTAACTGGCGAATGACACGCGTAAACGTTGTTCAGGCAAAGGTAAGTACACACGATTTGCAGATCGGACAACATTGCCAGAAAAATGGCGGAAAAATGCAACCCTGTGAATTTACAACCGTGTGAAACACAATTTTTGTTTTGCAACGTTAGCAGAAAAGTCATTGCGAGATAATTGCAGATTTTTATATGTGTGAAGTTTATGCATGTGACAACGGCGCCATTGCCAGAAAAACATTTTATTTGCAACACTGTCTATAATGTATTTTTATTGGCAATCCTGCATATAAATATTTACAAAATATATTGTTAATATATGAAATTGTAATGTTTTCTTGCAATCGTCTAAACCGTAAATTCATCTTTGCCTAACAATCTGTCATTGTCCGTATATTTGCAGCATATTAACAGGGTTGATAACCTTTGACGATCTGGCAATCGTCTATACTCAGCTTAAGGAACGGTTCCTTAGCGTTCTGTACCGTTCCTTCGTCACGATCGGAACAGTATCGCAACCCTTACACGAGAACAGAATACTGTTCGCGAACGGTACCACTACGATAACGTACCGTTCTTAGAACACGACGAACGGTACACTACGATAACGTACGGTTCATAGAACAGTATCACTACGTCGTAGTGATACTGTTCTTTTGAACAGAACACTAACAGTATCACTACGTTTAGCGTTCCGTTCTTTTTTATATTCGACGCCACAGGTCGCAAATATGAAGCAATCTTAATGAAAATTGGTACAGAGTTATTTCTTAACCCAGGGACGATCCCTATTTAAAATGGGGCATATCGGTCCATTCTTTGATATAGTCCCTTTCGATAAGACATATTTACGCACTAGAGAGCGCATTTTTTAACCGATCATGCCAAAATTTGAATATATGTTCATGCCATTGCATTCAATCAGGCCTAGTGAAAATGATGCATATCGGTCCATTTTTTGATACAGCCCCAATACAAAGCTCCCTTTTCGACAAGACATATTTACGTTATGGATGACGACTTTTTTTATCCGATCATGCCAAAATTTAAATATTTGTACTTTCTATTACATTCAAGCGTGATCACAATGCAATACAAAATAAAACCAGTAAGGAAAGGCTAAAGTCGGGCGGTGCCGACTATATAATACCCTACACCACTCTCGTAATATTGAATAACTCTGATATATAAATTTTGTAATTCATGTATAAATTGTTTACATAAATCTACTTTTGGTACCCTGTACCACAGTTTGGTGTAGGGTATAAAAAACGATTGGATCTAAAGAGCCAAATCGGATGAAACATATATATGGGAGCTATAGCTAAATCTTAACCGATTTTCTTCAAATTCGGCAATGTTGGTTCATGGATCAAGAAACTCTACCATTCTAAATTTCAAAACGATTGGATGTAAAATACAGCTTTTATAGGACTAAATGGCCAAATCGGACGAAACATATATATGGGAGCTATAGCTAAATCTTAACCGATTTTCTTCAAATTCGGTAGTGTTGGTTCATGGATCAAGAAACTCTACCATTCTAAATTTCAAAACGATTGGATGTAATATACAGCTTTTATAGGACTAAATGGCCAAATCGGACGAAACATATATATGGGAGTGTTCAAGTCCGTGGGACTTGAAAGAAATAGTAAATAAAAGAAACAAAAACTTTATTTTTTAAATTATAATTTTGTTTGGCAGTGTGCCATCTTTATTGATGCGGGGTGAGTCGTGAACTGAAGTACAACCCTGACGGCGTTGCCATCAGTTGTGTAATTTTGCGGCGTTGCGGTTAAATGAACGGCTCCAAATCTGTTGCAAGTGGCGATGAAGTCGACAGTCAGCTGTTGTGACTTCAACAGGGAGCTATAGCTAAATCTTAACCGATTTTCTTCAAATTCGGTAGTGTTGGTTCATGGATCAAGAAACTCTACCATCTAAATTTCAAAATGATTGGATGTAAAATACAGTTTCTACAGGACTAAAGAGCAAAATCGGACGAAACATATATATGGGAGCTATAGCTAAATCTTAACAGCCGCGAAATACTGTAAACTGCAAAATTTCAGAACGATCGGAGTGAAATTGCGACCTGTAGTCGACGAACAACTTTACATGGACAGACGGACGGACGGACGGACAGACATCGTTAAATCGACTCAGCTAGTGATTCTGAGTCGATCGGTATACTTTAAGGTGGGTCTAGCTATAGTATTTTCAGGTGTTACAAACATCTGCCATGAAACAAACTTATAATACCCTGTACCACAGTGTGGTGTAGGGTATAAATATATAAATTTCAGCATGATCGGTTAAAAAATGCGCTCTCTAGAGCGTGAATATGTCTTATCGAAAGGGACCTTCGTATGGGGGCTATATTAAATTATAGAACGATATGCCTAACTTTCACTAGGCACGATTGAATGTAATACACTGTACAAATATTTAAATTTTAGCTTGGTCGGTTAAAAAATGCGTTCTCTAGTGCGTAAATATGTCTTATCGAAAGGGACCTTCGTATGGGGGCTATATCAAAGAATGGACCGATATGCCTCATTTTAAATAGGGATCCTGGGTCCCTGGGTTAAGAAATAACTCTGTCCCAATTTTCATTAAGATTGCTTCATATTTGGGACCTGTGGTATCACTACGACGTAGTGATTCTGTTCTATGAACGGTACGTTATCGTAGTGTACCGTTCGTCGTGTTCTAAGAACGGTACGTTATCATAGTGGTACCGTTCGCGAACAGTAACACTAAAAAATAAATAACGTTAGTGTTCTCTGAAGGAACCGTTCCTATAACGTACTGTTTTTTTCTGAACACTGATTATAAATTCCCGATAAAGTTTGGTGCTTGTGTTCCTGCCTTAATCGAATATGGTGTTGCTAGATTGGGCATCCTATATTTCGCATTATGGCATCTCATTTTTGGAGAGATTGTTGTCAATTATTGTGACTTAAGGGGAAGAAGAAGAACAAAAATGGAAAATTATTTCAATATTTGAAAAAGGAGTGTTAAAAAACTGAACATGAACAGTTAATTTATGTTTATAAATACATTTCACGAATTTTTTGTCTGTTTCGCTCTGTTCCTTTTTCGCAACTCGTGACACCATTGTTACCAGAAATTGTGGAAATTCCGCCACTTACGGCTTATGCGCCAGTTAGAGGAAGTCAGTTATTTTCGTTGCAAAGTGCTAAACCAAAATCGCTAGCTTGTAACGTAAACATGAAAAATAATTTATTGCAACTTTTAAAGATAGAATCCTAAAGAAGAAAACAATGCCTATTTAAAGAAAATATATGGATAAATGTAGAAATGGTAGCACTTTTTGTAGAAATAAGAGAATTTCAACATAATTCGTTTATTTATACCCCCACTATTGTGAACAAGGGTGTATATCAGATGCTGCGGGCCGAAAAGTGTAACTCATCGATGGAGTACCTAAGATACCCCAAGAATAATTGTCAGAAATCCGTTTTGGACCATTTAAAGTCATTTTAGCAATGTCCGCCAGCCTGTACGTCTGTCTGTCTTGTTGGTGCGCACGATAACTATACTGTCGATATTAACCGAATGTAGTATGTGTCAATATTTTTTTCTATCTCCGGCTAAGGTCAAAGATGGACTATGTTAGTCCACTCGTTCGAGTACCTCCCCCACGAAGGGTAAACATTTAGTCAAATATTGATTGTCTCATAACATACTATTCAGAATCTTTTCTCGTCCTCAGCGCACACTTCCACCGTTTGCAACAAGGTACGTTCCCGGAAAAAGTCCTCAAGTCGCTTGCAGGCAGCACTTGGGAAGGAACAAGGAAACTTTGTCAACAACGTACGAAGCAATTAGTCGGCCGGTGTTGATTTACGCAGCGCCAGTTTGGTCATCCAACGTAAGCAGAACACAGTGGGAGCACCAGCAAGTATGTCCGAACGCTGCTTAAGAACCATCGCAGGACGCGTTCAAATGACAGCAGTTGACCACCTCCACGAGGAAACGAAGATCATTTGGAACCGCCCCGAGATATGTCAGGTGGAGCATGTGGTCAAATGAGGACCAAATTCGACAGTAAACCGCCGATCCCGTAGTGGAGTCCTCATACCTTGCAGGAATTAAACAAGTTCATGTGGATATGGTACAAAATGTTATATTTAATTACAGGATAAATTTAGTCCTTGGAGGTCCTTCCCCCACCTATTGCAGATAATGAGAGCTCACTGACGACGAAAACAAGAACTATCCTGGTGCAGTTACGATCTGAATGGTGCAGTCGAATTAAATCCTATAGGAATATGTAAGCCGAATACAATCAACTGTCCAGCTAAGCCGACCTCTCTACAGCCGAGTTCACTTTGGACTGACCCTGAGACTAGAGCTAGATGTAGAGGAATTGGCAGAAGATGTGGGCGACCACAACTAATTTTTACAAACCCATCAAATTAATTTAGTATATTTGCAGGAGAACCGTGGGTACACCAACAACAACAACAACCAACTAAGGTGTCCACGCCATAAATTGTTCGGTTCGTGAGCTAGCTGAAGTCACAGGCATTTAAAAAAGTGGGTATATTTTAGTAAGCAGAACTGGCGCTGTGGGATAAACCAAACGTAATGTTACGGTGCCCAGATTTGTACATCGCATATTGATGTAAAATTTAATGATGAGAAAGCGCAATATGGTTGCCGCATTTGCTCACAATCCAAATCAATGAATTAAAGTTCAAATTGCTTCAGATTTATCTCCGGATTATTATCCCCTTACTTTACAAGGAGTAGGGTGTATATTAGCAAGGGTCGGTCCCCATACAAAAAAAAAACTAGTTGCGCCAGTCACCCCCTAGTTTTGAAGATTATCTAGTGACAATTCCGGGGCAACAAAAAAAATTTTTTTCTGTGCACCCTATATGACGCCCTTTTAATTTTATTATCCTACGTTGCCATTTGCCGTCCGATCGTAACAGTATGCATATCGGTGTTCGAGTTTTGGCAAGGGCTAAATTTCGTCCATATGTGACTTTTGACTCCGAAGTCAAATTCGGTAAGTGACCTCTATCATCTATTTTCTACCCCCATAAGTGAGGAATATTTTGAAACGCTAATAAAGGTCTTTAAAAATAATGAAACTTTTGCTTTTGCTACACTATACCAAATTAGAAATTTTGTCACTGTGTGCTTATTTAACGTATAATCTTAACGTATGATAACGTAAGCAGAAACACTACACTTCCACAAATGCACATCCACTATGACTGTTCGGTTCAGTACGAATGAACTAAATTTGCGAGATTCGTCACCAAATGTTAAAGCGTTCTAAGGAACAAAATCAGAACAAAATCACTTTGTTTTTTCATGCACCCCCAATTTAGCAATTTTGTCACTGTGTGATACCGTATGAAAACCGAACTCATAGTGGATGTGCATTGTTGGAACGGGGTTTATCTGTGTGTATGTGTGTAAGAGAGAGACAGAAAAGGAGTCAAAATAGATTGTGTAATTTGATCTCTGCATGTATTTTGTAATTTTAAAAATAGTAAAACTTTTTTGTTTGTGAACAATAGTGGGTACTTCAAAGGCAAAAGTTTCATTATTTTTGAAGACCTTTATTAGCGTTTCAAAATATTCCCCAGTTAGGGGGGTAGAAAACGGGATGACAGAGGTCACTTATCGAATTTGACTTCGGAGTCAAAAGTGGCATATGGACGAAATATAGCCCTTGCCAAAACTCGAACAACGGTACGCATCCCGATACGATCGGGCATCAAATGGCAAAGCAGAATAAACAAATCAAAAGGGCGTAATGTAGGGTGCACAGAAAAAACATTTTTGTTGCCCCGGAATTGTCTCTTGATAATCTTCAAAACTAGGGGGTGACCGGTGCAACTTTTTTTTGCGACCCTCTCTAGTGTATATCATTAACAATATTGAAATATTGATTATCAAATGACTTCTACATATACTACTTGTCCGAATCATCTGTAATTCTTCACATAGTAATGGTTTATCCGTCGCTATCACCTTGAGAAAAATGGGCGAAGTGTCGCCACCCCTTTTGGTACCTCCCACACAAATTGACCATTTTTGTTCAAAAATGTAACTGCTTATATATTTAAAACCAGTCCATATAAATACTTGAAATTTTGTTCAGTATAGTGTTTTTATAGTACCTAGAATCCAGCGAAAAATGGGCGCTTTTGGTACTCCAATTTTGGTACCTCCCACACAAAGGTACCTCCCTAAAAGTTAACTGCTCATAACTTTAATACTTGAAATTTTTCTCAGTGTAATGATTCCAAATTATTGAAAACATTACTCCTACATGTTAACAAATCTCGTTAGAATTGTGGCCCGAGATTTGCTATTGTGTCGCATAACAGCAAGTGCCTGGTGTGCTAACGCTGAGCTAGTATACGAGGCTTGCTATTTATATTTCGGGTCCAGCAATAATACAACGATCATTTATCATTGGAAGTGGTTTAATTGTTTTTCAAAATATTCTTCGAGAAGATCAATACACTTTTTCATGCGCCCAAACCAAATTTTTTATTCCGATTGACATCTCCAAAACATGATTTTTGAACGCTTCAACCTCGTCGAGCTTCTGCGGGCGTCAAAAAAACTTTTAGTACGCGTTTCTTGATATAAGGGTATAAGAAGAAGTCATTGGGTGCCATATCAGGGCTGAACGGCGAACGACCCACCAATTCGACATCTTGAGAGGGTTATTTGAGACCCATTGTTTCAGCTGATGTGTGAGAGCTCGATGTGCTTCTTCCACGAACAATTTTTATTGGATTTTTTATTTCTATTTTTTAACATTTCTTTGGTCCAATCGACACGATAATTTGAGCATTCGTCAAATTATGTGGGATCCAACGAGAACACATCTTACTCATGCCCAAATGAACACGCAATATTTTATTGAACGGTATGTCACATGTTGGTCTTGCTTTATCAGTTCACGCCCAGCATTGATGTTTTCGGCAAAACGACGAAGTTGCACGATCTTCATTAGATACTTTAAATTCATTGCACTGTGCCGACTTATAAGCATTTATGTCCACTGGTATAAACATTATGAGACATTAAATTGTGGTATGATTTGGGCATTTTGTTTGGGAGGTACAAAAAGGGGCGTGGCAATAACGCCCATTTTTCACAGGACTATAGACACTATAAAAACATTACACCGTACAAAATTTCAAGTATTTTTATACACTGGTTTTAATGTTATAAGCTGTTAACTTTTGGTGCAAAAATGTACCTTTGTGTGGGAGGCACCAAAAGGGGCGTGGCAACAACACCCATATTTCCCTGGACTGTAGGCAATATAAAAGCATAATACTGTACAAAATTTCAAGTATTTTTATACACTGTTATTAATGTTATAAGCTGTTAACTTTTGGTGCAAAATGGTGCATTTGTGTGGGAGATACCAAAAGGGACGTGGCGACTTGGCCCATTTTTCTCGAGTTGATAGCGACTAATAAGCTAATACTACGTGTGGAATTTCAAAAGATTCGAATAAGTAGTATAGCAGTTATTAATGAATCAATATTTCACAACATTTTAACCCTTTGTGGGGGAGGTACTAGAAGGAGTGGACCAATATGGCCCATCTTCGAACTTAGCCGGAGATAGAAAAAAATATTACCACATACCAAATTTGAGGTCAATCGGTTACTCCTTTCGAGAGTTATCGTGCGCGGACGGACAGACGGGCGGACATTGCTCATTCGACTTAAAATGACTCAAAACGGATTTCCTCCGAACATACTTGGGGTCTTAGGTCACTCCTTCGACGTGTTACACTTTTTTCCGTAGCAAATGATATATACCCTCGTCACACTAAAGTGAGGGTATAACAAGTAAGAAAATTCAGTCGGGTAAACCGAAAAGTCCCAAAAAATATTCGTAAAATTATGTATTTTGTATTTTAATTAAATTATTATAAATTTAAAGGTATTTATGTTAATATAGGTATAAAAGTTATAAACTGTTAACTTGTGGTGAAAAATAATCCATTTGTGTGGGAGGTTCCAAAAGGGGCATGCCAATGACGCCGATTTTGCACTGGACTCTAGGTACTATAAACGCATTACACTATATAAAATGTCGAGTATTTGAATGCACTATTATTAAAGTTATATGTTTTTAACTTTTGGTGCAAAATGGTCTATTTGTGTGGGATGTATCACAAGGGTGCGCCAATTACTGCCCACTTTTCACTGGACTCTAGGCACTATAAAACCATTAGTACACTGTACAAAATTTCAAGTATTTATATGAACTGATATTAAATATATAAGCAGTTTAATTTTTGTACAAAAACGGCCGCTTTGTGTCGGAAGTACCAAAAAAGTGTCTACATCAAAAAAGGCCTCCATAGTGTATTCCTTGAAATGTAGAGACGATTCTGTAAACTTGCATATTTATTTCCCGACAACCTTTTTATATCCAGATTTCACTATTGAATGAATCTAAGAGCCTTTCCAGACCTTTCAGCATTAAAATGGATATATTAATTGGCCTGAAGTCGTTTGGTCTAGTGTATGACATCTTCCCGCTTTGGATATGAATACTCTATTGTTATAACTCCATCGGTTGGGGATATAAGAGAGCCTAATACAACCATCATAAATTGTCTCCAAAACGAACGAGTTTAATATTTTCTAATTTCAAATTACTTTAATTAAATCAAAATTGAAGTTGTTTTTGTTTAAAATATATATTTAAACCAACAACGGAAGTCCCTACATAAACATCATCAACAAAATCAAAGACATTATAATAGCCTGGAATAGTAATTAACCTAAAGCCTGAATGGAAATAAAAAAATTGGATTAGTAAATTAAATTTCTCTTTTGTATACAACTCCCTAGAACGGTAGTCAAAGTCAATTAAAATGAAATAATTTACTTTTTTGTTGTTCTCCCATATAAATCAGTCAACAACTCAGGGGAAGATGTAATGTAAAACAAACAAACCCCCACCCCCTCGCACACTTTCACACTGTTTGTAAATGTGGTGATGATGTATTGTATGGTGAGTCAGATGACTGGATGGGAGGGAGCGTTCCTCTCCAATGTTTATAATTACAACGTGTTTAGTGGGACCATAAAATGGCCCACAAACCATTGGACGTTGGACCTAAGTGAAACCCCAGACGACATCAAACCTCATAAACAATCATATTGTTATTACTGCTATTATTGTTGCTGTTGTTAGTCGGAGTAGCAGACAGGAGGTGTCCTACTCCTGCTACTCCAACTTTTGTGGTGGTGATGGTGTTCGCTCGGGTGTTGCGGCTGCTGCTCTTTTTTTGTACGTTTAGAACAATAAATTATGTAAAAAACCACAAAATGGTTTTTTATTCGGTTTTTATATAAATTTAACATGTTTTACACAATAACGTTATGTTGTGGCATTAGAACAGAGGGCTGTCGTCGTCGTTGTCCTCTATGTTCTGCACAAGCCCGAGTGTCGAGGATGAGGGCGAAACCCCAGAGTTTGGGTGAACCAACGCCAACAATATTATTATGCTGAGGCGTGAGCGTTTTTGCTCGTTTAACATTTTGGGCAATCGTTTATTAGCTGCTAACAAACAACCACAACAACATTGGTGATGATGATGAGGACGAGGGGGCAACATTCACGATGAGGACAAGACCAATTTCGCAGTAAATACCATCTCATTAAATTAAATGATTTGAAAATAATGTTCCAGTCAAAATGTAACCAATTTTATGCTCTGCTCTGTTCTGGTGTTGATTGTACTTATATACATTTCATATTTGTCTTGACTGTTGAGTCGCTGATATGGGCAACATTTTCCCGATTGTGGAACAGGTTGTAATTCTGCAGCATAAGAAGTAAATACACTAGGGAATTACTAAAGATGGTCGGAGCCGTATAAAATGAAATATTGTCAAATTGTTATAAAATTTGTTTTCCAAATGATAACATTGTGTGTGTTCAAAATGCATCCTCGATGAAAACAACTTACCCCGCATAATTTTGACCCGATAAATCGAATGGCATTACCCGTTCTTTCCTATGACATCGCTTTTTCGAGATATTTAGCCACAAAATTTGCTGCGTAAACAAAGAAGTTAGTAAATTAAGACACAATTTTAGTATATATGCACGGCTTCGGCACATATGTTACATTTCAAGGAAAAATACAAAAGGGGACACTTTAGGAAGTATTTCTTTCAAAACAACCGACACCCCCACTAAAAATAATGAAAAATCCCCCTCCAAAACAAGTAAGAAAGATTAGTCGGGTAAACCGACTAATGAGTCTCAAAAAACCACCTTGAGTCCCAAAAAACCATTGGTAAATTAATTTATTTGTTTGTTTTGTTTAAAATAGTATCAATTTAGATAGCATTTAATAACATTAAACTATGTACTGGTATTAAAGTTAAGAGCTGCTTACTTTTGGTACACTTTTCTCTGGACTCTAGGTACTATAAAAGCATTACACTGTATAAAATTGCAAGTAATTATATGCACTGGTATTAAAGTTAAAAGCTGTTAACTTTTGGTACAAAAAGGTCCTTTTGTATGGGAGATACCAAAAGGGCGGGCCAATAATGCTCAATTTTCTCTGGACTCTAGGTACTATATCAACATTACACTATACGAAATTTCAAGTATATGTGTGCACTGGTATTAAAGTTATAAGCTGTCAACTTTTGGTACAAAAGAGTCCATTTGTGTGGTAGGTACCAAAAGGAGCGTGGCAATAATGTCTATTTTTCACTGTATTGTAGTTACCATAAAACCATTTCACCGTACAAAATTTCAAGTCTTTGTATTCACTGGTAATAAGGTTATAAGCTATTAACTTTTGGTTCAAAATTGTCCATTTGTGTCGGAGGTACCAAAACGAGCGTGGCAACTACGCCCATTTTTCTCGAGGTAATAGTGACTAATAAACTAATACTATGTCTAGAATTTCAGAGGATTAAAATAAGTAGTATAGAAGTTATTAAATAATCAATATTTCACTAAATGCTAACCCTTTGTGGAAGAGGTACTAGAAGGAGTGGACCAATATGGCCCATTTTCGAACTTAGCCGGAGATAGAAGAAAATATTGCCACATACCAAATTTGAAGTCAATCGGTTACTCCTGTCGAGAGTTATCGTGCGCACCAGCCAGCAGACAGACGGACGGACTTAAAATGACCTGAGGATATCCGCCGAACATACTTAGGGTCTTAGGTCACTCCTTCGATGTGTTACACTTTTGGTTCGTAGCAAATGATATATACCCACCTCTCTAAGGTGAGGGGATAAATATAATAGTCGTAGAAATCAATGGATTTTTAGGTGATGTATTCGAGTAATAATATTCCTTTGCAAAAAATCACCATAGATCCCCACAATGCACTTTATTGACAACCAGTGGTTTTTTATATATATCATATTTACCCAGTTTGCTGTGTAAAGAAATGCTTAATAAATTCTGGAGCAATTTTATCATGGAAGGCTTCAGAATGGAAGTTCCATGTTATAGAACGAAGTACGAAGACATTTCGGGAAGTATTTCTCCCAAAACATCTGACAACCACGCTCATCTCCTCACTCCCGATAATTTCCCACAAAAAAATTAATGATATATCAAAAGTCATAGAGATCGATGGATTTTTGGGATGATGTATTCGATAAAAAGAGTCCCTGTAAAAAATCTATATATGTATATTTGTAAAAAATTTCACTTTGCAATTCTGAAAAACAGAAAATTTACCCCTAAATTAAGTCATTGATACATTGCCAAATTATTTAAATACAATTTAATCTTTGTTTCGAAAATATTATTTCCAAATAAAAAAATATTTGGATGGTAACATATTTATTGTTGTTTTTTGTGTGTGTTAAATAATATATATTTGGAGTATATCCTAAACATATTATGTTTAAAGCAAAATACATTTGGGACAATATAGTTCAGATGCGATTTTTTCAGCGTGTAGCTATAGAGTAAACCAGTACGGAAAGGCTAAAGTCGGGCGGGGCCGACTATATAATACCCTACAGCACTCTCGTAATATTGAATAACTCTGATATATTAATTTTGTAATTCACGTATAAATTGTTTACATAAATTTACTTTTGGGACATTTTATACTTAAATAATACCCTGTACCACAATGTGTGTAGGGTATAAAAACGATAGTATCTAAAGAGCCAAATCGGATGAAACATATATATGGGAGCTATAGCTAAATCTTAACCGATTTTCTTCAAATTCGGCAATGTTGGTTCATGGATCAAGAAACTCTACCATTCTAAATTTCAAAACGATTGGATGTAAAATATAGCTTCTATAGAACTAAAAGGCCAAATCGGACGAAACATATATATGGGAGCTATAGCTAAATCTTAACCGATTTTCTTCAAATTCGGTAGTGTTGGTTCATGGATCAAGAAACTCTACCATTCTAAATTTCAAAATGATTGGATGTAAAATACAGCTTCTACAGGACTAAAGAGCAAAATCGGACGAAACATATATATGAGAGCTATAGTTAAATCTTAACCGATTTTCTTCAAATTCGGCAATGTTGGTTCATGGATCAAGAAACTCTACCATTCTAAATTTCAAAACGATTGGATGTAAAATACAGCTTCTTCAGGACTAAAGAGCAAAATCGGACGAAACATATATATGGGAGCTATAGCTAAATCTTAACCGATTTTCTTCAAATTCGGTAGTGTTGGTTCATGGATCAAGGAACTCTACCATTCTAAATTTCAAAACGATTGGATGTAAAATACAGCTTCTTCAGGACTAAAGAGCAAAATCGGACGAAACATATATATGGGAGCTATAGTTAAATCTTAACCGATTTTCTTCAAATTCGGCAATGTTTGTTCATGGATCAAGAAACTCTACCATTCTAAATTTCAAAATGATTGGATGTAAAATACAGCTTCTACAGGACTAAAGAGCAAAATCGGACGAAACATATATATGAGAGCTATAGTTAAATCTTAACCGATTTTCTTCAAATTCGGCAATGTTGGTTCATGGATCAAGAAACTCTACCATTCTAAATTTCAAAACGATTGGATGTAAAATACAGCTTCTATAGAACTAAAGGGCCAAATCGGACGAAACATATATATGGGAGCTATAGCTAAATCTTAACCGATTTTTTTCAAATTCGGCAATGTTGGTTCATGGGTCAAGAAACTCTACCATTCTAAATTTCAAAACGATTTGATGTAAAATACAGCTTCTATAGGACTAAATGGCCAAATCGGACGAAAGATATATATGGGAGCTATATCTAAATCTGAACCGATTTCAACCAAATTCAATAGCGATCTTAACAGCTGCGAAATACTCTAAACTGCAAAATTTCAGAACGATCGGAGTGAAATTGCGGCCAGTAGTCGACGAACAACTTTACATGGACAGACGGATGGACGGACGGACAGACATGCTTAAATCGACTCAGCTAGTGATTCTGAGTCGATCGGTATACTGTAAGGTGGGTCTAGCTGTGTTATTTTTAGGTGTTACAAACATCTGCCAAGAAACAAACTTATAATACCCTGTACCACAGTGTGGTGTAGGGTATAAAAAAATAATTTAAAGACCACAATAAAACGAACGATATATCAATATATCAAAAATGTATCAGATTTTTGTTAAGGACAGATCAGGAAAGCTCGTACTGATCAGGTTTAAATCAAGTTTGGTCAGCCTTAGATCAAGTATTGATCAGGCCTGAATCAAGTAGTGATCAGACCTAATTCAATGTAAATATTCTACACTGGGCTCTGATGGCTCTCAAAACTATGCTGGATAGCGAAACAGTGAAAGAAACTGCAATGATGCTATGGAGAGACACAAATGAGAAAAAAGGCTGAAACTAAAGAAGATCGAGACTACACCATTTCCAAATGTAATTCAGAAAATATCAATTGAAATTCAGAAATTCCATTTTAAATTCAGAACTCGTCACTTGAAATTCAGATTTTCCATTTAATTTTCAGAATTCGTCAATTGAAAATCAGAATTTCAATTTGAAATTCAGAACTCATCAATTGAAATTCAGATTTTCCATTTGAAATTCAGAACTCGTCAAATGAAATTGACCAACGCAGCACAGCTTTTATCATCAATGGTGCAAAAGAGTGGAGTGAAAAAAACATCCTTAATCCTTGAATATCCTGCAAAAGTATTAATTCAGGCCCATAATTGATTTCTTTCCAGAATGTTGAAGAGGAGTAGCAATTGAAGAGCGTATAATAATTTTAACAAATGGTAATGTTGAAAGAGTAAAAACGTCAAAAAATTCCCACAAACTATAAGAATTACTATTAGTAAAATTTGTATCCCCTCACCTTAGAGAGGAGGGTATATACGAGTATAATTTACTACGAGCCAAAAGTGTAACACATCGAAGGAGTGACCTAATACCCTAAGTATGTTCGGCGGAAATCCGTTTTGGGTCTTTTTAAGTCATTTGAGCAATGCCCGCCCGTGGGCCATATTGGTCCACACCTTCTGGTACCTCCCCCACAAAGGGTTAACTTTTAGTGTAATATTAATACCTTCTATACTACTTACTAGAATGATCTGAAATTTCACACATATTATTAGTTTTTTAGTAGCTAACACGTCAAGAAAAAGGGGCGAAGTGGCTACTCCCTTTTTGGTACCTCCCACACAAATGGACCTTTTTGAACCACTTAACAGCTTATAACTTTTATACCAGTGCAAACAAATACTTAAAATTTCTAGGTACTCTAAAATTGCTTTTAGAGTACCTAGAGTCTAGAGAAAAGTGGCCGTTATTGGCACGCCCCTTTTGGTACCTCCCACTCAAATGGAAAATTTTACACCAAAACTTATCAGCTTATAACTTTAATACCAGTGCATATAAATATTTGAAATTTTGTACAGTGTAATGCTTTCATAGTACCTAAAGTCCATAGAAAGTGGGCGTTATTGGCACGCCATTTTTGGTACCTCCCACACAAATGGACCATTTTGTACCAAAAGTTAACAGATTTTAACTTAATACCAGTGAATACAAGTACCTAAAATTTTGTACGGTGTAATGCTTTTATAGTATCGAGAGTCCAGAGAATGGTGGCCATTATTGGTACGCCCCCTTACCTCCCACACAAATGGACAATTTTCTACAAAAGTAAACAGCTTTTAACTTTAATACCAGTACATACTTTAAAGTTATTAAATGCAATTTTAATTGGTAATAATTTAATTAAAACCAAAAAATTAATAAATTTACGAATAGTTTTTTGGGACTCAAGGTGAGGGGATTCATACGTCGGTTTACCCGACTGAACTTTCTTACTTGTTTTATTTAACCGTTTCCATAAACTGCGAAACTGAAATCAATTTATTGAAATGGAAATTTAACCTGTATTGGGAGTTCACTTCCGTCGCAATTTTATTGAATATATCATTCGATATACGAGTACGTTATTAACAAATTCTTTATCGCGAGCAAAAATTTCCTTTGAGAGTAAAGTTCTTCTGAACCTGTAAGTGATACAAAAAGAGAACTAATTTTCATGACAATTGAAAATAATTGCTGCAATACACATACATCATCAGAGAGGCAAAAGGTCCTATCAACTTTTGCGAAAAGTTTACTGAAGAAACAAAAAACCAAATAAAATGACAATTTATATAAATATATAAAAATTGAGTTTCTAGACAGTAGAAAAATGCAACAAAACATGTATTTACTCTCACAGACGCACTATGGGCGGAAATGGGAAAATATGGCCAAAATATTTTAAAATCTACAAAAATGCTTGGATTTTGTGCGTAACATTTGTTGTTAATAAGGAGAAGGTGCCTTTCGTATTTGGACCATATTTTCTGAAGTGTATGCTCGATAGAGCCGGGATATACGTTAAATTAAACGAAATTATGAGCACTACAAATATAATTTTCACGCCATTCCGTGTCCGACAATAGTTATTGGAAAAGTGGACTAAAGTACAGAATAAGAAGACATTGAGATGATTACAGACGATATGGTGAAATATGTTTCTTATTTATTAATGTTAGAAAGTTTGCCTAGTTTGACGCCAAAAACTGTTAATGAGGTCTTGTTCAGGATTATCCCCTCTACTTAACTGTCAAGAGATCAAAATCGGATCTTCTTCGCTTTACATGATATCGCTAAAACAGTAAAAAATGATGTAAGTTACAATGAGCTATACAAAAAATCGGGGAAATTTAGAACTGTAACACAATATCCAATAAATACGAGTAATTGTAAGTCGTTTTGCAATTTACGCAATATTTACAATAGCATCATAAAGAACACAACAATGCCTATTTGAAGAAAATCTATGGATACATGTAAAAATTTTGGAAACTTTTGGTAGAAATACAAAATTTTTAACATAATCTGGATTTTATACTCCCTCTGTTGTGAACAAGGGTATATATCACATACTTCGGACCAAAAGTGTAACACATAGATGGATTGACCTAAGGGACCTCAAGAATATTTGGAGATACGTTTTGGGCCACTTTAAGTCATTTTAGCAATGTCCGTCAGCCTGTCCGTCTGTCTGTCCGGTTGGGGCGCACGACAGGATTAACCGATTGACTTTAAATTTGGTGTGTGTCTATAATGTTTACTATCTCAGAATAAGGTCAAAGATGGACTATGTTGGTCCACTCCTTTGAGTACCTCCCCCACGAAGGGCCAAAATGAAGTGAAAAATTGACTCTTTAATAACTTCTATACTACTTACTCGGATCTTCGAAAATTCCACACACAGTATTAGTAATATTCGCTAACAAAAAATGGGCAAAGTTGCCACGCCCCTTTTGGTGGCTCCCTCACAAATGGATCATTTTGCACTGAAAGTTAACTGCTTATAGGTTTAATATCACTTCATACAAATACTTGCAATTTTGTGCAGTGTAATGGTTTTATAGTACCTAGAGGCAAGAGAACATTTAGAATTATCGGCACGCCCCTTTTGGTACCTCCCGCATTTTGCACCAAAAGTTAAAAGATTATAACTTTACTACCAGCGCATACAAATACTTGAAATTTTGTATAGTACCTAGAGTCCAGAGAAAATTGGGCGTTATCGGCACGCCCCTTTTGGTAGCTTCCGAAACAAATGGACTATTTTGAACCAAAAGTCAACAGCTTATAAATTGTATTCTTTAAAGATATTAAATTCAATTTTAATTGGTAATAATTTAATTAGAACAAAAAATAAATAAGTTTACGGTTTACCCGACTGAACTTTCTTACTTGTTTTGCGATCCTTTTATATAGATTTGTCACTTGAATATTCTCCTGGCTCTAGATCATCTTTGCCTCTATTATGTATTATACAAGCAAATACAATTACTTGAAGCAAATACAATTACTTGAAAAAATTGCGTCATAAAAAAATTTATAATCATTATATTTTTTGTTATTTTATCGTAAAGTCTGAGTCATGAATAAAATGAGACAATTCCCAAGAAAATCAATGTCTAATTTAAAACGGATGCCGTGTCACTCCTCCCTAACTCCCAACGGACATAACGCCCAAAACGATTTTGGGAGTTATGTCCGCACATAATCTAAGACATAATTTTTTTGGGCTTATGTCCGACGTTAATGGTTGGAATTAACTCCCAGTGGGAGTTATGTCCTTGTTATTAATTTATGTAATTTTTTTTATGTATATTTTTTAGCGAAATACAATTTTATTCCGAATGTACAATTTAGTTCAAATACAGGAGTAAATATAGCGCCAAAAGTGCACCGAAGGTGTATGTGAAATTCTTACAGAATATTACAGAAAACCTCACCGAAGACTCCAAAGAACATTTTGGAACGTAATGTAAAAAATAAATTTTTTTGTCACTAAAAAGACTGTATTTCCATGACAATTTTAACAACGAAAACATAACATTTTAATTTTTAGATTTCCGTCCATAGTGAGACGGAATGTATTACTTGTTTCTGTATGTTTTGTGAAATAAACCTTTTAAACTACTTCGTTTATAAATTCGTAGTTTTATATGATATGGCGCTAAAAATTTTAAGGGTATGTAGTTGATGCAATGAACCGCCAAGTCTCAAAACTATATTTTGAAGTTTTTGGTTTATTTGCCCTTTTGCATTTATGGTGACGATATACTCGTATGACCGTTCATGCAATATGCACATGGTAAATTGTATATTCTCCCCTTCAGTCCGAATGATTGTTTTTTGGAAGAAATATTTTATGTCAGTTTAAAAAAATATATTGACTGCAACAAAAACAAGTACGAAAGTTCAGTCGGGTAAAATGACTTAAGAATCCCCTCACCTTCAGTCCCAAGTACATTTGCTTATTTGTTTTTGTTTAATTAAATTATTATCAATTTAAATGACAATTATTAACTTTAAAGTATGTACTGGTATAAAAGTTATAAGCAAATAACTTTTGGTGCAAAATGACCCATTTGTGAGGGAGGTACCAAAAGGGGCGTGCCAATTTCCCCAATTTTTCTTGAGGTGTTAGCGAATAATAAACTATTACTATGTGTTGAAATTGGGAAGATTCGAGTAAGTAGTATAGTATATCCTTTCCATAGTTATTCTGCGCACCAGTCAGCAGACAGACACACAGACGGACAAACATTGCTTAAATAACTTAAAATGGCCCAAATCGAATTTCCGCCAAACATACTTGGGGTCTTAGGTCACTCCTTCGATGTGTTACACTTTTGGCTTGTAACAAATGATATATACCCTTCTCTCTAAGGTGAGGGGATAAAAAGTACTGCATGAAAAACTAAATGTCACAATGAATGGCTCACAAATGCATTACGCATAGGCATGTATAGCGGGAAACCTACCACAACATCATTATCGAATATTTGATCATGGCCAAATTGCAAAAACAACAAGATTATCGAAAAAGCGAACAAATTCAACAACCGCGGCATACGGACCGCGGACAGCAGCAAGTCAAGCATCCCAAATGTAATCACACATTCACAAATGAACAAGTCACAGGTTTGCAGAATATTATGTAGATTGAATCGTAGAATTTTCCCAGAATATACACTAAAAAAATGTGCTTCCTAAATTTTAGTAAAATCCATACTCCAATTTAGTTCATGGTTTTTACTCATATTGGGTTAATTTTTTTCTTAAACTAGGAAATTTAATTTAGTCGAGTTTAGGTTTAGGTTAGGGTGGCAGCCGTATTTTTTTATACAAGCTCACATAGCCCAGTTTAGGTCCTTAGTGTTACCACGGGCTGAAATGACCCTTATCGAAACCAACCTGTTTGATATAAAAATTTATCGATAGTACGAATATCGGGTACTCAGAGCGGGGCAGTCGCATATCAAGTGCTCAATGCTCTCCACTTCTTCATCATCTCCACAGCTTCTGCAGAAGTCATTAGAGTCAATACCCAATCTTTTGGCGTGTTCGCCGATCGGAACTGACACTAACGTAGACAATCTTTGCCACTCTAGTGCGAGGAGATATTTTGATCTTCTCAGGTCATACCTTGGCCAGATTTGTCTACCTACCCTGCAGGTGCCGATTTCTGTCCATCTTTCGTTGGACTGCCTGAGTGCCTCTTGCATAAGCCAAAGCTTGTACGTGGATAGTGGCGCACCAATATATGCAAATTCTTCCAGAATTTGTAATGTCGTCCCTTTCCTAGCAAGTGTATCGGCTTTAAAGTTCCCCGGGATATCTCTTTGCCCAGGCACCCATATGAGGTGTATATTAAACTGCTCAGTCATCTCGTTAAGAGATGTGCGGCATTCGAGGGCTGTTTGTGAATTTAGGGATGTTGCCTCCAGAGAATTGATGGCAGCCTGGCTGTCCGAGTAAATGACAACGCCAGTGTTGGTTACTATGTTGCTACTCAGCAACTTGGCTACTGCCCATATTGCCATTATTTCGGCTTGATAGACACTGCAGGTATCTGGTAGTCTGTGAGCTATATCCAAACTAAGCTCTGCACAGTGTACTCCGAAGCCAACCTTTTCATCAAGCTTCGAACCATCCGTGTAAAAGTGGAGATGGTTTATATTACCTGGTATACTTTCAACCCATTCATCTCTGGCGGGAATCATAGTGATGAAATTTCTCTCGAAGGCGTACACAGTTAGTATATAGTCTACTCGGTCGGTTACCATAGCACTACACTTTGATATCCTCATGTGACCGTAGTTTTGTACCTCCACATTGATAGGCAGTTTAATCTTATTGCCGCTTTAGTTGCAACTTCTCTCGGCACAATATTAATCGGCAGTATATGGAGTAGGGCGTGTAGAGACTCGGTCGCTGTAAGGCTCCGCTTATGCTCAGGCAGGCTGTTGTCTGAACCTTCCTTAGTAGGTTGGTGATGGTTATTTTGTCAGTTTCCGTCCACCATACCACAATGCCGCATAACAGTATAGGACGAACTACTGTTATATACATATATCCAGTAGAAGATTTTAGGAGAGAGGCCCCACCGCGACCCTACTGCCTTTTTGCAGGAATATAAGGCGACGTTGGCCTTCCTTATTCCAATACGTTAAGTCTAAATAACAGTTTTCTATCTAGAATTATTTTGCACTTTCAGAAAAGACTAGATCTGTTCCATTTATCCGAGGTGGAGGGTCCACATGTGGGACATTGTTCATCCTAGTAAAGAGAACCAATTCTGTCTTGTTTGGGTTTACGCCCAAACCGCTGCTTCTGGCCCATCTAGCCAATTTGTTCAGAGCCACCTGTAGAATGTCTCGGAGGACGTTTTCGAATTTGCCACTCACTGCGATTGCCAAGTCGTCCGCATATGCCACGACCTTGCAGCCACAACGTTCTAGATCTAGCAGGATTTCATTCGATAGTGCTCACAAGTTCGTGCAGGGCTGATTCTGTAGACTTCTGATTCTGTAAGCATGTTGGTTCACCGACAGGAGTTTTGTATACAGGTTTTCACTAATGAAATAATCTAAAAGTCTTTCCAGACCTTTCAATAGGAAGGAGGATAGGCTAATTGGTCTGAAGTCTTTTGGCCTAGTGTGTAATATCTTCCCCGCTTTAGGTATGAATACCACTTTGGTATCCCTCCATCGATTCGGGTGCGAGTAAATTTTATTCGTTTTGGGCATGTGCAGAACTTAAATGAAAATTCATTTCAGAACACAAATTTGAAAATTCATAAATTTATATTATATTATTTTTATAGGCCAACAGTAGATAAAATGCATATTTTTGAAATTTTTTTGTGCACTTATGTCAATGTGAATTGATAAATATGCATAACAAAAGAAAGGGTAGAATTCCCGATATTTTATAAAACTTTTGGAAACAAATTTCCAAGGACCTAATCCTATAAAAAAATTTACTTTTAAACTTTTATTCTTGAATATCCTTCAAAGTTGGGTGCAAAATAGTCCATTTTTGTGGGAGGTACCAAAATGATCGTGCCAATAACGTCCACTTTTCTCTGGACCCTAGGTACTATACAAGTATTACGCTGTACAAAATATCAGGTATTTGTATGCACTGGTATTACAGTTATAAGCTGATAACTTTTTGTGCAAAAAGGTCCATTTGTGTGGGAGGTACCAAAAGGCGCGTGCCTTCGCCCATTTTTCTTGAAGTGTATGCGAGTAATAACTAATACTGAGTGTGGAATTTTAGTAGAGGGGAGGTATTAGAAGGAGTGGACTAAAACGGAAAGAAAAAATTATCGCATACCAAATTTGAAGTCAATACTCCTTTCGAGAGTTATCGTGCGCACCAGCCAGCAGACAGACAGACGGACGGACGGACATTTCTCATTCGACTTAAAATGACCCAAAACTCTGTCACTCCTTCGATGTGTTACACTTTTGGTCCGTAGCAAATCATATATACCCTCGTTTCACTAAAGTTAGGGTATAAAAACGTTCGTGAGCCTAACTAAGTGCAAAAACAAAATATGTATTAAAGAAAAGTACAATTTTATTCTAATTTGTTAATTTGAAATGTAGTTATCTGAATCACAGACCTTTATTCTGTACTATTGTTAGTACACATTACTAGAAGTTTTCTTTTTTCTGAAAGTTTGCTTCAGTTATTGTTCTTTTAAATATAAAGCATTTTTTGTTGTTGTATTGAATAGAGTTTCTAGAAGATAGGCATTAGATGCCTATCATTATATAGGCATCAGTCATATTTGGGGGCCCGTTTTGTTCACCACATCGGGTGAATTAAATTATCTTGTTTCTGTACATTGTACTAACCAATATCTACGAAAGTCTTTATGCACCAATTTTTCATTTGTTTATGGACTAGAATATACCGATTTCTTACACATAAACTTTTCTGAATTAAAAACCAGAATTGCTATATGTCGACAAATATTCAATACAAAATATACATTAAGACAATACGAGTAGTTATGATGTACATTTAAAGTTACATGTTCAAATAATGTGATACTTAGTAATTTTTTTTGCGAAAGAAGCATATAAGGTGGATTTCATGTAAATGAAAATGAGATGAAATTTGCACAAACTGTAGTCCTATTTAGTAGTAGTGATGACACAAACTTTCAACGAGATCGGTTAATGACTATCCGAGTTGGAGGGTGTTGAACATTGACTTTTTGGTCAAACAAGTCTTTTTTTCACATCCATATAACTAATTACATTTTTTATTTAGAAAATTTAGCCAAAGTGTTTTCGATAGGCTTTTCTTAAATTTTTTTAAAAATAAAAAATATTTTTTTTGTGAATTTGTATGTTAATATTAAATCATAATACTAAAACCATAACACATATCGATACCTCCATTGTAAAACATGCTAAGTCGACTTATAATGTTTTAAGGAAGATTGATTTTTAACTTATAAATATTTCAAAATATATTTAGTCAAAATTTGTTGTTTATCCATCAATCCAATCAAAAGTTATTCACAAAACAGTACAGGACATTCCATTTGCATTATAAAGGAATTCTACACAATTTAAAAAAAATCGTCAAACTTTGATCGCCCCTCCTGAAAAACTACCTTTTTGCACTTAGCATAGTTTATAACGGAGGTAACGATATTTGTAAAGGTAAATCGCACAATTTCGAAATTAATTTAAAAAATCGCCAAAAAATATTTTTTACTTTTTCCCCAAAATCTGCTGGCTAAAGTGCATTTTACGTCCACAACCCCGATTTCTTTGAAATTTTGCACACCCCCCCCCTAAATGACCGCCAAATCACGAAAATGTTGTCAAAACCCCAAAAATGGACCCGGTCCCCCACATAGACAATATTATACTCAAACGAAAGGAAATGGCGAGGAGAACCTGTGTCTGAAGTATGGCAAACCATGGCGGAGTTATCTTTTCCCTTCTGGGTTTCTAATAATATTGATTTGAAATCAATTCAATTTAAAAACAAAATCTGGCTCACGAAAGTTTATGTGTTACATTTTGTAAATAAAATAAAACATCGTTTATTTTTTGTGAGAAAACTGTTTTTGTTCAATAGCTGGGCACAAAGATAATTTAGCATTTAAGCAAAGTTTACAGTTGAATGTGTTAGGTTTGGGAAAATAAAATATAAAATTTAAAATGATAGCGTAAAACTGGATAAGCCAAAACTGAACCTAATTGATTTTAAGTTTACGAGTAACAATTGTAAATGTGTGTAATGCCTCGAACATATCATATATGTACTTTAGAATTGTCCTTGGCAATAAGGTCGTAGTAAACTCGTATCAACGTCTATCCGTTACGTCGGTCCCTATATAAATCTGCAAACCGGTGTAAACGGTTTTTCGTTGTATGAATGAATAAGCGGAAATCCCTCAAACACAACATTGCCACAATGCTAGAAGCAAAATTTAAATTGCTTGGCAGATTCGGACTCTTCGACTCGAAAATATCCTGAATCAATTGTGTGAGGAGCTCCGCGAAGAGCTGTTGTTTCTTGTTCGAGACAGGCGTCGAGAAAATCATTACAAATGCATTTTATACCCTTTTCGGAGTGAGAGGAAGAGATTGAACGTATACATACATATTTGTTTAATAGAGTTACAAGTCGCTGTCGAAGGTGGCACATATATGCATACGTATATATACATGAACAGGTGAGTAATTCATACAAAAATACACATATACCTACACGGAGGAAAATCGTCATTTTTGATATGTTTGAATAGAAAGAAAATATATTTGGAAATGAATTTTTTAAATATTACATATTTGTTAACAAACAAATTTTATTTGAAAATCATGAAACTTTGTTTGGAACTCATATATTAATATATTAG
Source organism: Eudasyphora cyanicolor (assembly GCA_963930755.1). NCBI lineage: Eukaryota > Metazoa > Arthropoda > Insecta > Diptera > Muscidae > Eudasyphora > Eudasyphora cyanicolor. Next base: position 120,266,640 of record OZ005736.1, read on the forward strand.
AACAATATATATTTGCGCACTGACTTTCACAAATAAAATATGTATTTACCCACAAACAAAGTTATTGTTTAAGATGTTTTCCTAATATATTTTATTTAAAAATGTTTTTTAAACTTTGCTGAATTTTTCGAATTTGTATTCGTTTTTCCTAGATTATAGTTAAAAATGGGTTTAGCAGCATTAGCTGTTGTTTTACATCAATAAATTTTAATTTATAAGTATTCCAATTCACGACTTTTTGTCAATCCATCAATGCAATTTATATTTACAAAAGATTATACGATATAAGTTTTAATTAAATTTTACAAACATATAAAATTTATAAAAAAATGCTCTTTGAACATCTGAAAACCGGAGAAGTTGTCTTTAATTTAAGGCACAAATACAAAATACTAGTTCCAAATAAAAAAATAGAACAATATCCTCCCAAACATATAATATTTGTGTAATTCAAATATTATATATTTTGAGTGTACCCTAAACATATGTATAATTCAAGCCGAATATGCCTGGGACAATATACTACAGAAGCGATTTGTTTTCAGCGTGTACATATACTACTATACTCACTCGGTTTTCCAAACACACATATACGGAGAAGAGAGAGACGACTTACACGTTAAAGCAATCAATTGTATAAATCGATTTTGCTGAATATTTTATTATAGAGTGACAGATCATTTTCTGTCTGTCTGACCAGACACACGGATTGTTGTTTTTCCCCTCTTTCCCAGTGACGGTAATCCTGAATTTGTTTATTGTATTTAAGGGCTATAAAATGGGAATAAAAGAAGTGAAAAGAAGTAAGAAATTGCAGTCGGGTAAACCAACTAAGGTATACCCTCACTTTGTCAACAATGTACTCGTACAGGCTGAAAAAAAATTGCTTCTGTAGTATATTGTCCCAAACATATTCTGCTTGAAATATATAAATGTTTTGGGTACACTCGAAATATATTATTTTTGGCACATACAAATATTATATATTTGGGAAAATGTTGTTCTAAACAAATATTTGTTTCTGTCCTAATGTTTTTATTTGGGACTATTATTTACGAAACAAATATTTATTTGTGTTTAAGTATTCAGAAAATATATAAATACCTTATTTTTAAGACAAGTTTCACGCGTTTCAGTAATTCTACGTTAATTTTTTCAGAAATTTAAAATGTTCATAAAATTCCTTTATAATTGCTTGATGGGTTGACAGCAAATGAAGACTTAGAATAAACAGATGTTAAAAATTAGTGATTTGTAAACATAAGCTATTATTACGTACGACTATGTCATTTTAAATTGTAAGGTATATTTCGAAATCAATGAAAAATTAAAAATGAAATTTGAAAAATCTGCAACGTTTTGAAACGCTTTTTTAAACAAAATATATTTAGAGAAATTCTTAAACAATAATTTAATTTTATATTTTGTTGTAATATGTTAATATAAGCGTTCCAAATAAATTTTATTGATTTTTAAATACAATTTATTTGCGCAGAAATATATAATATTTAAAAATGTGTGTTCCAAATATAGTAGGGATATAAATACTGTTACAAGATTGAACACACCCATAACAATAGTATAATTGAACATACCCTATTAATACCACGTGGATTATGAAACCTAACCTCTTTACTGTTAGTTTGTAACAGGAAATCAAAATTACTTCAGTTTTCACCATGGAGTGGTCAGATAATGAGAACCGCATCGTTGTTATAGCCCTTTTTAAGTGTGGAATACAAAAAGCGACATTTTTAAAACGCTCCGCCCGCTGGGGATTAGTCGTATGTTCTACAGGTGCATAAAACTCTTTGGAAGTCTGAATATGTCAAAGACCGCCACCGGTAGGGACACCCTCGTACTGTTCGAACGCCGCAGGTCATCAAAGCCGTCAAGTCAATAATTCTGCGAAATCCGCTCCGAAAACAGAATATCATGGCTTATGAAATGAATATTACGCAAAAATCCATGAGTCGAAAATTATCAAAAATTTGGAAGCGCCGTACTGGACATCGGTTGACTGCAGCTTAAAAATTAAATAGAAAAAAAAATGCAAAAGTCTTTTGGTGAAGCGCGCTGATAACTTTCATAGAAAAATCTTGTTCACTGATGAAAAAATGTTTACCATGCAAGAAAAATTTAACAAACAAAATGATAGGGTGTATGCACGGTCGTGTAAGGATGCATCTAAACTCATTCCACGGGTCGAAAAGGGCCATCATCCAGCTTCAGTCATGGTTTGGTGGGGTATCTCTTACGCAGGGATCACTAACTTGCACATGGGGTTAAAACATCCGCCAAAGTTTACCAAGAAACCGTTGTGAAGCCACTTAACCATTCTCTATTCCAAAACCAGACATGGACATTCCAGCATGATTCTGCGCCGCAGGATTGAATTTTACTGGCCAAAAGTCAATTTTTTTCTCATCGCCGATTTCTAAAATTTTAATGCCATTTAATAGCAAACATATTGAGACTAGCGTAGCCAAAAAATTAGATCAAAATATTTATTATTGTGGACGTGGTGTGCTGCTGAAAACAATAATTTTATGTAATTTTGAAAAAACGTAATTTTTGTTTATTTTTGTAGAAGGAAATTGTCATATCTCGCAAACTCTTATCGATAGAGGGTTACGTAGGTAGGATAGTACTCTTTGAGAAATTGCCAAAAGTATTACTGTACTGTTTACACGTGGTTTGTGATAACATATTTTCACAGGTACCATATTTTTGTCAAATTGGAATTTTAATGGAATGAAACTTTTTGGCATCGAGAGCCCGCAAGAAGATTTTGGTACAAGAAGAAAGGGAAAAGTGTCCTCTTTAAGCCTATATATACTTTTGTACTCGCCCCGACCAGCCTGTAAAATACTTTTTTAATTTTAATGAAATTACACGGGAAAAATTGATTGTTCTTTTTATTTTACCAGTTCATGTGACCATGTTGTAGGTACACCAAGCCAAATTATGTGTGTTTTATGACATATTTACCACGACATATTACCAGTATAACACTATACAAGTAAGAAAAGGATATAATCCAGTGGTATTCGAATACAAACTCAGTTGCAAAATTATATCCAAGCAGAAACAATCAAATTTTAGAATATTAAAAAAATGGAGAACTTCAGCTATAAAGAATTATCCGAAGAGTATTTTAGAAACAAAAAGAAGGAAGATGTTTTAAGTTACGTTCAAAGCAAAGTAAATTCCTCCAGCATCGAAATACAGTTGGAACTGCAGAATAAAGTAAATATTTTCATCAAAAACTTAACTAAGCGCTACAAACAAGCTGGATGGAATAAACATAAATTTTATAAGACCTTTGCAATATGGTTAGAGGGCGAACTTAGTGTCCAAGTATCTTCAGAAAGTAAAAATCAACTGTAGCGATAGATCTAAAAGGCGAAAACTTTAGGATATAAATGAAGAAATCGGATGTGAAACTATTGCAGAAAGCTTGTCACATCGATTGCGATCACAACGCACAAAAGCTGAAATTGTTGAAAAAGTTTTAAAAGCTAGTCCTCTGGGAAAGAAACGGATTATTAAGAGTAGTGTATAGAAGAGGCATTAGCATTATTTTTGGATTTGAAGTTAACAAGACACCATCATATCATCACATACTTGCTGCTAAAAGGACTGTTTGCCACCAAAGGACACTATTAAAATCACATCGAGTTCGGCATAGGTAAAACTTCAAGACCTACTTAATCATACAGCTCAACGCTTGCTACAATCATTTAAAGGACATGATTTGAAGAAATATGCGAACAAGTTAACTCTCTTTTGCAAATTGGGATGTGATGGTTCTTCTGTACAAAAACAATACAAGCAATCTGTATGTGAAAATACTTCAGATGTAGATATGTTCATGATGTCATTTGTGCCATTGCGATTGATAAACAATTTGGAAGACTCGGAACCTTCGACCAGTACGATGCCGACAAAGGATATTTGGAAAAATTAAACACCATCTTCTACGAAATACTACAGACCAATCAAATTTGAATTTTCAAAAAGAAACTCATGATACCGTTAAAAAAGAAGTCAATGATATAAGAACCCAAATTACAAGACTGCAGCCATTAGAAGTAGAAAGTTGGCCAGGCTTTGACTGACGCAAAGGCTTCATCCAGCTGCATTATATGCCAATCTACATCAAGCAAATTAAACCAAGTCCCAGAAAAATCAGTAGATAATACTTGGATTATCGCCACTACATACAAGAATACGATTTATGGAACACATACTTAAAATCAGTTATGATTTGGATTTTGGACCTACAGGATCAATAAGAAACAATGACACCAACAAGGATTTAAGAAATTTAAAAAAGAAACATGTTCAGGATGAATTTATCAAATGTGGATTGATTATAGACCAACCAAAACAAGGATCAGGCAATACCAATGATGGGAATACAGCAAGAAGGTTCTTTTCTGATCTGAAATAACTCGTGTTGATATAAATCTCATTTCAAGATTTAAAACAATTATCGATTTACTTGCGTGCTATAAATAAATTGATGCAAAAAAATTTAATGAATATACCAAGGAAACTGCACGAATATATAATACGAATTATTCATGGAGAAATATGTCTGCAACAGTTCACAAAATACTTTATCATGGAGGATAATTTGGTACCAATCGGAGATCTGTCAGAGGGAGCCCAGGAAAAAAGAAATAAGGATTACAGGTTTTATAGAGAGCACAATACCAGAAAAATATCTCGAAATTGTACAAAGGAAGATATATTTAATATTTTGTTGGTAACGTCAGATCCCCTCATATCCAGCATTCGAAATCAATATAAAGTATAACATCTGGACTTAGATGAAGATGCAAGAGGGCTGCTATAGGACAGAAATAATACGGAACATTTTTCAACCGAACGAATAAAAATTATAATTTACTGTTTTTGTTACACATATAAGTAAAAAATAAACGCTTCCCCTTAATGTTGTTCAAATACAAAATATAAATAAAGTTAGCTATACAAGGTGTTTTTTAAATATGGGCAAATCCCAGAAACAGTCCACCAACCAAAACATTTTAAAATTGATCCAACTTTGGGGGTGTCTATTAATACAAAAAGTATTAAAAATGGTTCCTAACCCATAACATTCATTCATAAACATATATTCATTCATATATACATTTATAAATATAAACCAGTAAGGAAAGGCTAAAGTCGGGCGGTGCCGACTATATAATACCCTACACAATTCTCGTAATATTGAATAACTCTGATATATAAATTTTGTAATTCATGTATAAATTGTTTACATAAATTTACTTTTGGGACATTTTATACTTAAATAATACCCTGTACCACAGTGTGGTGTAGGGTATAAAAACGATTGGAACTAAAGAGCCAAATCGGATGAAACATATATATGTGAGCTATAGCTAAATCTTAACCGATTTTCTTCACATTCGGTAGTGTTGGTTGATGGATCAATAAACTATACCATTCTAAATTTCAAAACGATCGGATGTAAAATACAGCTTCTATAGGACTAAAGGGCCAAATCGGACGTAACATATATATGGGATCTATAGCTAAATCTTAACCGATTTTCTTCAAATTCGGCAATGTTGGTTCATGGATCAAGAAACTCTACCATTCTAAATTTCAAAACGATCGGATGTAAAATAAAGCTTCTATAGGACTAAAGGAGCAAATCGGACGAAAGATATATATGGGAGCTATATCTAAATCTGAACCGATTTTCTTCAAATTCGGCAATGTTGGTTCATGGATCAAGAAACTCTTTCATTCTAAATTTGAAAACGATCGGATGTAAAATACAGCTTCTATAGGACTAAAGGGCCAAATCGGACGAAACATATATATGGGAGCTATAGCTAAATCTTAACCGATTTTCTTCAAATTCAATAGCGATCTTAACAGCGGCGAAATACTCTAAACTGCAAAATTTCAGAACGATCGGAGTGAAATTGCGACCTGTAGTCGACGAACAACTTTACATGGACAGACGGACGGACGGACAGACATCGTTAAATCGACTCAGCTAGTGATTCTGAGTCGATCGGTATACTTTAAGGTGGGTCTAGCTGTGTTATTTTAAGGTGTTACAAACATCTGCCGTGAAACAAACTTATAATACCCTGTACCACAATGTGGTGTAGGGTATAAACATTTAATGAATATACCAAGGAAACTGCACGAATATATAATACCAACCAGTAAGGAAAGGCTAAAGTCGGGCGGGGCCGACTATATAATACCCTACACCACTCTGTAATATTGAATAACTCTGAAATATAAATTTTGTAGTTCATGAATAAATTTATTTATTTATTCTAAATTTCAAAACGATTGGATGTAAAATACATACAGCTTCTATAGAACTAAAGGGCCAAATCGGACGAAACATATATATGGGAGCTATAGCTAAATCTTAACCGATTTTCTTCAAATTCGGCAATGTTGGTTCATGGATCAAGAAACTCTACCATTCCAAATTTCAAAACGATTGGATGTAAAATACAGCTTTTATTGGACTAAAGGTCCAAATCGGACGAAACATATATATGGGAGCTATAGCTAAATCTTAACCGATTTTCTTCAAATTCGGTAGTGTTGGTTCATGGATCAAGAAACTCTACCATTCTAAATTTCAAAATGATTGGATGTAAAATACAGCTTCTACAGGACTAAAGAGGAAAATCGGACGAAACATATATATGGGAGCTATAGCTAAATCTTAACCGATTTTCTTCAAATTCGGCAATGTTGGTTCATGGATCAAGAAACGCTACCATTCCAAATTTCAAAACGATTGCATGTAAAATACAGCTTCTATAGGACTAAAGGGCCAAATCGGACGAAACATATATATGGGAGCTATAGCTAAATCTTAACCGATTTTCTTCAAATTCGGCAATGTTGGTTCATGGATCAAGAAACTCTACCATTCTAAATTTCAAAAAGATTGGATGTAAAATACAGCATTTATAGGACTAAAGGTCCAAATCGGACGAAACATATATATGGGAGCTATAGCTAAAGCTTAACCGATTTTCTTCAAATTCGGTAGTGTTGGTTCATGGATCAAGAAACTCTACCATTCTAAATTTCAAAATGATTGTATGTAAAATACAGCTTCTATAGGACTAAAGGGCCAAATCGGACGAAAGATATATATGGGAGCTATATCTAAATCTGAACCGATTTCAACCAAATTCAATAGCGATCTTAACAGCTGCGAAATACTCTAAACTGCAAAATTTCAGAACGATCGGAGTGAAATTGCGACCTGTAGTCGACGAACAACTTTACATCCACAGACGGACGGACGGACGGTATACTTTAAGGTGGGTCTAGCTGTGTTATTTTTAGGTGTTACAAACATCTGCCGTGAAACAAACTTATAATACCCTGTACCACAGAGTGGTGTAGGGTATAAATATTCATGGAGAAATATGTCTGCAACAGTTCACAAAATTCTACATCATGGAGGATAATTTGGTACCAATCCGAGATCTGTCAGAGGGAGCCCAGGAAAAAAGAAATAAGGATTACAGGTTTTATAGAGAGCACAATACCAGAAAAATATCTCGAAATTGTACAAACGAAGATATATTTAATATTTTGTTGGCAACGTAAGATCCCCTCATCTCCAGCATTCGAAATCAGTGTAAAGGGTCCGCCATCTAACGTTGTTTTTTCAGCTAGTGCTTATTTCGTGAAAGGTAACACTTAGCTCATGTCTGATTTGACAGATAATTAGTTTTAGCCTTCCGCTGAACGAATATGGTTGTGTAATGTCCAATGCGTTTTCGCTTCGCTAAGTGGGCCTGCGATCGACTTACAGAAGATGCCGATTTTTCAAAAAAAAATCATCTTTTCAGATGAAGCTCATTTTGATCTTGGCGGATATGTAAACAAGCAAAATTGCATTTGGGGCACAGAAAACCCGCACGCATACATTGAAAAGCCGATACACCCAAAACGCGTCACTGTTTGGTGCGGATTTTGGTCCAGAGGCATAATTGGGCCATTTTTCTTCGAAAATGAGCAAGGAGTGACCGTTACAGTCAATGGCGACCGTTATCGGGCCATGTTGAACGAATTTTTGTTCACAAAAATTGAAGAGGAGGATATTGGCAACATTTGGTTTCAACAGGACGGCGCTACGTGCCACACAGTCGAAGCTACACACGATGTTTTGCGCCCTGTTTTTGAAGATCGCATTCTCATCCGCAGAGCTGATGTCGTTTGGCCACCTCGGAGCTGCGATTTGACACCATTGGACTATTATTTGTGGGGTGCCCTCAAAGATAAGTGTTACGCCGACAAGCCAGAGACAGTTGACGCTTTAAAGGACAATATTCGTGAAATACAGCTGCACACAATCGATAATGTGCTTAAAAATTGGACCGATCGCGTAGGCTACTGCATGGCCAGCCGAGACATAGGTATTTCATTTTGGGTGCTTTATTATGCAAAATTTGCTAAAAATTACGAAAACATAACTTAACCTTCAATTTACTTCCATTTTTTGTAGCGTGCGTCACAATAATTTGTGATAAATTTTTTCACAACTTATACCAGTTACAAACAATTTTTCTATGGCATTCGAAAGAACACTCATATCCCACTAAACACAATGTATACGTTAAAGGTATCTCTATTAAAAGGCCAACAAACTGTAATATTTTAATCCGAAAACGCGTACGAATGTAGCGTTCGTCACGCAGGATTTGCTCATATCGAGGAAATTTGTTTGTCGAAATTTTTTTTTTTTAGTTTTACAAAATTTATTATTAGAAAAGTCTATTTATCAAAGTATGAAAACATATGAAGTGTGTCTAAAATGAATAATAATAATAACTATAATTACAATTGCAATAGTTATAATAATAAGAACATTATATATCATTTGCTACGAGCCAAAAGTGTAACACATCGAAGAAGTGACCTAATACACTAAGTATGTTCGGCGGATATCCGTTTTTGGGTCATTTTAAGTCAAATGAGCAATGTCCGTCCGCCCGTCTGTCTGTCTGCTGGCTGGTGCGCACGATAACTCTCGAAAGGAGTAACCGATCGTGAAACAAACTAAAATGTGAATCGTCGGACAGAAAAAGGATGGAATATCGTCGTTAAGGCCATATGCTCCAGATAAGAAAATCAGGAATATATAATAATAATAAAAAATAACACAAACAGTTTAAATGTTGTGCAAAGTAATGATTTTGCAATACCCACCGTCCAGGAAACGCAAATACGCTTTGTATACCAGTATGTTCCTATCTATTCATTTGAATCAAACTCAGTAGGTCACATACAATAACCCTTTATTATACCCACAAATCACATATTCTCTTTAGGCTTTTTAAAGCAAAAAATAGTGCAAGGGATAGCAAAATTGCTGTAATATTGTTGCGTGCTCCGACCAACGCCGCCGTCACCGCCGACCGTCAAGTCTGCATTAATGGCAAATGGTCAAATGTTTGACATGTGTAAATAAATTTTGGGATTGCAATGGAATGGCGGCACAGTGGCTTACATCTGCATGTGGCAGACATGTGGTCAATGGTTTACATTATTACAGCGACATCAACAGCAAAGCTGTTGTATTCCCTACGGCACAAAATTAAAAGCAACAGATATGCGCGTCCATTCGGGCGCATGGTTAACGTTAGCAATTGAATATTAATTATTCGTGCTATGGGCTGAATTATTTTTTAATGAACATATATGTATACTCATGGTCACACCGTGATGGTATGACTGATGTCGAACGCAGAGGATTACAAATGTGTGTACGTATGTACTAAGTGAGTCAAGCATCCTTGCTAACAGCATTTTGGATATCCATGGATAAAACGAGGAGAAATTAAGTCATTTGGAAGAGGTGTTATTTATTCAGTGGTTTACGATAAACAACATAAACTTATTTATAGACTGAAATAAAAAATGGAAATTGATTGAATTGGATTGAGATTTGATTACAAAAATCATTCACAATTTATATGCTTTTGGATTTTTGGGTAATTTGCACTTTTTTCAAGCTGAAATGTGTTGTTTACTTTTTATTATTAAAATAGGTATATTGTAACCGGTTAGTTTTCGAGACCGCTCATTTACAAAAAGTTCTACATTAAAGACATTATTTATTAGCATTAATAATGAGATTAATGGTCGATTTGATACCAAATATAAAATGAGAGCAGGAAACAGTATTCCCCATTAAGCCAAAAAGGAGACAAAAGTTACGGCCATTTGAATTTATAAATCCCACAATTCCCAAAATAAATTCGAAAATCCTCAAAAAGGGGATTTGTTTGTTTTTTCCCCAAAATCTGTTATACTAAAAGCCGGGCTCAAAATTACTTTTGCAGCTTATCGTGTAACACATTAATACATATAAAAATGGTAAAAATGTAGCCAAATTTTGAAATTTTCGTAAAAAATGATCTAATTAGGCGAAGCGTGGCAACACTCGCTCTTATCTCGCAAATATTCTCCAGAAAGTTTTCTATAAGACGAATATAAATATGTCATACCCTTTTTTATAAATTCCTCTGTATATTCAAAATAAAGGGTCCGCCATCTAACGTTTTTTTTCAACTAGTGCTTATTTCGTGAATGGTAACACTTAGCTCATGTCTGATTTGACAGATAATTAGTTTTATCCTTCCGCTGAACGAATATGGTTGTGTATACGCTTGAACAACGCTGGGAAATATTGCGACATTACTTTGAAAATCATGGTAATGTTGCAGAATGTGTGCGAAAGTTGCTTACGGATTTTGGAAGAAGAGAATCACCGTCAGCTCCGTATGTTCGTTAAAAGTGAAAGAAACTGGCATCCTCATCGGTAAACCAAAGCGTGAAAAGCCAAAAACAGTGCGTTCACCCGAGAATATTGCTGCTGTGGCAGAAAGTGTGCGTGAAGGTCCATCAACATCAATTCTCCGTCGTTCACAACAATTGAACATTTCGGAGACATCATTGAGACGAATTTTGCATAAAGTCCTTGGCATGACGCCATACAAAGTCCAATTGGTTCAGGAGTTGAAGCCAACTGACCATCCAATGTGTTTTCGCTTCGCTAAGTGGGCTTGCGATCGACTTACAGAAGATGCAGATTTTTCAAAAAAAAATCATCTTTTCAGATGAAGCTCATTTTGATCTTGGCGGGTATGTAAACAAGCAAAATTGTCGCATTTGGGGCACAGAAAACCCGCACGCATACATTGAAAAGCCGATACACCCAAAACGAGTCACTGTTTGGTGCGGATTTTGGTCCAGAGGCATAATTGGGCCATTTTTCTTCGAAAATGAGCAAGGAGTGGCCGTTACAGTCAATGGCGATCGTTATCGGGCCATGTTGAACGAATTTTTGTTCACAAATATTAAAGAGGAGGATATTGGCAACATTTGGTTTCAACAGGACAGCGCTACGTGCCACACAGCCGAAGCTACACTCGATGTTTTGCGCTCTGTTTTTGAAGATCGCATTATCAGCCGCAGAGCTGATGTCGTTTGGCCACCTCGGAGCTGCGATTTGACACCGTTAGACTATTATTTGTGGGGTGCCCTCAAAGATAAGTGTTACGCCGACAAGCCAGAGACAATTGATGCTTTAAAGGACAATATTAAAATTTGACCGATCGTGTAGGCTACTGCATGGCCAGCCGCGGCAGCCATTTGAATGAAATTATTTTCCATTATTAACCGGAAGGATTGTACTTTAAAATAAAAAAAAGAAATGTGAGAAAATATTCAGTAGTTTTTTTTATAGGATTTCAAAAAAAGTTATTTGGCGGACCCTTTACTATATACAGGGTTTTCCTATAAGAGTGATATGATTTCTTTGAAAAAAAACACACTTATTGTTAAGGAAATTCAAAAGTTTTTTATTTAATGTGAAGTACAATCGATACAATTAAGTTCTAAATAAAACGTCATTCAAATGGTCTCCATGACTTCTTCTGCAGGAACGAATTCGATGAACCCAATTTTCGAGCACTTTTTCCACTAAATCAAGTCGTCATGAATGGCACGTACAATATTGACCTGTAAAGCTTGAAGAGAGTCTGGTTTATTTCGAAAGACCAATGACTTCAAATAACCCCATAAGAAATAGTCTAATCGTGTTAAATCACAACTTCTTGGAGGCCATTCAATATCACAATTTCATGAAATAATCGAATCTCCAAACTTTTCTCGCAACAATTAAATTGTTTCATTTGTTGCTACAATCATTCAATAGTCAAATACTTAGGTATATACTTGGACAAATTCCTCTATTTTAACAAACACGTAGATGAAATACTCTCAAAGGCACGTAATGCCTTCTTCATGTATAGGTCATTGTTCTATTCTAAAAGTTTAAAACCTAGAGTTAGAATTATTATGTGTCAATCACTGATTAGACCAATAATTACATATGGATGCCCGATATGGTTTAATATTTCACCATCGTATATGGAAAAGATTCGCATATTTGAGAGAAAATGTCTGAGAGCTTGTACATCCCTATATAGAACGCCACAAAGTAATTATATAAAATATGTATCGAATAAAAAACTATATAATGACTCAAATATTGTTAGAATAGACAACTTCATAATGCAATTAATTAGAAATAATATTTTGAGATGTTTGTCATGTAATGAAAATAACCTAATTATGACACCTTACTATACAAATGAGGAATATATAGCTGATATATTACAAAAGGGCTGGGTTCCGCCCGAAGCCTTCTTATACCTCGATAAATTAAAAATGATACAGGACGAAATTGGAACTCCAATTTTTTATCATATATATAGACGTGCTAATATAAAAGCGGTCGATTGTAGCTCGCCAAACAATAATGAGCTCAGATTTGATACTAGTATTAGTAAACAAGATTTATGCAATTTGAAAAAATCAAAAACCAAGTTTTGGTGGTTATCATAATAAGCATTATAAATTATTACTCATTTTAACTCTAAGACCATTATTTTAACCCTTCTCCAATAGAAAAAGTAATGTTTTTGCAAAGAATCTTCATTACAAAAATCTGTTTATTATTCAGTTTCTTCATAGATGTAAATAAAATTATAACTTATTCTAAATCAAAATTTTTATTATTATATTAATAATACTCGAGAGCCCGAGAAAGGGACATAGTATTTTTGTAAACTTATTGTTAACTAGTGTTTATTATAGTTATATACGTTAAATAATGATAATAAATAAACAACTACAAAAAAAAACAGTAAGGAAAGGCTAAAGTCGGGCGGTGCCGTCTATATAATACCCTACACCACTCTCGTAATATTGAATAACTCTGATATATACATTTTGTAATTCATGTATAAATTGTTTACATAAATTACTTTTGGGACATTTTATACTTAAAAAGGTGTAGGGTATAAAAACGATTGGATCTAAAGAGCCAAATCGGATGAAACATATATATGGGAGCTATAGCTAAATCTTAACCGATTTTCTTAAAATTAGGTAGTGTTGGTACATGGATCAAGAAACTCTACCATTCTAAATTTCAAAACGATTGGATGTAAAATACAGCTTTTATAGGACTAAAGGGCCAAATCGGACGAAACATATGGGCAAATATCAAAATTTTTGAACACAGGGGTAATGTATGTTGTTTTAACATTTTTTCGCTTTGTGTACAGATTTCGGTGCATAAGTTGATGGAATTAGATAAACCACAAACATACAAGTTTTTTCCCAAAAAAGTTTGTTATTATATAAAAAACTTTAGAAGTTATAAGCACATACATTTCAAAATTGTGGAAAAAGTCCTAGAAATGTTCATATCTGTATCCATTCTTTTATAAGTTGTGGCCAAACTATTTATTCTGAAGTTACTGGTCAATTACAAAAAACACGACGGGTACATGGAGGAAGAATTTTTCGTGAGCACTGTTCATGTGAGATCTTTCCACTAAAGAAGCTGTTATTGCGGCTTGAAATACCTATAAATCTATATAGGTGTCGTTGATGTGCTCTTAATGGAACCACTGCTATAGCTTCCCAAACCTTTGTTAAACTTGCGTGAATTATTTTTTGATAGTGTATTTCGCGGAGCACATCGACAGTTATGTATAGGTTGAGCTGAATTAATTATCCCAGATGGCTTTTGAACTGGTGAATCCAAAAATCAGGGGGCCGTAACAAAATAATGAATCGCTGAAATTTTATTCACCTTTTTCAATTTTTGCAAAAATTGCAAATTTTGTCCTTGGCATTTTTAATAGTTTAAACGTCTGAAATTAATTTCTATGTTCTTCGGGCGTACTGCTGTGGTGCACTTAACAATCATGGATACTTATTTGAAGATTGAAGTCTTGTACGCGAAGATTGTGACACTTTTGTCTCAGCAATGATCGTCAAGGCATACCCAGTGCGGGGTACAGATATGGCGGAAGTGTATATGAAATAAAAGGATTTTTAACGCTCTATTCCGAAATGGGAGGGCCGTCATTTTATTTTGATGATTGTGCAAATTATGCACACTACAAAAATTATATTTCCACAAAAATAATGTTCGTCATAGGCTGATAGAAATGCTAATGTTCTATGATTGTAATCTTAGTTTTCCAAATTCCGCTGAAAATTGCATTTTATACAATTTTTTTAAATTTAAATTTGGAACCGCCATAACTTTCGCGGACTTTGATGAAATTTATTTACAACAACGGTTTTTGCATGTTTATATTTATACCCTCACTTTAGTGTGACGAGGGTATATATCATTTGCTACGAAAAAAAGTGTAACACATCGAAGGAGTGATCTAAGACCCTAAGTATGTTCGGCGGATATTCGTTTTGGGTCATTTTAAGTTGAATGAGCAATGTCCGTCCGTCTGTCTGTCTGTCTATCTGTCTGTCTGTCTGTCTGTCTGTCTGTCTGTCTGTCTGTGTGTCTGCTGGCTGGTGCGCACGATAACTCTCGAAAGGAGTAACCGATTGACTTCAAATTTGGTACGTGGTAATATTTTTTTCTATCTCCGGCTAAGTTCGAAGATGGGCCATATTGGTCCACTCCTTCTAGTACCTCCCCCACAAAGTGTTAAAATGTTGTGAAATATTGAATCTTTAATAACTGATATTATACGTATTCGAATCTTCTGAAATTCCACACATAGTATTAGTTTGTTAGTCGCTATCAACTCGAGGAAAATGGGCGAAATTGCCACGCCCCTTTTGGTACCTCCCACACAAATGCACCATTGTGCACTAAAAGTTAAAAGCTTATAACAATAATACCAGTATTTAGAAATACTTGAAATTTTGTACAGTGTAATGCTTTTATAGTGCCTACAGTCCAGTGAAAAATGGGCGTTATTGTCACGCCCCTTTTGGTACCTCTCCCACAAAAGTACCATTTTGCACCAAAAGTTAACAGTTTATAACATTAATATCTGTGTATACAATTACTTGAAATTTTGTACAGTGTAATGCTTTTATAATGCCTATAGTCCAGTGAAAAATGAGCGTTATCACCACGCCCCTTTTTGTACCTCCCACACAAAATGGCCAAATTATACCACAATTTAATATCTCAACGTCCATATAAACGGTTACAATTCGGCACAGTGCAATGTATTTAAAGTATCTACTGTTCAGCGAAATATAGGTGTATTTCTTAAACCCCTTCTAGTACCTCCCACAAAAATTGACAGAATAATTTGTGTAATATTCAATATTACATTACTCACAAAGTGAGGGTATACCTTAGTCGGTTTATCCGACTGAAACTTTCTTACTTGTTTTATCTTCGTCTGTTGTAAAAGCCGTTGATGTGCTCGCCAAAAAAGTCTTGAAAAAAAAAATGTACTTCAAATTAAAAAATTTTGATATTTGCCCATATATATGGGAGCTATAGCTAAATCTTAACCGATTTTCTTCAAATTCGGTAGTGTTGGTTCATGGATCAAGAAACTCTACCATTCTAAATTTCAAAACGATTGGATGTAAAATACAGCTTCTATAGAACTAAAGGGCCAAATTGGACGAAACATATATATGGGAGCTATAGCTAAATCTTAACCGATTTTCTTCAAATTCGGTAGTGTTGGTTCATGGATCAAGAAACTCTACCATTCTAAATTTCAAAATGATTGGATGTAAAGTACAGCTTCTTCAGGACTAAAGAGCAAAATCGGACGAAACATATATAGCTAAATCTTAACCGATTTTCTTCAAATTCGGCAATATTGGTTCGTGGATCAAGAAACTCTACCATTCTAAATTTCAAAACGATCGGTTGTAAAATACAGCTTCTATAGGACTAAAGGGCCAAATCGGACGAAACATATATATGGGAGCTATAGCTAAATCTTAACCGATTTTCTTCAAATTCGGCAGTGTTGGTGCATGGATCAAGAAACTCTACCATTCTAAATTTCAAAACGATTGGATGTAAAATACAGCTTTTATAGGACTAAATGGCCAAATCGGACGAAACATATATATGGGAGCTATATCTAAATCTGAACCGATTTCAACCAAATTCAATAGCGATCTTAACAGCCGCGAAATACTCTAAACTGCAAAATTTCAGAACGATCGGAGTGAAATTGCGACCTGTAGTCGACGAACAACTTTACATGGACAGACGGACGGACGGACGGACGGACGAACGGACGGACGGACATCGTTAAATCGACTCAGCTAGTGACTCTGAGTCGATCGGTATACTTTAAGGTGGGTCTAGCTGTGTTATTTTCAGGTGTTACAAACATCTGCCATGAAACAAACTTATAATACCCTGTACCACAGTGTGGTGTAGGGTATAAAAAAAAAAGATAGCTCTTAACGATCAAACAATCAAACACAATGAAATACTAGCACTTTGCCATGTCCACAAGAAATTCAATTAGGATTTACTTGTAGAAATCACTCACACATTAAGAGTAAAGCTTTATAGTAAAAAGCTTTTTTCTTATTGCTTTAAGTGTTTTGTTGTAATATTTATTTTACAACAAGTCAGCTGTACCATGCTTTTGTCCATGTCGGTTGCCCGTTATTATTTCGGTCTGTAATCGCTATAGAAAGAAAGCAAGAAAGCAAGTATTTTACATGGCAAAATATATTGCAAGTATTTTATTGCGTGCCCACAGACTATATCATGATTTCTGGGGAGTGACCCCCGTCATCAGTAGTCTACATGGTCGGCTTTTCCAAAAAGCCCTTGATTGATGATTCGATAACCAAACTCTCAAAGCCTATAACGGGGCGACTCACACGAGCAAATGAGATAGAATCAAGGCCTCAAAGATAGAATTCGTGAGGCCATCGAGCAGGGCTGCGGAGTCGAGCCAAAACTACTCGAATCCATCTCCGACTCCCGGATTCGAATTTTAAAATCATTAGACTCCGACTCCGGCAGTTAAATAACATAATTTCTGAAATTATATTTCTACTTAACCGCGAGTTCATGTTTTTGAAAATAAGATATAAAACAGAAAAATTGGTATTCAATACCAGTAATTAAATAAAATTGTATTATTTATTTATTGATGCTTTTCTTGTACGCTGCAACTAATATGACAATTCTTTCAACACGAAATCATGATAAAATTTTCATCAATAACTGCCTCTGTTTAAATATACCGCAATTTTTTGAAATTATTTTCGCTTCAAGCAACGAGTTCAGTAGTTAGTTATTATACCCTACACCACACTATGTTACCGGGGGTTTTAAAATAGTTTTTTGGCAGATTTGTAAAAATACTGCAGCTAGACCCACCTTAAAATATACCGTTCTACTCAGAATCACTCCGTCTGTCCATCTTAAGTTGTTCGTTAAGTACAGGTCGAAATTTCACTACGATCCGGCAAAAATTTGGCAATAATGACTCTTTCACACCAGGGATTAAACCTATTGGAATTGGTCAAAATCGGTTTAGATCGAAATTGCCCCCATATATAAATGTTTCTATAGAAAATTCTGTTTAGATTCAGATTTATAAAGTAATAATCCCATATTTATATTTACAATATCTGAGCTTATTCTGCTCTATCAAGATGTTGTACGGTATCATATAATTGGCTTCGCCCGACCTTTCCTTAATTGTTTTGTACTCGCTTAATAATATCGAATAATCTTGCAAAACTACTTATTTTGTTAGCTAAATATAATCAGAGCTTTCCTAAAACTGTTTTACATAAAAAAAACTCAATAGTTTGGTTAATTTTATAGATATTTGTGGCATACAAAAAAGGTTAAAAAAGCTTCGAATATTTTATCCTTCTTTTGTATCAAAAATGTTTTCTTAACATTTTTGGGTGCAAATGTTCTATCACATAAATGGTACATTTTGCACAATCCATCTCGGAGTCGGAATCTACCATAATTTTTCGACTCCGGACTCCGACTCCGGGCAAATTTCCCAGACTCCGACTCCAAGACTCCGACTCCACAGCCCTGCTATCGAGGACATAGGGCAGCCACTTTGCAATTTTATTATGGAAAATTTCATGAAAAGGATATGGTCCTGTAAGCGTGGTCGTGGTGGCAATTTGGCTGATGTTTTTTTTCATTATTAACGGCATACCTTCCTCTTTATTATGAAAAAAACATCCGATCAAAAAATAGCATTTTTCAAAAAATTGAATTTTTCTTTGAATACTAAAATAACGCCTCTTGTTGGAAAACCCTTTATAAAATAAGAGCCGGAAACAGTATTCCTCATTAATCACTAAAGTGAAAAAGAGACAAAAATTACGGCCATTTGAAGTTATAAATCCCACAATTCTCAAAATTAATTCGAAAATCCTCAAAAAAAAATGATTTTTTTTTGTTTTTCCCCAAAAACGTATAAGAACTGGGCTCAAAATTACTTTTGCAGTTTATCGTAAAACACCCAGCTTCGCGATTTTGAAATTTTCGTAAAAAATTATGTAATTTGGAGAAGCGTGGCAACACTCGCTCTTCTCTCGAAAATTTTCTCCAGGAAGTTTCCTAAAAGACGAATATAATATGTCATAATTTCCTCTGTATATTCAAAATACTACACAGAGCCGAAAATACAATGATTTTTTTAACCATGTGTCTGGTTAAATTTTTCATGGTAAATGTTTGATTACGAAGACAAAAATAACCTTATATAAGTTCAAATGTACATGAAAAATGGTTAAGTTAACATTATATATGGTTGGTTTTTTTGAAAGAGAGGCAGAAAAATGTGCGATATAAACAACAATTCGGCTCTGTTGTGGTCGACGTTTTTCAACTGCTTTGTGTTAGACGAAGTTGAGTATTAAGTTAAACGAAGTTGAAACGAATGCGACTGTCGTCATAAGTGAATTTATCTCGCTCATTGAAAACACCACCAAATGCCAGCTTCGGTGCTTGATCGAGTGCGGGAGTTCAGTTGGTGTTGAATAGTCGATGGGACTAGTGCTGTTGTCGGAAGCTGTTGGTATAGAGGTAAGTAGTAAAACATTTTGTAAAGAACTACATTCATAAGTATGTATGTACATATGTGTATTTAAAAAGTGAAATAATAAAATATGTGTGTTAAAAATGTTAATAGTGTTTTGTGTCTGTTTAATTATAGTAAAGTCGAATGTAATATTAATATTATTTTTTGTGATTATGCCATTACAATTGTGAAATTCAGTGGTTAAGAGTGGAAAAAAATATGTACACGCTGTCGCATTAACTGAGCATGAAAAAACAACAATGTATGTACGTAAGTATATGCAGCAGCAAGCAAACATACAGAGAGAAGTGATGTGTACGTGTGGGTATGTGTTCATCTTGTCTTTTCGTTTGAACACTTGTGGCTGCTACGCCGTACACAGGGATGCCAGAAAAAAATTGCTGTTGTCCCCAAATAATCACAAGAAAATCCCCAACTTAACCCCACATAAAACTATTTTCATTGAAAACATGTCAAACATATAAACAACTCGAAATGAATTCAAAAACAAACATTTTAAAAATTAATCTTTTGATTTTAATATACTTTAAACATTCCTCTACTATGGACAATTTTTTGGCATTTTTAGTTTTTCAAAATTTGTTGTAGTTTTTATGGCACAGATCTCAGGATTTTTTTTAAAAATACCATTTGTTAAAATTGCCTTCAAGTATCTTATTGTGGTGACAGGAGGTCAGAATATAGAAACATCCTTATAATTAATTTTTCAGATTTTCATTTGATGGCAATTTATACCTAAGAGTGCAAAGTCTCGTACTATTTTTAAATACGAAGTTCAGATTTGGTAAAATCATTTTAGAAAATACTCGTTAACAAATAGTTTAAAAAATTAAAGACAACCACGAAGGGAGTCCATACTAATTTTCTACGGATTTACGCAGTTATATTGTCTGATCCTGATGATGTCTTTCGACGAAAGACGAAATATTGAATGCATATAAAAAAACACATAAAAAGCCATAGTAGATAGACCTCGAGCTCATTTTTGGATAAATATCACACAAGATTAAGAAAATCTTTATATTGCATCAAATAAACCCCAAGAAACCCCAACACAATTTACAAAAATCCCCTAACAAAAACCCCACCCCTACATTATTTTTTTTTATCCCAATTTGCATTGACAAAACCCCAGTATTGGGGTCAAAACCCCAGTTCTGGCAACCCTGGCCGTACATACATACGTTAGTTTTTTTTGTTGTGCGATGTTGATACTGTTAAATGTACATACATACATATGTTGTTAGAAGTGCTTTCGTAATACCTACATACATACATATAAACGATGTTTTTGTTTTTTTCTTTTCAGTTGTTTCTTTTTCTGTGGCTTGCGGCTGCTTGTGCTGGGAGTCCGGCCTTGAATCTGTTGGTAAGTTGTGCCAATACTAGAAACTGTTGATAAGCTGTATCAATACTAGTTGTAGTGTGCGAAGTAATTAAACGAAAAGTGGTATGCATGCATACATTTGTTTTTTTATACCCTCACTTTAGTAATATGAGGGTATATATCATTTGCAACGGGCCAAAAGTGTAACACATTGAAGGAGTGATCTAAGACCATAAGTATGTTCAGCGCATATTAGTTTTGGGTCATTTTAAGTCGAATGAGATATGTCCGTCCGTCTGTCTGCTGGCTAGTGCGCACGATAACTCTCGAAAAGAGTAACCGATTCACTTCAAATTTGGTATACGGTAATATTTTTTTCTATCTCCGGTTAAGTTCAAAGATCGGCCATATTGGTCCATTCCTTCTGGTACCTCCCACACAAAGGGTTAACATTTAGTGAAATATTGATTCTTTAATAACAACTATATCTTGGTCGGTTTACCCGACTGAAACTTTCTTACTTGTTTTTAAGATACAATTCAGTGCACTTCCTTGAAGTATCATCCATTGACTTACCCAATCCTTGATTTTTATATCTATTCCGATTATGATTTTGGTGGGACATCGGCTTTCTATCAGATTGCCTATGTTATTAATCTCCTCTCTCCTATAAGTTTGCCGTAAGATCGGACTAAGCTCAGTACCCCAAACTAAGTGCCTCACTGTCCTGGGCCCTTAATAATCGAAAGATTCAGGGAGTTTACGTGGACGGCACCTTTTGAGCGGGGACTGATCACATGTTGGTCAAGCACAGAAACGTAGGCACTTAACTTATAGTCACAGAGCAGATTTGTCCATCAGATCAGCCCATCGGTAAAAGCTTATGCTCTTTGAACTACAGAATTTAGGTAAAAAGTCAAAAGATTTTCTTAGAATTGCACCCTTTTTTACATTTATACTTCTATTTTCTAACCTTTTTGTTTTTTTCTTTTCAGGTGTTTCTTATACATATATATATTAACATATATTTTGTAAATAAAATAAAAAATAAAAATGCGAAAGTTAAATTTTTCTTGTTTTATTTGATAAAAATATAATAAATTATTGAAACAACTATGTTTCTGGTTACATGAAGTAACCACTAAATAGTGAAATTAACAATAAAAAAGGTTTCAATAACAATCTTCATAGTTAATAATATTAACAATTTCATTGTTAAATTGAACATGCATTGTTTCAATAAATTAACTATGAAATGTTAATATTAACAATTTTCATGGTTAAAAAATTCAAAAATGCATTGTTAAAGTAACAATTATTATTATAATATTAAAAATTTTCATGGTTAAAAAATTCAACCACGGAATAGTTAAATTAAATATTATTATTGTTAAATACCAGTCAACAAGAAAATGTTCAAATTAACCTTATATAACGTAGACTCCAAATCATGTTTATTTATGGTCAAGTTAACCTTATATAAGGTTAATTTTTGGCTCAGTGTACATATCGCTCACTCACTTCAAGAGCGTCATAACTCAAAATTGAAAATTTTCCAAGATGTGTAACTTTAAGTCCGTATAAAAAGATAATTAACATGAAATAAGATGTTTAAATACGCTAGAATAATCTGAAATATGGTTGTTTACCTATAGACCAAATTTCGCTGAGATTAATTTATGGACATTTGCAAAATTCGGATTTTTGTAAGGCAACCTCAAAAATTTTAAATTTTGAGTTATGTCACTCTTGAAGTGAGTGAGCGATATATCTTTTCGCAATAAAATATATAAATTGCTAATATTTTGAAAATATAAATTGATATGGCCGTTACTTTTGTCTCAGTGGACAGATCTGACTGAAATTTTTACCTCGTATAGCAAATTTTGTTGTCATATTAGAAAACTTTATATTCTGCACTGATATTAAAAAAATGCTAGGACAGGGTCAAGAAGAAAAATTAAAAATAAGTTTTCAAATGGAATACAGAAATGTAAAAACGACATAAATAATTTAAATTTTACATATTTCAATGAAACATTTTGTAGTTCGTAGGTCTTGACATCATAAATCGAATGTAATTCGCGAATCATTATATCTCCACCTGCAGTCAATCCCACAATTCCCAAAATAATTATAATGTAAAAAATTGTGTAAATTTGGAAGCTTGGTAGCAATACTAGTGAAAGTTTTTGACCCGTTCTTTCTTTGAGAACATTCTCCGGAAAGTTTCATTTAAGATGGTAAATATGTTATATTTATACCCTCACTTTAGTGTGACGAGGGTATATATCATTTGCTACGGAAAAAAGTGTAACACATCGAAGGAGTGACCTAAGACCCCAAGTATGTTCGGCGGAAATCCGTTTTGGGTCATTTTAAGTCGAATGAGCAATGTCCGTCCGTCTGTCTGTGTGTCTGTCTGTCTGCTGGCTGGTGCGCACGATAACTCTCGAAAGGAGTAACCGATTGACTTCAAATTTAGTATGTGGTAATATTTGTTTCTATCTCCGGCTAAGTTCGAAGATGGGCCATATTGGTCCACTCCTTCTGGTACCTCCCCCACAAAGGGTTAAAATGTTGTGAAATATTGATTCTTTAATAACTGCTATTATACGTATTCGAATCTTCTGAAATTCCACACATAGTATTAGTTTGTTAGTCGCTATCAACTCGAGGAAAATGGGCGAAATTGCCACGACCGTTTTGGTATCTCCCACACAAATGCACCATTTTGCACTAAAAGTTAAAAGCTTATAACATTAATACCAGTGTTTAGAAATACTTGAAATTTTGTACAGTGTAATGCTTTTATAGTGCCCACAGTCCAGTGAAAAATGGACGTTATTGCCGCTCCCCTTTTGGTACCTCCCACACAAATGCACCATTTTGCACCAAAAGTTAACAGCTTATAACATTAATACCAGTGTATAAAAATACTTGAAATTTTGTACAGCGTAATGTTTTTATAGTGCCTACAGTCCATTGAAAAATGGGCGTTATTGTCACCCCCCTTTTGGTACCTCTCCCACAAAGGCACCATTTTGTACCAAAAGTTAACAGTTTATAACATTAATATCAGTGTATACAATTACTTGAAATTTTGTACAGTGTAATGCTTTTATAATGCCTATAGTCCAGTGAAAAATGAGCGTTATCACCACGCCCCTTTTTGTACCTCCCACACAAAATGGCCAAATTATACCACAATTTAATATCTCAACGTTAATATACCAGTCCATATAAACGGTTACAATTCGGCACAGTGCAATGTATTTAAAGTATCTACTGTTCAGCGAAATATAGGTGTATTTCTTAAACCCCTTCTGGTACCAATATTACATTACTCACAAAGTGAGGGTATACCTTAGTCGGTTTACCCGACTGAAACTTTCTTACATGTTTTTTTACTATTTTCTTCTAAAACTCGAAAATACGACATATGCTTTTTTCCAAAAAAAATCGATTTTCTTTTTGAAAATATAACTACAAGTGACCATAACTTTTGTTCTATTGGGTATATCGAACCAAATAAGATTTTATTGCCAATCTAGGCTTGTTTAAAATACTAGCACTAAATTTTCAAATGTAGATATCTCGGTATATTTTATGAATAGGACGAATGATATTCTTCTTACAATGTAGTTCAAATAAACAAAATCTTTATTAATACAGTCAATTTTAATCAAGTTTAGTTCAACAAATTTCCTGGAAATTATTACATGATTAAACTTTCTTCAGTTCAATTTAACTTAAACAGTGTACTCGTATACTTGAAGTACTCTGAAGGCAATGTTGTACTCAAATTTATAATTCACACATTTCAGTGGCTGCTAAATTTGAGTAAATTATTTACTTTAAATCAAGCAAACTGAACTAGAATAAAGTTCAAAAGCATGTCAATCGAGAGAAACACAACACATTCATACATAAACATTTGTATGTATGTGCATGAAATATACCGTTTGCTTAGAGACGACATGAAAAAGGGACTACCTGACTTGAAAGCAACGGTCACTCTTGATGAAATTTAATAAGTATAAATAATTTTAGCCTATGACACCAAACTAATAGTCCTCACCCAGCAAAATTTCTCATTACCAAATAATCGTTCGAGTAAGCAAAGTTCGATAATGGTAAGTACTTATTATTTAGCCACGGAAAGTACTTCCCAAAAGCATACAATAAAGTAGCATAATAAGTCCGTATTTGTAGCATAGGCATACCAAATAAATATGTGCTTATATTTTCACGATTTTAAATACTTGAATAATGCATTACCAATAAGTTATAAAATAAGTTATAGATATGTAGAAATGGCCATTTAAAGTGATTTTTTGCATATTGTCGCGCATTTTTCTGGAAACAAACAATTTCATAATGCCAGATTCGAATTTCTGAACCCTGTGAAAAGTTCTTCAACGGTCTAACATTATACGATATACGTAAATATTTATGGCATTTTCATTCAAATCTGCACGTATTATTTGAAAACATGTTGAAAAATAAATAAATCTGTACATATCTTGTACATATAGCAAAAATTTCATTATATCAAAAATTGCCAAAATGATTTTGATAGCAAAAAATCACTTATTTCTGTTGTTATTAGTAAGTCATTATTAATAAACCGAAAGTAATGCAGCGAATAACGAGATGTCATTATTTGGTAATGCAGGGAATAATGACAGGTACATACTAAGATTTTGCTGTGCAGATGCTTTTACGAAGTAAGATATTATAATCCGCAGATGATATTATAATACAAGTCTCTCTTAAATGACGATGATACAGGTTAGAATTGCCAGAGTGGTAAATTGATTTGCCTTCATAAAATATTTCCATGACTCCACAGCAATATGTCTACCAAATTTACAACGATTTCTCGATTTCCAAGGGATGTGGATAACAGTTTCTGGTGTAATTTGGTGTCACAAACAAGATAAAAATATTTAAAAAAATGTCTATGGTAAATATCATATCACTTTTACGTAGAATCTTTGGTTTAGTAACAGTCGTCAAAAATCTGAGAAAAAAATATTTAAAAAAAAAAACACTTTTTCCTAGTACAAAAAAGAACCATAAAAAATAGAAAAAAAAATCGAAACGAAGAAAACACTATCTATGTATAGATGTAAAAGTTATGTGCCTTTTTGTCAATGTAAGGGAAATTCAAAAAAATCTTGTTTCATATTTTTCTGTTTTGAAATGATGTTTTTTGCTTATATTGAACTCGCCATATGTGAGAGAGTCATATAAGAGACATTGCACTTGCTATTTTATGAGGATTGACGTTGGACATTATAAAATTATAGAGAGGACGAGGTTTTATGGCCGTTCGTAACCCTCCATAAAACATGATATGCAATGTGTGAGCTATATTGGATGAGATCCGCTCAGATAGAGGGTCATTCAACAATATTTGTGGTTTTTATTTATGAGGTTTCCATTCAGTTACGCCTTTTAGGGGCATGGTGCTGCAACTTATGTACCTTAAACCCGGAATATATTAATGAAATTTTTTATTAATAAATTAGTGTAATTCAGCGCCTTAAAGAGATAAGTCGATTTTCTGAAAAATATTTCGAAGTATGAGTAAAAGGCAAAGAACTTTTCAATGTGTAAATGATCCCGACAATTTCTGCTACATCTGCGGAAAATATGTAATTAAAAAATCGACCTGCGTTTAGTATAATAATAGAAGAAATATATGTGTAATATTTTGGTATACGAGTTAAAAATATGAACGAACCGTGGACACCTAGTATTTTGTGTAATTCGTGCCATGTAAATCTTACTCGATGGAGTAGGGGAAGCATGCGGTAAGTACTTTACAGTTAATGCATTACAATGTGTAGTGGAATAAAACGTTTTAATTTTAGGCATCACGTGCAATTTGGAACGCCAATGATTTGGAGACAACCATTCATTCACGATACGGACTGATATTTTTGTCTAAGTAAACAGATTGGAGTAGGAAGGAGCATTCGCTGGAATTACGCTGAAGTAAAATCTGTCACTTTGCCAGTTGCACATTCGGAAACAATACCAATTCCCAAGTGTCCAAGTATAGCTAACAGCCTAATTACGGAAACAACATCAAGTTGAACTGAATACTCAACTCTGAGCGATTCAAGTTTGAGTCAGAAGTCATCGCTTTTAACTCAGTTTCAACTCATTGATCTAGTGAGAGGTTTGGAACTGATCAAAGATAAGGCAGAAATACTTCCATCTGGGATGAAACAGTACACTATTGTGGCCTCAGATGTTAACATATCATATTATAGAGTCCGTGATATACCTTACAAACAATTTTATACAACTGTGAATAACAGATGCTTTTGCAAGGACATTCCCGGATTGTTCGAGGAACTTAATCAAACATACAATTGAATGGAATGGAGGTTACTTGTTGACAGCAGTAAATAAAGTAGTTGTGAAATGCAAGGCGGATATACAAAATATTGCTGTTTTTATGCCTCTGGGATAGATGTGCTCGGGAAGATCATTACAGAAGAAAGAAATGGCCAACAACAAAACACATTACATTGGATGAAAACAACATAAAATACACACCTCTCGTCCAAAGAGAAAACATTATTTTGCCACCACTGCATATTTAGCTGGGGCTTTTTAAAACTTTTGTAAAAGCCTTAAGGAAAGATGGCAATTCACATATTTAAAAAGTTTATTTAAAAGCCTTTCTTTTCAAAAAAATCGAAGAAGGCGTTTTTGATGGGCCTAAAATAATGAAACTTATGAAAGATGTAAATTTTGAATCATTTTCGACGTCGGATGAAATTGCAGCATGGAGGTCGTTTAAGTTTGAGTTTCGAATTTCCTTGGGTCCAATAAAAGCCCGCAATATGAAACAATGATTAATGATTTGTTAAAAAATTGGTTAGAAATATACATATTTTTTATTTATGTACAGGGTCTCCCATATTCGACGGACCCATCTGGCAACGCCATAACTTTTGACAGAGATGTCAGATCGCTTAATGACATACCGCGTTTGAAGCATCAGTCCAAGCAGATTTTTACCATGGAACAATACACGCCACGCGAGAGCTCTGAAATAGTTGAAATTTACATTCAACAGAAGAAGTCAAGTCAACGTGCTTTTAAAATATTAAAAAATGTGAGAAGTGCGCCTTCTAAGAACACCATTAAGCGTTTATACGAAAAATTTTCGACTGGTGAGGCTCTTTCTAATCCGAAGAGGCCAAATAAAAGTCGACCAAGGCGATCGGCCGAGAATATCGCTGCCGTACGAGCCAGTGTTGAGAGGTCCCCAAGAACATCCCAAAAACGCCGTTCTCAGCAGTTGGGCATGGCTCGGTCCACTTTACAACGGATTATTCGCGTTGATTTGCATTTGTTCCCGTACAAAGTTCAATTGACGCAAAGATTGTTGCCTGCGGACAAGCCTCGTCGATTGGAATGGGCCCAACGAGTCCGTGGGTCCGTCGAATATGGGCAACCCTGTATATAACACATATCGTCGCTTGGATGACCAACCGACGTAACTGACCATTTTTCAGAAATTGAGTTAAGGCCACCATTCGATTTGTCTAGTCAAAGTACAACGTGTGTATAAATTTTGTGCATATATATATTACCATTGTCTCAAAAAACGGTAAATGATTTTAGACGTATCTGACACAATGCCAAAATAATTTTCACCAAGAGAGGTAAGTGCAATATGTCACTTAATATTTCGTTTTCCCGAAATGTTTGTTCATTATTGCAAAAAGTTATGGAGTACTTGCTGGACCCAGCCCACTCGTTGCCGATTTTTGGACCGTTTGCTGTCGAAACGGGATCACGGTCCAGTCCCAATCATCAGATAACAACACACAGTGGGAGGAATTCCAAAAAAAGGGAAATAATTCTGCCGTTTCTTAACCAGACATCCGATAGCGACCAAACTTTGCATGTTTGTAGAAGAGGTATTAGAGAAGTTATGTTTAAGTTTGGGCCTCCTGTGGTATACAGGGGCGTAGCTGCAGGGCCCCAAAGTTGGCCACCTCGGTTGAACAAAATGTTTAAGCGCGTGTAACTTTCGTATTTTCCGGCCGATTCATAATTTTTTGTGCGTATTCTAATAACCAAGGTCTACAAAAGGCACCTAAAAGTTATCTTGTATACTTACCGAGATATCTGCATTTGAAAATTGAATTTTTAATTTTTTCCCCGACCTTGTGCTAGTATTTTGTAAATATCGAAGCAGAACATGCACCAATTTTATCCACTTAAGCATGTCTGGATTGGCAATAAAATTTCCTATATGATGAAAAAATTGGTTCGATATAACCAACAGGACAAAAGTTATGGCTCCTTGAATTCATATTTTATAAAAAATAGATTTTTTGTAATTTTTTTTAGGAAAAAAGTGTATGTCGTATTTTTGAGTTGAAGAAGAAGTTAGTTAACAAATGTATAACATATTTATCGTCTTGAGTCAAAGTCAAAAATGAAAAAACGTAAAATTACGCTCTTAAATCGTGAATAACTTTGGTTCCATTATCGATAAGCCTATATATATTAGGGGGATATTCATTAAACAAAACAAGCTTTCATTTGAGATGCGGACAACCGCAATATTTTTTTTTGACCCGCCCTAATGTATATTCCAAAAGCTAAATTCGCACCCTTAGCCCTACTCTGAGCCTTTTTGCCATATCGTACCATATTTTACCATTTTTGCCCCACTGTGCCATATTTAACACATTTTTGACCCACTGCACAAATTACATTTTTCCCCCACTGTACCATATTTAACATTTTTGGCCCCACTGTACCATATTAAACACAGTTTTTTCCAACTGCATAATATTTAATTTTTCCATCACTGTACCATACGTAACCTTAATCTTAACCATATTTAATCCATGTTGTCCCACAATATTAAACACATTTTTGTCCCACTGTGCCATATTTAACACATTTTTGTCCCACTGCACAAATTTAAAATATTTCCCCAACTGTGCCATATTTAAAACATTTTTGACCCACTGCACAAATTTAAATTTTTCCCCCACTGTACCATATCCAACATAGTTTTGTCCCACTGAACAATATGTGTCTAGTCTACGTTCCAATGACTACCCTCAAGCCAAATTAGACGATTCCAGCTCTTGCCATTTGGACTTGGCTTTGGTGGCATATTTATTTATATTTATCCCTATTGTGCGCGTAAATTTTTTAATTTCGAAAAATTGTGATTCATACCGAATCTTCGTCCTAGGCGCTACCCTCACAGGAAATGTTGCAATTCTAGCTCCAGCCGTTTGGATTTGGCTGTGATACCATATTTTTTCTTTTTTGACCCATTGTGCGCCCAAAATTTCGAAAAACCCTTCCATATTGCACGTCTATATAGCAAGGACTACCATCCTACCAAATTTCATGACTCTAGCTTTAGCCGTTTGGGCTGGGCGGTGATCAGTCGTAACTGACATTAAGTATAATTTTTTTCCCACAATGTGACGTATCGTATTGTTTATGAAAAACATGCATTATAATTAATTTTTTTTATTTTTTGTTAATAATATTGATAAAGATGGAGTTAAGTATACAATGAGAAAATCAAACTGGAAATATAATAAATAGTACGCCGTGGGGAAGAAGGAACATTGTCTCAAAAACAGAAAAACTGCTCTCCCGAACAATTTTGAAAATGTCAGTTACTGCAGTTGGTCATCCAAGCGACGATATGTATGTTTTCTTCAAACTTATTTTTCGCTTTATGTATTCCAACAGGAGTAAATATGTCCCACAAAATTCATTTCTTACATTCTCATTTAACCTTTTTTGGTTCCTCATTAGAGAAACCGATTTCGAAATGTACAAACGTCAACAAAGAACTCACAAGTACTTCTAATGAAACTTGTACATGTAAATAAACTCAAATGTACATAATATAAATAAAAGTAACAAATAAAATCGCTATTTAAACAGAAATTAAAAAAAAAAATTTTTGAAATTCTCTTACCTCTACCAAAAGGGCTATAATTTCTACATTTATCCATAGATTTTTTATCAAATAGACATTATTTTCTTCGCTAGGATGCAAACTATTAAAAAATAAAATAAAATATTTTTTTTTTCGATTTTTTATGTTCTTTTTTTCGCCCCAGGAATTTTTTTTTTTTTGAAAAAAATCTACTTTTTGCAATTTGTTTAATGACTGTTACTAAACCACTGTTTCAAAGTGAAAGAGATATTTCCAACATTAGTAGCCCACATTAGTAGCTTCAATTTAACGTATAAGTCGACGTTTTTTAGCCACTTTTACATATATATGAGCGCTATGAAATTCGAATTAGCAAATAATCATTATTACACAAAATCTTAAATAAGATTTAATGTAAACTTGTTAACGTTTTTTAAGGAAATGTTGCAATTTTTTATTCAATTCAACATACAACAATCCTATTAATATTATAAATCGTTTGATTGTCTGTGTGTTCCACCATCACGCCCAAACCGCTGGACCTATTTTCTTGAAACTTGGTTGACAGATAGATCAATACCTGGAAAGTGTCGTAGGCCACTTTGATTTCGATTTTCCGCCATGTTATTTTAGACCACTTGACCCCTGAAAGTTGAAATTTTGGATACGCATGTTGTATAAACCACGGACTTTTCAAATATTCGGTTTTTGCTCGTAGTCAGTTTTCGCGCTACAAAAAACTTTAATATTATTTTTATACCCTCACTTTAATGATATGAGGGTATATATCATTTGCTACGGCCAAAAGTGTAACACATCTAAGGAGTCATCTAAGACCCTAAGTATATTCGGCGGTTATTTGTTTTGGGTCATTTTAAGTCGAATGAGAAATGTCCGTCCGTCTGTCTGTCTGCTGGCGCGCACGATAACTCTCGAAAGGAGTAACCGATTAACTTCAAATTTCGTATGTGGTAATATTTTTTTCTATCTCCGGCTAAGTTCGAAGAAGGGTCATATTGATCCACTCTTTCTAGTACCTTCCCCAAAAAGGGTTAAAGTGTTGTGAAATATTGAATCTTTAATAACTGCTATACTACTTATTCGAATCTTCTGAAATTCCACACATAGTATTAGTTTATTAGTCGCTATCAACTCGAGAAAAATGGGCGAAGTTGCTACACCCCTTTTGGTACCTCACACACAAATGCACCATTTTGCAACAAAAGTTAACAGCTTATAACATTAATACCAGTGTATAAAAATACTCGAAATTTTGTACAGTGTAATGCTATAGTGACTACAGATCAGTGAAAAATGAGTGTTATTGCCACGTCCCTTTTGGTACCTCCCACACATGTACCATTTGCACCAAAAGTTAACAGCTTATAACAGTAATACCAGTGTATAAAAATACTTGAAATTTTTACAGTGTAATGCTTTTGTAGTGCCTATAGTCCTGTGAAATACCTCATAAAGTTAATGTACCAGTGCACATAAACTGTTATAATTCGGCACAGTGCAATAAAGTATCTACTGTTCAGCGCAAAAATAGGTGTATCTGTTAAACCCTTTCTGGTACCTCCCATACAAACTAACAGAATAATTCGTGGAATATTTAATTACTCACAAAGTGAGGGTATATCTTAGTCGGTTTACCCGACTGAAACTTTCTTACTTGTTGTACTTTCGGAGGCTGCTTATACGACACAAAGTTAAAACTTTGTAGATACTATAAACGGTAAATATATGCGCGAAAAATAACGACTGACAGTGGTCAGTGTAGCAGTGACCAGAAGGTTAATGTATTCTTCATCAAAGTTCACTTTTTATTTTATATTACCATATTGATAGATGGATTTTAATTGCGATACGGCGGGTGATGTTTTCTCGACTAGTTCTAATGGTTGTAGAACGAATAAGCTTTCCATCGCGTCTTTAAAGAACGAAAATTAAATATAATAACTTGCAATACGTTCTAGGAAATTACAAACCCCGGCATTATGCTGCTCCTTTTTTTAATATTTTTAATTTTGTTTTTTTTTAAGGTTCATAGCCACTTTTACAATCACAAACTAACGTGTGAATGTATAGTCAAATCAGAAATACATTAGAAAAAAATAGTTTTAGAAGAAAAATTTCGTTTACAAATTTATATTACAGATGACCGCCAAATCAGAGAATAATTTTCCATCAAAAACTCATTTTCGATATCTGATAGCCACTTTGAAATATAAGCCCTCGATATATTTTATGATGTAATAAATATTCTAAAGTATTTTTCAATTTAACAACAGACAAATTGCAAATATCTATATCTTGCGCAAGACCACTTTTTAAAGAACAGTATTTGGGCGTTGTTTATAAATAACGTAATGTAAAGAATTCACTGTTTAAAATGTATAACCGTTATCGTAACAAGCAATATATAGAACCCCGGCTTTAGTGGAAAATACATATGTGACATAAAACTTGTATATGTATTGGATCTGCATCAGAAACCAAAACTTTGTCCGAATACAGTTATTCTCGCTTTCTCCCATTATGTTATAAGAACTCGCAGTAAACCAGTGTTTGAAATGTTTAACACGCAATAATTTAATGTAATATCCTGTTATTTATAATAGTTGTTCTTTCTAAACACATGTCGTTTTTTCCGATCGAATAAGTCAATATAGCTTTTGTGCTGAAACAATTTAGAATTTTTACCATGAATTTTCAGTCG
The DNA here is from genome assembly GCA_963930755.1 of Eudasyphora cyanicolor. Classification (NCBI taxonomy): domain Eukaryota; kingdom Metazoa; phylum Arthropoda; class Insecta; order Diptera; family Muscidae; genus Eudasyphora; species Eudasyphora cyanicolor. Next base: position 120,300,101 of record OZ005736.1, read on the forward strand.
AACATTTATCTTCCTCATTACTTAAAACAAAAGAGAACCAGCTATCGTGAAGCTTTCCATAAACAGAAAAAAAATTAACTTATGGTGATTTCGCTTGTGTAAACAAAAATGTCGAAGTTTTTCTACATTTTAAACTGAAACCGCATTCTTGAGTTCATTTGTAGATATGTTGCAGCCGTATGAACGGGTTTCGATTTCGTTTGTAAAATTATTACACTCCGCAAATGGGGAAATATCGCATTTTCTACACTCAGCCCAGTCCACGGTGTGGATTATTGCACCGTCAAAAAGCAGACTTCAGAATCAAACCTAATTGAAAGCGTACATTCTTAATGCACTACCAAATGGCTGCGCAATAATGTGGGTATGGGTTTTAGTCACCGCACGATTTTTGTTCGATTGTGCGCATACAAAATGCGAAATTAGCAGAGGGCGCAGGGGGAGTTTTTAAAATGTCGCAACATGATGTGTTGACACAATTTTTCAGAAACGAAATCACCATTAACGGCCTGTTTCTGTATCTCTAACGAAAGTCTCTGCGAACGAAACCAGTCACTCACTTTCGTCAGGAATTTGGTTTCTTTAGTGTTCTATCGTTCGTTCGCCTGGCCTTACGTCAATGACGTTAGCAATTTACCAATTGGATAATAATGTAATTGCCAGATCAATAATTTCACAACTTCCGGTTTAAAAAAACACACATTTTTGTGTGGTCGACCTTAGCAAATACATCTCTGTACTATTTACACTAGCGATGGCCAAAAAAGCAACCCTGGGTGGTCAGCTAAGCTGCACCAAGACTCTCATTTCTTTCTCTCTCTCTCTCTCGTCTCTCTTATTGTGCACTGATAATTTTTTCCATCTTAGCGAGCAGCTAATATTAACTTCTTTACGCTTAAATATGTACACAATTTTGTTTTTACCATAATTATATTAATATCTACTTATTTTTTGCTTTTAATAATGTTTATTTTGTCATTGTTCATATCAGTCGACAAATAAAATAATGTGACTCCATCTGACATTTGTGTTCGCCGAGATGAGAGCAAAGAGAAATAGAGAAACCAAAATTTGCACTGAAATTATTACGTTTTCGTACGAGTTCATTATCGTACGACTTCTCGTTGTGATTGTAGTTACTGAAACCCAAATCAGCTGTTTGTCGTATGGCAGGCGAACGAAAGCAAATTTTTAAGTTACAGAAACAGGCTGTTAAACTTCAAATATTTTTATACTTAATAGAAACATGATATATTTCTATTTTTCTATAGGGTAATTCCAAAGCAAATGAATCAAACGCAACAACTTTAAAAAGATTTTTTTTTCAATATTTTTTTAATAAATTTATTAAAACAATTTTAAAAAAAATCTCTTTTTTATTTTTAAATTTAATTTTTTGTATTTTTTTAATAAATTTATTAAAATGAATTTTAAAAAAAATCAGCTTTTTATTTTTAAATTTTATTTTTTGTATTTTAGGCCAAATTGTCCTCTACAATATAGCCGAATTCCACCAGAGAACTTTCTAGAGAAATAATTAAATCTTTGTGACAGCCTTGTCCCAGTATTTTCTAAAATGCTTAATAGACCGGATTGAAACGCATAACATTACCATTAATCAATTTTGAGTAGCAAATAAAATTTGTGTCATGATGCCAACAGTTCTGTACCAAAAGGAAACAAATCTGAAAATTTTCTTTAAAGTCGCGCAAGGAAATTTCAATTTCATAGCTTTTCTTAAAAGAGGTGCTTAAAGTTGAAGTTGGGTTTTCTAATTGATGGTAATGCTGCATTACGCATTATAGTACACCAACACCAAAGTCGCTAAAATCTGAATGCTCTTTCAAAAGTTATGTTTTGTATGTACTGCACATAAAATAAATATTTTGTGAAAATTATGGAGTAGATGTGTGTTAATGAAGACTTCAATTACTGCAGTTTATACCCCTAAAATTTAAAAATATTTTTCTGTAGGAATAAAACACTTTAAAAACCATGAACATTTTGCTTGAGGTGTACTCACTTTTATTTAAAAACAAAAAAGTTAAGTCTATGAGGCAATGTAGTACTCGTCCAGACCAACACAAAAAGAAACAAAAAAGTTACAATAAGTTTCTGTAACTCTAGAAGTATAAAAAGACCATAAATGAGGAGCGCACAACAGGCCGAACCACTGGCTTAAGTGTATGTCCATGGACATGAGACGTTTAAACGTCTCCTCTATTCAACCTAACCTAACCTAACAATATATAATACCCTACACCTCCCTAACAATACGAAAATGTGCATTGCGATAAGAATTTGGCAGTGTTCATACGTGTAATAAGAAAACCCCTCTGCCGAATTTCGTACTGATCGGATATAAAACACGGTTTCTACAGCGCTTACATGTCAAATGGGGTGAAACATATATATGGGGGCTATATCTAAATCTGAACCGATTTCCCCAGAATTTGGCTGCGTTCATACATGTAATAAGAAAACTCTCTATGTTGAATTTCAATCAATACGGGTTCTACATGGCTTACATACCAAATCGGATGAAACATATATATGAGGGGCTATATCTAAATCTGAACGGATTATCTCCGAATTTGGTAGTGGTCATCCGCGTTATAAGAAAACTCTCCCTGACGAATTTCGAACAAATCGGTTGTAAAATACGGTTTTTACAGCGCATACATGTAACATATATATGGGGGCTATATCTAAATCTGAACGGATTTTAACCAATTTCAATAGGGATTTCGTTGAGATAGAGCCATAATTGCGACCTGTACTTTAATTACAAGAATACATCTACAGAAAGACGGACATAGCTAAATCGACTCGGAAAGTGATTACAAGTCGTTCGGTATACTAAACATTTTAGGTCTATCTCTTCTCCTTTTGGGTGTTCAAACAAATGCACAAAGTCATAAAAACCTTTCGAAGCCACGAAGGATGAGTGTAAGTACTGGGCACTGATGGCTCACAAAACTGTGTGGAATGGCGCAACAGTAGGATCATCTACAAATATACTCGTAATGTAGAGTGTTCCAACTGAGAAGGAAAAAAGTAGTTTTCTGAAACTAAACAAGATAGAGATTGGTAAGATGATGAGTGTTTTAACGGGACACTCACGCTTACAATCACATCTTTATCATTTCGGGTCCGACATATTGCCAGACTTGACTCATGGCTCAGGCCGCACCACTGTGATAAGTTTATGTCAATGGACATGGGACATTATTAAGCGTCTGGATACCATGGATAGCATGTGACCTCACAAAATAACTCAAACCTAAAGAAAATAACACCGAAAAACACAAAAAAATATAGTAGATGAGAACAGTAGGAATCACAACAAGTTAGATGCTATATATGGGAGCTATATCTAAATATGGACCGATTTCGCCCATTTTCAATTCCAAGTTACCTGCGAAAATCATCGAAAAATCATCTTGACTGATGAGGCCCACTTCCACCTCGGTGGCTACGTCAACAAGCAAAATTGTCGCATCTGGGGCTCGGAAAACCCAAGAGTTATTGTTGAGAATCCTCAACTTGTGACTTTTGGTGCGGTTTATGGTCCGGCGGATCATTGGACCTTACTTTTTCGAAAATGAGGTTGGATCAACAGTTACGGTGAATGGATTGCGCTATCGAGAGATGATTAATAATTGTTTTGTTATTGTCGGAGTTGGATGGTATTGATCTGGACAACGTTTATTTTCAACAAGACGGCGCTACGTGCGACACAAGCAACGAAACCATTGCTATGTTACGGGAAAAGTTTCCGGACCGTGTTATCTCTCGAAGAGGTGATCACAATTGGCCACCGAGATCTTGTGATTTAACACCTTGCGACTTCTTCCTTTGGGCCACGTGAAAAATAAGGTCTACGCCAACAGCCCAGCGTCGATTCAAGACCTCAAAGATAGAATTCGTGAGGCTATCGAGGACGTAGGGCAGCCACTTTGCGATTTGGTAATGGACAATTTCATGAAAAGGATATGTTCCTGTAAGCGTGGTCGTGGTGGCCATTTGGATGATGTTGTTTTTCATTATTAACGGCATACCTTCCTCTTTATTATGAAATAAACATCCGATCATTTATCTCAAAAAATGGAATTTTTCATTGAATACCACAATAACACCTATTGTTGGAAACACCTATATGTTTGGAGATATTCCTAACCAACATTTTTATACCCTACACCACACTGTGGTACAGGGTATTATGACTTTGTGCATTTGTTTGTAACGCCCAAAAAGAGAAAAAATAGAACCATAGTTTATTATACCGATCGTCATCGAATCAATTTTTGAGTCGATTTGGCCATGTCCGTCTGTCTGTCTGTCCATGTATTCTTGTAATCAAAGTGCAGGTCGTATTTATGGTCCGATTGTGATGAAATGTAACACAGTGTTCTTTTTTGGCCCAAGGACGATCCCTATTGAAATTGGTCAAAATCGGTTCAGATTTAGATATAGTCCCCATATATATGTTTCACCCGATTTGATATTCAAGCACTGTAGAAACCGTATTTTATATCTGATCAGAGCAAAATTCGGCAGAAAAAGGTTTCTTATTACATGAAGGAGTACTGCCAAATTCGGAGGAAATCGGTTCAGATTTAGATATAGCCCCCACATATATGTTACCCCCGATTTGAAATTAAAGCGCTGTAGAAACTGTATTTTATATCCGATCAGAGCGAAATTCGGCAGAAAGACGTTTCTTATTACATGAAGGAATACTGAGATAATCGGTTCTGATTTAGATATAGCCCCCATATATATGTTAGCCCCGATTTGACATCTAAGCGCTGTAGAGACTGTATTTTATATTCGATCAGTACGAAATTCGACAGAAAGAGGTTTCTATTTTACATGAATGGGTATTCAGGGAAAATCGATTCAGATTAATATATAACCTCCACATATATGTTCTCCTGATTTGGTTACAAAGCGCTATAGAAGTTGTACTTTACTTCCGATCTTTACAAAATTATCCAGAAAGATTTTTCTCAATTTAGGAACGAATATTGCTTAATTTAGCGATTATCGGTTCAGAATTAGATATATCCACATATATATGTTCTTACTCAATTACCAATTATTCCAAATTATTATCGCAATGACCCTTATCGCATTGTTAGGGAGGTGTAGGGTATTATATAGTCGGCCCCGCCCGACTTTTGGCCTTTCCTTACTGGTTTTTTTTTTGAAAATTAGTTCCCAAATATATTTTGTTTTACTATATAAAAATATGCGCTCCAAATAAATTTTATTGGTTTTTTAAATAAAATAAATTTGTTCAGAAATGCGATATATAATATTCAAGAATTTGTGTTCCGATTCAAACATTCAAAAAATGTAGATTTTCTCCCGTGTATATGTACATATCACATTTTTTTATTTCCTCATACATATAACGCCAATAAAATTTTATTCACAAACTTGTCGGCATTTTTGACAATTTAATAACATTTAAACGCAATCATAAGTACGATTGGCATATGTTTGGAATTTTTGCTATCATTTTGCATTATTCGAGAATTCAGCGCCAAAGCCGTTCATCGTTCGTTTGGTCGCATTAAATTAAACAAATATTTCGGCGTTGGTCTGTTATTTGTTTTGACATCAGGTGAAATTTTGTCAATTTTTCCAATCCACAAAATCCCATGAATGCAAATGCAACAAATACCTGCAACAAGCGTAAACCGATAAGTTTAAATAAAATGCAAACTGGATTAATTTATGAATTACACTTAGGCATTGGATTTATTATACAAATGTAAATACTTTTGGTCTAGTGACTACAAAAATAAAAATATGTTGGTGGAATGGACTATAGTTTTTATTTAAAGGTAAAAGAGCATCTCCAAGTAATCACAGAATTTTTGGCTCATGTCACGGATTTTAGTGAAACTTGGAGTAATGGTTATACTAAGTGTTGTCAACAAATCATGCAAATTATTCTGAAAAATATAAACAACTGGTTACTACGACGATTTTAAAATTTTCGAAATTGTGAATTTTGAGGAATACTGGATTTATTATAAAAAATATATCTTTATCTTTCTATTTTTTTAATAAATTTATTAAAATAATTTTTGTTTTTTTAAAAATCCCCTTTTTATTTTTTGTATTTTAGGCCAAATCGTCATCTATAATATACCGAAGTTCCACGATGGACTTTTTTGTCTTTCTGTGGAAATAATTAAATCTTTATGACAGTTTTGTCCCAGTATTTTCTAAAATGCTCAATAGGCCGGATTGAAGCGCAAAATTACCACTAATCACTTTTGAGCTGCACATAAAAGCTGTGACGCCAACAGTTCTGCATCAAAAGTAAGCATATCTTAACATTTTCCATAAGGTCGCGCAAGGACCATCTTTGCAAAAAGTAGAAAATTTTTACTTTTTCATTGCTTTTCTTAAAAGACGTGTTTAAAGTTGAAGTTGGGTTTTGTAATCTTGTTGTTGTTGTTGCAACCCCTGCAGGAAGATTTGTACGTAGGAGAGGGAAGAGAAAGGAAGGAAAAAAGTACATAACTTTTTAAAAAGCCTACAGATTTACGCGACGTTGGTGCCGGATGAAAGGCTTAAATCTCTGCTTATGACTAAGTAAAATATAATTTGGTTTCGACGCCATGGACCAAATTGTAGCAAGTTTTTCTTACTTACATTAAAATGTTTAAATTCAACCTTGCAGAAAAAGTAAAGGCCATGTCGTTTTACCCTAAACCCTAACTACAATGTACTCTAATGCCTAATGCAGCATTAACATCAATTACAAAACCCAACTTTAACATTAAGCACGTTTTTAACGAAAAGCTATGAAAAAAGTAAAATATTTCTACTTTTTGCAACGATCGTCCTTGCGCGACCTTAAGATTTGGCTATCTTGTAGAAGACAATTTGGCCTAAAATACCAAAAATAAAATTTAAAAATAAAAGGGAAATTTTTTTTTAAAAATTATTTTTAATAAATTTAAAAAAAAAAAACAAATTAGAACATCTGTTTTTTTAATTTATTTTCTATTTTTCATTAAAAGTGCAAATAATTACTAACATTTTGCTAAAAGTCCCATATTAATAGCTTTTGCCATAAAAAGATATAATTTTTTTAATAAACCTAGTGTTCCTCAAAATTCACAGATTTGAAAATTTTAAAATCTTCATATTAGTCCTGTTTTTTATTTTTTTACAAAGTAATTTGCATGGGTTCTTGACAACACTTAGTACAACCATTATACCAAGTTTCATTAAAATCCGCAACATGAGCCAAAAATACTGTGATCACTTAACATGGAAATGCTCGGGTATATATCATTTTCTACTAGCCAAAGTGAAACATGACGGAGGAGTGGCCTAAGACCCCAAGTATATTTGGCGGAAATTAGATTTTAATCATTTTCTGTCATTTGAGAAATTTCCGTCCGTCTGTGTGTCTGTCTACTAGCTGGTGCGCAAGATAACTCTTGGAAGGAGAATCTGACTTGAATTTTGGTATGCGATAATATTTTTCACAATCTCTGGCTAATAGTCCATTTCGTCAAGTACCTCCCCGACAAAGGGTTAACATTTAGTGATATAAATTTGAATAATATTCGTTTATTGGACCTATATTGTGATTTAGGCAAATCGTTTGAATGAAACTCGAGCTCAAGGTCTGAGCTCTCTGAAACAAACAAAAAATATGCAACAAAAATTTTGTCCAAGGGATGTGGATAACAGTTTGTTTCATATTTTCTGTTCTTAAATGCAAAGAACTTTTCAATGTATAAATGATCCCGACAATTTCTGCTACATCTGCGGAAAATATGTAATTAAAAAAATCGACGTGCGTTTAGTAAAATAATAGAAGAAATGTATGTGTAATATTTTGGTATACGAGTTAAAAATATGAACGAACCGTGGACACCTAGTATTTTGTGTAATTCGTGCCATGTAAATCTTACTCGATGGAGTAGGGGAAGCATGCGGTAAGTACTTTACAGTTAATGCATTACAATGTGTAGTGGAATAAAACGTTTTAATTTTAGGCAGCACGTGCAATTTGGAATGCCAATGATATGGAGACAACCATTCGTTCACGATACAGACTGCTATTTTTGTCTAAGTAAACAGATTGGAGTAGGAAGGAGCATTCGCTGGAATTACGCTGAAGTAAAATCTTTCACTTTGCCAGTTGCACATTCGGAAACAATACCAATTCCCAAGTGTCCAAGTATAGCTAACGGCCCAATTACGGAAACATCATCAAGTTTAACTGAGTACTCAACTCTGAGCGATTCAAGTTTGAGTCAGAAGTCATCGCTTTTGACACAGTTTCAACTCAATGATCTAGTGAGAGATTTGGAACTGACCAAAGATAAGGCAGAACTACTTGCATCTCGGATGAAACAGTAAAATATTTTGGCCCGAGATGTTAACATATCTTATTATAGAGTCCATCATGATATACCTTACAAACAATTTTATACAACTGTGGATAACATATGCTTTTGCAAGGACATTCCCGGATTGTTCGAGGAACTAAATCAAACATTCAATTCAAAGGAATGGCGGTTATTTGTTTACAGCAGTAAAGAAAGTTTCGATTCCCATTGCTCATGCTGTCAACACTAAGGAATCATAAGAAACAATGGCTAATTTGATAAAAATACATAAAATATAAACAATTGCGATTTAAAAGTAGTTGGGATGTTATGTGGAATGCAAGGCGGATATACAAAATATTGCTGTTTTTTATGCCTCTGGGATAGCCGTGCTCGCGAAGATCATTACAGAAGAAAGAAATGGCCAACAAGAGAACGCATTACATTGGGTGAAAACAACATAAAATACACACCTCTCGTCCAAAAAGAAAACATTATTTTGCCACCTCGGCATATTTAGCTGGGGCTCTTTAAAAATGTTGTAAAAGCCTTAAGGAAAGATGGCAATTCACTCTCACATTTAAAAAGATTATTTAAAAGCCTTTCTTTTCAAAAAATCGAAGAAGGCGTTTTTGATGGGCCTAAAATAAGGAAACTGATTGAAAGATGTAAATTTCGAATCATATTTGACGTCGGATAAAATTGCAGCATGAAGGTCGTTTAAGCCTGTAGTTTCAAATTTCCTTGGATCCAATAAAAGCCCCCAATATGAAACAATGATTAATGATTTGTTAAAAAATTATGAAAAAATTGGTAAGAAATGTATTTATCTATATTTATGTATATAACACATACGTATGCATTCTTCTAACTTATTTTTCGCTTTATGTATTCCAACAGGTGTAAATATGTCCCTCGTAACACATTTCTTGCATTCTCATTTAAACTTTTTCCCCGTGAATCTTGGGACGTAAGTGACGAACATGGCGAAAGGTATCACCAAGAAATGAAGTCCATCGTGCGGCGTTACCAAGGGCACTGAGATGAAAGAATGATGTGGAGATTATATTTGGTTCCTCATTAGAGAAACCGATTCCGAAATCTACAAACGTCAACAAAGAACTCACAATAAACTGAAATATACATAATATAAATAGAAGTAACAAATAAAATCGCTATTTAAACAGAAATTTAAAAAAAAAGATTGAAATTCTCTTACCTCTACCAAAAGGTTTATAATTTCTACATTTATCCATAGATTATTTTCAAATAGGCATTATTTTCTTCGCTGGGATGCAAACTTTTAACAAATAAAATAAAATATTTTTTTCTACTACTTTTCTTCCTTTTCCAATTTGTTTAATGACTGTTACTAAATCACTGTTTCTAAGTGAAAGAGATATTTCAACATCGGTAGCGCACATTAATAGCTTCAATTTAACGTATAAGTCGACCTGATTGGGCATATACTCCAAAAATTGTAGTGGAAATACTAAGGGTAACTTCGACGATAATAGTATTTATACCCTACACCACACTGTGGTACAGGGTATTATAACTTTGTGCATTTGTTTGTAACACCCAAAAGGAGAAGAAATAGACCCATCGTTTATTATACCGATCGACTTAGAATCACTTTCTGAGTTGATTTAGCTATGTCCGTCTGTCTGTCCGTCTGTCCGTCTGTCCGTCTGTCTGTCTGTGCATGTATTTTTGTAATCAAAGTACAGGTCGCAATTATGGTCCGATCTCGACGAAACTTTACACATATCTTTTTTTTGCCCCAAGGACGATCCCTATTGAATTTGGTTAAAATCGGTTCACATTTAGATATAGCCCCCATATATATGTTAGCCCCGATTTGACATGTAAGCGCTGTAAAAACTTTATTTTATATCCGATCAGTATGAAATTCGGCGGAAAGAGGTTTCTTAGCATATGAATGAACACTGTTAAATTTTGAAGAAATCGGTTCAGATTTAGATATAGCCCCCTTATATACGTTACCCCCGATTTGACATGTAAGCGCTGTAAAAATGTTATTTTATATCCGATCAGTGCGAAATTCGGCAGAAAGAGGTTTCTTATTACATGAAGGAATACTGCCAAATTCAGAGAAAATCGGTTCTGATTTAGATATAGCCCCCATATATATGTTACCCCCGATTTCACATGTAAGCGCTGTAAAAACTGTATTTTATATCCGATCAGTATGAAATTCGTCAGAAAGAGGTTTCGTATTATATGAATGAACACTTTTAAATTTGGAAGAAATCGGTTCAGATTTAGATATAGCCCCCATATATACGTTACCCCCGATTTGACATGTGAGCGCTGTAAAAATGTTATTTTATATCCGATCAGTGAGAAAGTCGGCAAAAAGAGGTTTCTTTCTACATGAAGGAATACTCCAAATTAGGAGAAACTCGGTTTAGATTTAGATATAACACCCATATATATGTTACCCCCGATATGACCTGTAAGCGCTGTAAAAACTGTATTTTATATCCGATCAGTGCGAAATTCGGCAGAAAGAGGTTTCTTATTACATGAAGGAATACTGTTGTATTTTACTTCCGATCATTAAAATTTTCCAGAAAGATGTTTCTCAATTTAGGACCGAATATTGCTTAATTTAGCGATTATCGTTTCAGAATTAGATAATATGTTTCTACCCATTTACCAATTATTCCAAATTATTATCGCAATGACCCTTATCGCATTGTTAGGAAGGTGTAGGGTATTATATAGTCGGCCCCGCCCGACTTTCTGCCTTTCCTTACTGGTTTTATATTGGCACACACGCTGTCTTGAACATATGTTCTTAATTGAGTTGAGTTTTGTTTGTGACAGACAAAACAGTTAGACGTGTTTTGCTTGTTCGGCTATTTTATGCTGTGGAAAAAATGGAATTTGCATATAATTTTCTGTAAAAAATTTAATCAAAAGCACTTGAAATGTTGAGAGTGGCATGTGGCGATTGCACTCTGAGTCAGAAAAATCTTTACAAGTGGTACAAGCTTTTTAATGAATGTCTTGAATAACGATGCCAGCCCTGGAAGATCAATCACATCAAAAACCGATGAAAATGTGGAGAAAGTGAAGAAACGTCGAATCGCTATTAGAGAAGTTGCAGAGGATGTCGGCATATCGGTTGGCTATGCCATACAATTTTTTCGGAAATTTTGGGCATGTGGCAGCGAAGTTCGTTCAAAAATTGCTGAAATTTGAACAACAAAACCGTCGCATGTTCGTATTTTTTGGCCGAAAGGATTACCGTAATCATTCCTCAACCACCGAAAACACAAACAATCTCAACTAAGAACATATGTTCGAAACAATTGTGTCAACATTAAAAATCCCTAATCGAATTTACGTAGCTCGAGAAATTTAAAAATTCACCTTTTCTATTGAAAAGACCTTGTATTTAAAATATCCTTAGTTATCTCACTTTGCTCAAGAGCTGATATATATACCGGATATGAGGATTTTGGATCAATTTTCCACCATGTTACCAGCAATATGCACTTGATGGTGTGTCCTCAACACAGTTACCCATATACCAGTATATTTTGGATTCGTATATAAATTCAGTGTCACTGCTCATAAATGTGTATATACGAGTGTGTTTGTTTGTGATAGTCCAGATTTAACTTCAGTGCGTTATTTTATGTTATACAATATTTGCAAAAGTTTTGGTTAAATTTTATTTTTGCTATTTTGTTGTTAATGTTTATATTAAGTTGAAGTGGATTTTAGTCAAAAAAAAAACAGTTTTCAGTGGTTTTTTTATTTGGGGTTTATGTATGCTTTTGGTTCTTTTTTTGCGTACAATGCCATTTATGCTATGATAAGCTTATTATCACATGATGACACAAAGTTTATTCCTCATGTGGTCAATGAAAAAAATCTCGATTTAAAGGGGATATACTCGTACGGATGTGGCATCCAATAATCTTTAATAAGATTTCAGTTTAATTGGCAGCACGATTGTTTATGTGATTTTCTAAATTAAAGGCCAACTGATTTATTACAAACAAATTTTAACAAAATTTCATTATTTTGGATTTTCCATAATAAGAAGTAATGATTCTCCGCCATATGATGTATTTTTTCCTAAATTATGCATTCATATTTCACACTTCAAACGCTTTGAATTCTTTGGGGAAAGTTTGCATTATTCTACCAACAATTTGAATTCCTTTTCCTGGGGCGAAATACCTCCGAAGATGTCGTATGTACCAAACTTTTAATAATACTAATACTAATACTAATACTAATACTAATACTAATACTAATACTAATACTAATACTAATACTAATACTAATACTAATACTAATACTAATACTAATACTAATACTAATACTAATACTAATACTAATACTAATACTAATACTAATACTAATACTAATACTAATACTAATACTAATACTAATACTAATACTAATACTAATACTAATACTAATACTAATACTAATACTAATACTAATACTAATACTAATACTAATACTAATACTAATACTAATACTAATACTAATACTAATACTAATACTAATACTAATACTAATACTAATACTAATACTAATACTAATACTAATACTAATACTAATACTAATACTAATACTAATACTAATACTAATACTAATACTAATACTAATACTAATACTAATACTAATACTAATACTAATACTAATACTAATACTAATACTAATACTAATACTAATACTAATACTAATACTAATACTAATACTAATACTAATACTAATACTAATACTAATACTAATACTAATACTAATACTAATACTAATACTAATACTAATACTAATACTAATACTAATACTAATACTAATACTAATACTAATACTAATACTAATACTAATACTAATACTAATACTAATACTAATACTAATACTAATACTAATACTAATACTAATACTAATACTAATACTAATACTAATACTAATACTAATACTAATACTAATACTAATACTAATACTAATACTAATACTAATACTAATACTAATACTAATACTAATACTAATACTAATACTAATACTAATACTAATACTAATACTAATACTAATACTAATACTAATACTAATACTAATACTAATACTAATACTAATACTAATACTAATACTAATACTAATACTAATACTAATACTAATACTAATACTAATACTAATACTAATACTAATACTAATACTAATACTAATACTAATACTAATACTAATACTAATACTAATACTAATACTAATACTAATACTAATACTAATACTAATACTAATACTAATACTAATACTAATACTAATACTAATACTAATACTAATACTAATACTAATACTAATACTAATACTAATACTAATACTAATACTAATACTAATACTAATACTAATACTAATACTAATACTAATACTAATACTAATACTAATACTAATACTAATACTAATACTAATACTAATACTAATACTAATACTAATACTAATACTAATACTAATACTAATACTAATACTAATACTAATACTAATACTAATACTAATACTAATACTAATACTAATACTAATACTAATACTAATACTAATACTAATACTAATACTAATACTAATACTAATACTAATACTAATACTAATACTAATACTAATACTAATACTAATACTAATACTAATACTAATACTAATACTAATACTAATACTAATACTAATACTAATACTAATACTAATACTAATACTAATACTAATACTAATACTAATACTAATACTAATACTAATACTAATACTAATACTAATACTAATACTAATACTAATACTAATACTAATACTAATACTAATACTAATACTAATACTAATACTAATACTAATACTAATACTAATACTAATACTAATACTAATACTAATACTAATACTAATACTAATACTAATACTAATACTAATACTAATACTAATACTAATACTAATACTAATACTAATACTAATACTAATACTATACTAATACTAATACTAATACTAATACTAATACTAATACTAATACTAATACTAATACTAATACTAATACTAATACTAATACTAATACTAATACTAATACTAATACTAATACTAATACTAATACTAATACTAATACTAATACTAATACTAATACTAATACTAATACTAATACTAATACTAATACTAATACTAATACTAATACTAATACTAATACTAATACTAATACTAATACTAATACTAATACTAATACTAATACTAATACTAATACTAATACTAATACTAATACTAATACTAATACTAATACTAATACTAATACTAATACTAATACTAATACTAATACTAATACTAATACTAATACTAATACTACTAATACTAATACTAATACTAATACTAATACTAATACTAATACTAATACTAATACTAATACTAATACTAATACTAATACTAATACTAATACTAATACTAATACTAATACTAATACTAATACTAATACTAATACTAATACTAATACTAATACTAATACTAATACTAATACTAATACTAATACTAATACTAATACTAATACTAATACTAATACTAATACTAATACTAATACTAATACTAATACTAATACTAATACTAATACTAATACTAATACTAATACTAATACTAATACTAATACTAATACTAATACTAATACTAATACTAATACTAATACTAATACTAATACTAATACTAATACTAATACTAATACTAATACTAATACTAATACTAATACTAATACTAATACTAATACTAATACTAATACTAATACTACTAATACTAATACTAATACTAATACTAATACTAATACTAATACTAATATACTAATACTAATACTAATACTAATACTAATACTAATACTAATACTAATACTAATACTAATACTAATACTAATACTAATACTAATACTAATACTAATACTAATACTAATACTAATACTAATACTAATACTAATACTAATACTAATACTAATACTAATACTAATACTAATACTAATACTAATACTAATACTAATACTAATACTAATACTAATACTAATACTAATACTAATACTAATACTAATACTAATACTAATACTAATACTAATACTAATACTAATACTAATACTAATACTAATACTAATACTAATACTAATACTAATACTAATACTAATACTAATACTAATACTAATACTAATACTAATACTAATACTAATACTAATACTAATACTAATACTAATACTAATACTAATACTAATACTAATACTAATACTAATACTAATACTAATACTAATACTAATACTAATACTAATACTAATACTAATACTAATACTAATACTAATACTAATACTAATACTAATACTAATACTAATACTAATACTAATACTAATACTAATACTAATACTAATACTAATACTAATACTAATACTAATACTAATACTAATACTAATACTAATACTAATACTAATACTAATACTAATACTAATACTAATACTAATACTAATACTAATACTAATACTAATACTAATACTAATACTAATACTAATACTAATACTAATACTAATACTAATACTAATACTAATACTAATACTAATACTAATACTAATACTAATACTAATACTAATACTAATACTAATACTAATACTAATACTAATACTAATACTAATACTAATACTAATACTAATACTAATACTAATACTAATACTAATACTAATACTAATACTAATACTAATACTAATACTAATACTAATACTAATACTAATACTAATACTAATACTAATACTAATACTAATACTAATACTAATACTAATACTAATACTAATACTAATACTAATACTAATACTAATACTAATACTAATACTAATACTAATACTAATACTAATACTAATACTAATACTAATACTAATACTAATACTAATACTAATACTAATACTAATACTAATACTGAGCAAAAGGGTTAAATATGGTACCAGGATGCCATGGTAGCTTTTGGAACATAAACAGGAAACATATCGTCGGCTTAATGCTATTTTGGTCCATACGCCATTTTTGTGTTTTTGTGAGTTAGGAGTTGATAATATGGGTTCCAAGCATGCTCTTTCAGAATCTGCAATCATTTTTTTCCTATCTCGCCTAGTTTTCGAGATATTGGTAGGGTAAATTTGTTTTACTCTGAATAACGGGAAATAATTTAGATTTTTTTGTTCTATGTCTCAATTTTTCTATCGCCCTATATTTTTCACTCAGTATTTTACGTTTTTTCGATCACAATATGTAAATTAGTGTCCATCCATACCGACCCTTTTTGTGGTCCATGTAATACAAATACGAAAAAATAGTAAAATAAAAGTGGATATGGACCAAAATGCCAAGTAGAAAAATTGTTATAACTTGCTTATTTTTGGATGTAATGGCATAGAAATGCATGAGAATCATACAAACACTATGAAATAAAAAGTGTGTAACTCTTCAGTCCCGTTTTTACTCAAACAATAAATTGCGTTTTCTCCGTTCATAAAAAATGGCGTATGGAACAAAATAGCATTAAGCCGACGATATGTACTTATTGTACAAGGTGGAGCGCAGTAATTTGCTTATTTGGGAATGAAATAAAAATGTTATGAACCTTAGAAAAATTTATTTTATATTTTAATTATATTGAACAGTAAGGGAATTTTTAAATTACATGGTTTTATTTATTTATTTTTAGCTAATAGCAGCCGTAAATATAGCAATATATATACATATAAAAAATAAATAACATTTAAAACAAAAAGAAAAAGTAAATAAATGAAAAGAAATAGGAATAAGAGGAGATTAAAAAACAAACAAACAAAATTTAACTGAAGCAGAAATTAGAAAGGGGACATGTAGGGTCAGGAACTACATTAAAGTAAATAGATGGTAAAGATGGAACAGAACGTAGCAATAACAAGGCGAAAACAGGAACAGAGCGTAGCAGGAACAGAATACAGCAGGATCAGGGGGTAGCAAGACCAGAGCACAGCGGGAGCAAAGTGTTTCAGGATCGAGACGTTGAAGAATCAGAGTATGGCAAGAATAGAGAATAGCAGGAACAGAGTGTTTCAGGAAAAGAGTATACCAGGAAGAGATCACAACAGGACACTGGGAGTTGCAGGAATATGGGTATGTTCTGTAGCAAGGTGATTTGAAATCACGGTACGGATTTCAAATCATCATGTACGGATACTGACAGGAACAAAACAAAACAATTTAAATAATGTATCTGACAAATGTCGACCTTCGCTATCCACACACTGCTGCATACGTTTTCTGAAGTTTTCATGAACTCTAGCAAGCATGTTAGGTCTTCCAAGGTGTTGGGACGGTTCCTGTTGGAACCTCTATCCTCTAATTGCATTGCCTCAAGAGTCGGCTGAAAAAAAACCTGTATCATAGTCAAGTACCGTTCGGAGTTCACAGTTACGGCAAGACGGTTATCCTGGAAAAATATCCGTTTGAAAAATTCGCTTCAACACAAGATGACCTCTCCTCACGTGTCCAATGCATGATGGCAACCGAGAGGCAGACGAATACAAATCTCCCGTCAGCCACTATAAGCCACGCACACACTCCACTCTCTTCGACCAACAGTGTCGTCACAGCCTGCAGTGCAAAAAGCAAATTCTCGCGCTACACCACCCTGTATAAAAATAACTAAATCTAACTAGGTTGACTCGTTTGTTCTGGCTAAACATATCAAATTCTGCTCATAATGCTGAAAGCTTCTAAGACATGTTAAACTCCCCTAAAACCCTTTAAGTCACTATAAATATAAAAAGTTACAATACAGGTAAACACTTTACAAACCTCCGTAAATGTTGCGTGCTTAGGAATAATTCGAAATTGTCAGCAATATGGTAAATATACCGAAACTATGAGGAAAAACACCTTGCACAGCAATTTTTGTTCTATAGTCACAATTTACATCAATTGAACATTGGGGGTAAAAAGTGCGAACAAATTTTAAACATGAGACGCTGACACGAACGAACGAATGTTAAGTTACCTTACCTCCTACTTGTCATTAGTTGGTAATCCTCAAAGTTTTCAACAGGAAATTCCTTTCAATGAGTCGTGTTACGCAGCGTTAAAGTAGGATATTATTATTATTGTGCAACGTTTACTCGACACACTCATATATCGGATGCCATGACTACTTTGAATTGACATCAGTTCCAAAGAACCTAATCTGGGGATATGAATACGAAGGTATATATATCATCTCAGTAAGGCATTACTCTCATAATCCTATTTTGTGTTGAATACTCGTGAGAGGGAACTATAAGACATTTCCTACGAAGACTCTAACAAGGATTAAAAACAAACATAATTTAAGCCGCTTACTTTAAGGAAGATAATAATAACAAATAATTTAAAATATCTTTACATCAGAGAAAAAAAGTT
This sequence comes from Eudasyphora cyanicolor, assembly GCA_963930755.1. Classification (NCBI taxonomy): domain Eukaryota; kingdom Metazoa; phylum Arthropoda; class Insecta; order Diptera; family Muscidae; genus Eudasyphora; species Eudasyphora cyanicolor. The sequence continues at coordinate 120,318,882 of OZ005736.1, forward strand.
AAAATAAGATAAAATATTATTAAAAATACATATGTATATATAATATATAATAAACGGATGAGGACAAAATAGCGAGAAATTGAATACAACTTTTATCTTGCAAGTATATTTATAGTATTTATTGTTGATTGTGCTTCAACATACAGCAGCGTAAGGTATTACTTACGATGCTGTATGCTGAGTAAACAACTTAAACTCAATACTCAGAGACTCATATTTGCCACCAAAGAAATGACGTAAGGAACTACCGGCGGCCAGTCTATTGGGTCCATTGGTTACAGTGTACAATAAGATTGCTTATACCATTTCAATACCTTCATTACGAAATAGGCTAAGTCGATTTAGAGTCATCTCATTTTTAAATTCTAAATATGCGAATCAACATTTGTTGTTTATCCGTCCCATCAAAAGTTATCTACAAAATAGTAGAGGTCATTCGATTTACTTTATAAAGGAAATTTAAAATTTTCCTAAAACTTCGATCGCCTCTCCAGAAAAACTAGCTGTTTTGTCTTAGCATACTTTCAAATAGCGGTATCGATTTGTAAATCAACATACATAGTGGGGGAATTTGGCAAAAAATGTACGGGGTTGTTCAATAGAAAAGGTGAATTTGGAAATTTCTCGGGCTGCGTGCATTCGATAAGTGTTTTTATACCCTACACCACACTGTGGTACAGGGTATTATAAGTTTGTTTCACGGCAGATGTTTGTAACACCTGAAAATAACACAGCTAGACCCACCTTAAAGTATACCGATCGACTCAGAATCACTAGCTGAGTCGATTTAACGATGTCTGTCCGTCCGTCCGTCCGTCTGTCCATGTAAAGTTGGTCGTCGATTTGCAGTTTAGAGTATTTCGCGGCTGTTAAGATCGCTATTGAATTTGGTTGAAATCGGTTCAGATCTAGATATAGCTCCCATATATATCTTTCGTCCGATTTGGTCCTTTAGTCCTATAGAAGCTGTATTTTACATCCGATTGTTTTGAACTTTAGAATGGTAGAGTTTCTTGATCCATGAACAAACATTGCCGAATTTGAAGAAAATCGGTTAAGATTTAGCTATAGCTCCCATATATATGTTTCGTCCGATTTGGCCCTTTGGTCCTATAGAAGCTGTATTTTACATCCGATCGTTTTGAAATTTAGAATGGTAGAGTTTCTTGATCCATGAACCAACATTGCCGAATTTGAAGAAAATCGGTTCAGATTTAGCTATAGCTCCCATATATATGTTTCGTCCGATTTTGCTCTTTAGTCCTGAAGAAGCTGTATTTTACATCCAATCATTTTGAAATTTAGAATGGTAGAGTTTCTTGATTCATGAACCAACACTACCGAATTTGAAGAAAATCGGTTAAGATTTAGCTATAGATCCCATATATATGTTTCGTCCGATTTGGCCCTTTAGTCCTATAAAAGCTGTATTTTATATCCAAACATTTTGAAATTTAGAATGGTAGAGTTTCTTGATCCATGAACCAACATTGCCGAATTTGAAGAAAATGGGTAAAGATTTAGCTATAGCTCCCATATATATGTTTCATCCGATTTGGCTCTTTAGATCCAATCGTTTTTATACCCTACACCACACTGTGGTACATGGTATTATTTAAGTATAAAATGTCCAAAAGTAAACTTATTTAAACAATTTATACATGAATTACAAAATTTATATATCAGAGTTATTCAATATTACGAGAGTGGTGTAGGGTATTATATAGTCGGCACCGCCCGACTTTAGCCTTTCCTTACTGGTTTATATGATGAGTTTGTCTGTGTTTAGTTTGTTTGTGAGAGACATAACAGTTAGAAGTGTTTTGCTTGTTCGGCGATTCGGTTTAACAAACAAATTTTTCATAAACGGTCTTTCAAATACAGCAATTTAATAATTAGTTTTATGGTGATCACGAATCTGTTATTTGATCTATAATAATATAGTTTTGGAGATAAGTGTTTTACACATATTTAAAAAAATTATATTTTGCAACTTTTAAAATAGTCATATCTCAAAAACTTTATGACAAATTTTAGATAAAAAAACAAATTCGTGATCACGATATCAAAGTGAATAAGATCTGCGATTTGAGAGACTTATTTCGATTTTTGTTTCAAATTTGAAAATCAAGAAAAAAATCAAAACTAAAAAAAACGGTTTCGACCATCAGTAATTGGGTAATTCCAAAACAAATTAATCGAAAAGCGAACTTTATAAAAATGAAACCTTTCGATTTAAAAAAAAATTGGCACAATGATTATACAAATGCGTTCAAATTGTATGGCGTTTTTACTTTTTTTAAAATTGTATGTAGTTTTTTTTGGTATAGAGCTCCAAATGTACCTATCTCAAAGATTTTCCTCAAAATTATCATTTGTTGAATCAGCCATATCTTCTTAAACGATTCTCGTATTTTGAATATATTAATACCAATGAAAAGCTCTGCTGCTCCTTTTCAATGTGAAGATGTGAATATATCGAATATATACTTAATCCTTGATATACTAAAAAAAATGTCAGCTCATTGATTTGGCACTCAATTCAGAGAATTGAACGCGAAGGTAGCCTCGAAAATAAAACTTCATCGTTTAGTCAAGTTGGCGCAATTAATAATTTATTGACTATAGGATTTTTTTTTGCTCAAGGTGAATTTTTAGCACTTTTTATATATTTTTTTCTCGGCATCCCGTACGGAATATCTCTTTTGTGTCTGAAGCAAAATTGTTAATATTGAATAGGAGAAAAAAATGCGAAACAAAAGTGCCTTAAAAATCGCAACTCATTCGTACCAAATATCCATCAATAATCTTTACATTTTGAAGAGCAGGACATTTTTGTATGAGCACTTAGAAATTTTAAAATTTGTAGTTGTTATGCCCCTTTTCTAAATGAGCGATATATATTTTATTCCGCACAACTTTATTTAGCCTTTCCTGGTTTAATTAAACGGACGTCATAATTATTATAATTTAAAATGTTTTGTACTCCTTAAAAAAGTTACAAATTCTATGCCAAATGGCAACATTCGTTTTGATTGCTTCGAAAGTTTGTGTATGTATACTTCTCTTAAAAACAGTTTATACGTGTTTCAAGAAAAAAATTTTAAAAAATGTTTTCAAAAGTTATGAGCAATTTAAAGATGGTGGACTTATTATTTTTGTTCATTCAATTGCTTGTAACTCCTAAAATACGAGTACTTGATAGATTTTGATGTACTTCAACTTGTTTTGAAGGTACTGTTATTAACTTTCAAAAACTAAAAACCTTCTTGTAACATTCCATAATAATTTTTAAAGCTTTTACGATTAGATTAGAATCTTTTAGCTTTGATTTTAAAAAATGATTACACTAATTGTTTTTTTTTTTGAAAATTAAATGTCATGTTCTTAGACGTCTTTTTTAGCGACAGTGATGGGATCTATTTTTTTAGATTTTTATCAAAACACCTTCTAAAAAGCAATTAAAATTTCTGTGAATGTAAAATTTTGAGTCATTTGGTCACCTGTATCAAAACGTATCATACGATTTATCCAGACGGACAAGAGCACGGGCATATATCAAATGCCTAAGAATATCCTGGAATTTCTCCCACATATATACAATGGGATTTATGTGGCCCCTTGTAAGTGTTACATTACTTTCCAACCAAAAAAAATTATCATTCACCCAACAAAAAAATATGGAAGTTATTCCAAAGGAATTTCCAAATATGTTCTTTTGAAGTATTCGTGAAAAATATAAAATATTACAAGGTTGTTAGGGAAAATAGTAAGTAAGTAAGAAAGTTCAGTCGGGTAAATCTTAAATTTATTTATTTTTAGCTCTAATTAAATTATTATCAATTTAAATTCCATTTAATAAATTTAAAGTATGTACTGGAATAAAAGCTGTTTTCTTTTGGTACAAAATGGTTCATTTGTGTGGGATGTACGTTAAGGGGCGTGCCAATAACGCCCACTTTTCTGTGGACTATAGGTACTATAAAAGCATTACACTGTACAAAATTTCTAGTATTTATATGTACTGGTATTAAAGTTATAAGCTGGTAACTTTTGGTACAAAATGGTCCATTTGTGTGGGAGGTACCAAAACGGTCGTGCCAAAAACGCCAAATTTTCTCTGGACTCTAGTTACTATAAAAAGATTACACTGTAAAAAATTTCAAGTATTTCTATGAACTAATATTAAAGCCATAAGTAGTTAACTTTTGGTGCAAAATGGCCCATTCGTGTGGGAGGTACCAAAAAGGGAGTGGCCACTTCGCCCGTTTTTCTTGACGTGTTAGCGACTAGCAAACTAATACTGTGTGTGAAATTTCAGAAGATTCGAGTAAGTAGTATATATGTATGTAAGTTATTAAAGAATCAATATTTCACTAAAAGTTAACCCTTTGTGGGGGAGGTACTAAAAGCTTAGCCGGAGATAGATAAAAATATTACCGCATACCAAATTTCAAGACAATCGGTTACTCCTCCTCCCTTGAGTTATCGTGCGCACCAGCCAGCAGACAGACGGACGGACATTGCTCAAATGACTTAAAATGATCCAAAACGGATTTCCGCCGAATGTACTTAGGGTCTTAGTTCACTCCATCGATGTGTTACACTTTTGGCTCGTAGCAAATGAGATATACCCTCCTCTCTAAGGTGAGGGGATAAAAATGTAATACGTTTGAAAAAACTAAAAAAAAAATTGAACAAAAAAGTTAAATACTCGATGTGGGATTTGAACCCGCACACACCGATTAAAATAATAATGAAATAAAAAGGACATCCAAAGCAATGAATGAGACCCAATTTTGCACAATTTACTAAAAAGTAGTCTTATATATCTCAGAACAGTAGTAATTCGAACTCGTTTGTGGCCCAGCGTTTTTGGTGTGATGTTATGCTGATACGGCGCAAGGAGAAGAGAGCAAGGTTCAAATCACGGCAAGACCAAAAATTTCACTTTGAATAATTAACTTAAAAGTTTCTAAATATAAAATTAAAAAAAAAATAATTTAAAGAAAATGTTTAAACAAATTAACATTTTGGAGGAGAAATGTTTACGTTCCAATAGCATTCAAAAAATTACATTTGCATTGCTTCCTAAGCACTGGTGCAAATTGACATCAAAAAAATTGCATTATGGCGCGACAGGCACTTGTTAAATTTATTGGTGAAGATCCCTTTTTGAACAACTTCCGGATTATAAGATTAGGATTTGTATCACTTCTTTGGATGCTTTTTTGGTGGGTAGTAAAGTGGTGGTTAATTTATGATACTTCCATACCTCCATTTTAAATAATGCTTTGCGCAGATATATATGTAGTGTTTCAGGAGAGGCGATCAAAGTATGATGATTTTTTTTATTTGTGGTGAATTTCATTATAATGCAAATCGAATGACCTGTACTGTTTAGTGAATAACTTTTGATTGGGTTGATAGATATACACAAAATTTTGAAAGAATATAACTTATATAGAATACTTAGAAATTAAAAATGCAATCTCCCTAAAAACATTCTAAGTCGACTTAGCATGATTTAGAATGGAGGTATCGAAATCTAGTAATAATTTTTAAATTACACAGTACAGCATTTTTCAGCTCATTGATTTGGGGCTCAATTCTGAGAATTGGACGTGAAAGTAGCCCCAAAAATAAGAACTTCAGCATCACGTTTAGTCAAGTTGGCTCAATTAATAATTATATGGCTTCACGATTTTTTTTGCTCAAGGTGGATTTTTTTACCTATTTTTCTATATTTTAAAAGGGTTATATCTCGGTATACCGTACGGAATATCTCTTTTGTATCTTTCAAAATCGCAAAATTAACATTTTTATACCCTCATACGATGGTATAAATTACTTGCTACGGACCAAAAGTGTAACACATCGAAGGAGTGACCTAAGACCCTAAGTATGTTCGGCGGATATCCATTTTGGGTCATTTTAAGTCGAATGAGCAATGTCCGTCCGTCCGCCCGTCTGCTGGCTGGTGTGAACGATATCTCTCGAAAGGAGTAACCGATTGACTTCAAATTTGGTATGTGGTAATATTTTTATCTATCTCCGGATAAGTTCGAGATGGGCCATATTGGACCACTCCTTCTAAAGGGTCCGCCAAATAACTTTTTTTTTTTTGAAAATGCTATAAAAAAACTACTGAAAACGCATTGGATGGTCAGTTGGCTTCAACTTCTGAACCAATTGGACTTTGCATGGCGTCATACCAAGGTCTTTATGCAAAATTCGTCTCAATGATGTCTCCGAAATGTTCAATTGTTGAGAACGACGGTGAATTGATGCTGATGGCGCTTCACGCACACTTTCTGCCACAGCAGCAATATTCTTCCCTTCCATAGGGTTAAAATGTAGTGAGATATTGATTCTTTAATAACAACTATACCACCTATTCGAATCTTCTGAAATTCCACACATAGTATTAGTCGCTATCACTTCGAGAAAAATGGGCAAAGTTTCCACGGCCTTTTTGGTACCTCCCACACAAATATACCATTTTGCACCAAAAGCTAACCCTTTTTAACATGTATAACAGTTTATAGAAATACATGAAATTTAGTACAGTGTTATGCTTTTATAAAGCCTACTGGCCAGTGAAAAATTGGCGTTATCACCACGCCTCTTTTTGTACCTCCCACACAAAATGGTCAAATCATACCAAAATTTAATATCTCATGGCGTTAATAAGTATACCAGAACACATAAACGATTATAATTCGACACAGTGCAATTTAAAGTATCTACTGTTCAGCAGAAAATAGGTGTATTTGTTAAACCCCTTCTGGTACCTCCCACACAAATTGACTGAATAATTCGTGTAATATTCCGTATTACATTACTCACAAAGTGAGGGTATACCTTAGTCGGTTCATTCGACTGACACATTCATACTTGTTTCCCCATGTTTCACAATTTTTGCTCAATAACTGGATTACAAATCCACAACAATATTCATCTTCGTTGAAGTTGACGCTTGTGGTTCTGATGATCTTGTTATCTTTTGTTCAGTGTCATCTTAATCTTTGGTGCTTTCATCCTCAAACTACATAACAGATATTCCGTACGGTATGCCATGATACAACCGTGTTAAAATATAGAAAAAGTTCTAAAATTTAATGGCCCAAATTCGTATGGCCATTAAATTATTAATTGAGCCAACTTGACTAAACGAATGATGCAGAAGATTCTATTTTTGGGGCTACTTTCACATCCAAATCTCATAATTGAGTTATTATCTTAATTTTAACCCTTAAACATAATAACAAATATTTATTAGCAATAGTCCCACAGTGCCATGTTATACAAACAACACTTCGAAATATATACCCCAGAGGGGGAAACTCTATAAGGGAACAAAATGTTGAACAACAGCAGCAACAAGCGAACAGATAAACATAGATTGCAGCCAGTGAAAGCAAAAAAAACAAATCGAATGAAAAATGTCAATGATTCTACGCGAATATTTTGTGTAATACGACAAACCAACAAAAGCTATAAAACTGTAGCTAGAATTCCAGACAACCGCTGGCAATAGGCAATTCCCCATCCATCCCGTCACCAATACAAACGAACGTAGAAACGACGTAGAACACAGGCTTCGACTATTATCCTCTTAAGTATAAATAAGGATATGTCCCTCAATTGCATTGAAAGGAATACCAAAGGAGACAGACAGATACAGCGAACGTGTTATTCGCACTGCAAGTATGACATCCGTAGCAGGAATTCAGTTTGAATTCCGAATGAGTACGAGTGTCGATATCATAACTGCCGCTACGTAATAATAATCGGATACTACTAAAGTTAAAGATGCGATTTGTGTTAAATTTAATGAATATCTCTTTGCATGCAGGAAAGTGTACTTAATTCAAGTATCCGTATTTATAATTTGTATACGTATATTAAAATAGTGGAAATTAATTAATGAAATAAAATATAAGTACATAAAACAATTACAGTTGGGTAAATGGGATAAATAACCCCACTGTGAGTAATTTAATATTGACGGCCTGTTTCTGCATTTCTAACGAAAGTCTCTGCGAACGAAAACCAGGCACTCACTTTCGTCAGGAATTTGGTTTCTCTAAAGCTGATTGCCAGATCGGCAAACGTTATCAACCCTGTTAAAGTGCTGCAAATATACGGGCAATGTCAGATTGTTAGGCAAAAGTGAATTGACAGTTCAGACGATTGCAAGAAAACATTACAATTTCATATACATATTTACAATATATTTTGTAAATATTTATATGCAGGATTGCCAATAAAAATACATTATAGACAGTGTTGCAAATAAAATGATTTTCTGGCAATGGCGCCGTTGTCACATGCATAAACTTCGAACATATAACAATCAGCAAATTATCTCGCAATGACTTTTCTGCTAACGATGCAAAACAAAAATTGTATGTTCACACGGTTGTAAATTCACAGGGTTGCATTTTGTCCGCCATTTTTCTGGCAATGTTGTCCGATCTGCAAATCGTCTGTACTTACCTTACAGACGATTGTTAACCTGGCCCCACATCAATGACGTTAGCAATTTACCAATTGGAAAATAATGTAATTGCCAGATCAATAATTTCGCAACTTCCGGTTTAAAAAAGCACATATTTTTGTATGGTCGGCCATAGTAAATCCACCTCTGTACCCTTTACACTAGCCGTGGCTAAAAAAATCAACCCTGGGTGGGTCATCAAGACTCTCTTTTGTTTTTCTCTCTCTCTCACGTCACTCTCATTGTGCACTGATGATTTTTGTCCATCTTAGCGAGCTGCCAATGTTGACTTCTTTATGCTTAAATATGTATTCATATTTATATAATTTTATTATTATTTAATTGTTTTTACCATAATTATATTAACATATACTTATTTTTGCTTTTAATAACGTTTTTTTGTCATTGTTCCTATCTGTCAACAAATAAAATAACGTAACTCGATCTGACATTTGTGTTCGCCCAGATGACAGCAAAGAGAGATAGAGAAACCAAAAGTTACACTGAAATGATAACGTTTTCGTACGAGCTCGTTATCTGGCGACTTGTCGTTGCGATGCTAGTTAGTGAAAACCAAATCAGCTGTTTGTCGTCTGGCGAAAGCAAATTTTTAACGAAACGAAAGCTAAATTTTAAGTTACAGAAACAGACTGTAAACGTTGTCCAGATCAATACCAACTTCGACCATAAAAAATTAATAATCATCTCTCGATAGCGCAATCCATTCACCGTAACTGTTGATCCAACCTCATTTTCGAAATAGTAAGGTCCAATGACCCCGCCGGAACATAAACCGCACCAAACAGTCACACGTTGAGGATGGAGAGGCTTCTCAATAATAACTCTTGGGTTTTACGAGCCCCAGATGCGACAATTTTGCTTGTTGACGTAGCCACCGAGGAGGAAATGTGCTTCATCAGTCAAGATGATTTTTCGATGATTTTCGAATTTTAATAATTTCAATGCGTTGTTGAATCGTGTATCGTTCCATTTTTAGTAATGGCGCAGTTTCTACTTGTCAAAGAATAAAAGCTTCAAAAGTGACAGCTACCGAAATACCGGGTGATTCAAAATAAAACCTCTTGTTGGAAAACCCTGTATAACTTTCGAAGTATATTTCATGAAGATATGTATGTTAAAAAATATGGCTACGCCATCAATTATTCGAATGCGTCTCGGAAAAAAGTTGAAGTGCAGTGTCCATCATAACTCTGTGATGGATTGTCTAAAATCAAAACACCAAAATTATTTCGTTAGATTATCGTTTGCCACAGGAGGGATTTTCGAAAGTTATATTTTTCAATTTTTGGGAACACTTGGAAGTGAAAAACGAGTTTTTTGCAAAAAAAATCGGCAAATTTGTTATTGTAAAATAAAAAATATTAACAAATTTGAAAAAATCTCTCCAGCGTTACCACGTAAATTGTCTACAGATGTAGCGTTCAAAATTTCTAAATGGTCGGTTTGGTAGTTTTGATGGACACTGACTTTTAAATCGTGGGTTGTGGTAAAATCGCTTTAAAGTTTTTGTGATGTTCTGAGTCTCGTATGTGTCTACTGTACCTTCGTTAGTTTTGCTCTGATTCATCTCTAATTTTCACACAAAATTTTTAAGGGGTCCTCCATTCAAAAATAAAAATAAAAAAAAAATAAAAAAACTTTAGCTCCCCCTTAAAATTTTTAGATAAATATTGAAAATTATATTGTTTTAATTTGATCTTTTTATTCCCTCAACTTAGAGAGGAGGGTACATATCATTTGCTACGAGACAAAACTGTAACACATCGAAGGAGTGACCTAAGAACCCAAGTATGTTTGGTGGAAATTTGATTTGCATAATTTTAAATCATTTGAGCAATGTCCGTCCGTCTGTTTGTCTGCTGGCTAGCGCGCACGATAACTCTCGGAAGGATTAACCGATTGACTTCCAACTTGGTATGCGGATTTTTTTTTCTCCATCTCCGGCTATGTTCGAAGATGAGCCATATTGGTCCACTCCTTCTAGTACCTCCGCCACAAAGGGTTAATTTTTGTGAAATATTGATTCTTCAATACTGTCTATATACTATACTACTTACCCGAATCTTCTGAAATTCCACACATCGTATTTGTTTATTAGTCTCTAACGCGTCAAGAAAAATGGCAATTTGGGTACCTTCCACACAAATGGAGCACTTTGCTCCAAAAGTTAACTGCCGTTCATACAAATACTTGAAATTTTGTACAGTGTAATGCGTTTGTAGTATCTAGAATCCAGAGAAAAGTTGCCGTTATTTTGGCGCCCCTTTTGTCACCTCCCACACAATGGTCCATTTTAAACCAAAATTAACCGTTTATATCTTTAATATCAGTTCATAAAAATCTTTAAGTTTTGTACAGCGTAATGCTGTTATAGTACCTATAGCCCAGAGAAAAGTGGGCATTATTGGCATGTCCATTTTGGTACCTCCAACACAAATTTACTATTTTGAACCAAGACATAAAAGCTTATCACTTGAATAGCGGTACATATTTTATAGATATTAAATGGAATTTTGTTATTTATTTTTTTATATGAATTACAATACAAAGTAAATTTATATTCTAATTGTACGGTGCAAGGAAAAGCCGGGTAACAAAGACCATGTGGCTATATTTTGCAGCGACAGACCAGAGCCTCTGGTGGGAATTGAACCCACGATCCCCAAACTCATATTCGAGCACGCTATATGAGTTACTTTTATAATCATCAACAAGTTCAGAAGATCTATTCAAAGCTATACCGAAAAATATTACTACTTTATCTAGTGGAAGATTTAAATCTGCTCTCCAATATTAAAATTCTATCGTATCATCAGTCAAATCTACGTATTAGCTTTTACATAACGTTGAATTAAACGAAACAAACTTTGTTATGCGTTTTGTTTTATACCCTCCACCATAGGATGAGGGGTATATTAATTTTGTCACTCCGTTTGTAACACCTCTAAATATTGATCAGAGACCCCATAATCGTCGTAAAATTCTAAGACGATTTAGCCATGTCTGTCCGTCCTTCTGTTGCAACGCTGCAGTCCGTAATAATAGAGCTAGGTTGATCAAATTTGGTAGAAATATTTCTTGTAGTTGCAGGTTATTTGGGATTGCACATGGGCATATCGGTCAATGTTTTGATATAGCTCCCCTATAGAGGTCGCTCCAAAATACGGCAATTTAGCAGAAACTTTGCAGTTTGAGTTCTATTTCGACAAAATTCATCACTGCAAAAATTTTGTAAATATGGTCATATTTTGTTATAGTCACCCTGTAGAGGTCGCTCCAAAATATATGTATTTAAGCCATAAATACCACATTTTCTAAATACTTTAACGGAATCTTTGCAGTTTGTATTCAATTTAGACCATAATTCATCGCAGTAAACATTTTTTTAATCAGTTCATATTTTGTTATAGTCCACCTATAGATTTCGCTCCCAAAAAGGCTTATTTAAGCCATAAACACAACATTTTCTAAAAACTTTAGCTGAAACTTTGTAGTTTGTATTTTATTTTGGCCAGAATTCATATCAGTAAAATTTATAAAAATCAAATTTTATTTTGTTGTAGTCCCCTTGTAGATATTGCTCTCAAAAATGCCATTTTAAGCCATAAATACCACATTTTTCCGGTGAAGAGTTTGGCTAAAGAATTTGTGGCCTAAAATTTGGCTAAAAACTGCAGCGTTCCCTTTTTAATAATTTACTCAAACAAAAACATGATTTGCTCCATATCCAAAGATTTTTCCAGCAATAAAATTTAATGCAATCCATGGTGGAGTGTATAAGGGGATGTAATTTTTGTTGGCAAAATATTCTTTCCAAATATTGGTAAATATGTTTTTATAATCTTTAAAAGTACTTATAGTTGCCGCAATCGTTTATAACGCCTCTCAGAGCCTCATTTGTTGTATGCAAATTTTGCTTACATTACACTGTGCAACAAGAAAATCTTTCCCGAACGAGACCAACTGGACATGATAGTACACCACTAGTATATCACAACTAGGGATGTAACGAAAGTGACTTTAGCGAAAGCGAATGCGAATGCGATAGCGAATGCGAATGCGAATATTGAAATATATTTCTTGCGAAGGCGAATAGTGAAATATGCATTTTTGCGAAAGCGAATAGTGAAATATGTGTTCTTGCGAAAGCGAATGCGACAACGAGTAATAGTTTGACAATTTAGTACAAACAAAATTAATGGCCAGAATTAATACTTTTCCAGTATAATCAAGTATCAAGGACGTTTTCTATATTTTGACCTCTTTTTAAGACAAGGACAGACATATTTTTTCAACTGTTTTGAAGAGAACTAAACTTCAAAATGTGTGGATCGGTTAAGATAATTTGGAAGCGAATACTGAAATATTTTTTTGCCAAAGCGAATATTCCAAAGATGTTTTTTGCGAATGCGAAAGCGAATTTAAAAATGATGCCCATTTTTCTTTGGACTACAGATACTGCAGCAGCTCTAATCATAATCATAAGCGTTTGTATGTACTGGTATTAACTTTATCAGCACTTCAAGATGGCCCCTTTGTGTGGGAGTTATCAAAATGGACGTGACATTTTCCCTAGGTAGTAGCAATAAAGGAACTATTTCTATGTTTCCAAATACGGACGATTCGGATAAATAGTACAAAAGATATTAGAGAATCAATATTTCAGTACATTTTCAACCTTTGTGCGGAATTTAGCATCAGATAGAAAAAAATAATACCACATATAACCCTACACCATACTGTGGTACAGGGTATTATAACTTTGTGCATTTGTTTGTCACACCCAAAAGGAGAAGAAATAGACATATCGTTTATTCTACCTATCGACTTAGAATTATTTACTGAGTTGATTTAGCTATATCTGTCAGTGACAGACAAACAGACATATCGCAATGCCCCTTTTCGCATTGTTAGGGAGGTGTATTATATAGTCGGATCCGCCCGACTTTTACTCTTTCCATACTCTTAACTGATTTTCAACAACTTGGATCAAAAAGCTAATTTTTGTCAAATTATATAAAGATCAAATTATATTGTAATGATCCGAAGTAAAGTGCAACTTCTACGGAGCTTAGATACCAAAGTCTGAACCGATTTCCCCCAATTTTGGCAGTATTCTTAAGAGTAATTACAAACCTCTTGCTGTTTTTATTTTACAATTTTGTTTCCCTTCGCATGGAACTCAACCCCATTACGGATATATATTGAACATCTCTAAATTTTTTTTTGAAATACAGGGAAACTGCTACACCCAGGAAAATAATTGGTTGGAATTTGATTGTAACAATAAAAAATATTACTAGCAACAAAACGTATATTGCCTACACCGTCTATCGGTTGTATTTATATATAATTAGTTTAAACAACAATAATAACATGGATACGATCAAATGAAAATGACTGGAACTAAATCGATACCCAGCAAAATTTCTCATTACCAAATAATCCGACGAGTAAGCAAAGTTCGATAATGGTAAAGACTTATTATTTAGCTACTTTTCTCATTATTTTAACATGGGGATGTCATTAGAGGAAAGTACTTCCCAAAAGCATAAAATAAAGTTGCATAATAAGTACTTATTTGAAGCTCGATTTTATGTACTTGAATAATGCATTACCAATAAGTTATAAAATAAGTAGTAGATATGAAGAAATGGCCATTTAAAATGATTTTTTGCATATTGTCGCGCATATTTCTCGAAACAAACAATTTCCTCATGCCAGATTCGAATTTCTGGTATTTTCATTCAAATCTGCACGTATTGTTTGAAAACATGTTGAAATATAAATAAATCTTGTACAATAACCCACATATAGCCAAAATTGCATTATATTAAAATTTACCACAATGATTTTTAAACAAAAAATCACTTATTTCTGTTATTATTGGTAAGTCATTATTAATAAGCCGAAAGTAATGCAGCGAATAATGAGATGTCATTATTTGGTAATGCAGGGAATAATGACAGGTACTTACCAAGATTTTGCTGGGTAGTTGTATCAATCGAATTAAGATTGTTTTTTTTCATTGACACTCGGTTAGTTGTGGTAACCAATTTTAAATTTGCATTATGGTACGATATAATCGATTTTTGGTTATGACAACCAATGTTTTATTCTTGACAACAGAAATTGTATCAATAGACCAAAGATTATTATTGCAACGAATAATTGGTTTAGAATAATTAAATGTATTTTGGGAAATACAACCGAAAGATTGGTTGCTGTTCTTTTGCTGATACATGACAAACAAAAATTAAATTACTCGACATAAAAAAATCTTCAATATTTTGTTCCAGAACGGTATAGGTAATCAAAAATAATCTCGTGTGGATAATAATGTGTGGAATGCAGAATATGTTGTGCACAATGTTTTTCATAAATAAAAAATAAAAGCAACAATCATAAAATAGAAAGCACAGGGTTAAGCGATATTTGCATAAAAGTGTTGTGTTTTTTATCGTGTACTAAAATGTGTGTCAAATATTTCCACATCTGATGAATTTGTAATATGAGATTTTTAATTTTGTTATGAATTGTCTTGTTTTTTGTTCAATAAATAAAATAAAAATTAATGAAAACTGTTTTTAATTAATTATCGGTAGTATATGACTGATAAATTGTCAGAACAACCAATTTTTTAAAACAGTTGGTTGTGACTGCAACTACAACAGATAATTTAAGAGATATACCACAACTAAAATATTGGTTGTCCTGATGGAATCGAATGATAGTAGACAGAACTACCAAAATTCGGTATGCAAATAATTCGGTTGAGGCAACCAAACAGTATTCTGTGTGTAACAAGCGACACACTTCACTCACGCATTTATAGGCTCCTAGTGTACCTTCAAAGAATATATAAACTTTTCTATAAAAAAACTGAGGTAAGTGAAAATTATGTATTTTTCTTTTCTTTTTTTTTAAATATTGGCTTATTTGTTTTTCCTATAATTGCATGATGCTATTGTATTCCACGAATTTGATTTGTGTGATTAATAGTATGTCGATCGGGAAATTTCGATCCTGTTAATCACGGGATTTCTCGATCTCAGTCTTGGGAAATCCCGATTTTTAGAAGAGAGGCGCGATGTCTGTATAATAAATTGTTTGCTAATTTACATCTTAGTGCCAACTCGTTCTCAATTCAGAAGATGTCGTTTAAACATATTCATTCCACGTTTATTGCCATTTTGTTTTCCAAAGGAAATAATGTGTTTTAAGTCCTATAAAAGTAACTTTGGAAGCTCTATGGCCAAATCATACCCCAGCAAAATTTACCATTACCAAATAATCCGATAATGGCAAGTAATTACTTATTATTTAGCCACTTTACTCATTATTTTAATATGGGGATGTCATTGGAGGAAAGTACTTCCCAAAAACATACAATAAAGTAGCAAAGTAAGTACTTATTTGTAGCATAGGCATACCACATAAATATGTGCTTATATCTTTACGATTTTAAGTACTTGAATAAGACATTACCAATAAGTTATAAAATAAGTAGTATATATGTAGAAATGACAATTAAAAATGTTTTTTGCATACTGTCGGGCATATTTCTCGAAACAAACAATTTCCTCATGCCAGCTTCGAAAGCTGCTTCAGTCGTCGAAAAACGTTGACCAAGCAGTTTTTTCTTGATGTGAGTGAATAAGAATAAGTCATTGGGTGTCAAATCAGGGCTGTACGGCGGATGACCCATCAATTCGACGTTTTGGCCAGTCAAAAAGGCGCTGGTTTGAGCCGATGTGTGAGAGCTCGTATTGTCATGGTGCACAATGATTCGTCTTCTCTTGTTCGTTTTTCCAATTTCTTCGAAGACTTCAGGCAAACAAATTGTGGTGTACCAGTCAGAATTGACCGTCCAACGTTGCTCAAGCGGAACAATCGCCACATGATCAGTTTTGCCGAAGAAACAGGCGACCATTTGCTGCGAAGTGCTTCTTCCACGAACAACTTTCGTTGGATTTGGCTCGTCTTCGTAGACCCACCCACACGGTCGATTGCTATTTTGTTTCGGGCTCATACGCAAAGATCCAAGATTCGTCACCTGTGACTATCTTATAAAGGTCTTTTGAAGCACCGCGATCGTATTTTTTCAAAATTTCTTTGCACCAATCGACAGGAGCGTTTTTTTTGGGCGATAGTCAAATTGTGCGGGATCCAACGAGAACAAACCTTTTTTACGGCCAGGTGTTAACGCAATAACGAATGTATGCTGGTGGAAGAAATGCCCAAGGATGCCTTTATCTTCACGGCATCAATGTTCACTGGCACAACGGCCCTTTTTGGACGATCTTTACATTCGTCTTTGAGTGAGCGTCGGCCACGATTGAGTTCATTAAACCAGTTTTTCACAGTGCTATATGATGGTGCTTCATACCATTGCCATACAAAGATTCAAGTTCATCGATGCACTCTTATCGTGATAATCCACGTCGAAAATTGTGAAAAATTATCGCACGAAAATGTTCACGAGTTAATTCTATTCTTTTTGGCAAATTTATTTTTTTCAAGTCACTGTAAACAACACAAATGATGTTCGTACGTCAAAACGTTACAATTTCCCCATAACTTCTGTAGGAATCACATAAAAAAATTTATATTCTGTATTTTAGACTAATTTTGCAATGACCATAGACAAAATAAACGTCTTTAACGTTCCTGGAACTCACACTTCGCACCACATCCATTTTTCATTATTCACAAAGTGAGGTTTAATCGGTTACCTCTACCATAATTGTCTTAATTAACCTCAATTTCTTAGTGCACTTATTTCAATAAAAACATCCAAGTGTTAACCAAAAAAATTAACAGGTATTATTTAGATTGTATAAAATGTTCTGGGTTTAAACAAATTTTAATATTTAAATTAAATATGAATATGTATTAAATAAATATGTAACACCTAGAAATACTACAGTTAGACCCACCTTAAAGTATACCGATCGACTCAGAATCAATAGCTGATTCGATTTAACCATGTCTGTCTGTCCGTCCTTTCGTCTGTCCATCTCAAGTTGTTCGCTAAGTACAGGTCGTAATTTTACTCCGATCCTGCTGAAATTTCCCAATAAGTACTATTTCAAACCTGGGAGAACCTTATTATCGGTTCCGATTTTGATATAGCCCCGGAATATACGTTTCTTCCGATTTGGCCTTTTAGAAGTTTTATTTCACATGAAATCACTTTGAATGTATAACATTTACATATATTTTAGTGTTATTCGATATTATTATTCGATTTTCTTTGCAAATATGAATAATAAAATGTTTTATGGAATATACATTTTCGTGCAACAAAGAAAAAGTTAAATTTGATAAATTCTAAAAAGATTAGCCATGTCCGTGCGCCCCTCTATTGTAATAGCGCAACAATATACAATAATTGAACTAGATGACTGAAATTTAGTACAGATACATAATTATTATAGCTGCAGGTAACGTTAATTGCAATCGGGCAATATCGATCCATTTTTTGATATAGCCCTCATGGACAGAATATCTCCTAGTTGACTTCTTTAAATAGCTATAATTATACCCAGAACTCTTCACACGAACAACGATCGCCATAGGTCTACAAAGATCTCTACAGGACTCAACAAAAACCAAAAATTTCAACGAATCGGGCTGAAATACGTAATATGAGTTTATTTGTGCTCGAAACCATTCACATGCGATCCGTGATGGAGGGTCAAAACGTTACAATTTCCCCATAACTTCAGTAGGAATCACATAAAAAAATTTATATTCTGTATTTTAGACTAATTTTGCAATGACCATAGACAAAATAAACGTCTTTAACGTTCCTGGAACTCACACTTCGCACCACATCCATTTTTCATTATTCACAAAGTGAGGTTTAATCGGTTACCTCTACCATAATTGTCTTAATTAACCTCAATTTCTTAGTGCACTTATTTCAATAAAAACATCCAAGTAATAACTAAAAAAATTAACAGGTATTATTTAAATTGTATAAAATGTTCTTGGCTTAAACAAATTTTAATATTTAAATTAAATATGAATATGTATTAAATAAATATGTAACACCTAGAAATACTACAGTTAGACCCACCTTAAAGTATACCGATCGACTCAGAATCAATAGCTGATTCGATTTAACCATGTCTGTCTGTCCGTCCTTTCGTCTGTCCATCTCAAGTTGTTCGCTAAGTACAGGTCGTAATTTTACTCCGATCCTGCTGAAATTTCCCAATAAGTACTCTTTCAAACCTGGGAGAACCTTATTATCGGTTCCGATTTTGATATAGCCCCGGAATATACGTTTCTTCCGACTTGGCCTTTTAGAAGTGTTATTTCACATGAAATCACTTTGAATGTATAACCTTTACATATATTTTAGTGTTATTCGATATTATTATTCGATTTTCTTTGCAAATATGAATAATAAAATGTTTTATGGAATATACATTTTCGTGCAACAAAGAAAAAGTTAAATTTGATAAATTCTAAAAAGATTAGCCATGTCCGTGCGCCCCTCTATTGTAATAGCGCAACAATATACAATAATTGAACTAGATGACTGAAATTTAGTACAGATACATAATTATATCTCCCAGTTGACTTCTTTAAATAGCTATAATTATACCCAGAACTCTTCACAGAACAACGATCGCCTTAGGTCTACAAAGGTCTCTACAGGACTCAACAAAAACCAAAAATTTCAAAGAATCGGGCTGAAATACGTAATATGAGTTTATTTGTGCTCGAAACCATTCACATGCGATCCCTGATGGAGGGTTTATAATATTCGGCCTGGCCGAACTTAACAAACGTCTTTACTTGTTTTCCTTCTTCCGGGTTATTTTTGACTCTAAGGAGATATTAAAAAAACAGGAATCCACCAAAATAGAATCTATTGATAAATATTAGTCCTGGGTGTGTGTGCTATTGTCGTTACATTTTGTCGTTAGATGGTAGATATTATCCTCGAATAGTTCTACTGCAACTTCCTTAGATTATGAGACACAGAGCACAAAGCAGAACTCCAAGAAAATGCTTTGCTCGGCTATTTTCTATAGCTTGCCATGCATTCACAGAACAACAATAACAATAACAGCATCGACAGTGGCAGTGACGGTGGCAGCAGCAGCGATATGATGATGTATAAAGATCCCAAGAATTCTGTTACACAAACAGATTCACACGCACACAAACGTGGACCGAAAGAAATATTTGATGTTTTCACAACAAACAATGGAGGTGATAGAAAAATATTTAAAGAACGTGATGGGAATTTATCGATGACACTGTAACACAAAAACCAATACCAATACAGGATAAGGATTCAACACAAATACACATACCTACAAACATAAATGCATAGAGAGAGTCCTAGCGAAATAGTTACACTGACCCACGCACAGTGGTGCAGTATTAAATCTGGTGGCCCAAATTGGATGTGATTTCACGAAACACAAGAAGTGATAACAAAGGTGTCAGCGGTCGAAGTGTTACCAACTTCACGCTGCTGTAGCAGCCAAACGTTAATGGCAGAGCTCTAATTTTTCGTAAACAATAATCTGTTGTTTGTTTCAGAGCCTACAGCGGCATATCGTTTTTATCGAAATTGAACAGTTTTATTGCATTGTATTTGTCTGGGAAATCAAAACCATCCATTGTTAATGAGCTACGACATTGACATGTGAACAAAATGTTCTTCTCAACAATACCGGTGGAATAGACAGATACTTTTTAAATGTGTCGATAAGTCTCAGTGTGTTCTCTTGTTATATGAGTTGCACATAAAACCAGTAAAGAGAAGATAAAAGTATATTTATCTAGGGGATATATCAAAACATGGACCTATGTGAACCATTTTCATGGGTGTTGGTTAAATGCAATATGAATTTTGACAGCTTAAATTTCAAAATGATTGGTTAAAGGTGCGTTCTCTGGAGCGTCTAGGAGCTTAATCGGAAAGGTCCTTTTATAGAGTCTCGATGTGTCCCATTTTCACTAGGCACAATTTGATGCAAAAATAGTAATAATGCACACGTATAAGCCTCACCGGCTTACAAATTTGTTCTCCAGAGTGTTTATAATCGCCAGGGTCCTTGAATGGGGTAATTTGATATCATAAACACGAAACTACATAATATTTAAAACAAGTAAGAAATTTCAATCGGATGAACCGACTAACGTATGCCCTCACTTTGTGAGCAATGTAAATATGTTCTGGAATACGAGTAGATATAGGGTCATTTTGTATAGGAGTTACTAAAATGGGTGTGGCGATAACTCCAATTTTTAACACGACTATAGAAATTTTAAAAACTATACACTGAGTAAAAATTTGGAGTATTTATATGCATTGGCATTCACGATATAAGCTGTTAACTATTGTGGGAAGAACCAAGAGAGGCGTTATAATAAAGCTCATTTTTCGACGTACTTTAGAATTTATAAAAACATTAAACAATTTTAATAATTTGTATGCACTAGTATTAAAGTTAAAAGCTATTAACATTTCGTACAAAATTGTACCTTTGTGTGGGAGGTACCAAAAGGGGCATGCCAAAAACGCCCACTTTTCACTGGACTCTAGGTACTGTAAAAGCATTACACTGTACAAAACTTCAGGTATTTGTAGGCACTGGTATTAAATTTATAAGCTGTTATTTTTATTGCAAAATAGTCCATTTGTGTGTACCAAATGGGGCGTGTTAATTGTGCCCACGTTTCACTGGACTATAGGTATTATACCAGGACAAAATTGTCCATTTGTGTGAGAGGTTCCAAAATTATTATTTTTTTTATTATATTTGTACTATCATCATTATAATTTTAAAATAAATTTTAATATTTACATTGCTTGAGATTTTACTAAAAGTATTGCAACAAATTATATCTTATTTTTCTAGAGAAGTCGTTTATAGTTATGTTACATTTTAGGCAAAAAAGATAGTAAAAAACCTATTTTATGTGTAAAGAAATATTGATATTAACAACTTCTTTCATCTTCGTGGCGAAGATTTCCAAAAGGGCGTGGCAACTTCACTCATTTTTATCGAGGTGATAGCCACTAATAAACTAAAACTATGTATGGACTTTCAGAAGATTCGAGTTAGTAGTTTAGAAGTTACTAAAGTATCGATATTTCACTAAATGTTAAAATGTTAAATGTCCGTCCGTCCATCCGTGTGTCTGTTTGCTGGCTGGTGCGCACAATAACATTCGAAAGGACTAACCGACTGACTTCAAATTTGGCATGAGGTCATATTTTTTACTATCTCTCCCATCTTCTAACTTGATGGGCCATATATGGGCCATCCCACACAGAGGGTTTAAATTTAATGATATAATATAATAATATATTAAGGACACTGAGCCAAAAAATGTTTATTCACTCCCACGAAAGAGACAATATAAAAAATAAATTATAGGCCACTAGTAGGAAAACAATGTACTAATTTCCTTATTTCATGATCGTTTTTCCTTTTCACATGACTTTTAAAATTACCAGGTAATAATTTTGATATAATTTTCTTTAATAATCGTGAATTACATCAAGATGCATATCAAATCCCACCAAAATCTTGGTAAGTACCTGTCATTATTCCCTACATTACCAAATAATGACATCTCATTATTCGCTGCATTACTTTCGGATTATTAATTATGACTTACCAATAATAACAGAAATAAGTGATTTTTTGTTATCAAAATCGTTTTGGAAAATTTTGATATAATGCAATTTTGTCTATATGTGGGTTATTGTACAAGATTTATTTATATTTCAACATGTTTTCAAACAATACGTGCAGATTTGAATGAAAATACCAGAAAATCGAATATGACATGAGGAAATTGTTTGTTTCGAGAAATATTCGCAACAATATGCAAAAAATCATTTTAAATGGTCATTTCTACATATCTACTACTTATTTTATAACTTATTGGTAAGGCATTATTCAAGTACATAAAATCGAGCAATACAAATAAGTACTTATTATGCTACTTTATTGTATGCTTTTGGGAAGTACTTTCCTCCAATGACATCCCCATGTTAAAATAATGAGAAAATTGGCTAAATAATAAGTACTTACCATTATCGAACTTTGCTTACTCGTCGGATTATTTGATAATGACAAATTTTGCTGGGAAAAAGGGCATAATTCCTGATATTCATTAAAATTTTCGGAAAAAAATTAAAAAAAAAATTGAATATCCTTAAAAGTTTTGGGTAGAACAATTTCTTCAAACAACAAGTAAAAGCGTTAAGTTCGGCCATGCCGAATTTTATATACCCTCCACCATGGATAGCATGTGACCTCACAAAATAACTCAAAACTAAAGAAAATAGAAACGAAAAAAAGTTAGATGCTATATATGTGAGCTATATCTAAATATGGACCGATATCGCCCATTTGCAAACCCAAACAACCTGCAACTATAAGAAATATTTATACCAAATTTTATCAAGCTAGCTCTATTATTACGGACTGCAGCGTGATTACAACAGACGGGCGGACGGACGGACATGGCTAAGTCGTCTTAGAATTTTATGACGATTAAGAAGAATATTTAGAGGTGTTTCAAACGGAGTGACAAAATGAATATACCCCCATCCTATGGTGGAGGGTATAAAAAATATAAATGTTAAGAGAATGCTCTCCCTTTAATTTGATATGCATATTGATGTTATTCACAATGTAATTGGTGTAAAGAAAATTATATTAAAATTATTACACTGGCAATTTTAAAAGTCCGTGAGAATGACGAACGACCCTGAAATAAGAAAGTTAGTACATTGTTTTCCTACTAGTGGCCTATATTTATCCCCTCACCTTAGGGAGGAGGATATCATTTGCTACGAGCCAAAAGTGTAACACATCGAAGGAGTGACCTAAGTGTATGTTCGGCGGAAACCCGTTTTAGGACATTTAAAGTCATTTGAGCGATGTCCGTTCGTCTGTCTGGCGCTCAGTCGTACCCCCCACGATAACTCTCGAAAGGAGTAAAGGATTCACTTAAAATTTGGTATGGAATAATATTTTTTTCTTATCTCAGACTAAGTTCGAAGATGAGCCATATTGGTCCGCTCCTTCTAGTACCTCCCTCTCAAAGGATTAAAATTTAGTGAAATATTGATTCTCTAGTGACTTCTATACTACTTATCCGAATCTTCTATAATGGCAAACGTAGTAATTATTAATCTGTCACTATCAGTTTGAGAAAAATTACCGAAGTGGCCCTTTTATTACCTCCCACACAAATGGACCATTTTGCACCAAAAGTTAACAGCTTATAACTTTAATACCAGTGTATACTTTAAAGTTATTAAATGAAATTGAAATAGATAATAATTTAAGTAAAACAAAAAATAAATACATTTAAAATTTGTTTTTGGGACTGATGGTGATGGTCTTAAGTCGGTTAACCCGACTGGACTTTCTATCTTGTTTCAATTGTATATAGTCTCTTTCGTGGGAGGGAATTAAAATATTGTTTTTGCTCAGTGTCCTTAATATATTATGCAGACTGTGGAGTTGAAATAATCGTTGGTCTCAGTTCCTTTGGGTCAAAGTTTTCATTTTTTGTCACAAAAAGTCCTTTCAAAAGGACATTTAAGGATCAAAACATTCTACTAAAATGTATGCCGTTACATTTCAGTGGGTGTCGCCAAAGACACCAAAGTTGAAAATAAAGCTCGCTTCAGTAGCAAATTTACACACCAACTTATAAAAAAAATATTATAATGTACATTTAAAACTGTAATATCTATGGAATGATTGGAGCAGAAGAGCGACTCTATAATTCTGAAATTATAAACATATGGTTCAACTGGTCTGAGTTTTTTTCTGTGGTTCAAAATTTCCATTTTTTGTTCATGGGAGCTATATACTAATTGAAACAAAATGCTGTAAGTTAATGTCTGAGAGATTTCTTATTGTCAGAGTTATATAGTGAAATTTTATGAGGATCATTTTTGGGAAGATCTAAACCTCCTAGCTCCCCTCTTAATGTGTCTATTTGGCAATTTTTCCGAAAAATTAAAAAAAAATCGTTTCAAAAAGGATTAAATTGTTAAATTGGCTAATACAACCGAGGATCGACTTCAGCATGAAGTAAAATATAACGGCAGCAATTTCTGTCTTCTGCTTTCTGGCGCCAATTGGCGATTTCAAGATTGGGTCACCATTTTCTACGTTGTCCTCCGGCGGGTTCTTCCTTGTATGCCTTCCGAGCCGGGACATCGTTTTCCATTCACCATACGTGTCCAATCCAGCGCAGTCGTTGAACTTTGATGCGTCTGACTATGTCGATGTCGGCGTACAGCTGGTACAGCTCGTGGTTCATTCTGATAGGGAATTCATCATCGGTACCTATGAAACCATATATCTTGCGGAGAATTTTACTTTCAAACACTGCCAACAATGACTCATCTGATTTTGTCAAAGTCCATGTTTCAGCGCCATGTAATAGAACGGGTAGGATGAGCCTTTTATATAGCTATTTTCGTTCGACGGGAGAGGGATTTGTTTTTCAATTGCCTACTAAGTCCAAAGTAGCATCTATTGTCAAGAGTTATTCTACGCTTAATCTCCAAGGTTACAGCATTGTTTTTCTTGACACTGGCACCTAAGTAGACAAAGTCTTTTACAACTTCGAAGTTGTATAGGGTGATCCAAGTAGAGATACTTTTTTTAATAGCCTTTTTTTGACAAATCACGTGCGAGTCTTGTCATGCTATTTTTGTTAAGTATTTTTTGGCATTTCATCATGGAAAGACTTACGCTGAACAACGTTTACAAATCGTTCAACTTTATTACGAAAATGCACGTTCTGCGAGGAATGTGTTTCGTGTACTTCGCTCAACTTATGGTCAACATAATCGAGTCATAGAAAATTGGACTCAACGGAT
Source organism: Eudasyphora cyanicolor (assembly GCA_963930755.1). NCBI lineage: Eukaryota > Metazoa > Arthropoda > Insecta > Diptera > Muscidae > Eudasyphora > Eudasyphora cyanicolor. The sequence goes on from OZ005736.1 coordinate 120,344,303, forward strand.
AGACCATCTGAGACGTTGTTCAGGCGTAAGTCTTTCAATGATGAAATGCCAAACCATATTTAAAAAAAATAACATGACAGCATGACACGACTCACACGTGATCTGTCAAAATAAGGCTATTGAAAAAAGTTATCTACTTGGATTACCCTATAGTTTTCGATGAGAACGCGCTGTTCGATACGCTGTGATGTTTTGTTATTCGAAATAAAGTACTTCGTCTTGTCCTCGTTTATCTTTACACCCATAATCTTCGACTGTTTTTTGAGCTTTGCAAAGACCCGCTTACTGCCCGCTTATTTCGACCAATCATGTCAATATCGTCCGCATAAGCAGGCAGCATGACACTATTGTTGTAGATTATGTCGGAGGTTTTAATTTGTGATTCTTGCAAGATCTTCTCCATCAATAGGTTGAAGAAATCACACGATAAGGCATCGCCCTGCCTGAAGCCTCTTTTCAGTTTTGAAGAAGTCTGAGAAGTTTGTTCCAATTTTTACGCAGCTTTTGGTGTTTTTCAGCGTCATTATGCAAAGTCTCACAATTTTTGTGGGGATATCAAGCTCAGACATAACGATGTAAAACTTTTCCCTTATCGGGCTGTCGAATGCAGCTTTGTAGTCGACAAATAGATGGTAAGTGTCGATTTGTTTCTCTTTGGTCTTTTCCAGGATTTGGCGTAACGTGAATATCTGATCAATTGTGGACTTACCAGGACGGAAGCCACATTGATATTTTCCTATCAAGGTGTTGGTGTATGGATTGAGTCGTTCACATAAGGAGACTTATACTTCGATAGTTGGCGCAATTGGTAAGGTCTCCTTTCTTATGGATAGGGCAGAGGACACTAAGGTTCCAATCATCGGGCATGATTTCTTCATACCATATTTTGCTTAAGAGATGGTGCATGCACCTCTCCACCGGTTGTAAACAGCTCAGCGGGCAGGCCATCGGTGCCGGCGGCTTTATTATTCTTTAACCGTGCAATCGCTGCTCCAAATGGGCAGGCAGTGGTATGTCAATACCATCGTCGTTGATTAGCATTTCATGTGCAGATTCTCCATTTGCGGAATTGTTGTCGTCATCACCAGCTAAAAGCTTGGAGAAATGCTCCAATTCCAATTTCCACTACTATCTCTACAGGATGACGCACCCACTTGTATCCTTCAGTTTGACGCTTTATTTTCTGAAAGAACTTCCGGGTTTCATTCCTTCGTAGTGTACCTGAACTCACGCCTTTCTTGTTCTTGTTTCTTGTGTAAATAGGCTCATTCTTTCTCTTCTCTCTATACCTCAGGTTTGCTGCGTCTTGTTCGGCATGTGTGGCAGCTGTCTGCTGGTTTGCTCGGTAAGAGACATTTTTTCTGCAGTGGCGTCGCGGCACTCCTGGTCGTACCACTGATTCCTACGAGGTCGATCGTAGCCAACTACCTCTTCGGCAGAAGCTCGAATTAATTGGGACATACATATGTGTCCATTGGTCGCCTATTGATGCATGGGCGGACAGATTTCGACTTGCTGAGGCGTGTTCGGACTTTTGCTGCAACAATATAGTGGTCCGAGTCGATGTTAGCGCCTCGTATGGTCCGTCGAGCACACGTGTTGAATGCCTTCCATCTATCACAACATGATCAATTTGGTTCTTAGTGTTCTAATCTGGGGACAACCAAGTATCCTTGTGGATATTTCGACGCTGGAATCTAGTACTACTTATCACTATGTTTCGGACCGCGGCGAAGTCGAATGAGGCTATTCCGTTGTAGGTGGTGTCTTCGTGGAGGCTACACTTTCCGACTGTGGGGCCAAATATGTTTTCATTGCCGATTTTTGCATTAAAGTTGCTAAGGACAATTTTAATGTGTGTTTCGGACAGCGATCGTATAATTCGTCGAGTCGATCGTAGAAGCTGTCTTTGACTCCTTCGTCTTTTTCTTCGGTTGGCGCGTGGGCACAGATCAGGCTGATGTTGAAAAATACGAATTGCGGCAAGCCGTTCATCAACGGGTGTGAATCCGGTGACAAAGTTTCGGAGTCGATTGTTTACCATAAAACCGCAACCAAACTCGTGCCTTTCAGCATGGCAGCTATAACATATATCTCAAGTAGCCTTTTTGGAGCAACCTTGCCCTGTCCATCGTATTTCCTAGATTGCAGTGATGTCAGCTTTATATCTTTCGAGGACATTTTACAGTTGGATAGTTGCACTTTGTCTATATAGGGTTCGAACATTCCAGGTGCATATCCGTAAATCGTGATCCTTTATACGTTTGCGGGGTTTGTCATCCTAGAGGGGTACATAATAATTTCATTTCTTACTTCTTTTCATTGTAAATGTTTCTTCGGTGGTGGCCTACAAAACCAGGGCAGCCTCCTCAGGGAGCTTCGAAGTTCAGGCCGCCGCTAACCTTAGCCGACAACCCGTGGTTACCGGTTGCCGTTACCAGGGATTACCGCGATTAAAATATTCTGCGAAAATATTTGCGAGAAAATTTCAGTGGGGGTCGCCAAAGACACGGAAGTTGTAAATATAGCTGTTTACGCTTAATTAGCAAAATTACACGCCAACTTATTCAAAATATACTATAATATAAATTTAATGTCCCGATATATTAAAATACAAACACTTGCAATTTTGTATAGTGTAATGCGTTTATAGTGCGTACTCATAGCTTATTGAAAAATTGGCGTTATTGCTGTACCCCTTTTGTTACCCCCTAAACAATATGGCAAAAAGAAACCAGTAAGGAAAGGCAGAAAGTCGGGCGGGCCCGACTATATAATACCCTACACCTCCCTAACAATGCGATAAGGGTCATTGCCATAATAATATGGAATAATTGGTAAATGGGTAGAAACATATTATCTAATTCTGAAACGATAATCGCTAAATTAAGCAATATTCGTTCCTAAATTGAGAAACATCTTTCTGGAAAATTTTAATGATCGGAAGTAAAATACAACTTCTATAGCGGTTTGATACCAAATCAGGAGGAACAATCAATATAAATCTGAACCGATCTTCCCTGAATACTCATTCATGTAAAAAGACCTCCTTCTGTCAAATTTCGTACTGATCGCATATAAAATACAGTCTCTACAGCGCCTACATGTCAAATCGGGGGTAACGTATATATGGGGGCTATATCTAAATCTGAACCGATTTCTTCCAAATTTAACAGTGTTCATTCATATAATAAGAAACCTCTTTCTGCCGAATTTCATACTGATCGGATATAAAATAACATTTTTACAGCGCTTACAAGTCAAATCGGGGGTAACGTATATATGGGGGCTATATCTAAATCTGAACCGATTTTCTCCGAATTTAGCAGTATTCCTTCATGTAATAAGAAACCTTTTCCTGCCGAATTTCATACTGATCGGATATAAAATAAAGTTTTTACAGCGCTTACATGTCAAATCGGGGCTAACATATACAGCTGCGGTCAAAATAATAGCACCACGATATAGAAACATATTACAACGGATATACTTCAAAAACTATTGCATTACTGACATTGATTTCTTTGATAAAAATAAACACTATACTATACAGAAATTATAAGTAATGCAGATATTTCGGTATTTTGAATTATTAAATAAAAAATATAATTTTTTTCTAAAAAGTGCAAAAAATCTCCAGTCAAAATAATAGCACCTTTAGCATTTGTACTAAATATTATATAACTGGACAAGAGGAAAATTTTATTATAGCTATTAAATATTAGTTGCGGCTGTCTTAACTTTATATTAGTAACAAAATATATATTCAGCAATATTACGTTGAGAGCAACAATCACCTACGACGTCTACCAAAATAATTTTCCAGATTCTGAACCCTATCTGCTAAATCGAGTATTCAAATGACTTTCCAGTTTTCCCTAAAGCTTTTGCGTGTTTTCTTTTATTCTTATACGATCTCCCTTAATCGTTAAAAACCCATATTTTTGAAATATTGACAGTTCGGGGCTATGCGTGCCATTCTAACGAACTTATTTGGTTATTGCGAAAGCATTTTATCATTAATTTGCTCGAATTTTGGATCGTTATCTTGTTGGAAACTGCGGACGAGCAATATTTCTTCATATGCATTAACCTGCAATATCATATTAAGAATTATTTCATATACGGATGAATCAGTAATATTTTTTTAAATAATGTTAAGTTCCTTTTCTATAATGGGAAAAACATTGCTCAAACCATAGTGAAGTTTTCTTCCTTTGGCTGTAAATTTCTGACTGCATTTTGCATTAGTTGGTTTACTTTTATAGGACCAACATTACCTACCTCAAAATAATATAATCCGACTCATCTGAACAAAAAAAGTTGCGCCATTATTGTCATGTCAATTTGCAATAGGTTATATTAAATTATACACAACTACCAACATGAAAATCATTAACCGAGACCATTTTTCTAGGATGGAAACAATTAATTTGTGTTCCCCCATATATTTTCGATCTATTTCAAGCCTAACTTCAGACATAAAAATCTTTGCGGCTCCTTTATTCATCATACAAAGTTTCACATTGCTCGTCCTGACTAAACCTTTAACCAATAAATGCGGCAAGATAAACTGGATTCTACAGTTTCCAGTTTCCGAAGAAATCTTTACAGTATTTTTGAGACTGGATTCTACATTTGCAACTTTCAGAAGAAAACTTTACAGTATTTTTGATCAGTTTTCGTGAACAACTGAAAGGTTTTTCATGCTAATCATATTTTGCGAAAAAATTTAATGAACTTAAAATTTCCAGCGGTATAAAGCTCTAATATTATTAAAAAATATTTCAATAAATGCATTTAATTTTTTCAAGAATGAAATATTTAGCCCTATATTATATTTATTAGGCATTTATGGATGTTCAGAATCACGAAATTGGTAAAACTTTATCAACTATTTGTCTATGGTGCTATTTTTTTGACTGGCCTGATTCAGAAGTTACTTCAAAGAACCTCTCAAAAGACACAATATATTACTTTCTTTTACCAAATGTAGATATTTTTGAGGAGAAGGGATTTAAAATAATGATTCAATATAACAATATTGAGTAAAATTGCTTTATATTTGAGAATTTCGTATCCACATGGCTGGAGGTGGATGTGGTGCTATTATTTTGACCGCAACTGTATATGGGGGCTATATCTAAATCTGAACCGATTTTAACCAAATTCAATAGGGATCGTCCTTGGGCCAAAAAAAAAGATATGTGTAAAGTTTCGTCGAGATCGGACCATAATTGCGACCTGTACTTTGATTACAAGAATACATGCACAGACGGACAGACAGACAGACGGACAGACAGACAGACGGACAGACGGACATAGCTAAATCGACTCAGAAAGTGATTCTAAGTCGATCGGTATAATAAACGATGGTTCTATTTCTTCTCCTTTTGGGTGTTACAAACAAATGCACAAAGTTATAATACCCTGTACCACAGTGTGGTGTTGGGTATAAAAAATTATTTTATTTCTACAATATGGGTAATAATTTATATATTTATCCACTACTGTTTTCTTTTTTTAATCTTTACCAATTGCATTTTACTCGAAAACTTTAAAGCAAAAACAAGTAAAAGCGTTAAGTTCGGCCATACCGAATCTTATATACCCTCCATGGATAGGACGTGACCCCACACATTAACTCAAACCTAAAGAAAATAACACCGAAAACAACAAAAATATAGTAGATGAGAACAGTAAGAATCACAACAAGTTAGATGCTATATATGGGATCTATGTATATCTAAATATGGACCGATATGGCTTATTTGCAATCCCAAACAACCTGCAACTATAAGAAGTATTTGTACCAAATTTGATCAACCTATCTCTATTATTGCGGACTGTAGCGTGATTACCACAGACGGACGGACGGACAGACGGACATGGCTAAATCGTCTTAGAATTTTACGACGATTAAGAATATATATAGTTTATGGGGTCTCAGATCAATATTTAGAGGTGTTACAAACGTAGTGACAAAATGAATGTACCCCCATCCTATGGTGGAGAGTATAAAAAATATATATTATTAAAAACAATTACGTAGATTTATCGACATTTCTTAATAAAAGTTTTCGCAACCAGACTTCGTTAAACAAATTTTAATTTACCACGACTTTAAATTTACTTAATACTTATATTATTTATTTATATAAGTTGGGGTGTAATTTTGCTAATTAAAAATGATTTACTCAACATGCCCTTTCAAAATTATAGGGTCGCTATTCTGTTCCAAAAATGCTGTTGGACAGTGTATTTATTTAAAAAAATATTTTTTTGCTGGAACAAAAAAACCATTAAAGGTAAAGAGATCTTAGCAAATTATTTTTTTTACCATATTTTAAAAGCTAACGAAGAAAGCAATGCATATTTGAAAAAATAATCTTTGGATAAATGTCTATTTTATGACGCATATTTTAAAAGTAAGGGAAAGTAAAAAAAAAAGTTTTTTATTTTTGGCACTTTGTTTCGGAGGTCCCAAAATGTTCAAGTGTTTGTGTCAGCTGGAATGGAAGCAATAAGCCGTTAAACTTTTGTGAATAATGTTCCATTTGTATGGGGGGTACCAAAAGGAGTGTTATTATTTTGTTCACAGACTATACCGTGTGAAGCAAAAAAGTACCACTGTGCGACTACAGAGTCAATGAATGCATGGAATTCTGCTAAGAAATATACTGCCATACATACATGTACTGTTATTGTCATTGCGTTATTATACTTATGTGTGTTGTTGTTGTGAAGTGTCCTAGGAAATGTATCAGATAATAATAGTTTTATGAAACGTTGTCGATATCCCCATTCTTATAGTCGCACAGTAAGCCGACTTAAATAAATTGAGTTATTCATGAAGAAAAATTATTTTGTTAACTATTTGCAACTAACTGAAGAAACAATGGCATATGAAGGGTTTTCCAACAAGGTGTTATTTTGGTATTCAAAGAAAAATGCCATTTTTTGAGATAAATGATCGGATGTTTGTTACATAATAAAGAGGAAGCTATGCCGTTAATAATGAAAAACAACATCAGCCAAATGGCCACCACGACCACGCATACAGGACCGTACCCTTTTCATGAAATTTTCCATAACCAAATAGCAAAGTGGCGGCGCTAAGTCCTCGATAGCCTCACGAATTCTATATTTGAGGTCTTGAATCGATGCTGGGCTGTTGGCCTAGACCTTATCTTTCACGTGGCCCCGAAGGAAGAAGTCGCAAGGTGTTAAATCACAAGATCTCGGTGGTCAGTTGTGATCACCTCTTCGAGAGATAACACGGTCCGGAAACTTTTCCCGTAACAGAGCAATGGTTTCGTTGCTTGTGTGACACGTATTGCCGTCTTGTTGAAAGTAAACGGTGTATAGATCAATACCATCCAACTCCGACCATAAAAAATCGTTAATCATCTTTCGATAGCGCAATCCATACACCGTAACTGTTGATCCAACCTCATTTTCGAAAAAGTAAGGCCCAATGACCCCGCCGGACCATAAACGGCACCAAACAGTCACACGTTGCGGATGCAGAGGCTTCTCAATAATAACTCTTGGGTTTTCCGAGCCCCAGATGCGACAATTTTGCTTGTTGACGTAGCCACAGAGGTGGAAATGGCCCTCATCATCATGATGATTTTTCGAATTTTAATAATTTCAATGCGTTGTTGAATCGTGTATCGTTCCATTTTTAGTAATGGCGTAGTTTCTAATTGTCAAATGTCAAAGAATAAAAGCTTCAAAAGTGACAGCTACCGAAATACCTGGTGATTCAAAATAACACCACATTGGACCTTACTTTTTCGAAAATGAGGTTGGATCAACAGTTACGGTGAATGAATTGCGCTATCGAGAGATGATTAAGGATTTTTTATGGTCGGAGTTGGATGGTATTAATCTGGACAACGTTTACTTTCAACAAGACGGCGATACGTGCCACACAAGCAACGAAACCATTGCTCTGTTACGGGAAAAGTTTCCGGACCGTGTTATCTCTCGAAGATGTGATCTCAATCGACCACCGATAAGGTCTAGGCCAACAGCCCAGCGTCGATTAAATACTTCAAATATAGAATTTGTGAGGCTATCGAGGACTTGGGGAAGCCACTTTGCGATTTGGTTATGGAAAATTTCATGAAAAGGGTATGGTCCTGTAAGCGAGGTCGTGTTGGTCATTTGGCTGATGTTGTTTTGCATTATTAACGGCATACCTTCCTCTTTATTATAAAATAAACATCCGATCATTTGTCTCAAAAAATGGCATTTTTCTTTGAATACTAAAATAACACCTCTTGTTGGAAACCCCTTTATATGTGTATTCTTTCCGATTGGGCTACTAAGACTGACCTAAGACCCTAAGTATGTTCGGGGCAAATCCGTTTTAGGACATTTCAAGACATTTGAGCAATGTTCGTCCTTCTGTCTGTAAATGGCTAATAACATTACAATTCGGTATAGTGCAAAGTCTTTGAAGTATCTACGCTTCAGCGCAAACTAGGCTTTTTCGTCAGACCACTGCTGCTACAAATTGGCAGATTCATTCGCACACAGCATTCCCATAACTTCTGTAGCAATCACCTACATATTTTCATATTTTGTACTTTAGACAAAATTTCTAATGAATATAGACTGACAAAGAATGAAAAATTTTCGCTCTGGCGTCTCCCACCCGTAGTACCATATTACGATGGTTTACCCGACTGACATTTTCTTACTTGCTTGTTTTCGAATCACTGTGCGCTCTCCCCATTGTTGTCCTATAAAATGAGATACACTCATCTTGTGTCTGCGTGTCTAAGAAATTTATAACAGAAAATTAACTTTTAAATTGTAATACAATAAAGGACACCGATAAAAGATTATGATACTATGTCGGGGTACGTGTTCAGATATCTTGAATCTTGATGACACATTGTATCGCCGTCTAACAAAATGGACGATAAAACATGGAATGAAGCGAAGCTATGCTGTAAGGAATTTTATTTCATCCCAGCGTTATAAAAAGAAACACAACAAATTGTATGCTATGAGAAACAAATATTGTCTTCATATAACTTAATAGATTGAGCGAGTAATTGCTTTAAAAGGTGGATGTGTAGAAAATATTGTTATAATATTTTAATTATTTTGTTTAGCATATGTAATGTAATCAAATTTGTAATATCATTCTGACAATAATTAAAATATTTTATAATGTACCCTAAGGGACATCCCCAAAACAAATGCGTAAATGCTATTCTTACTCAACCCAGTCTACAACTATTTCAAGTAGAGAATTTCGTATCCACATGGCTGGAGGTGGATGTGGTGCTATTATTTTGACCGCAACTGTATATGGGGGCTATATCTAAATCTGAACCGATTTTAACCAAATTCAATAGGGATCGTCCTTGGGCCAAAAAAAAAGATATGTGTAAAGTTTCGTCGAGATCGGACCATAATTGCGACCTGTACTTTGATTACAAGAATACATGCACAGACGGACAGACAGACAGACGGACAGACAGACAGACGGACAGACGGACATAGCTAAATCGACTCAGAAAGTGATTCTAAGTCGATCGGTATAATAAACGATGGTTCTATTTCTTCTCCTTTTGGGTGTTACAAACAAATGCACAAAGTTATAATACCCTGTACCACAGTGTGGTGTTGGGTATAAAAAATTATTTTATTTCTACAATATGGGTAATAATTTATATATTTATCCACTACTGTTTTCTTTTTTTAATCTTTACCAATTGCATTTTACTCGAAAACTTTAAAGCAAAAACAAGTAAAAGCGTTAAGTTCGGCCATACCGAATCTTATATACCCTCCATGGATAGGACGTGACCCCACACATTAACTCAAACCTAAAGAAAATAACACCGAAAACAACAAAAATATAGTAGATGAGAACAGTAAGAATCACAACAAGTTAGATGCTATATATGGGATCTATGTATATCTAAATATGGACCGATATGGCTTATTTGCAATCCCAAACAACCTGCAACTATAAGAAGTATTTGTACCAAATTTGATCAACCTATCTCTATTATTGCGGACTGTAGCGTGATTACCACAGACGGACGGACGGACAGACGGACATGGCTAAATCGTCTTAGAATTTTACGACGATTAAGAATATATATAGTTTATGGGGTCTCAGATCAATATTTAGAGGTGTTACAAACGTAGTGACAAAATGAATGTACCCCCATCCTATGGTGGAGAGTATAAAAAATATATATTATTAAAAACAATTACGTAGATTTATCGACATTTCTTAATAAAAGTTTTCGCAACCAGACTTCGTTAAACAAATTTTAATTTACCACGACTTTAAATTTACTTAATACTTATATTATTTATTTATATAAGTTGGGGTGTAATTTTGCTAATTAAAAATGATTTACTCAACATGCCCTTTCAAAATTATAGGGTCGCTATTCTGTTCCAAAAATGCTGTTGGACAGTGTATTTATTTAAAAAAATATTTTTTTGCTGGAACAAAAAAACCATTAAAGGTAAAGAGATCTTAGCAAATTATTTTTTTTACCATATTTTAAAAGCTAACGAAGAAAGCAATGCATATTTGAAAAAATAATCTTTGGATAAATGTCTATTTTATGACGCATATTTTAAAAGTAAGGGAAAGTAAAAAAAAAAGTTTTTTATTTTTGGCACTTTGTTTCGGAGGTCCCAAAATGTTCAAGTGTTTGTGTCAGCTGGAATGGAAGCAATAAGCCGTTAAACTTTTGTGAATAATGTTCCATTTGTATGGGGGGTACCAAAAGGAGTGTTATTATTTTGTTCACAGACTATACCGTGTGAAGCAAAAAAGTACCACTGTGCGACTACAGAGTCAATGAATGCATGGAATTCTGCTAAGAAATATACTGCCATACATACATGTACTGTTATTGTCATTGCGTTATTATACTTATGTGTGTTGTTGTTGTGAAGTGTCCTAGGAAATGTATCAGATAATAATAGTTTTATGAAACGTTGTCGATATCCCCATTCTTATAGTCGCACAGTAAGCCGACTTAAATAAATTGAGTTATTCATGAAGAAAAATTATTTTGTTAACTATTTGCAACTAACTGAAGAAACAATGGCATATGAAGGGTTTTCCAACAAGGTGTTATTTTGGTATTCAAAGAAAAATGCCATTTTTTGAGATAAATGATCGGATGTTTGTTACATAATAAAGAGGAAGCTATGCCGTTAATAATGAAAAACAACATCAGCCAAATGGCCACCACGACCACGCATACAGGACCGTACCCTTTTCATGAAATTTTCCATAACCAAATAGCAAAGTGGCGGCGCTAAGTCCTCGATAGCCTCACGAATTCTATATTTGAGGTCTTGAATCGATGCTGGGCTGTTGGCCTAGACCTTATCTTTCACGTGGCCCCGAAGGAAGAAGTCGCAAGGTGTTAAATCACAAGATCTCGGTGGTCAGTTGTGATCACCTCTTCGAGAGATAACACGGTCCGGAAACTTTTCCCGTAACAGAGCAATGGTTTCGTTGCTTGTGTGACACGTATTGCCGTCTTGTTGAAAGTAAACGGTGTATAGATCAATACCATCCAACTCCGACCATAAAAAATCGTTAATCATCTTTCGATAGCGCAATCCATACACCGTAACTGTTGATCCAACCTCATTTTCGAAAAAGTAAGGCCCAATGACCCCGCCGGACCATAAACGGCACCAAACAGTCACACGTTGCGGATGCAGAGGCTTCTCAATAATAACTCTTGGGTTTTCCGAGCCCCAGATGCGACAATTTTGCTTGTTGACGTAGCCACAGAGGTGGAAATGGCCCTCATCATCATGATGATTTTTCGAATTTTAATAATTTCAATGCGTTGTTGAATCGTGTATCGTTCCATTTTTAGTAATGGCGTAGTTTCTAATTGTCAAATGTCAAAGAATAAAAGCTTCAAAAGTGACAGCTACCGAAATACCTGGTGATTCAAAATAACACCACATTGGACCTTACTTTTTCGAAAATGAGGTTGGATCAACAGTTACGGTGAATGGATTGCGCTATCGAGAGATGATTAAGGATTTTTTATGGTCGGAGTTGGATGGTATTAATCTGGACAACGTTTACTTTCAACAAGACGGCGATACGTGCCACACAAGCAACGAAACCATTGCTCTGTTACGGGAAAAGTTTCCGGACCGTGTTATCTCTCGAAGATGTGATCTCAATCGACCACCGATAAGGTCTAGGCCAACAGCCCAGCGTCGATTAAATACTTCAAATATAGAATTTGTGAGGCTATCGAGGACTTGGGGAAGCCACTTTGCGATTTGGTTATGGAAAATTTCATGAAAAGGGTATGGTCCTGTAAGCGAGGTCGTGTTGGTCATTTGGCTGATGTTGTTTTGCATTATTAACGGCATACCTTCCTCTTTATTATAAAATAAACATCCGATCATTTGTCTCAAAAAATGGCATTTTTCTTTGAATACTAAAATAACACCTCTTGTTGGAAACCCCTTTATATGTGTATTCTTTCCGATTGGGCTACTAAGACTGACCTAAGACCCTAAGTATGTTCGGGGCAAATCCGTTTTAGGACATTTCAAGACATTTGAGCAATGTTCGTCCTTCTGTCTGTAAATGGCTAATAACATTACAATTCGGTATAGTGCAAAGTCTTTGAAGTATCTACGCTTCAGCGCAAACTAGGCTTTTTCGTCAGACCACTGCTGCTACAAATTGGCAGATTCATTCGCACACAGCATTCCCATAACTTCTGTAGCAATCACCTACATATTTTCATATTTTGTACTTTAGACAAAATTTCTAATGAATATAGACTGACAAAGAATGAAAAATTTTCGCTCTGGCGTCTCCCACCCGTAGTACCATATTACGATGGTTTACCCGACTGACATTTTCTTACTTGCTTGTTTTCGAATCACTGTGCGCTCTCCCCATTGTTGTCCTATAAAATGAGATACACTCATCTTGTGTCTGCGTGTCTAAGAAATTTATAACAGAAAATTAACTTTTAAATTGTAATACAATAAAGGACACCGATAAAAGATTATGATACTATGTCGGGGTACGTGTTCAGATATCTTGAATCTTGATGACACATTGTATCGCCGTCTAACAAAATGGACGATAAAACATGGAATGAAGCGAAGCTATGCTGTAAGGAATTTTATTTCATCCCAGCGTTATAAAAAGAAACACAACAAATTGTATGCTATGAGAAACAAATATTGTCTTCATATAACTTAATAGATTGAGCGAGTAATTGCTTTAAAAGGTGGATGTGTAGAAAATATTGTTATAATATTTTAATTATTTTGTTTAGCATATGTAATGTAATCAAATTTGTAATATCATTCTGACAATAATTAAAATATTTTATAATGTACCCTAAGGGACATCCCCAAAACAAATGCGTAAATGCTATTCTTACTCAACCCAGTCTACAACTATTTCAAAAATTAAATGAACTGCAGATGTTATGTAAGGAATATATTCTGAAAAGGAATGAACAAGAAATGAATTAATAAAAAAATAATATCTACGTGTAATAGTTAACTTTAAATTACAGACTGATATTAAAGTTATCCATTTGTGTGGAAGGTACGAAAAGGGGTGTGGAAACTTAGCTCATTTTTCTTGAGGTTATAGCGGCTACTAAACTAATACTATTTGTGGAATTTCAGAAGATTTGTATAAGTCGTGTAGAAGTTATTAAAGAATCAATATTTCGCTAAATGTTAACACTTTTTGGCGACGTTTAGGTAAGAGTGGACCCATATGGTCAATCCTCGAACTAAGCCTGAGATGAAGAAAGATCTTCTTCTTTTAATGCAATCTGTTACTCCTTTCGAGAGTTATAGTGCCCACCAGACAGACATACGGACGGACATTGTTCAAATGACTTAAAATGAATCAAACCGAATTTTCACCAAACATTAGGTCACTCCTTCCATGTGTTTTTCTTCTGTGGTTTTCTGAAATAAAAGCACATCTCAGAAAACACTATGCAACAAAATTTTTATCGAAGTGCTGTGCATAACATTTTCTTGTGTAATATGGTATCCTAAACACGAACAAAATATTAAAATTTTTCTTTATGATAATTTTTTTTTAATATTTCCCATTCCCATTTTCTTTGAACTTGCATTTAGTATTAGAAGTATAATAATATAGAAGTATATTAGTGATAAAGCCAAGAAAACGTTCAAGTGGAAACAAAAGTTTAGTAAATGTTAAAAATTCGCAAAAAGTTTTGTTTTCTAATTTTTGAAAGCAAGAATCATAGCGAAGACAACAATGCCTATTTGAAGAAAAACTATGCATAAATGTAGAAATGATAGCACTTTTGGTAGAAATAAGAGAGTTTCAACATAATCAGGTGTTTATACCCCCACTATTGTGAACAAGGGTATATGGCAAATCCTACGTGACGAACGCTACATTCGTACGCGTTTTCGGATTAAAATATAACAATTTTTTGGTCTTTCAAAAGAGATACCTTCAACTTATACATAGTGTTTAGTGGGATATGAGTGTTCTTTCGAATGGCATAACAATTTTTTTTGTAACATGTATAAGTTGCGAAAAAATTTATCACAAATTATTGTGACGCACGCTACAAAAAATGGAAGTAGCTTTGAAGGTTAAGGTATGTTTTCATAATTTTTAGCAAATTTTGCATAATAAAGCAACCAAAATGAAATACCATAAGAAAGATGAATATAAGAGAATTCAAAAAAAAATTGTTTGCAGCCAAAAATTTTTGTAGTTTTTTATCAAAAGCCGCGAACTCTATGTGACGCACGCTACGTGACGCACGTGACATTTTTTCTAGTCAAACTTTTTATAGTGGAAATTTTATTTATTTTAACAAATCAAATTACATTATTTTTAATAACATTTTGTAAAACATTTGTTTATATTTATAAATGTAGTTATGAATGAATGTTATGGGTTGTTATCTATTTTACCACTACAAATAATGATAAAAACACCTTAAAATATAATTTTTTTCTAATAAAATTAAGACATGTGATGTGAGGAACCATTTTATTATACTATTTTTATTAATGGACACCCACAAATATTTTTTAACATCTAGTCATATATTCCATTAACCAAACTAAAGTGGGATCAATTTTAAAATTTGTTGGTTGGTGGACTGTTTCTGGGATTTGCCCTTATATCAGATGCTGCGGACCAAACATTTAACACATCGATGGAGTGACCTAAGAAACCCCAAGAATAATTGGGGGAAATCCGTTTTGGGCCATTTTAGCAATGTCCGCTAGCTATCCGTCTATCTGTCTGTCTGGTTGGTGAGCACGATAACTTTCGACAGGATTAACCGATTGACTTACAATTTGGTATGTGTTTATATATTTTTCTATCTCAGTCTAAGTTTAAAGGTGGACTATGTTGGTCTACTCCTTTGAATACCTTTCCCACGAAGGGTCAAATTTTAGCGAAATACTGATTATCTCATAACTTCTAGGGTATATAATAATTGCTACGGGCCAAAAGTGTAACACCTCGAACGAGTGACCTAAGACCCCTATTATGTTCGGCGGAAATACGTTTTGGTTTATATAAAGTAATTTGAGCTGGGAATATATCTTTTAGGGTGTTAAAATGCACTTGCAAGATGCAATAAACAAAAAAATAAATATATATTTTTTTGCAAGAAAGACATTTAGAAATTTAGTACACATAGAAGGAAATACAACTTAGGAAACAATTTGTGAAAAAGAATGCTGTTGCAAGATAAAATTAATAACAATTAATACACCAATTAATACTTGTAAGATGCAATAAATAAAAAAAAAATATATATATTTTTTTTTGCAAGAAAGACATTTAGAAATTTAGTACACATAGAAGGAAATGCCAGTTAGGACACAATTTGTGAAAAAAATGCAGTTGCAAGATGAAATTAATAACAATTAATACAGCATGCAAAGGCAACATTATCACCTCCTGATTCTGATAAGTCGGCGGCATGTGTTCTCTGTCTTTTCGGAAAATTACTTTTAGACGACCACATTTATTTTCTGATTGTTAGCGAAACAATTACGTACATTTCATGCAGCAACTTCAGTTCAAAGCCACTTCTCATTGTATTTTTTTTTTTGAAAAAAAAAGCCATAAACGACCACGACATTTATTTTTTAAATATGCGTTATACATATCCTCAATAGTTCTAATATGCAGGGCTGTGGAGTCGGAGTCAGAGTCGGGAAATTTGACGGAGTCGGAGCCCGGTGTCGAAAAACTATGGATGACTCCGACTCCGAGATGGATTGTGCAAAATGTACCATTTATGTGAATTTTTGCACAATTTTTGGGAAAACAATGTTGGTACAAAAGAAGGATAAAACATTTTAAGCCTTTAACGTAATATTTTTGTAAGTCCACAATATCTATAAAGTCAACCAAACTATCGACTTTTTATGTAAATACAGTTTTAGGAAAGAATTTTCCTAAGCGGGAAAGAATATTCCTAAGCGGGTAAAAAAATCAGTAAGGAATGGCCGATGACTGGCGAAGTACATTATATGATATCTTACACCACTTGTTACAGCAGAATATGATCAGATATAGTAAATATAAATATAAATCTAAACAGAATTTGTTCAAACATAAATAAACTCTACCCTACTATATTTAAAAATGACTGAATGTAGAATACAGCTCCCATAGCGATACAAGGCCAAATCTAAAGAAACATCTGGGGGCAATATCGCTATGAACCGATTTTGGCCAATTGCAATAGGTTTTCTCCCTGTTGTGAAAGAGTTCTTATTGCCAAATTTTAGCAGGAAATTTCAACGAACAACTTAGGATGGACAGACTGACGGACAGCTAGTAATGCTGAGTCGAACGATATGTATTAGTTGTTTGTAGTACATATGTGGATATATCTAATTCTGAACCGATAATCGCTAAATAAAGCAATATTCGTTCCTAAATTCAGATACATCTTTCTGGAGAATTTTGTAATGATCGGAAGTAAAGTACAACTTCTATAGCGCTATGTAACCAAATCAGGAGGAACATATATATGGAGCTTATATATAAATCTGAATCGATTTTCCCTGAATACTCATTCATGTAAAATAGAAACCTCTTTCTGTCGAATTTCGTACTGATCGGATATAAAATACAGTCTCTACAGCGCTTGAATGTCAAATCGGTGCTAACATATATATGGGGGCTATATCTAAATCTGAACCGATTTTCTCCAAATTTGGCAGTATTCCTTCGTGTAATAAGAAATCTCTTTCTGCCGAATTTCGCTGTGATCGGATATAAAATACAGTTTCTACAGCTATTGAATTTCAAATCGGGGGTAACATATATATGGGGGCTATATCTAAATCTGAACCGATTTTCTCCGAATTTGGCAGTATTCCTTCATGTAATAAGAAACCTCTTTCTGCCGAATTTCGTACTGATTTGATATAAAATACAGTTTCTACAGCGCTTACATGTCAAATCGGGTGCAACATATATATGGGGGCTATATCTAAATCTGAACGGATTTCCCCCAAATTTTGTATTGTATCTAAGTGTATCACGAGACTACTCTCTGTCAATTTTTGTACAAATCGGTTACAAAATGTTGCTTATACAGTGCATATATGCCAAATCGGAGGTACATATGAACCGATTTTAACCAAATTCAATAGGGATCGTCCTTGGGCCTAAAAAAAGATATGTGCAAAGTTTCGTTGAGATCGGACCATGTACCTGTACTTTGATTACAAGAATACGTCTACAGACAGACAGACGGACAGACAGACGGACATAGCTAAATCGACTCAGAAAGTGATTACAAGTCGATCGGTATAATAAACAATGGGTCTATCTCTTCTCCTTTTGGGTGTTACAAACAAATGCACAAAGTCATAATACCCTGTACCACAGTGTGGTGTAGGGTATAAAAACACACAAAACTTGAAATTAGTACATGCCATTAGCTTTCCGTTCCATTTTTTACATTTTTTCGCTTAATTGGTTCTTCTTTAATTCACCGTTTTAAAAGTGCTTCAAATCGGAAAGGGCACATCAATTTTTAATTCCAAAAATAAAATTCAACATTGACAGATGATTTACAAAAGGTCAAACAATTTACGAAAAAAGTAAGTATGCAGTTTTTACCCCCAAAGTATATTCTTTCAATCCATATTAATTTTTTTGGATGTGGACTAACTTGAAAAATTGGGTTTCGGCCAGAAAATCCGGAAAATTACACATTGTGCAGTGTTATGATTTTAGAATGCCTACCGTCCAGTGAAAATGGGCCACAAATTGTATTTGGAAATTGCGCACGCCGTGCATGACTTCCTATATCATACTAATCCTGCACAATTTAAATTTTTTTTTGCGTACAAGATTTGATATCAGATAATAAGGATGCGCGATTTCCCAATACAATTGTTTGCCTCCAGCGCTTTACAGTAGATATATTCTCCATACACAGATCGTGCGAACGATTACCAAATGATGCGGTTCATTACAGCATTTCCTAACACAGTACAACTCATGACTTTGGGCTCAATTCTGAGAATGGAACGTGAAAGTAGCCCCAGAAATAAGAACTTCTACATCATTCGTTTAGTCAAGTTGGCTCAATTAATATTTGAATGGTCATTCGAATTTTTTTGCTCAATGTGGATTTTTTTCACTTTTGCTATATTTATACCCTACACCACACTGTGGTACAGGGTATTATAACTTTGTGCATTTGTTTGTAACACCCAAAAGGAGAAGAAATAGACCCATCGTTTATTATACCGATCGACTTAGAATCACTTTCTGAGTTCATTTAGCTATGTCCGCCTGTCCGTCTGTGTGTCTGTCCGTCTGTGCATGTATTCTTGTAATCAAAGTCCAGGTCGCAATTATGGTCCGATCTCGACGAAACTTTACACATATCTTTTCTTTGGTCCAAGGACGATCCCTATTGAATTTGGTTAAAATCGATTAAGATTTAGATATAGCCCCCATATATATGTTAGCCCCGATTTGATATGTCAGCGCTGTAAAAACTTTATTTTATATCCGATCAGTATGAAATTCGGCAGAAAGAGGTTTCTTATTATGTGAATGAACACTGTTAAATTTGGAAGAAATCGGTTCAGATTTAAATATAGCCCCCATATATACGTTACCCCCGATTTGACATGTAAGCGCTGTCAAAACTGTATTTTATATCCGATCAGTGCAAAATTTGGCAGAAAGAGGTTTCTTATTGCATGAAGGAATACTGCCAAATTCGGAGAAAATCGGTTCGGATTTAGATATAGCCCCCATATATATGTTACCTCCGATTTCACATGTAAGCGCTGTAAAAACTGTATTTTATATCCGATCAGTATGAAATTCGTGAGAAAGAGGTTTCCTATTATATGAATGAACACTTTTAAATTTGGAAGAAATCGGTTCAGATTTAGATATAGCCCCCATATATACGTTACCCCCGATTTGACCTGTAAGCGCTGTAAAAACTGTATTTTATATCCGATCAGTGCGAAATTCGGCAGAAAGAGGTTTCTTATTACATGAAGGAATACTGCCAAATTCGGAGATAATCGGTTCAGATTTAGATATAGCTCCCATATATACGTTACCCCCGATTTGACATGTAAGCGCTGACTGTATTTTATATCCGATCAGTACGAAATTCGACAGAAAGAGGTCTTTTTACATGAATGAGTATTCAGGGAAGATCGGTTCAGATTTATATTAAAGCTCCATATATATGTTCCTCCTGATTTGGTATCAAACCGCTATAGAAGTTGTATTTTTTATTTCCGATCATTAAAATTTTCCAGAAAGATGTTTCTCAATTTAGGAACGAATATTGCTTAATTTAGCTATTATATTTTCAGAATTACATAATATGTTTCTACCCATTTACCAATTATTCCAAATTATTATGGCAATGACCCTTATCGCAGTGTTAGGGAGGTGTAGGGTATTATATAGTTGGCCCCGCCCGACTTTCTGCCTTTCCTTACTGGTTTTTTTCTGTATACCGTACGGAATATCTCTTTTGTGTATTAAGCAAAGTTGTGTATATAATAGGAGAAAAATGTGCGAAACAAAGCTACCAGAAAAAAGTGCAACCAGTGCCTTAAAAATCGCAAATCACGTCCAATTCATAGAATTGAGTCCCAAATCAATGAACTACAAAATGCTGAACTTTGTATGACGCGTTCTTATTTTCAAGTTGCAGCTTGGGCTAATCGACCTTTTTGGTCTTAAACAAAATCGTACTTCAGACTCTGAAATACCTGGACAATTATACATTTTCTATGAATCCTAAAAGAACACTACTAGCCTCTGTTGCTTGGGCCAGTGCAGGTCTCTCTTCCATATTCTCCTTTTCTGATTCCTCCGAATTTGACTCAAGCTCATACTCTTGTGTTCGATTGGCCATATTTACATACATATACTCGTATGTAAATATGGCCAAGCAAACATATTGGTTATTTCACATTTATTTTTAATTTTTTCCCTTGCATTATTTCATGTATTATATGGGATTTTTTTCATTTAATTTTGACTTTTTTCACAATTAACCCTTGGGCGTTATTTAATTTCATTTTGGGACATATTTCATTTTTTATTTTCGGTTTGAGGGTTACTTCGAGGCGCCCTTTCAACAAATTTTATCTAATCGGGTATTTTTGGTGCATTTATACCCATGTTTTGATATAACCGCATCATGGCCAGGTCCCTCTAGATTTTATGTATTAGCAATGACTATTGTGAGAAAGAATGTGCACAATGTATATATCCAACCTAGTGCAAAATGAGCTAGTCATGATAATACAATAAATTCATAATAAAACCATTGCTTTGAGATATAAATATCACTGTTTGTCATAATTCTAATTAACGTGAAAAGTCGTCTTAGACCACTGGATAAACAAATTAGTTTCGTTTGCTACTATTTCATTGCTCCCTAGAATTACCCAGGATATATAGAAGATTGTGCTTCAGAGAGTACATTCATCAGTGCGTTTTACGAATGACGATATGAATAGTTTCTGCTGCGATGCAACATGTTTCACTCCATTTAAGTGAAAAACTAAAACGGCACTTTATTTTCATTTGAAAGTAAAGTGAACACTTCTCATCAAAAACACAAGGAAGGCACTTGTGATAAATGAATAAATTAAACGAACGAGTTTCGCGTTGAGTTTGTTCCTAGTTTGCAAAGCGCCCCCCCCCCCCCCCCCCCATCGCAAACAGCAACACTTGTTGCTCTATTAACTCTGCAGAAGAGAGAACTGTATAACTTTTCTTCTTCCTTTGCAACACAAAGAACAAGTCAAACGCTCTATGGAAAATAGCAACAGGAAAACATGAAAACGAAAAAAATAATATTTATATTATGAAGGAAGGCACGACCATATACATATATGTATACTCGTATGAGTGATAACTAAAAGTTAGGTTCATTTAAGTGTTAACATAAGTTCGGAGTTGAAGTTATAATTCCAACACATTTATATTCATTAACAACAAAATGAAAATGTTGCAAACCCTCTCACAAAACTCATTCATATCCCTTTAGCAATATCATATAATTGTTCATTGAGGTGCGAAAAGGGTTATTGCTCTAATGCTATAGATAAAGGAAAAAGGCTAAAGCTAAACTGAAAAAAAATTTCTTAAAATTAAGGACGGCTTTAATCATTATAATAAATACATTTTATATTAAGAAAAAATATTTTTTGGTGTATGAGAAAAGAAGTGAGCAACATTCAGTCCAGAAAACAAACTGAGGCATATAAGTAACAACAATTTGTGAAAATTATTATGCCGCAGCGCACAGTGGGAAGAATTCAGAGAAAAGGGGAATAATTCTACCATTTCTTAACCGACTGCGGCAAGTTTATAGAAGATGTATTGGATAATTTAAGTTTTAAACTTGGGCCCACAGGTTCTCAAAATAGACCGCAGGGTGTATACAACATTTTTATATGCGTTCAACGTTTGCGTTTCTTCTCTTTTTCTACTAGCCGAGGTAAAAAAAAACTGATATAAAAACAAAAGTTTTTGCATGAATAATGAAATTCCTATACTTTTCAAATAAAAATAACTCACCGGTCGCACTACAACTACAACAACATCTGATCACCCAAGTCAACAGGGAAGCTAAAAATAGACATAACACCATGACGACTATTAACAGAAATGCAGCGCTTCTTGTGGAGAATAGAAACAGTAATACTCAAATAACATCCATTCCCTGAAATTAACAGACGAATGTTAATTAACAACCGGACAACATTGAGTCGATGAAACAACATAAGGTTCCCGCGATAATCGGATATATGCTGGAAAGAAGTCTGTAATAGAAATAGACTTAAGGATTATGAAATCAGCGTCTCCAAGCTGCTACAACAACAACAGGGTATTATAAGTTTGTTTCATGGCAGATGTTTGTAACACCTGTAAATACTATAGCTAGACCCACCTTAAAGTATACCGATCGACTCAGTCTGTCCATCTAAAGTTGTCCGTCGAGTACAGGTCGCAATTTCACACCGATCGAGATGAAATTTTGCAGTTCAGAGGATTTCTTACTTGGAAAAAAAACTTATTGAATTTGAAGAAAATCGATTCAGATTTAGATATAGCTTCCATATATATGTTTCGTCCGATTTGACCCTTTAGCCCTATAGAAGCTGTACTTTAAATCCAATTGTTTTGAAATTTACCATGGTACAGTTTCTTGATCCATGGACCAACATTGCCAAATTTGAAGAAAGTCGGTTCAGATTTAGATATAGCTCCCATATATAAGTTTCGTCCTATTTGATTCACTAGACCTTTAGAAGCTGTAGTTTACATCCAATCGTTTTGAAATTTAGCATGGTAGAGTTTCTTAATACATGGACCACCATTGCCGAATTTGAAGAAAATCGGTTCAGATTTAGCTGTAGCCCCTATGTATATTTCGCATGATTTGCCCCATTAGCCCTATAGAAAATTTATTGTACACCTAATTGTTTTTAAATTTATTATGGCAGAGACTATTTATCTATGGATCAACATTGCTCAATTTTAAGAAAATCGGTTCAGATTTAGCTGTAGCTTCCATATACATATATGTATGTGATTTGGCCCTTTTGGCATATGGAAGCTGCAGTAGAGTTTATTGATCCATGGACTAACATTGCCGAATTTGAAGAAAATCGGTTTAGATATAGCTCCCATACATACGTTTCGTCCGATTTGGCCCTTTTATCCCTATAGAAGCTGTAGTTTGCAATCAATCGTTTTGAAATTTAGCTTGGTAGAGTTTCTTGATCCATGGACCAACATAGCCGAATGTGCACAAAATCGGTTAAGATTTTGTTATAGCTCCCATATATATGTTTCGTTCGACTTGGCTACAGAGGCAGAGGAGACATAACAAATGTAAATTGTGTAAACAAATTTTAGTTGAAGTATATAGTGGCCATTTCATTGTTATCCAATCTTACTAGAGTGGTGTATGGTATCTTATGGTCGGCACCGCCCGACTTTAGGCTTTCCTTACAGGTTTTTTCTATTTTTGCCATTATAATAATAATTTGAAATTTAATAATGATTCTTTTTAGAAATTGTAACTTTAATACATTTAAAATGCCTGTAGCTCCTGTAGTTCCTGTTTAGTATAGAGGGTACAACTTTAATTTTAAATTCTCCAATAACTTTTCTATGAACATGTCAAGTATTGTTACAATCGGTTGTCCGGTTATGAAACTTCAGAATTAGTTGCCTTTTTTCTAAATTGCTTAGGTGCGACGGCAAGTTTCCCACTTACAAGCATTTTGCCTACAAAACCGGACAAAAGTGAAAAATACCAATTTCATTAAATGTCCCCCATTTTTTTTTGTATACCTGAAAATATTAAAAAATGTATGAAATCTGGTTAAAAATGTATGTACTTAATTTTAATTAATGTATAATACTATAAATTAATGTATAATACTACCTATAATGTATAATACTACCTATAATGAACATTTAGTATTCTCATGGACCAAAAACTATATAGAAGAAAATTTGTGTTTATTTCATGTTATTTTTGCAAAACGTCCCGAGAGAGATCGCCTTATAATTTTTGTATACCCTCCACCATAAAGTATTGTGACACCAGTAAATATTGATATGAGATCCCCTGAAGTATATATTACACTATGCAACAAATGAACACTTTTTGAAAAATACACGGACTTGACAGTATAGGTTCGATTCTACTATGAAAGGGTAGTATAATCCTATACTCGGTTTGGCGAAATTGATGACCAATTTTTTTTATGGGCCCCCAAAGTTTCTGAAAATCAGTGGGCTCCTCGAAACAGGTGTCATCAGCTTTTTTCCAACAACTAATTTAGACTTGGAGATACCGCTTAACTATATTTGGCAATAACGTAGCTAAGTATATGCTGAAAAAAGGTTCTTAAAATTTTTTGCGAAAAAAATTTTTTCCGTTACGTTTTTTGTGAAAAAGTGTAGGAACAAAAATATTCTTTTAGTTTTTTCAGCATAACCTCAGGGATTCGTAATTTTTCATAAATAAAAAAAAATTGGTCACCAGTTTCGCCAAACCGAGTACACGGTTATACAACCCTTTGATCGGACCTATACTGTCAAGTCTGTGTATTTTATCACTATTGCTCAGTGCTATTAATCTTCGTAAAATTCTAAGACGATTTAGCCATGTCCGTCTGTCAGGGACGTATACAGAGGGGGGCCGGCCCGGGGGCCCGGCCCCCCCCCCCCCCGAAATGTTTTAAACATAGGCATAAACTGTTTACACTTTAAAAAAAAAATACAAAAATTAAAAAAACAATACAAAAGCGTAAAAATGGTAATAGTAAAAGTAATAACAACTAAAAATAAGAAAAGTGCATGGTTTCCCCTGGAAATGGTCTCAATTTATTCATAACCTTTCAGAGTTTACGATAAAATCACAAAAATATTACAATTATGCGTTTATAGATGTTTTATGAGGCTTTTATTTAAAAATTATTAAAATTTTCTCAAAAAATATGATTTTTTGCAATACTTTGTAAGATATCGTCGAAACCGCTGAACGGATGGAAAATTGTATTGTGCGAAGTTGAAGGCTACTTAATTCTGCAGTTTGTAAAGCTTACCTGAACCAATTCGGATGAATGGATCTCTAGTTATGCCATAATATGTGGTTCAACCTCTCTTTTTTCTTAGCCTAAAGGGTTGTCTCTTTAAATTCTCGCGATAAGCTGTGATATGGAAAGAAATTAGTGGTTGAACCACATATAGTGGCATAACTCGAGAACCATTTATCCGATTTGGTTGAGGAAAGTTTTAAAGAATTAAATATTAAGTAGCCTTCAACTTCATACAATACCATTTTCCATCCGTTCAGCGGTTTCAACGATATACGAATATTACAAAATATTGCAAAAATGTGAGTTTTTGATAAAATTTTAATATTTTTAAAATAAAACTCCCATAAAACAATCTAAAAATGAACAAATGTTATATTTTTATGATTTTATCGTAAAGTCTGTTCGGTCATGAATTAAACGAGCCCATTCCGAAGCAAATCGATGCATTATTTAAAGTTATAGCTAATTTAGTAAGGTTTTAACTTTAAAACTCTCGTATCGATGTATAATTTACAAAAACAAACTTTAAAAGCTAAGATTGGAGATTTTGACGTTTTTTGACGTCTAGAATCAGAATCTATGCATTAAAACAGAAACCCAAGAAAAAATTTTGTTTTTGTCGACCGGTGTAATTATTGGTTGGCTTTAAATTTATGATAACCAAATATGGCGAAAATTAAGTTAAAATTACATTTATGATTTCTTATCTATCTACCTTTTGTAAGTTGCAGTGATGGAATGAGTTTGCACAACCGTGTATTTAATTTGACAACTTGCAAGAAGTTTTGGAATAGAAGCTGCACTACCTAGAAGAGTAGGCACTCAAAAGTACACGCCGAAAAAAAATCGCTTCTGTAGTATATTGTCCCAAACATATTCTGCTTGAAATATACAAATGTTTAGTGTACACTCAAAATGTATAATATTTGACACACACAAATACTATATGTTTGGGAGGATATTGTTCTATTTTTTTATTTGAAACTAATATTTCCGAAACAAAGATTAATTTGTATTTATGTATTTTGGCAACGAATCAATGTCTTAATTTAAAGACAAGTTTTCTGTTTTTCGGAAGATCAAAGTGCATTTTTGTTTATAAATTTTATATGTTTGTAAAATGCAATTAAAACTTAATTCGTAACTAAAAATTATTGATGTAAAACAAAAGCTAATGCTGCTAAAGACATTTTTAACTATAAAGTTTAACACGAAATCTAGGAAAAACTAACTAAAATTCGAAAAACATAGCCAAGTCTAAAAAATCTTTTTTTAAATAAAATATATTTGGAAAACTTCTTAAGCAATAACTTTGTTTGTGTGTAAACACATATTTTATTTGTGAAAGTCAGTTTGCAAATATATTATGTTCTAATATATTAATATATTCATTCCAAACAAAATTTCTTGATTTTTAAATAAAATTTATTTGTTAACAAATATCAAATATTTAAAAAAATCGTTTCCAAATATATTTTCTTTCAATTCAAACATATCAAAAATGCAGATTTTTCCCCGTGTATAGGGCTAATATTCCTGGTTCAGATGCCAAGGCGTATTTTAGGACAACATTGTTCATACCATATCTGGACGAAGTAATATCACATTTAAATAATAGATTTTCCGAACATGAAGCTATAATTACAAGTCTGTTTAATATCGATCCGATACGAGTTGTAAATCGAATAAAGGAAGATTTTGAAGAAGTCACACTTTTTTACAAAAACGATTTAAAAAATTCAGCAAAATCTGTTTTAGCTGAAATAAGTATATGGATTGATTATTGGAAGCAGAAGAATGATAAGCCATCAAATGCATTAAATGCTATTTCAGTTTGTGATGAGGACATGTTCCCAAGCGTTTTTACCCTTTTGCAGATACTGGCCACAATACCTGTGACAACGGCATCTACTGAGCGAAGTTTCTCGACGTTAAGAAGAATAAAAACTTATCTCCGGAACAGAATGGAAGGAGAAAGGCTACCTTATCTGGCTTTGATGTCTATATACAAAGATGAAGTCAAAATAGATGAAATAATTGATATATTTCTTTCAAAAAATCGAAGATTACATTTTTAACTCTTACGTATTTTATTATAAAAAGTTTTACTGATCTCGTACTAAAGTACACATTTATATTTAGGAATAAAATTCGAATAAAAAACTAAGGATCTTAACTTCCATTACCTACACAATAAACGCAATTTTTTAATTGTTTATCTTTGTTATGGAAAAAAAAGGTTGGGCCCCCCCCGAACCAAAATCCTGGATACGTCCCTGCCGTCTGTTGTAATGACGCTACAATCTGTAATATTTGAGCTAGGAATTTGGTACATATACTTCTTATATCTGTTGGGATTGAAAATGGGCAATATCAGTCCATTTTTTTAATATAGCTCCCACATATAGCATCTCTCCGATAGGACTAATTAACGCTACAGAGACAACAAATTTCAACTGATCGGGCTGAATATTGGTAGCTGGGCTTTATTTATACCCGGAATCTTTCATACGAACAACGTTAGTCATAGGTCCATGTTTTGATATAGCCCCCATACAAATGTCCATCTAGATTTGACTTGGTAACGCCACAAAAACCTCAAATTTCCACGGATTGGGTTGAGATTTGGTATAATGAGTTTATTTGTATTCGAAACTATTTACATGCCCCATGGTGGGGGGTATGAAAGATTCGGCATGGCCGTCTTTACTTGTTTATAATAGAACGAAGATCAGATTAAGAAGTTAAGATGATTTTGTTAAAATTATCTTAAGATAATCAACGTATCATACCCTTCAAACCCCTTTCCGTTGCCTCAAAATAAGGTACTTCGTGTCCCACAAGACGTAACAGTTGCAGTTAAACAAAATCACATTTTTAAAAACTCACTATTGTGTATGGTCATATCATATAACAGTTGAAATGTGTAATATAAATGTGTAATATATCGGATGAGTGGTCTAAAGACCCCAAGTTTACTAGAAGGAACTCAGTTTTTGGCCATTTGAGCAACGTCCGTCTGTTTGTCGATACGAGCAACTGATTGACTTCAAATTGGGTATGTGTTAATGTTTTTTTCATCTCAAGCTTAGATCAAGGTTGGGCCATGTCCTTCATAAAAAATTAGAAAATTTTTTTAAGTCGTCAACTTGAAACCAATTTATGGATAAATTTTCTTACTGGAGTAGAAGTAAGATAATTTTAACAAAATCATATTTTTGTATACCCCCCACTATGGTGAACGAGGGTATATATCATTTGCTAAGGGACAAAAGTGTAACATTATCGAAGGAGTAACCTAAGACCACCTCAAGTTTATTTGCGCGAGTCATTTGTGCAGTGATCGTCCGTCTGTTTGGCTGGTGCGCATCGGTAGGAGTAACCGATTCACTTCAAGTTTGATAATTTGTTACGTCAACATTTTTTCACTTGGTCCACTCCTTCTAGTACTTCCCCCACAAAGGGTTAACATTTCGTGAAATATTCATTCTTTAATAACTTCTATACTCTTAATTCGAATTTTCTGAAAATCCACACATAGTATTAGTTTATTAGTAGCTATTACCATAAGAAAAATGGGCGAAGTTGCCAAGCCCGTTTTGTACCTCCCACACAAATGTACCATTTTGCACAAAATGCAAACGGCTTAATATTTGATTTTAGCCAATACACATACTTGAAATACTTTTCCAATACCAATATAGCAGTGAACAATGGGTGTCATTATCACTCCCCTTTTGGTAACTACCACACAAATTGGTCAATTTGCACAAAAAGTCAAAGGATTATAACTTTGATTCCAATCTACACAAACACTTAAAATTATCTGCAGTGTTACGATTTTATTGTACAATAGTCCGTGAATAATGGGCGTTATTGTCACACCCATTTTGGTACCTGTTATACAAATTATTCCAACGCATACAAACACTTGACATTTTGTACTGGGCAATGCTCTAATAATACGGCCGCAGGTGTAACTTTCGTCATTTTCGTCTGATTCATAAAATCTTTTGTGTGATTATGGGGAAAAAAACGTTTTTGGGAATTTTCAAATTCATTTTGGGAATCGTGGGATTATGGATATAGAAATTTCCTTCTACGATTGAAATTGTTTTTTGTAATATTTTCCAGATCCTTTCCTACGAATCAGTATATAATAGAGCCGGATATATGCCGAACCCTTTCTCATTATCTTTCTGGAAAGACAGACAAAATTGTACTATCTGATGCACAAATATTGCTATTAGATAAACCCGTTTAGACAAAAGTTATGGCCATTAGAAGTCATATTTTCCAAAAATTTAAGTTTTAGAATTTTGGAGGGCGGCCGGAAGTTGGACCCCAAGAAAATGCACCCTCAAATTTAAATTTCCCTTCGTAAGTCTGGGGAGTACGTAATAATATACGTATACGAACCTTATTTCTAATTATAAATCTTTTCCAGAGCGATCGGGCTAACTCCACTATTTTATAACCCTTTTTCATAAAAACGATAAGTAGCTTTTGCAACCACGTACATGTGTGCGGTTAAGTTTTAATAATGGCAACAAAACACGACAGGATCAAACAAATATTACAAAAAAGTAATATTAACATCAACACAAAACGCAAACAAATGTTGTTGGCACAACCAACACTTAATTAAACGGCCACACATATACATATGTACATAGAGACAAAACACACCTTTTATACCCTCATTTTTAATTCATATGTTTTTCCTATAGACCATAAAGGTCTTCCATATATTCTACGTATGTTTTAGATTCAGGTGCGAAAAGGGGACGAGACCCACACACGCCATAATCCTTTTAGCGATGTTATCACCCCGTAATGTGTATGAATATGTATCACATAAAACCATTATCACGATTGTTATCATTTGGATTTGAGGGAGGAAAGACACCTCGAGAATAAATGTCATTCATTAAAAAAAACACACACAACGAAAAGAATAAATGGCAAATTATCAACGTCACACGTTCTTGTAAAGCGAGTGTCAGTCAGGTAAGGTTTTTAATATCAAGGCAGATGCTAATCACAACATTCATTGCAATTTGCCGGTAGTTAATGTAATGTAGTTATGTGTTGTACTGTGTGAGATCACTTTCACGCAATGTAGTACAAATTAAATCATTTTTGCAGGGCAAAAAGATATTTTAATTTTGTTTGCTTAATTTACAATAATTATTACATAGTGCGACTCCACAAGAGGGTAAATATAAGAGATTATATTATAGTATAGATCTTAAGCATCTTTTTACGTAAAATTTTTAAAAAGATATTTTCGACCTTTGGTCCTTTGAAGGTACTCAATTAAATGTCGATGACCGATGGCCGGATTAATTAATCCAATGATAGGATTAATGGTCTACGACAGGAGTAAAGTTGATTACCACTGATTAAAAGCCGCTGATGGGTTTAAATATCGGAATAATGGTCACTGAAAATGGGCGAAATACGAAGGTATTTATCGCAAATTAAATTTAAACGAAATTTTGTAGAAATTTTGATTTCAATAAATTTGATTGAAAAATCCAATTTTGATGGAATTTGATACAAAAAGAAATTTTAATAACTTATGTTGAAAAATTCAATTTCAACGAAATTTTCTAGAGAACTGTAAGTAAAACAATTTTTATAAAGAAATCAATTTTAAAAAACTTTTGTGTACAAATTTTGACCTAAACAAAACAAATAAAAAACATACTGATAAAAGCTATTTATACGAAATATTCAAAAAATATGCAATTTCGACAAATTTTTTAGAATAATTAAATTTTGAAGGAACGTTCCCGAAAAATATATTTCAACGAAATTTTATATAAAAAATCATTTTCAAAGAAATTTTGTAATAAAAGCAAATTTGATGAAATTTGTAAAAAAATCAGATAATTTTCTAGTAAAATAAAATTTCAAAAAAATTTTATAGACGAATTAAATTTTGATGAAATTGTTTGTAGAAAAATGCAATTTCCACGAGACTTTGGAAACAAAAAAAAAAAAACAGAAAAATAAAATTTCAAAAAATTATTTTAGAAATATTTTTCTATTAAAAAAATTTTCTAGTGAATGAAATTTTAAAGAAATTTTCAAGAAAAACTATATTTCAACAAACTTTTCTTGAATATAACAATTTAAAATTTTTTTTTGGGAAAATGCAATTTTGACCACAAAAATTTTCTAGAAAAATTAAATTTTTATGGAATTCTCCGGGTATATGGAATTTTGTTGCAATTTTCTAGTGAAATGCAATTTCTATATAATTTTTAAAAAAAGCTATTTCAAAAAAATTTACGAGAAACATTCAATTTCAACGAAAATTTCATCAACATTTTGCAGAAAAATTAAATTTCCATAAAATTTTGTAGAAAAATATTATTTTCAACGAACTTTTCTTGAAAATAAAAAATGAAAAATTTTTGTAAAAAAAATTTCAATGAAATTATGTAAATTCACATTCAAACAAGTTTTCTAGAGAAACGAAATATCAACGAAATCTTTGAGCAAAATTAGAAATCAATTTACTTTTCTAGAGAAATGCAAATTCAAATAAATTTTATAGAAAAATAAATATTCGAAGAAAATTTTGTAGTAAAATAAAGATTTAACAAACATTTCTTTAAAAATGCGTTTTAAAAAATGTTTATTTAAAAATGCAATTAAACCGAATTTTTTTCCAACTTTTTTTTTCTGAAATTTTTTAGAAAAATTAAATTTTTATGGAACTTTTTAGGAAAATTAAATTTGTATGGAATTTTGTAGGAAAATATTAAACTTTCATGTAATTTTAAAGGAAAATGCAGTTGCAAGAAATGTAATTCAGCATATTCAAAAAAATTTTGTAAGCTAAATGCAACATTGATAAAATTTTTAAAAAAAATCAATTAATTTTCTAGTGAAATGAAATTTATAGATGATGAAATGATGACATTTTATAGATGATGAAATAGTTTACACAAATTAAGCTTCAGAAAACTTTTCTTGAACAATACAATTAAAAAAATATTTGTAGAAAAATACTATTTCCACGAAAATTTGTAAACAAATGTAAAAATCGACAAAGTTATCCCAAAAAAATTCAATTTCAACGAAATTAAAAAAAATTAAGAATAAGTAAAAAATGCAATTTTAATGAAATTGGTAAAAAAACATTAAATTTTTACAAGTATTGATATATCAAAATTGCATTTTTATACGAATAACCTTTTAATTTAATTCACATTTTTTACCAGTTTTTTCAAGACTTCCGAAGATTACTTTACTATACAAATTTTGACATTAGAGCGAATCGATCTCGGCCAAACTTAGCATACTCTATTTGTGAGACCTAAGGAACAAAATTGGGGGATGGGAGCAAATGTCACCCCAAATTTCCTTTTTAACGGAGGGTCTTACGGTACATAAGCCAAAAAATATTCGTAAATTATTTTTTTTTAATTAAATTATAATCGACTTCAATTGCACTTAATAATTTATAAAGCATTAACTTTTGGTGCAAAATGGTCCATTTATATGAGAGGTAGCAAAAGGGAGAGAGACCCCAAGAATATTTGACCGATTGACTTCAAATTTGGTATGTGTCAATATTTTTTTCCATCTTAGGATAAGATCAAAGATGGACTATGTTGGTCTACTCCTTCGAGTAGCTCCCCCACGAAGGGTAAACATTTTGTGAAATATTGATTATCTCATAACTTCTATACTACTACTCAGAATCTTTAACAATTCCACACATAGCATTAGTTCTTTGTCGCTATCATCTTGAGAAAAAATGGGCGAAATTGTCACGCCCCATTTGATACCTCCATACAAATGGAATTGTAAAAGATTCTCGGTGGTAATACAGTAGTTATGAGATAATAAATTTGTCACTAAATTTTGACCCATCATGGGGTTAGTACTTGAATGAGTGGGCCAACATAGTCTATTTTTGATCTTAGTCTGAAATAGAAAAAAAATATGAACACACACCTAATTTGAGGTCAATCGGTTACTTCTGTCGATAGTTATAGTGCGCATCAGCCAAACAGTCTGATGGACATTGCTCAAATAGCATAAAGTGGTCCAAATACTAAAATGGGAGTTTTAAAGAAAAATATATAAAACCAGTAAGGAAAGGCAGAAAGTCGGGTGGGGCCGACTATATAATACCCTACACCTCCCTAACAATGCGATAAGGGTCATTGCCATAATAATAAAATGGAATAATTGGTAAATGGGTAGAAACATACTATCTAATTCTGAAACAATAATCGCTAAATTAAGCAATATTCGTTCCTAAATTGAGAAACATCTTTCTGGAAAATTTTAATGATCGGAAGTAAAATACAACTTCTATAGCGGTTTGATACCAAATTAGGAGGAACATATATATGGAGCTTTAATATAAATCTGAACCGATCTTCCCTGAATACTCATTCATGTAAAAAGACCTCCTTCTCTCGAATTTCGTACTGATCGGATATAAAATACAGTCTCTATAACGCTTACATGTCAAATCGGGGGTAACATATATATGTGAGCTATATCTAAATCTGAAACGATTTTCTCCGACCTCCGCTAACAGGTCAAATCGGGGATAACATATATATGGGTGTTATATCTAAATCTAAACCGAGTTTCTCCGAATTTGGCAGTATTCCTTCATGTAGAAAGAAACCTCTTTTTTTATACTGATCGGATATAAAATACAGTTTTTACAGCGCTTACATGTGAAATCGGGGGTAACATATATATGGGAGCTATATCTAAATCCGAACCGATTTTCTCCGAATTTGGCAGTATTCCTTCATGTAATAAGAAACCCCTTTCTGCCGAATTTCGCACTGATCGGATATAAAATGCAGTTTCTACAGCGCTTACATGTCAAATCGGGGGTTACATATATATGGGGGCTATATGTAAATCTGAACCGATTTTCTCCGAATTAAGCAGTATTCCTTGGTGTAATAAGAAACCTCTTTTAGCTGGATTTCGCACTAATCGGATATAAAATAACATTTTTACAGCGCTTACATGTCAAATCGGGGGTAACGTATATATGGGGGCTGTATCTAAATCTGAACCGATTTCTTTCAAATGTAACAGTGTTCATTCATATAATAAGAAACCTCTTTCTGCAGAATTTCATACTGATCGGATATAAAATAAAGTTTTTACAGCGCTTACATGTCAAATCGGGGCTAACATATATATGGGGGCTATATCTAAATCTGAACCGATTTTAACCAAATTCAATAGGGATCGTCCCTTGGCCAAAAAAAAAGATATGTGTAAAGTTTCGTCGAAAGTGATTCTAAGTCGATCGGTATAATATACGATGGGTCTATTTCTTCTCCTTTTGGGTGTTACAAACAAATGCACAAAGTTATAATACCCTGTACCACAGTGTGGTGTAGGGTATAAAAATTGCCAAAATATTTTTTTTTATTTTTTCATGTTTAGGGTACCATATTGCACCAAAAAATTTTATGCATGGCCCTTCGACAAAAATTTTGTTTCAGAATAACATAATGATACCATAATGGAAAAAAGCATAATTATAAATCTTATTTCTAAGGCAGAAAGCAAATGAGAAAACACGACTTTAACTCGAATACAGTCATCTACTATTATTCAATGAAGTATGTTCGGAGTTTTATATTTCATAATCCATCACAAGTGATTACCCATTTCAAGAGTTTGTGGTACGAGTAATTGTTAAATTGCCTATGTACACTGGTACTATTATTATGTTGTTGTTATTTGGTCATAGTAATATTTCATTTAATTTTTTTAAACAAGTTAAATTCCATAAATACTTAAATCCAAGCGATGCGATGCGTAAATAACAGACATTAATTATGCCAACTCCAAATGAGGCGAACACCGAAACAAAAACAAAGAATCTCAAAAAAACACAAAAACGTCAGTACTTGAAATTGTTTCATCATTAAATCCTTTTCAATTCACTCATTCAACCACAAATTTATAAATTATTTTATTAAAATGTCCGATTACATGTTTATAACAACAATAGCAGCAACATCACCACAACGACAAGAACAGCAACAGTAAATCATGCAGTTGCAACAAATGAAGTACTTTTGTGAAGAAAAAAAACACACTTTCATACAACTGTGGCAATGTAACCAAGGCGCACTGCATCAGCTCTTGATGAAGGTGCATTTGTGGGTCGGGCTGCATTCAATTATAGGCTTTTTAATCGATGTACCCTACATTAAGTAACGACCACTTATAGAGAATTTTGTGCCAGACACAAAGACCACAATTATTTACGAAAGGTTGAAATTTATAGAAAATCTTTCAATCTAGGATCCACAAGGAAAGAAAAACATTTGGGCGTCGTTTTTCGCAATCATTTTTCTTTGTCTCAAACGCTCTACTTTTCCCGTAACGGTTGAAATATTAGCGGTGAATGCAAAAGTTTATCGTAAACGTAGTTTTTCTTGCTGTAAACGAACATTCTTTCATTCCAAAATGATCGTAATTTCTTTTATGGTAAACGAAAAACGTGTACGGAACCATATTGTATTTAAACATGATTGAATATATTAAAGAGAGTTGAGAGAACAAAGAGCTGAACTTCCTTTCATTTTGTGAGAGTGCGGTTTTATAACTTTTTATTATTTATATGACGGAATAATATGTGCAGATGTATGTGTACAGAACTCAAAAGATGCGGATGTGTGCGTATACAACACAAAAAGCGACGTGGCAACTTTTCTGCAAAAATATGGAGATGTGTGTGTACAAAACACAAAAAGAAACGTTGTACACATGTTTGTCCGCATTGCTTTGTTAACAGACGGTGGTGGAAATTTATTTATCTGCATCCCTCTCTCCGCACTGTTATACAATTTCATAACATTTGCTGCTGATATTTTCTACACTAAACAGTTAAACTTTGTTTTTTAATGACATTATGCAATGAGATTTTTCACCCGAAGTTGTTCATGTTATTTTCAGATGTAGTTTAGTATTCTATTCATGGACGTTGAAACTTTTGAATTGTCAGCATTTGGGTCCGTATATGGACCTATAAAATTCACTTTTGACTAAAAAGTTTGATATATGGTAAGATAACATCTCGCTTTGATCCATACAATGGACTACTAAATTTTTAATATGTTCTAACATACATGGATTCATATTTACAGTTTGTCTACAACTCACTTAGAAGATAGCAGCTAAATAACAGCAGAGGTGTTTGTCGGGGAGCTCCCGGGTACATTTTACTAAAAATTGTGAAATTTTTGATTATAAACATAATTTTATAAATCATATTAAATATCATAATTCAATCAAATTGTTCTTTTGCGACCATCGTTTTTTTATTTATTGTTAAACTGACATTGCTTGTGCCAAACGCAATGACCGTTTGCAACAAACGTTTTACAGGGTTTGGGATAAACAGGCATTGCTTGTGACAAACACAATAACCGTTTGCACCAAACGTTTCGCAGGGTTTGCAATAAATATAAATCATTTACGATAAGTACACTAACCGTTTGCTGTAAACGTTTCTTTGGGTTTTGGGATAAACATAAATCGTTTGCGGCAAACATACACCTCAAACGAAATTCGTTTGTCTAATTTTTCGTTTGGGAGTAACGAATTTTTTCTTTGCGTGCACGGGAACCTTAATGAAGTATCAGAGGAGTCGTGAGAGCATTTACAAACAGTACGTATCTCAAAGACAGTGCACTCTACCGAATTTTAAGTGAGTGCACCCATTAACGGCCAAAAGTCTTTAAAATTCAAAATAATTCATTCTGTTTATTTATATGTAGTATAAATGAAAGAACTTAAAAAAATGTGAAAAAATAAAAAAAATATTTATTTTGAGGCTGTTCCCCAGCAGGTACAATGGCTCAATGCGTGTATTCATACATATATGCTTATTTTTTGTAATTGTAACACTAATTTTCTAAATACAGAGCTACGTCAAATACTTCATAGATCGTGGGGGAACTACGAATCCTATAGTTCCCACTCTATTCCCAGCATGGGTACTGGACAGTGATCCCAGAGGGGTTACCATTCGTGGTAGCTGTGGTTAAGTCCAAAATCCCCCGGAGAGCATAGCCGTTTGAAGGGTACCATCGTCTTTGGTATCGCTGCAGCAAAAAACCTCTATATCACCCAAAGTATCTTGCGGCATGATTTTAGCGACAAGATCCTCAGCATCAATGCCTCCTCATATCAACATCAAATCATTATGATTTGAAGCCCCTTTCACAAAATTCAAAGCGCAGTCTAGATTAGTAAATCTATCAGCCATTGTCCCCAAGCGAGTACACTGTTTTTCAAAACAACGTTTCGCTTGGAAAATCATTTTTTTGAAAATTGTTTTTCAAATTAGAAAAAACAAGCCTTTTTATTCGTAAATCAATTGTTATATGACAAACTTTTGACAGAGTCAAACTGTCACTGACCTACCCAAAATGCGAAAATCTGAAAAAGTCTAAACAAGACAAAGCAAAATTCGAAGTATTATTATTTGCTAACGCTGAACTGTCAATGTGCTTTTATTAAACAGAGTACACCACAACACAAACTCAAAACGAACTCTGAAAAAACTAATTTCTTAATGGATTTATGGCATTTCAAATATACCTGTGCAAGTGCAATGGCCAGAAATGGGTTAAAGTTATGAGCTCCTCAATTATGGTATGATTTCATCATTTTATGTGAGAGGTACAAAATTGGTACCGACAATAACGCCCATTTTTCACTGGACTATAAGGACTGTTAAAGCATTTCACCGCACAACATTTCTAATATTTGTATGCTTTCGTATTAGAGTTATAAGAAGTTAACTTTTGCACAAAATGGTTCCGAAAATGGGAGGTACCGAAAGGGGTATGGGAACATCTCCAATTATTCTCAAGGTGAGAGCGACAGATAAACTCTCAATCTGTGGAGTAAGAGAACGTACCATTTGCTAGTATATTTAAGTTCTTACAGAACCAATATTTCACAAATTCTTATATTTTTTTGTTTTTCTTTTTGATTTGAGTTTTTTACCATGAAAACACCAACCTAAAAATTCAGAAAAAAATTAGTGATATTCCTTGATCGATTCTAAAAAAAATGATGACAATTTCACCGTGGAGAGATAATGGGTTATTACAAAAAAACATTTTCTAAATGTAGTCGACCGAAAACAGTATTTTTTGAACGAGTGTTCAAAAAGGACTGGTACAAAGACCAAGTGGCTAGATTTGCAGCGACAGGCCAGAGCCTCTGTTGGGATTCAAACCCACGACCCCCAAACTCATACGCTTGTACGCTACCTACTCACCAACTGGGGCCCTTAGGCCTCATTGCAATTCGGGAAATCGGGAATTATCGCGAAAAACACCAAATTGTGATAGAAAAGATACGCGAAGCGAAGACAGAAACTTTTTGGTATATTCTCATTGACATGTATTGATGGATGGCTTATAGCTAGATGTTCGACCGAAAACACAATTTTTGAACAAATGTGTATCCAAAAATCTTACTAGTGTGCCCCCGTTAATATAAACTCACACAAACTATGTGTGTGCGTATGTTGTTCCAAAAATGCTGTTTTCAACTACATTTAGTATCACTTTAGAGGTACGAGGGTATATATCATTTGTTACGGACCAAAGGTGTAGCACATCGAAGGAGTGACCTAAGACCATAAGTATGTTCAACGGATATCTGTTTTGGGTCATTTAAAGTCGAATGAGAAATGTCCCTCCGTCTGTCTGCTGCCTGGTGCGCACGATAACACTCGAAAGGATCAACCCACTGACTTCAAATTTGGTATTCGGTAATATTTTCCTCCATCTCCGGCTAAGTTGAAAGATTGTCCATAATGGTCGACTCCTTCTGGGTTAAAGGGTTAACTATTAGTGACATATTGATTATTTAATACATTCTATGTTACTTACTCGAATCTTCTGAAATTCCACACATAGTATTAGTTTCTCAGTCGCTAACAACTCAAGAAAAATGGGCGAAGTTGCCACGCCCCTTTTGGTACCTCCCAAACAAATGGACCATTTTGCACCAAAAGTTACAGCTTATGACTTTAATACCAGTTCACACAAATACTTCAAATTGTGTACAGTGCAATGTTTTTATAGTACCTAGAGTCCAGAGAAAAGTGGCCGTTATTGACACGCCCCTTTTGGTGCCTCCCACCCCGATGGACCATTTTGCACCAAAAGTTAAGAGCCTATAGCTTTAATACCCGTGCATCCTTTAAAGTTATTAAATGCAATTTAAATTGATAATAATTTAATTAAAACAAAAAACAAATAAATTTACAAAATATTTATTTGGGACTGAAGGTGAGGGGATTCTTAAGTCGGTTTACCCGACTGAAGTTTCTTAATTGCTTTGTGGGCATTTTTGCGATTTTTAAGGCACTGGATGCACTTTTTTCAGTTAGTCAATATCTACAAGTTTGCTTCAGACACTAAAGAGATATTCCGTAAGGAAAACCGAGAAAAAATTATATAAAAAAAAATTTATCCAATTAAAAAGTTTACAAATTCCCTATTATTCGCTCTTTTATGATTCATAGCCACTTTTACATTTTAAATATGAGCACTACGAAAATTTAAATTAGCTGAAGAAACATAAATAAGATTTATTGTAAACTCGTTAAGGTTTTTTAATTAAATTTTGCAAATTTTTATACAATTCAACATACACACACAGAATACAGTTTGCTTGCCTCAACCGAATTATTTGCCAACCGAATTTTAGTAGTTCTGTCTACTATCATACGATTCCATCAGGACAACCAATATTTTGGTTGTGGCACACTTCTGCTTCCATGTTGACAACAATCATATTTGGTTGCGCCAACTACGAAAATGGTGGCTTAAACTATCTGTTGTAGTTGCCACAACCAACTGTTTTAAAAAATTGGCTGTTCTGACAATTTGTCATATAAAGGGTGTCCCAAGAAGAGCGCAATTTTTTAATCTCGCAACATTCGAAGTGTCATTGTTTGACATTTGAATAATTGTTATTGTTTGTTAGTAGAAGGTACGAGGTTAGTAAAAATGGAGCGCTACACGAATGAACAACGCATTCTCATTGTGAAATTGTTTTACCAAAATGGTGAAAGTTTTGCGGCTACAGTTCGCAAATTGCGATCAATTTGGGGTCACAATAATGCTCCAAAAGAGTCAACTGTAAAGAGATTAATGGATAAATTTGCCGAAACTGGGTCTGTTAGTGATGTAAAGACAACAACGCGCCATCGACCAGGTCGATCGACCGAAAATGTCGCAGCTGTACGTGATGATGTCGCTCAAACTCCATCCACCTCAATTCGACACCGAGCTCAGCAAATTGGTGTCTCAAAATCCACTTTGCAGCGAATTTTGAAATGATAACCAGTTTTTTCTTGCCTAGAATTGAAGACATGAATGTGGAGGGCATGTGGTTCCAACAAGACTGCGCCACATGTCATACAGCCAGAGAAACAATTCAATTGCTGCATCAGTCATTTCCCGGTCGTGTTATTTCGCGTTTTGGAGATCAGAATTGGCCGCCTAGATCGTGCGATTTAACACCATTAGATTTTTTTCTTTGGGGTTTTTTGAAGTCGATGGTTTACGCGAATAAGCCGACGACGACTCAAGCCTTAAAAGACGAAATTGGACGCTGCATTAAGGAAATACCGCAGCATTCATGCAAAACGGTCATTGAAAATTTCATTAAAAGATCGCGTGCATGCCAGCAAAGCCGCGGCGGCCATCTGCACGATATATTGTTCCATACATAACCTCATTCTGTCTACTTTACGATATAATAAAGTTTCACGATTTTTTCTTAAATATCTGTGTTTTATATAAAATTAAAAAATTGCGCTCTTCTTGGGACACCCTTTACTACCAGCAATTATTTAAAAACAGTTTTCATTAATTTTCATTTTATTTATCGAACAAAACAATTCATAACAAAATTAAAAATCCCATATTACGAATTCATCACTATTATGAAATGTGGAAATATTTGACACACATTTTAGTACACGAAAAAAACACAAAACTTTTATGCAAATATCGCTTAACCCTGCGCTTTCAATTTCATGATGGTTGCTTTTATTTTTTATTTATATAAAACATTTGGCACAACATATTCTGCATCCCGCACATTATTATCCACACGAGATTATTTGTAATTATCTATACAGTTCTTGAACAAAATGTTGAAGATTTATTTATGTCGAGTAATTTTATTTTTTGTTTGTCATGTATCAGCAACCAATCTTTCGGTTGTATTTCCCAAAATACAGTTAATTATTCTAAATTTGGGAAATGATTGGAATAACAATAAACGATTATTTATTAAGATTTTTTTGTTGTAGTAACCAATTATTCGTTGCAATAATAATCTTTGGTCTATTGATACAATTTCTGTTCTCAAGAATAAAACATTGTTTGTCAAAACCAAAAATCGATCATATGGTACTATAATGAAAATTTAAAATTGGTTACCACATCTAACCGAGTGTCAATGAAATAACAATCTTAATTCGGTTGCAACAACCATCGATTTAGTTGCAAGCATTTTCGTTTGATCGTATCCATGTTATTATTGTTGTTTCAACTATTTATATATAATTATACAACCGACAAACGGTGTAGGCAATATACATTTTGTTGCTAGTGCTATATTTTTATTGTTTTTTGGTCTGTGTCAGTTCTCGCGCTACCAAAATTTTAATATTATTTTTGTGCTTTCGGAAACCTTTTATACGAAACAAAGTTAAATCTTTGTAAATATGAAGTACTACAAACGGAAAATATATGCGAGAAAATGCAATCTTTAAATGCATAGATTTAGATGCTAGACATCAAAAAACGCCAAAATATACATTTTTAGTCCTTAAAGTTTGTTATTGTTAATGGTACATCGATAAGATAGTTTTGAAGTTAAAACCTTACTGAATTAGCTTCAACTTTTTAAATTATGTATCGATTTTCTTCAGAATGGGGTCATTTAATTAATTACCGATGAGACTATATGATAAAATCATAAAAATTTAACAACTGTGCATTTTTAAAATGTTTTAAAGGGCTTTTATTTGAAAATTATTAAAATTTTCTCAAAAAATATGATTTTTTTGCAATGTTAGAGTTGAAAATGCTGAAGGGAGGAAAAATCGTGTTGAAGGCTACTTAATTTTGAATTCTTTAAAACTTTTCTAAACTAATTCGGGTAAAGGGTTCT
This sequence comes from Eudasyphora cyanicolor, assembly GCA_963930755.1. Classification (NCBI taxonomy): domain Eukaryota; kingdom Metazoa; phylum Arthropoda; class Insecta; order Diptera; family Muscidae; genus Eudasyphora; species Eudasyphora cyanicolor. The sequence goes on from OZ005736.1 coordinate 120,386,708, forward strand.
CGAGTTATATCAAATTTTCTATAATTTCTACAAAAATAAACTTAGAAAAAAAAATATTTTTCCCTTTATTAGTAACAGAAAATAAAACAAAATTTAACACTTAGAAGACAAACCCAAAAATCGTGTGGACCAGTGTAATGACTGGCAGTGGTCAGTGTAGCAGTGACCAGAAGGTTAATGTATTCTTAATCAAAATTCACTTTATATTTTATATTACCACATAGATAGAGTGTGATTTTAATTGCGATATTGTCGGGTCATTTTTTCCTGGCCAGTTCCAAAGGTTTGTAAAACGAATAAGCTTTCCCTCGCGATAATCTTTAAAGAAAGAAAATAAAATATAATAAGTGGCAAAACGTTCTAGGAAATTACAACCCCCGGCTTTATGCTCCTCCTATTTTTAAATATTTTTCATTTTATTTTTTGATGTTCATAGATACTTTTGCATTCACAAACTATTGTGTGAATCTATAGCCAAATCAGAAATATTAAAAAAGCAGGTTCAGAAACAAAAATTCACTTCCAAATTTATATGACAGATGACCGCAACGATTGATGCATAAGTTCTTTGTTTTGGGGCAACTTTCGCGTTCAATTCTCAGAATTGAGTCTCAAAATCATGTGTTGTACTGTGTAATGGAAATCCAGCCATAGTACTCGTATCATTTATAAACATGCAATAAACTTCGCATGTACAGCACTTTACTGCCATTTCGACCGCTCCAAAATCAGCAACATTGTTAATATTACAAATTACATTCAGGTTGAAACAAGAGAGAAATGAAAAAATACCTCGGTGCAAATGGGGGAGAAAAAACGTTGCAACTCTAAATTATTCACAGTGAGAGTGGCATCGATTGATTTAAGTTCATTAATGCAATTAATTATATTCACACTCACATTTGACATCTATACGTGTGTATGTGTGTGCGAGTACATACGAGTATATCAAAGGACATTGGTCGATGTTCTCAGGAAATGTGTTTGTGTTCAAAATCCCATAAATGACAAAAACAAATATTTATTTAAAACATAATACGAGAATCGCTGGAATACAATTTGTATCGGATTAACATGAAGAGTACATCAGAAATACAAAACCTGCAGTTACATAAAAACAACAATTTTTTTATTGAGAGCATTTGGCTTTAAACCGACAATTGTAAAGGGTTGAATATCGCGTGTACGAGTACATTAGAGTTCGTCAACTTGAGTGAATAAATTTGTTAATTTTCATTGATTATCTTACAGGTCAGAGATTTCTTTACTCTAAATGCTTACAGTTTCGTCTCTAGATGGTGGAAAGATCGTTCTACATCATTGTTAGCTATGTATGACCGTCCGACTGTCATGTTTGTCAGCATGTGATATTTTATCCTGTCTCAGGCTATGTTCAATGATAGGCCACATCAATCAGCTCCTTCTGCCACGTCCCCCACAAAGGGTTAACATTTAGAAAATATTACTGCGGAAGTTACTTATTATAAGCAACAGTGATCCATCCAAATGCTTCTGCTTCACATAATTAACCTACGGTGTAAATTTTAAATCCAAAAAATATCCTAACATGGCTTTTTAAAGTTTTTGTTATTTTGCTGTTGTTTTTTTATTTTTACGAAGAAAAATCGTGCTTTACAATCATTTTTTATTTGATTTCCAAATTCCTAACAATTTGAAAACCGCCAAACTCAATAGTTTTTCAATGTACTATGAACTTTTCCTGTAGATTTTGACCCGCTGATTAAAATTCTGTATAAATGTGTTGTTGTTATTAACTGTTGGTCTGTGCTTTTGTTATTCAGTCAGAATTTATTTTGGTTCGAGACCATAATAATTATACCCTACACCACACTGTGGTACAGGGTATTATGACTTTGTGCATTTTTTTGTAACACCTAAAAGGAGAAGAGATAGACCCATTGTTTATTATACCGATCGACTCAAATCACTTTCTGAGTCGATTTAGCCATGTCCGTCTGTCTGTCTGTCCGTCTGTCCGTCTGTCTGTCTGTCCGTCTGTCCATGTATTCTTGTAATCAAAGTGCAGGTCGTATTTATGGTCCGATTGTGATGAAATTTAGCATAGTGCTCTTTTTCGATCCCTATTGAAATTGGTTAAAATCGGTTCAGATTTGTATATAGTCCCCATATATATGTTTCACCCGATTTGACATGCAAGCGCCGTAGAAACCACATTTTACATCCGATCTTTATGAAATTCGGCAGAGAGAGTTTTATTATTACGTGAATGAACACTACCAAATTCGGAGAAAATCCGATCAGATTTAGATTTAGCCCCCATACATATGTTTCACCCGATTTGGCATGTAAGCGCTGTAGGAACTGTATTTTAAATCAGATCAGTACGAAATTTGGCAGAGAGAGTTATCTTATTACATGAATAAACACTGCCAAATTCGGGGGAAATCGGTTCAGATTTAGATATAGCCACCATATATATGTTTCACCCGATTTAACATTTAAGCGCTGTAGAAATCGTGTTTTATATCCGATCAGTACGAAATTTAACAGAGAGAGTTTTCTTATTACATGTATGAACACTGCCAAATTCGGGAAAAATCGGTTCAGATTTCAACATAGTCCCAATATATATGTTACACCCGATTTGACATGTAAGCGCTGTAGAAACCGTGTTTTATATCCGATCAGTACGAAAATCGGCAGAGAGTTTGCTTATTACATGTATGAACACTGCCAAATTCTTATCGCAATGCCCATTTTCGCATTGGTAGGTAGGTGTAGGGTATTATATAGTCGGCCCCGCCCGACTTTCTGTCTTTCCTTACTGGTTTTTTTTTTTTGGAAAATACATACATTTAGAGAAAAACGCGGATTTGATATATATTGCAAGTCCGTGTAACACTCATAAACCTTCTTAAGAGAAGTTTAAGATGCCTACTGTTAATAGGGGACTCAGCTCAACACTGTTAATAGGAGACTCAACTTCAGGTATGTTGCAAAATAGTTGAAAGCAATGACGTCTTTATAGCGAAAATTTGATGAAAAGGAATTCATTTTTAAAAAAATTAAGTCGGAAAATACTTAGAGTAATCAATTTGGCTGCGAATCTACCCCTAAAAATACTAACCCCAGACAGTTTGGCGTTTAGTTTCAAAATATCTTTTACTCTGAATTGTGTTCAACATTTTTCATCCTCAATATAAATTTAAATTCGAACAAAAGCTATAATACGAGTACTTACAAATTCCACAATACATAGACAATTTTCTAAGGAAACAAGTAAGAAAGTTCAGTCGGGAAACCTGACCAGTCCCAAAAAATATTCGTAATTTTTTTTGTTTAAATGAAATTTGTATCAATTTAAATTGCATTTAACAACTTTAAAGTATGAACTGGTATTAAAGTTATAAGCCGTTAACTTTTGCTTCAAAATAGTACATTTTTGTGGGAGATACCAGAAGGGGCGTGCCAACGACGCCTACTTATCACTGGACTGTAGGTACTATAAAAACATTACACTTTACAAAATTTCAAGTATTTGCATGTACTGGTATTAAAGCTTTTCGTGCAAAATTGTTTATTTGGGTGGGAGGTACCAAACTAACTTTTTGTACAAAATGGTCCCTTTGTGTGGGAGGTACCAAAAGGGGCGGGACCACTTTGCCCATTTTCTTTAAGCTGATAGTGACAGATAAACTACTATGGACTGCTTTCAAATCCGGTATATAATAATATTTATACTCTTAATTTAGTGATACGAGGGTATATATCATTTGCTACGGTCCAAAAGTGTAACACATCGAAGAAGTGACCTAAGACCCTAAGTATGTTCGGCGGATATCCCTTGTGGTTAATTTTAAGTCGAATGAGCAATATCCGTCCGTCCGTCCGTCTGTCTGCCTGTCCGTCTGCTGGCTGGTGCTCACGATAACTCTCGAAAGGAATAACCGATTGACTTCAAATTTGGAAAGTGGTAATATTTTTTATCTCCGGCTAAGTTCGAAGATGGGCCATATTCGTCCACACCTTCTACTACCTCCCCCACACTAAGTGTTGCCTGGCGCCATCTGACATTTCCATTGGAAAGTTTGAAATTTTTTAGCATAAACGTACTCAGAACGTTTTCACGTACGACCATCATTTGTGTTGTTTACAGTGACTTGAAAAAATCAATTTGGTAAAAAAATGGAAATAACTCGTGAACATTTTCGTGCTATCAATTTTCAAAATTGTCGACGTGGATTATACCGACAAGAGTACATCGATGAACTTAAATCTTTGTATGCCGATGAAGCACCATCCTATAGCACAGTGAAAACCTGGTTTAATGAATTCAATCGTGGCCGACGCTCGCTCAAAGACGAAGGTCGTCCAAAAACGGCCGTTGTGCCAGAGAACATTGATGCCGTGCGTGAACGAGATAGAGGCATCCTTGGGTATTTCCTCCACCAGCATACATTCGATATTGCATGAACACCTGGCCGTAAAAAAGGTTAGTTAGATCCCGCACAATTTGACAATCGCTCAAAAAAATTCTCGTGTCGATTGGTGCAATGAAATTTTGAAAAAATACGATCGCGGTGCTTCAAAAGACGTTTATAAGATCGTCACAGGTGACGAATCTTGGATCTATGCGTATGAGCCCGAAACAAAACAGCAGTCGACCGTGTGGGTCTTCGAAGACGAGCCAAATCCAACGAAAGTTGTTCGTGAAAGAAGCACTTCGAAGCAAATGGTCGCCTGTTTCTTCGGCAAAACTGGTGATGTGGCGACTGTTCCGCTTGAGCAACGTAGGACGGTCAATTCTGAGTGGTACACCACAATTTGTTTGCCTGAAGTCTTCTGAGAAATTCGAAAAACGAACAAGAGAAGACGAATCATTGTGCACCATGACAATGCGAGCTCTCACACATCGGCTCAAACCAGCGCCTTTTTGACCGGCCAAAACATCGAATTGATGGGTCATCCGCCGTACAGCCATGATGTGACACCCAATGACTTATTCTTATTCACTCACATCAAGAAAATACTGCTTGGTCAACGTTTTTCGACTCTTGAAGCAGCTGTCGAAGCGTTCAAAAACCATGTTTTGGAGGTGTATTTTCAACACACTGTAACCAAAACAATTCGCGCACAAATGACAAAACGGTCTGAGTAAAGTTAAGCTAAAAAATGTCATACTTTCCAATGGAAGTTCCAGCTTTCATCTGGCAACACCAGCATTGGCAGGACCGAAATATAAATAGCAACCCTCGTATACTACTTATTCGAATCTTCTGAAATTGCACACATAGTAGTAGTTTATTAGTCGTTGTCACCTCGAGAAAAATGGGCGATGTTGCCACGCCCCTTTTGGTACCTCCTATACAAATGGAATATTTTGCACGAAAAGTTAACAGCTCATAACATGTATACCATTTCATAAAACACTTGAAATTTTGTCCAGTGTAATGCTTTTATAGTACCTACAGTCCGGTGAAAAATGGGCGTTATTGCCAAGCCCCTTTTGGATCCTCCCACACAAGGGTACCACTTTGCACCAAAATTTAACAGCTTATAACATTAATGCCAGTGTATTAAAATACTTGAAACTTTGTACAGTGTAATGCTTTTATAGTGTCTACAGTCCAGTGAAATATTGAAGTTATTGCCACGTCCCTTTTCATACCTCCCACACAACGGTACTATTTTGCACAAAAAGTGAGGAACTTACAGCGTGAGTACCAATTAGAGTGATAAAAAAACCGGTTTTTTTGAAAAAATAAAAAACCGGTGGATGGTTTATTTAAGTTATAAAAAAACCGGTGGACGGTTTTTTTCTTCGAAGAAAACCGGGGAAACCGGTAGAACCGGTTTTTTCTGCATAACAAAACAGTATGAAAATTGCCGTTTGAAAAACATTTTCCTTTTTAATAACAAAAAAGGCGATTTTTTAATATTAAATTTTTAAAAGCGATGTCTTCTGATCAGGAATCTTGCACCAAATTTAGTCCTGTTGGATAGTAGTTATGAGTTGGATTGTGATGAATATTGTCATTTGAGTCAAACGTTCCTTTTATCTAATACTTATAACTAATTAGCTATTGTATTTAGAAACATTTTCCAAAAGTGTTATCGAAAGTCTTTTCTTCAACCTTTTAAAAAAATTAGCAAATATATTTTCATTATTTTTTTGCACAATTAACTTTTTTGACATTTTGGTAAAAACCTATGTTTTAATTTTTGATTTTTTGCTCCAAAGGAAGCTTAGATAATTTCCTTTAAAAGCTTTGTGACCTATCAATGGGATGAGACCTGTTGATCTATCAAAAAAATAAACCTCCGAAAAAAAATTAACGTTCAACCAAACATTTTAGCATTTCAGATGGGAAAACAACCGTTTGACAAAAATGTCTATATTTGACACCCTCCAACTCGGAAAGTCCTTAACCGATTTCGCTGGAATTGTGTCTCATAACTACTATCTGATAGGGCTACTTGGTGCAATTTTCATCCCGACAGAAGACATCCCTTTTAAAAATTAACTCACTTGACATGAAATTCCTCTTATGTAGTTCAGTCAAGAAAATATTAATATTTCGGGATATTAAATAGAATATTTAATAGAGGTATTAAATCTTTATACATATATATTTTATATACACATACATATAAATATATAAGAGTATACACTAGTCGGTTTACCAAATGAAATTTTCTAACTTGTTTTTGTTTCGGTTTGGAAGTGGCAGAATGCGTTTACTTTTCACATAACTTCTGCGCGTATGAATCATTTATTTTCTTTAAATTTTTGTAATTTGTATAGAAATTGGTGAATGGCTTCGGATTCTAGCAAAGTTGCCGAGTCTTTTTAGGCCATATAAGGAGATCTTTCATATTATTATCTTAATTTGTGATATTTTGTATATAAAGTTGTAAATAATTTTTAATATTTTAGTGATAATAAAAAACCGGAAAACCGGTGGAAACAATCGAAAAAAACCGGTTGCACCGGTTGTTCAAAATTCATGATTTTGAGAAAAACCGGGGACGGTGGAAGCAAAAAACCGGTGGGCCGGTTTATTTTATACCGGTTTTGATCACTCTAGTACCAATGCACGAAAATACAACAACATTTTGCAGAGTGTAAAGCTTTTGAAGTACCTATATCCCTGTGAAATATGGGCATTATCACCACGCCCCTTTTTGTACCTCCCACGCAAAGTGGCCAAATCATACCAAAAATGAATAGCTCATAACGTTAATATACCAGTGCACATAAACTCTTATAATTCGGCACAGTGCAGTGTATTTAAAGTATCTGCTGTTCAGCGAAAAATATGTGTATTTGTTACACCCCTTCTGGTACCGCCCACACAAATTGACAGAATAATTCGTGTAATATTCAATTCTATATTACTCACAAAGTGAGGGTATACTTTATCGGATTACCAGACTGAAACTTTCTTACTTGTTTTTTATCTCAGGCTATGTTCGAATATGGACCATATTGGTCACCTCCTTCTAGTACCTCCCCCCACAAAGGGTTAACATTAAGCGAAATATTTATTATTTAATAACTTCTATACTACGTATTCAAATCTTCTGAAATTCCACATATAGTGATGACTAGCGGACCCGGCGAACTTCGCCTCGCCCCAATTTAACGCCTTCAGATAAACTCCAGAGTGATAATAAAACACAGATAGTTAAAATTTTAATGCGATTTGTTTAAAAGGAATCGAAATCAGTAGAGAGCGATGTGATAAACAACAAACAACGAAGACAGAAGACAGGCAACGTACAGATGACCGTGCGAAAAACAGGGAAATTCGAGATTAATTCCACAGACTTCCTACGATTTGTCTTGAGATTTATTGATTGTCATCGTAAAAGCCAATCGTACAGGCAACTGAATCCGCTTGAATTGGAATGAAAGATCAGTTGGAATAATCGGAATTCGTGGGATAAGGACTTCCTCTCCTTTGAATTTTCCCTTGATGATCGTCGCCTGAATCACATTGTCCATCAGTTTCATAATGGACAACTGCGAACTATGCACAATTTCGGATGATTCAGATTCCGCAACATGATTATGATCGATTCCACCTTCAGCTGTAAATTATGCGGCGGAGCTCCTGGCACATCAAGCGAGTTCGATTTTACTTTGAATAATAAAATTCATGCTATCGACGTCCTTATTCTTCGCTGCTAATATTGCCCGTTCACTAATCTAATCGAGATTTGGAAACACTTTGGTGATGAGTTCCTCGTTCAACGATGTGAACTCGCAAAAATTTGCCGGGAACAATATCAATGCAGTGGAAACATCAACAGTAATTTGGCCATTGCCATGCGCCAACAGTTGTTTCGAGAATTCAAGAGCCGATGAGTCGTTCTGCAACGCGACTCTCATGTTCGTGGTCAATTTCAACTTCTTGACATGCCGCCACAAAGACCACGATTTCAGGCATGCATTAATTTCATCGGCAGTAGATTTCGGGATGACGGGAAGCGTTTGACGAAAATCTCCGGAGAGCAATATCATAGACTCACCAAATTGTCTCAAATCACGTCGTAAATCCTTCATCGTTCGGTCAACTGCCTCCAGAGCTCGTTTATGCGCCATCGTGCATTCATCCGAAATTATGATTTTGCAGTGCCCGCAATCCAATAAGATAACCTTACCTCTTATACTCAAACTTATTATCTGAAAAAATTTTCGAACTGATAAATATCGCGTTGAATTTTAATTGATCGTAATGCTTGTACCGTTTGTCGATGTGATACGCGAAATCAGTGTAACAATACGCAAAACTCGAATGAATTGCAGCAAGAAAAATAGCACATACTCGTACATATGTTTAATAGAAAACTTTTTTGTTTAATAGAAAATTAATAAAAAAAATTGGATTCAAAAAGAGAGTAGTAGATAGGAACAGTAGGAATCTCGCAAGAAATAGCAATTTTCGATTTTCCCAATTTTCCGACTTTTTTCCAAAATTTTCTTGTGTATTCTTCTTATTTGGCCGGAGACCTGTCCGAATTGGTGCTAATCACGAAATCGGTCCAGGCGTTCTCGAGTTATAAGCGTAGTAACTAACATCACTTTCCACATATAGTGATGATTTGTGCAAAAAATTTAAAAATTTTTATACATTTTACACTGAAACCGCATTTTTAAGTTCGCATGTAAAAATGGTGCAGCCGTATGAACGGGGTTTGATTTCGTTTGTTAAACTATTACACTCCGCAAATGCGAAAATATCGCATTTTGACAGCCCACGGTGTGGAGTGTTGCCCCGTCAAAAAGCAGACTTCAGAACCAAACCTAAATGAAAGCGTACATTCTTATGTAAGTATGGGTTTTACTCACTTCACGATTTTTGTTCGATTGTTCGCATGCAAGAAATTGGCAGAGGGTGCAGGGGGAATTTTTAAAATGTCGCACCATGTGGTGGCATTATTTTTCAGAAACGAAATCACCATTAGTTTATTAGTCGCTATCACCTCGAGATAAATGGACGAAGTTGCCACGTCCCTTTGGGTGCCTCCCATACAAATGGACTATTTTGCAGCAAAAGTTAACAGCTTATAACTTTAATACCAGTGCACACTAAAGTTTTTAAATTCATAATAAACTAATTAAAGCAAAGAAGTAAATATATTTACGAATATTTTTTAAAAATTAATTTTATTTATATCATAAAAAATTGGTTTTTAGGACATCAGTTACACCAAAAAATGTTATCTACATCCTTTTGACAAAATTTTTTAAGCTAGTGTACCCTAATGTCCACACAAACGTCAGAAAAAAGAAATGTATACCTGAAATCGATTGGTAGAGGGAAACACAATTATTAATATTTAATTATTAATAAATAATTAGTTTATCCGACAATCATATTGCACGTTTACACATCGATTTACTGCTTATATTTGTTTTTCGTTTAATTTTTTTGCATTAATTTAAAACTCATGTTACCAAAAATAATGTAAAAAAAGATAGACCAACGAGTATAAGTGGTTTAGTTGTTTAGAACGATTAAGACATTGCTTTAGTTTTTATGCGAATGTTTAAATTTTTCGCATTTTGCATTTTTCCCGATAGAGGTGTCTCCAAAATACGGGGTTTGAGCCATAGATACCACGTTTTTAAAGAAATTTTGCTGAAACTTTGCAGTTAGTTTTATATTTTGACTAGTATTCATCATAGTAAACATTTCGCAAATAGGTTCATATTTTGTTATAGTCACCCTATATAGGTCGCTCCAAAATAGGATTATTTTCCACGTTTTCTAAGCAGTTTAAGCGAATCTTCAGTTTGTGTTTTATTTAGACAAGAATTCATCACAGCAAAATTTTTTTAATTCAATTCATATTTGGTTATAGTTGCTCCCAAGAAGGCTTGTTTAAGCCACAAAAGCCACATATTCTAAGTAATTTAGCTAAAACTTTGCAGCTTCTATTCTACTTTAGCAAGAAATCATCTCAAAAATTGTGTACAAGTCAGTTTATATTTTGTTGTAGTCCCATCAAATATGCTAATTTAAGCCATTAATACCACATTTTTCAGATGAAGAGTTTGGCTAAAAAATTTGGGGCGTAAAATTTGGCTAAAAATGGCAGCGTTCGTTTTTTTAATAATTTTACATTTTTCTTTAATTCTTTTTTTTTTGAATAGAGAACCTTTCAATGATATTGTGTGAAAATTAAAAAGGAATCGGAGCAAAACTGACAAAGGTACAGCAGTCTAAGCAATCGTCCCTCATATGTGGCTCAGTACATTAGAAAAACATTAAGCGATTTTCCCACAACCCATGTTTTTAAAGACGGTGCTCCTCATAACTCAAAAACTACTGATCCGATCCTTTTGAAATTTTTGAACACCGTTTCGTTACGTAACTTACGAGGTAACGCTGTCGTGTTTTTTTTAATTTGTTTATTTAACAATAACCAATTAGTCGATTTTTTCTCGCAAAAATCGAATTTTTCAATTAAGTGTTCCCAAAAATTGGTGTATAATACCCTACACCACTCTCGTAATATTGAATAACTCTGATATATGAATTTTGTAATTCATGTATAAATTGTTTACATAAATTTGCTTTTGGGACATTTTATACTTAAATAATACCCTGTACCACAGTGTTGTGTAGGGTATTACAACGATTGGATGTAAAATACAGCTTCTACAGGACTAAAGAGTCAAATCGGATGAAACATATATATGGGAGCTATAGCTAAATCTTAACCCATTTTCTTCAAATTCGGCAATGTTAGTCCATGGATCAAGAAACTCTACCATTCTAAATATCAAAACGATTGGATGTAAACTACAGCATCTATAGGACTAAAGGGTCAAATCGGACGAAAGATATGTATGGGAGATATATCTAAATATTAACCGATTTTCTTCAAATTCGGCAATGTTGGTTCAAGGATCAAGAAACTCTGCCATTCTAAATTTCAAAACGATTGCATGTAAAATACAGTTTCTATAGAACTAAAGGGCCAAATCGGACGAAACATATATATGGGAGATATAGCTAAATCTTAACCGATTTTTTTCAAATTCGGTAGTGTTGGTTTATGGATCAAGAAACTCTACCATTCTAAATTTCAGAATGATTGGATGTAAAATACAGCTTCTACAGGACTAAAGAGCAAAATCGGACGAAACATTTATAAGGGAGCTATAGCTAAATCTTAACCGATTTTCTTCAAATTCGGCAATGTTGGTTCATGGATCATGAAACTCTACCATTCTAAATTTCAAAACGATTGTATGTAAAATACAGCTTCTATAGGACTAAAGGGCCAAATCGGACGAAAGATATATATGGGAGCTATATCTAAATCTGAACCGATTTCAACAAAATTCAATAGGGATCTAACTTTACAGCTGTGAAGTTCTCTAAACTGCAAAATTTCAGAACGATCGGAGTGAAATTGCGACCTATAGTCGACGAACAACTTTACATGGTCAGACGGACGGACAGACATGGTTAAATCGACTCAGCTAGTGATTCTGAGTCGATCGGTATACTTTAAGGTGGGTCTAGCTGTGTTATTTGCAGGTGTTACAAACATCTGCCGTGAAACAAACTTATACTACCCTGTACCACAGTGTGGTGTAGGGTATAAAAACTCGACAGCGTTACCTGGCTATAAGGATTATCTAATTAATTAAAGTTTTTTTTTTAATTTCTCATGAACCGTTATCGAGTTATGACGGGCACCGCAATTCAACTTTTTTCCGATACGCTTCCGCATAAATGCTGTCGTTGACATATTTTTTATGCAATAACAATAAATTTTGAAAGTTATACTTTAATATACCATGGTTTCACCCAAAAAAATTTAACCGTTTCGTCACAAAAAAATTATAAAAATGTGCCTTTTTTGCACGAATTAACGTTACCCCACCCTTAACGAAAAGGGTGGTTCCTATATTTACTCCATATCCAATTTTTTCCAGTAATAGAATTTAATACAATCCATGGTGGAGGGTAGATAAAATTACTATTTTGTATAACTCAAAAATACGACATATACTTTTTGCACTAAAATTCTATATTTTCGAAAATATAACTTCCAATGAAAATAACTCTAGTGTTAAAAGTTATATCGGATCAATTTGTTTCATCATATTGCCAATTCTTTTTTGTTTTGTTGCCATTTCAGAAAAGTCTAAGTGAAAGAAATAGGAGCATATTCTGCTCCGATGTTCACAAAACACTAGGAAAGAGTCTCACTGACCCTGTCTGCAAGAAAATTCAATTTTCAAATACAGATATCTTGGTAACTAAGTATACAAGACAACTGTTAGGAGTAAAATGGCTTTTGTAGACCTCGTTCATTAGATTTTATAAACCGGACGAAACAGTAACAGATAAACGCTCTTAAACATTTTGTTCACCCATGGTGAACAACTTTGAGGCCCAGTAGCTCCACCCAAATTCAGAACATAACTTCTCTAATATCTTTTTTAAAAATGCCTGGTTAAGAAACGGCAGAATTATTTCATTTTATTTAAATCCTACCACTGTTCGTCAGCCACAGCCTTACGATTTAGGGAACTACCCAGCAAAAACTTTCAATACCAATTTACCTGGCGGGTAAGTGAAATTCAAAAGAAATAATGACTTACCATTTAGCCACCCTTCAGATTATTTTACATGGGCATGATATTGGAGGAAAGTTCTTCCATGCCAGCATACAAAGAGTTAACAAATAAGTACTTACCCCCACGCTTACGAATATCCCACATATAAGTAGCTATTATTGTCATTATAATAATGGTTTGAATAACAAATTACCAATAATGATTTTTATATGCGTATACGAGAATATATCATATATAATTAAATATGACGAGATGTTTTTTTACTCGAAATGTTACTAAGTTTCTAAATCAAATCAACGTTTCTTTAATAAAAATTGGTGTTGTCACATATTTTACAATACCCGACTTGAAATAACTTACAACAAAGTACTTATTTATGTCAATATAAGTAAGTCATTATTTGTTGATTACATGTAATGCAGAGGGTAATGATATGTCAACCTGGTAATGCAAGTGGCAATGACATGTACTTACCAATTTTTTGCTGGGTATCACAATAATCAGGAAATGAATGCGGGATTTGTTCAATCCTCTCAAGACAACATAGATGTCAGGAATACTGATTACGGTGCGTTCGATTCACTCTTTGACAAGAAGTACTACACACCTATAATGGACAGAGATTCATTCAAATTGTGGTAAAATACACAGTACACCAAATAATTTTCGGTACTCAATTCTGAGAATTGGACGTGAAAATAGCCCCAAAAAATAAGAACTTCTTCATCATTCGTTTAGTCATGATGGCTCATTTAATAATGTAATGGCCATACGAATTGTTTGTTCAAGGTGGATTTTTAGCACTTTTTCTATATTTTTTCTCGGTATACCGTACGGAATATCTCTTTTGTGTCTGACCAAAGTTGTAGATATTGAATAGGAGAAAAAAATGCTGAACAAATCTCCCCGAAAAAAGTACATCCAGTGCCTTAAACATCGCAAAAATGTTCTGTTCTGTTTAACACGTATACGTATTTTTCAATATTTTACTAACAGATATTTTATGATTTTGTGAGCATTTTTGCGATATTTAAGGCACTGGATGCACTTTTTTCTGTTATGTTTGTTCCGTTAGAATCTCCTCGGAGGAGTTAAGGCTATCCATGAATCGTTCATTTCATATCAAACCGAACACTTTTTTGGGTCACCATTCCCGATTTCAAAATAAATTTGCATATAGATTCTCTGCTCAAAATGAAACATTTTATAGTTGGCAAAAAATAAATAAAAAAAATGTAGTGCAGATGATGTTAGCATCTGAAGTCTGAGAAAATAGGAAAGGTATTTTGTATTTTGGGTAGTTTGGAAACGCGTGGACGAATTTGAAGGCTCATTTTAAAGGTCGTTAGTTATTCTGTATGTAGCAGGGATTAATTTTTGGGTCCTTAACATTTTTAAATGCATCCGATGCATCTGAAAAATTAATTTGCATTTTGCACATCAATGACAACAACTTAAAATTCGGTGAAAAATTTTGTTAAGTAGCCCAAGAAATTCTAAACGAATGCTGACAATTTTAAGAAGAAGTTCAGCCGCATTCTTTTTTAAAAAAATATTGATTATAAAATTCCTGAGATTTTTATATATATTGTTATATATTTCTCTCTTATGTTTTAATTTGCATACCGGACCAGGAAAACACCAACATATGTATATTAAATATATATAGGCATGTAGCCCTATCTAATCTGAGCTGATCATGTACATTCTAATGTGGTGTTTTCTTTAGTTTCTATATAATAGCATTTTTACTTAAAAATGTCAGAAATGTAAATTGTTTTTTATTGGAATGATTCTGTCTATTTTGTGGTTGCAAATTGTTTCATAGTTTACAAAGAAAAATCATTGAAATTTTTTTTTGTTAATATTGTTTTAAAAACGAACGAAGATGAACACCATCTTGAAATTTGAGTGGTCAGTTTAGTCAGGTAGGGGCTATATGACTATATTTTTCTCAGGATTTCATTGATGTGCAGAATGCAAAGTTGAATATGCAGCTGATGCATTTAAAACTTTAAAATAACCATAATTAATATATATTCTTGAAAGCACAAATCACAGCCTTAGAAACGAGCCTTCATTTGTAAAATTCCGTTTACGCGTTTTCATAATACTTAACTTCCAAAATACGGCTTTTCTGATATTTTCCCAAATTTTTCGGATTTCAGATGCTTATAACATCTTGAAAAAAATTGGGTTTTTTCTCGCCTACTACAAGCTGGTTCAAAGTAAAGCGCATATACAAACTTTCAAGACAATCGACAATGTAGACCAGATTTTTGTTTTCGAAAAATAGTTTGGTTTCATATGGAGTGAACGATATACCTCGTAGACTCGTACGCGCTGCAGTGATCATAGGGCTTATATTTATTGGCTATTATGTATATGGCAGAATGGATCAGATATTATGTTCTGACAAAGATGGAACAAAAATCAATTCTTCGATATCCATTAAATCCCAGAATTATTTTTTTCCGAATTCAGAGACAACCATCAACTACCGCAGATCTTTACGAGATGGATGGGTGGTGTAAAATCGACATGATATTGGTGCATTAGTGCAGATAAGTTTGCGAGACTATGAACAACCTTACTAGCTCCAGGGGGCTAGAATTTGTGGGCATACTTCTAGAGACAACAAATGACAGTTAATCACTAGTCAAGAATTGTAGATATTCCAATCGGAAGTGGACCTGCTTAAACTCGAAACATACCAAAGACCTGATGCCATCATCACGGCAGGACGTCTCATTTATCATGTCTGTTATGACGTTACGACGCTTATTGGACGCTACGTACAAGGGTTGCTATTTATATTTCGGTTGTGGTAATGGATGAAAAGTGGAACTTACATTGGAAAGTATGACATTTTTTAGCATAACTTCACTCAGACCGTTTTCTCATTTGAGCGCGAATAGTTTTGGTTACAGTGTGTTAAAAATACACCTCTAAAACATGGTTTTTGAACGCTTCAACAACATCTTCTGGCGACGAAAATCGTTGACCACGCATTTTTTTCTTAATGTGCGGGAATAAAAAGAAGTATTGGGTGCCAAGTCAGGGCTGTACGGCGAATGACCCATCAATTCAACGTTTTGGCCGGTCAAAAAGGCGCTGGTTTGAGCCGATGTGTGAGAGCTCGCATTGTCTCGCACGTCACCTGTGCCTATCTTATAAACGTCTTTTGAAGCACCGTCATCGTATTTTTTCAAAATTTCTTTGCACCAATCGACACGAGCCTTTTTTTGAGCGATTGTCAAATTGTGCGAGATCCAACGAGAACAAACCTTTTTTACGGCCAGGTGTGCATTCAATATCGAATGTATGCTGGTGGAAGAAATGCCCACGAGTTAATTCCATCTTTTTGCCAAATTGATTTTTCCAAGTCACTGTAAACAACACAAATGATGGTCGTACGTCAAAACTTTCTGACTACGTTTATGCTAAAAAATGTCAAACTTTCCAATGGAAATGTCAGATGGCGCCAGGCAACACTTAGTGTTGCCTAGGCCAGAAATATATATAGCAACCCTCGTAGAGAGATTTAAAGTCTTGAGGAATTACTTTTGCGGGAACAGAGATGATGACTATGAAAAGGTAACGATGGAACACCTTCTGTGTCGATGCTTTGCGTTCTCTAGAATGCTACAGAATGCTACAGGCTGCATTAGGTTCACATATCTTTCGTAATTTGCCATATTCGGCTGATATTGTGTGTAAGAAATATTCTTTAGTAATATGCACTAATTGAAGTATATCTTGCCGCAATTAATGGTAATGCTGCCAACCATTTTTACAAGGAAAATCGCATATTTTTCCCTCCATCCCAGTGTAGAAGTGAGTCTGACGTATATGCTGGCACTTTAAGCTAACGCAAAATCATTAAGTAAACATATCTTTATTAAAACCAAAAGAATCAACTCTTCACATTGTAGGTGGAATTAATTTCCCATCCCAGAATAGCAGATTCCTACACAATCTCAGTCACCCCCTTGGCGTATACTCAATGGTCGATTAAAACAAATCGCTCATACGTCAAGTGTTATGCCGAACATAAGGTTACACCATGCATACACCCGATATGAGAACATTTTAAACAGATTTTGATGATATGCAAATGAAACATGTTCCTTAGGAAAATTTGTTGTACACGATGCACAGTGTTTTCGTTTGTTGGTTCTTTTCTTTTTCGCTTTTGAGAACATAAGTATTTAGTGGTAAATGTTAATGATTACTCAACGATGAACTTTGCCCGCAGACAGCAGCAACTCATAGCGGGAGCAGCAATATGCAAAAATTGTTGCTCATGTTGTGTTGTTTGGGGAGAAAAATTAAAACGTAAAATATTGTACAAAAGCAAAACGACAACACCAACTACAGGAAATTTTCTAAACTGTTCCATCGACGGAAATGCGAAAAACATTGTTCCACATTCACTTTTGCTTCTTCTCGTTTTTAGCGGATTTTTTCATATGCAGATTTGCGGAAGTATGTTTATGTTGCTTAATGTTGGTAACACAACATCGGTGGAACACGCTTTAATATATCTCCCTAACATCCAAACGGTGGCAAACAGCAAAAGCCGGCAATAGCACCGTGTACAACGCTTTTTTGTTTCTTTGTTTTTTGTGTTGCTTCCTTTTCGCCCTCGTTTTTTATTCGCAAACTACAAGAGCAATTTTGACTAAAGGCAATATTAAATTATATTGCATATATGTTCATACATCTGGTCATACAACATACACATTAGGGTGTTCTACAACAAATTTTATTTTTGTTAGCAAGTTTAATCTATGGCACATATTTTCTCCAAATATATGTAACTCTTGAAGTAAGTGAGCGATATGTACATATGTAAAAGTTGAGAACAAAATGTTTATCTATATATATAAAAATGAAATGGTGTTCGTTGGTACGCGATGGACTCGAAAACGACTGAACAGATTTTGCGGAATTTTTGCATGAGAATATCTTTTGGTGTGTGGAAGGTTCGTAGCTATGTTCGGTTTTGATTGTACAAAGGGGCGTGGCACCGCCCATACAACGTAAAATTTAACAGTGGAATATCTTGGGTACTATTGGTCAGGACTGTGGAGTCGAGCCAAAACTACTCGACTCCGACTCCCGGAGTCGCATTTTAAAATCATTCGACTCGGACTCCAGCTCCGACTCCGGCAGTTACATAACATAAATTTTTGAAATTATATTACTACTAAGACGTGAATTCATTTTATTGAAAATCAAATATATCTTTGTTGAAAAAACAGTATTTTAAACAACAGTAATTAATTTAAATTGTATTATTTATTTATCGACGCTTGATTTGCAACTAATATGACAATTCTTTCAAAATAGAATCATGATAAAATTGTCAACAATCACTGCCCCTGTTTTAATACCCGTATACCGCAATTTGGGAAATTATGTTCGCTTCAGGCATCTTGTTTGTTCGTTAGTTATCATACTCTATAACACACTATGGCACAGGGGTTGTAACTTTTTTTTTGGCTGATTTGTAATAAAATACAACAGATAGACACACCTTAAAATATACTGTTCGACTCAGAAACACTAGAAATCCGTCTGTCTGTCCATCTTGAGTTATTCGTTGAGTACAGGTCAAAATTTCACTCCGATCCTGCTGAAATTTGGCAATAAGAATTCTTTCACAACAGGGACGAAGCCTATTGAAATTGGTCAAATTCGGTTCAGATCGATATTGCCCCCCGACATATATATTTCTTTAGATTTGGCCTCGAATTTGAACAAATTCAGTTAAGATTTAGTTTTATAACTATTATTTATATTTTCTATATCTGAGCTTATTCTGCTCTAACAAGGTGGTGTACGATATCATATCGTTGGCTTCGCCAGTCATTGGTCTTTCCTTACTGTTTTTTTACTCGCTTAGGAATAGCGTATAGGCTTGCAAAAGTCTTATTTTGATACACAGAACTTTCCTAAAATTGTCTACATAAAAAGTCGATAATTTGTTGACTTTATAGATATTTTGGACATACAAAAATATTTGGTTAAAAGCTTCAAATGTTTTATCCTTCTTTTGTACTAGAATCGTTTTCCCAAAAATTGTTAAGTGCGAATATTCTATCGCATAAATGGTACATTTTGAACAATCCATCTCGGATTCGGAATCGACCTTAGTTTTTCGACTCCAGACTCCGACTCCGGGTAAATTTCCCAGACTCCGACTCCGACTCCACAGCCCTGCTATTGGTTCAAAATACTCGAAACTCGATTTATATGACCTTGGTACGGTACATATCATGGAGCCGAAAACCGGTGTGATAGTGACAGTGGGCGTGGCACCGCCCATACAACCTAAAATTCAAATATGAAATTTTTCGAATACTATTGGAGCAAAATTCTCGAAATTTGGTATGTGTGACCTTGGTGCCATTACGCGTCATGTAGCTGAAAACTATGGTGATAGTGACAGTGGGCGTGGCACCGCCCACACAACCTAAAATTCAAATATGAACTAGTTCGAGTACGGTTGCAGTAAAATTCTCGAAATTTAGTATGTGTGACCTTGGTACCAGTACTCGTCACAGGACTAAAAACGGGGAAACAGTGAAAGTGGGCGAATTTGTGTGACAGTTATATTGGGTGTGGCCACACAACCTGAAATTTACAAATACCATATTTTGAGTACTATTGCAGTAAGATCGGCGATATTTAGTATTTGTGCGAGTCGGAGCCAATAACAGGCGTGATTTTGACAGTAGGCCTGGTACCACCCACACTACCAGCAATTCAGAAGTGCAATATTTTAATTGCTTAGGACCAAAATTCTCGAAATTTGTATGTGGAACCAGATCGAGTGCTGGAGCAAGAATCTGGCGTGATAGTAGCAGTGGGCGTGGCACAGCCCACCCAACCTGAAATGTGAAACATGACATTTGAATATATAATATTTCCTGCACTATTGCAGCTAACCTGTAAAAATGGGTGTGTAACCTTCGAACCACAACCAATGATTGAACCAGAAACTGGCATCGTATTAAGAGTGGGTACTTCTACACAACCTGAAATTTCAAAATTCAATCTGTGCATACGACACGCTTAATGAAAACGAAATAACTGGATACCATTATTCTAGATTGTCGCTTGACCAAGTGTGTTTAGTATTCAAGTCCATTCAAAGTTAGCACGTAACTCAACAAAATTGGGAGATATCGGATTAGAGGGCATGACTACGCGCATGCGGCATCGTTATAGGAAAAAATAAATGCTATAGAATTATTGCACTAATTGGCATGACTGTATTTCACAGCAATCTATATGCCCCAACAGAGAATGAGCGACGTAGCCTCTCAAGGTGATTTGACGCGTATTGCACTACACGAAATTTATGCATTTAAATGCAATATGGATGACCCGAAAACACTGCCGTAATATCAAGAGTATCAACATATCATATGGTTCTATTTCACTGAAACGCACTTTGAGGGCTGCGAAGCGCACCGGGTCAGCTAGTTATAAATACAAACAAGGTGGCGCATTATTAATCACCCTATTGGAAAACGCTATAACTTTTGCAAATGACAATAGTCAATTCGGTTTTGAAATTTGCGAAGTAAACAAACGCAGAATACAAATCGACAAGCCATGAATCGGTTTACTTTGCAAGGACGTGGAATAATTGTTTCCATTTCCAGGTGGACGATTTTTCATCGAAAATTATTATGAGCGATGGGGCTAATTTCCATCTTATCGGTTACATGAATAAACAAAATAATTGTTTATGGGCGTTAACGGCGCGCGCTACAAAGCCATAATTACCGTTTTTTTTTTCTTCCTCAATTGGATGAGACTGGAGAACATGTGGTTCCACCAGGTCGGTGGACGGTGTCAAACAACAAGAACTGACTATGAAAAACTCAAGATGGTACCTTAATGGACCAAAAAGATATAGCAATTTTATTGAGTCAATATTATTATTTTTATCCCCTCACCTTAGAGAGGAGGGTATATATCATTTGCTACGATCCAAAAGTGTAACACATCGAAGGAGTGACGTAAGACCCTAAGAATGTTTGGCGGATATCCGTTTTGGTCGAATGAGCAATGTCCGTCTGCCTGTCTGCTGGATGGTGCGCACGATAACTCTCAAAGGGAGTAACCGATTGACTTCAAATTTGGTATGTGGTAATATTTTTTTCTATCTCCGGCTAAGTTCGAAGATGGGTCATATTGGTCAACTCCTTCTAGTACCTCCCCCACAAAGGGTTAACATTTAGTGAAATATTGATTATTTAATAACTTCTATACTAAATATTTGAATCCTCTGAAACTCTCCACATAGTATTAGTTTATTAGTCACTATTACTACGAGACAAATGGGCATTATTGCCACGCTCCTTTTGGTACCTCCCACACAAATGGACCATTTTGTACCAAAAGTTACCAGCTTATAACTTTAATACCAATGCATACAAAAACTTGGAATTTTGTACAGTGTAATGCTTTTATAGTACCTAGAGTCCAGAGAAAAATGGGCGTTATTGGCCCGCTCTTTTTGGTACCTCCCACACAAATGGGTCATTTAACACCAACATTTAACAGCTTATAACTTTAATACCAGTGCATACAAATACTTGGAATTTCGTACAGTGCTATGCTTTTATAGTACCTATGGTCTAGAGAATAGTGGGCGTTATTGGCAAGCCCGTTTTGGTACCAGCCTACCACTTTATACTTTAAAGTTAGTAAATTCAATTTAAATTGATAATAATTTAAATAAAACAAAAAATAAATAAATTTACTAATATTTTTTGGGGAGTCAATGTGAGCGGATTCATAAGTCGGTTTACCTGACTGAACTTTCTTACTTGTTCTTGTATATTTATCCCCTCACCTTAGAGAGGAGGGTATATATCATTTACGACTAGCCAAAAGTGTAACACATCGAAGCAGTGTCTTAAGACCCTAAGTACGTTTGGCGGAAATCCGTTTTGGGCCATTTTAAGTCATTTGAGTAATATCCGTCTGTCTGTTGGTTTGACTACCAATTTTACTTCAAATTTGGTATGCGATAATATTTATACCCTCACTTTATTGATCCTTTGACCCGAACCTAAGACTCTAAGTTAGTTTCATCGCATATCAGTTTTGGGTCATTTTAAGTTGAATGAGAAATGTCCGTCTGTCTGTCTGCTGGCTGGTGCGCTCGATATCTCTCGAAAGAAGCAACCGATTGACTTCAAATTTGGTATGTAATAATATTTGTTCCTATCTCCGACTAAGTTCAAAGACGGGCCATATTGGTCCACTCCTTCTAGTACCTCCCCCACAAAGGGTTAAAATGTGGTGAAATATTGATTCTTTAATAACTTATATACTTCTTATTCAAATCTTCTGAAATTGCACACATAGGATAAGTTTATTAGTCGATACCACCTTGAGAAAAATGTGCGATGTTGCCAGGCCTCTTTTGGTACCTCCATCACAAACGCACAATTTTGCACTAAAATTTAACAGCTTATAGCTTTAATACAAGTGCGTAAAAATACACAGAAAGAAAAAAATTAGTAATCCGTACTTGAATCCGTGTCAAAAGTAAGGTAATTACGGTTTTTCTTAAACCAAGTTCAAAATACTTGAATCAAGTACGGATTTTTAAGCCATGAATTCTTAATCTTAGCGCTCATTAAGCCTGATTAGGCTTGAAATATTATTATTCCAAGCATAAAGCGATTGATTTAAGAATTTTATGGAATTGATTTGAGTGCGGACGGGCTTCAATGAAGAAAATTTTGCTTAATTTAAGCACAATACTTGATACTAGATTTATTGTAACACAGTGCGACAAAATAAACTCAAGTTAGGACGCAAAGACACGATACTATTTTTCCTGTAAGTCTTATCGAGTAAAATAAGAATCTTTTATTGGAATTCCCCGGACACACCCAAAATCCAGATCTACGTGTAAAACCCCGATTTTCTTGCCTTTTTTCTCTTGAGTGACTATAACTTTGTTAGTTATTAACCGATTTTCAATCTCTATTTAAAGCCTACAAAAACTTTTTATAATTTTTTTTCGTCATTTTCTAGTTTAGGCAATGTCTATACCCTACACCACACTGTGGTACAGGGTATTATAAGTTTGTTTCACGGCAGATGTTTGTAACACATAACACAGCTAGACCCACCTTAAAGTATACCGATCGACTCAGAATCACTAGCTTAGTCGATTTAACGATGTCCGTCCGTCCGTCTGTCCGTCCGTCTGTCCATGTAAAGTTGTTCGTCGAATACAGGTCGCAATTTCACTCCGATCGTTCTGAAATTTTGCAGTTTAGAGTATTTCGCGGCTGTTAAGATCGCTATTGAATTTGGTTGAAATCGGTTCAGATTTAGATATAGCTCCCATATATATCTTTCGTCCGATTGTGCTCTTTAGTCCTATAGAAGCTGTATTTTACATCCAATCGTTTTGAAATTTAGAATGGTAGAGTTTCTAGACCCATTAACCAACATTGCCGAATTTGAAGAAAATCGGTGAAGATTTAGCTATAGCTCCCATATATATGTTTCGTCCGATTTGGCCCTTTACTCCCATAGAAGCTGTATTTTACATCCGATCGTTTTGAAATTTAGAATGGTAGACTTTCTTGATCCATGAACCAACATTGCCAAATTTGAAGAAAATCGGTTAAGATTTAGCTATAGCTCCCATATATATGTTTCGTCCGATTTGGCCCTTTAATCCTATAAAAGCTGTATTTTACATCCAATCGTTTTGAAATTTAGAATGGTAGAGTTTCTTGATCAATGAACCAACATTGCTGAATTTGAAGAAAATCGGTTAAGATTTATCTATAGCTCCCATATATATGTTTCGTCCGATTTTGCCCCTTAGTCCTGTAGAAGCTGTATTTTACATTCAATCATTTTGAAATTTAGAATGGTAGAGTCTCTTGATCCATGAACCAACACTACCGAATTTGAAGAAAATCGGTTAAGATTTAGCTATAGCTCCCATATATATGTTTCGTCCGATTTGGCCCTTTAATCCTATAAAAGCTGTATTTTACATCCAATCGTTTTGAAATTTAGAATGGTAGAGTTTCTTGATCCATGAACCAACACTGCCGAATTTGAAGAAAATCGGTTAAGATTTAGCTATAGCTCCCATATATATGTTTCGTCCGATTGTGCTCTTTAGTCCTATAGAAGCTGTATTTTACAACCAATCATTTTGAAATCTAGAATGGTAGTTTCTTGATCCATGAACCAACACTACCGAATTTGAAGAAAATCGGTTAAGATTTAGCTATAGCTCCCATATATATGTTTCGTCCGATTTGGCCCTTTAGTTCTATAGAAGCTGTATTTTACATCCAATCGTTTTGAAATTTAGAATGGTAGAGTTTCTTGATCCATGAACCAACATTGCCGAATTTGAAGAAAATCGGTAAAGATTTAGCTATAGCTCCCATATATATGTTTCATCCGATTTGGCTCTTTAGATCCAATCGTTTTTATACCCTACACCACACTGTAGTACAGGGTATTATTTAAGTATAAAATGTCCCAAAAGTAAATTTATGTAAACCATTTATACATTAATTACAAAATTTATATATCAGAGTTATTCAATATTACGAGAGTGGTGTAGGGTATTATATAGTCGGCCCCGCCCGACTTTAGCCTTTCCTTACTGGTTTACCAATTATTTTGTGAGATAACCGCACCATAGATTGGTTAACATATATACTGAGTTATTAAAGTTTCATTAAAACTAAAAGTGTTCATGAATAGTAGTTTTGACCATTCAACTCAAAAATTATTGAGTGTTCTACTTTTAATTCGCCATCATCGTCAATGTGTTTGGGGTCGTGGGTTCGATTCCCACAAAAGGCTCTGGTGTGTCGCTGCTATGCCTAGCCACATGGCCTTAGTAATCCGGCTTATCCCTGGACCATAAAATTAGAATATAAATTTACTTTTTATTGTAATTCACTACGTCGTAGTGATACTGTTCTTTTGAACAGAACACTAACAGTATCACCAAGTTCAACGTTCCGTTCTTTTTTTATATTCGATACCACAGGTCGCAAATATGAAGCAATCTTAATGAAAATTGGTACAGAGTTATTTCTTAATCGGTCCATACTTTGATATAGCCCCCATACGAAGGTCCCTTCCGATAAGACATATTCACGCACTAGAGAGCGCATTTTTTAACCGACCATGCTGAAATTTAAATATTTGTACTGTGCATTACATTCAATCGTGCCTAGCGAAAATTAGACATATCGGTCCATACTTTAATATAGCCCCCATACGAAGGTCCCTCTCGATACGACATATTCACGCTCTAGAGAGCGAATTTTTTAACCGATCATGCCGAAATTTGAATATATGTTCACTCTATTGAATTCAATCCTGCATAGTGAAAATGATGCATACCGGTCCATTTTTTGATACATCCCCAATACAATGCTCCCTTTCGACATGCCAATACAAAGCTCCCTTTCGACAGTTTTATTATCAAAATAATCATTAGCCAATTGCGCTAAGTTCATTATTTTTAAATCCAAAAAAAACACTTTCCAGTCGACCCACGATCTTGACACCCATGAGCAATATTTTAGCTCTCGGTAAGAGCTATCTTTTTGCCATTGACCGATTCCCGATCAGACGTACCGGAATCATCGGTCCATATTTCTTTAAAAATGATGCCGGTGAGATCGTAACCGTCAATGGCGACCATTATCGTGACATGATAACCAACTATTTGATGCCTTAAATTGAAGCTCGTGATCTCGGCGACATTTGGTTTCAACAAGACTTCCCACACATCGCATCAATCAATGGATTTATTGAGAGAACACTTAAGTGAGCAGATAATTTCACGTTTTCGGCCGGTCGATTGGCCACCAAGATCGTGTGATATCACACCGTTAGACATTTTCCTGTGGGTATATGTAAAGTCTAAAGTTTATGCGGACAGACCCGCTTCGATTCAGGCCTTGGAACAAAACATCGAGCGTGTCATTCGTCAGTTACCAGTCAAAATGCTTGAACGAGTCATCGAATTGGACTAAACGGATGAACCATCTGAGACGTAGCCGTGGCCAACATTTGATAGACATAATCTTAAAAAAAAATAAATGCCAAAGAATGTTCTTTTAAATGATAATAAACATCCCCCATTCAATTTGAATTTTTTGTGTTTTTTCTTTAAAAAAGTAGGGAACCTGGAAATGGATGAAAAATTGCCTAAAACTCATGCTTTCCATTATCAGTTCATAATTTCCATATGTATATGTTGGGTGTCCACCTCATATGGCTAAATTTGATAAATTAATGAAGATGAAAATATGGCCTCATTTGTAGTTAATGAACCATTCTGCATATTCCCCAAAAAATAAAATTTAGTAGTACTAAGTAAAATTTCCCAGTTTTAAGAAAAAATAAACTCAATATGAATAAAAAAATTTAACTAAATTGGAGTATGGATTTTACTAAAATTTAGGAAATAATTTTTTTTTCATTGTAGTGTTAATTGTTTTTGTCACCGCAGTTGGACCTAAGGCTGGACATCGAATAGTTGTATTCGAATCCCTTTTGCGATATGTATGTATATTTACCTTTTTAGATTCTTAGCTCCTAAATAACTTTTAAAATTATTGAAATAATAAGAAAAATGTGGTTACTGCTACACTGACCACAGTCAGAGAATTCAAAATTATTTTTCGCGTTTATATTTGACGGCTTAAGTACTTCATATTTAAAACAATTTTAGCTTTTAATCTTATGAGATGATTCTAAAAAGACAAACACAATGCTCAAGTTTTTGATAGCACTAGAACAGACCACAGCTCTTACAGGAGCATCAGCAGTCAAGTGGTCAGCGTTTCCGAAGATTTTTTGGGAATTTTCTTGGGTATCCTTCTTGTTTGGCTGGAGACCAATCCGAATTGGTGCTAATTATCGAAATCGGTCTAGGCGTTCTTGAGTTATAAAGGTAGTAAATAACGCCACTCTCTTTTATATATACATAAAGATAGATATAGAGCCAATTTAAGAAGTATTATTTAAAATAATGGAAACTGTCATAAAATTAACTTATAGAGCCGCCTTTTTTAAAGTCTGCATAGCCTTAAATTTATTACTCAAATTTCGCATACTGATAATTAATTCTGATCTGGCTTTAAAACTATTACTTGTATACATCATTTTCTTTAATGTAGAAAATCCTTTAAAGTTTTCAAATATTACTTAAAATAATGAAGTAATCGGTTGTTTGGTTAAGAAACTGCGGAATATTCCTTCCTTTTTTAATTCTCCCGCTGTGTACTAGTGGGGAGATTTATATAGTCGTCCCCAATCGGCGTTGCCATTTCCTTGTTTTGGTTGAACACATTCATGCTTTTGTAGCTGATATGTTCCATGTTTCCTTGCGAAGGCATATGTGTTGGAAGGGCATCTGATATAGGTTACATTTTGAAAATTGGACGAACGGTTCATAATGGCATAATACCCGTAGGTAACAGCACCAACTCACGTCCACCATCACGTTCCATTATGATGGAATTTGAGTGAAAAATGAAAACTTAATACAATTTCTATGTAATTTGTATTTTTGTGCAAAGCACACATAAAAAGGAGTCCAATTACGATATTCCTACACTCGTTATTATAATGATGTGCTCATGTCACATTCACAGAAAATCTGCGCATACAAATATATTGAAAAAGTTGTAACGCAATCTGAACATTACATAGTGGACCGATCGGTATTTACATTAGAACATGCAGATAGTTTCACAATAATGAAGATAACACTAGTTCACAAAATTGTTTTCCGAGGGGTGTGCATAAAATGTACTTAACCGATTATGCCGAAATTTGAATATTGGTACTGTGTATTACATTCAATCGTGCCTAGTGAAAATTCGGCATATCGGTCCATGTTTTGATATAGCTCCCGTACAAAGAGCGCATTTTTTATCCGATCATGCCGAAATTTAAATATGTGTGCAAATGTAAATGCTAAATGCAATAGAAACATTTAATCATGTCTGGTGAAAATGAGGTATATCGGTCCATATTTTGATATAGCCCCCATACAAAGGTACTTTGGATAAGACATATTTACGCATTTTTCAACGGATCATGCTAAAATTTATATATTTGTACTTTGTATTACATTGTGATCACGCTTGAATGTAATAAAAAGCACAAATATTTAAATTAAATATGTCTTACCGAAAGGGACCCTCGTATGGGGGCTATATCAAAGTATGTAGCCCCATTTTCACTAGACATGATTATATGCAAAAGAAAGCACACATATTTAAATTTCGGCATGATCGGATAAAAAATGCCTCCTCTTAACGTAAATATGTCTTGTCGAAAGGGAGCTTTGTATTGGGGCTGTATCAAAAAATGGACCGATATGCATCATTTTCACTAGGCACGATTGAATGTAATACACAGTACAAATATTTAAATTTCAGCATGGTCGGTTAAAAAATGCGCTTATCGGAAGGGACCTTCGTATGGGGGCTATATCAAAGTATGGACCGATATGCCCCATTTTAAATAGGGATCGTCCCTGGGTTAAGAAATAACTTCGTACCAATTTTCATTAAGATTGCTTCAAATTTGCGACCTGTGGTGTCAAATATAAACGAACGGAACACTAAACGTAGTGATACTGTTAGTGATCTGTTCAAAAAAAACAGTATCACTTCGACGTAGTGATACTGTTCTATTAACCGTACGTTGTCGTAGTGATACAATTCGTCGTGTTCTATGAACGGTACGTTATCATAGTGGTACCGTTCGCGAACAGTAACACTGGTTTGTTGTCTAATTTTCTCACAAATATAGAATATTTTTAAAAATTATGTATCAACCATTTGGATATAGAAGAGCTGATACAGCAATTCATAAATTGTGCAAAGTGTCACTTTTTGATTGGGCTGAAATACACGAAGAAGGCTTATTCATATGACGCCTTATTCAAACAAATTTAAGGAAGATTTATTGAACAGATTTTAAACGCTATAAAAAATCTTCCAAAACTTTTCTTAAATTGTTGTCTTTGCCGGAGAATGACACTCGTGTGCCATCTATTGTTGGAACTTGATCGGCTCAGTCGATCAGCCGCCTCCGCCGATAATCTTGGTCGGCTTCATTGCCTGTACGGGGGATACTGATTTCTAAAATCTGCAGGGAATCGGAGCAACCTATTAAACATGCAATAGCATACATGTACGTCTGTCTGTAAGTTCAGGTTACACACATTCTTTTCTAGCACTACTACAACATGTTCACTCACACATTCAAAACACTCCAAGTGAAACTAGCAAAACTTCTACTTACAACCCAATATGAACCCTACGAAAAAGTTTATAACGTTCGGAGCGAAAAAAAACACGTTGGAGGAACATCATCAAGATGAAAAGAATACAACAACAACAACGATGATGACGACGACGCCATAAGGATGAACAGCACGTGAAAAATATATTTCCCGGACATTTGCCAACAACTGTAGAGACATTATTTTTATAGACTTCATTAGGGGAGCGAGATGGTGGCATGTTTCGTTCAAATTCCGACTGGTAACAGCTCGAAGTGATCATAGCACGATTAAAAATTGAAATTGGCAAAAGTCAATTTGATGAATTCCGCAAGGACAGGCAGGCAGAGGTTGGGAATTTGTGGATTTTAAGAATTTTCATCATGTGATATATTGGAATCGAAAGAAAATATATTTGGAACACACATTTTTACATATTATATATTTCTGAGCGAATACATTTTATTTGAAAATCATAAAATTAATCTGGAACGCATATGTTAATATGCTACAACGCATATGTTAAATGCAAATATATTTCTCAAATCAAATATGTGTTTAAATACAAATAAAATTTTGATTAAGAATTTCTCTAAATATATTTTATTTAAACGAGATTTTCAACACTTTTACTGACATTTTCGAATTTCAGCTTTAATTTTTCCTTGGTTTCGAATTGTACCCGTTCCTCCCAGTTTTGATACACTATGCAGCATTAACTTCTGTTTTAAATCTATCATTTCAAATTTCTGAGTATTCCAAGCCATCATTAGTTGTTAACCCTCCAAGTCATTTATTTTGATCCAAGATTACACGATTTCAATTATAATTATACCCTCACTTTAGTGTGACGAGGGTATATATCATTTGCTACGGAAAAAAGTGTAACACGTCGAAGGAGTGACCTAAGACCCCAAGAATGTTCGGAGGAAATCCGTTTTGGGTCATTTTATGTCGAATGAGCAATGTCCGTCCGTCTGTCTGTCTGTCTGTCTGTCTGTCTGCTGGCTGGTGCGCACGATAACTCTCGAAAGGAGTAACCGATTGACCTCAAATTTGGTATGTGGTAATATTTTTTTCTATCTCCGGCTAAGTTCGAAGATGGGCCATATGGGTCCACTCCTTCTAGTACCTCCCCCACAAAGGGTTAACATTTAGTGAAATATTGATTAATTAATATTTTCTATACTACTTATTTTAATCCTTTAAAATTATACACATAGTATTAGTTTACTAGTCACTATTACCTCGAGAAAAATGGGCGAAGTCGCCACGTCCCTTTTGGTACCTCCCACATAAATGCACCATTTTGCACCAAAAGTTAACAGCTTATAACATTAATAACAGTGTATAAAAATACTTGAAAGTTTGTACAGTATTATGCTTTTATATTGCCTACAGTCCAGGGAAAAATTGTTGTTGTTGCCACGCCCCTTTTGGTACCTCCCATACAAAGGTACCTTTTTGCACCAAAAGTTAACAGCTTATAACATTAAAACCAGTGTATAAAAATACTTGAAATTTTTTACAGTGTAATGTTTTTATAGTGTCTATAGCCCTGTGAAAAATGGGCGTTATTGCCACGCCCCTTTTTGTACCTCCCACACAAAATTCCCAAATCATACTACAATTTAATGTCTCATAACGTTCATACCAGTGCACATAAATGCTTATAAGTCGGCACAGTGCAATGAATTTAAAGTATCTAATATTCAGCGAAAAAAGGTGTATTATATAAACCCCTTCTGGTAACTCCCACACAAATTGACAGAATAATTCGAGTAATATTCAATATTGCATTACTCACAAAGTGAGGGTATACCTTAGTCTGTTTACCCGACTGAAACTTTCTTACTTGTTATTTATTATTTTAACACAATTTAGGTATTTTATGAATACTATTGTTTGGGAAATAATAGTGCCAAATAAAAAATATTAAGATGGAAATAAGGATTTGTTTAAAACAACACTTTCCCAAATATATAATTTTTGTGTGTAACAAATATTATATGTTTAGAGTACGTTACAAAGGAATTCCATACAAAATCTAAAAATTTCATAAAACATCGATCAACTCTCCTGCAAAACAATCTGTTTCGACTTAACATACTTTGGAATGAAGGTATCGATATGACGTTATAAAATTTTGGAATAGTATCCACTATTCGACCCCTACCAAATTAGAAGCTGCAACTCATTTTGAGCACATTTTCCTCCACTCGAGGCATAATAGGTATTGCCGATGATAATGTTGCTTTAGCTGTTCTCGTCGTCATCTGTGTTTTTTTTTCTGTATATTTTTTTCATTCTTGTGCTGTGTTGTTTTTGCTATTTTGTGCCTGCTTATTTTTATATTCATTATTTTGTTTATGTTCATTGTTGTTTGTAGTTGTTGTAGTTGGTCCTGTTGTTTTCGTCCTTCGTTCCACAGTGACAAGTAAAACTTTGGTCCTTAGTTCGCACTCTCCCCCTGTCTCTCTCTCTCACATGTTGAAAGTAGTTAAGTGGAACAAAATGACGTTGTCTCCACTCGACTTCTGGATTTGGCTGATTGTTCATTTCTGTGTGACTTCCTGTGTACCTCTGTGTGCCTTTATGGATCTCTGTGTCTTTTGGGTGCATGAGTGTGTGTGTGTGTGTGGAGGGATTCAACATTTTTTCCTTTCTGTTTAAAGGACGAACATTATTAAAAATTTAACTAATGTTGTCTCTTCTCTCACACACAGAGAATGGGGGATAGAAATGGCACTGTTGCTGGTGTTGGGGGAGCTGGTGTCACAGCCGATACTGATGATGATGATGATCACGAGCAAGGACAATGGCAGACAGGGGTGGTCATGTACCCCCGTTGTATGTATGTGTCGTATTGTCCTACTGTTGCTCCTGCTGATGCTTCGCCGCTTTATACCAGTACATCCCTATATGATATGGTAAGAATGTGTTGGTCACAGATGTCGATAGCTATCCGAAAAAGTAAAAAATCAAATTCACAAAAAACTGTTCCTTTCCATAATAGACTGTCACATTGCCCTCCAAACAACGGATACTTCTGTTGTCTTCATCTCTCTTCCTTTTTTCCTCCACCATATGACGCTGAAGCTTTGTTAGATGAGTTTCCATCCTCTCCCTCTGAATCCTGTTTGGCCTCCAGCCGTAATTTTCGTATTTTTTTTTTGTTCCGCCACCGAGCACCACTATCATATTAAAAAGCTTAAGTGCTTCTGCTTTATGTTCATAGTTTATTGGGGGGGTCTTTTAAACGAGTAGTTTGTAATAGATTTAACAATGACTTCATTTTCTGGTCTGCAAGTCTGTCGTTTGTTTGTTTGTTCATATAGGAGTACATAGTAATTTTTAATAATGAATTTATGAGAATGTAAAACATGTCTTCATTGAATTATTTGTAGTATACAATTTAGGCAAACAAATTAGTTTAATGGAGCTTAATTTAAACTTGTTGGCACATAAAACAATTTCATATACAAAATTTAGTAACATGCTGCTATCAAACAATTACATGTTATAAAATTAAAAAAAAGGGTGATTAAAGTTGAGTTTCCACTATATTAATTAAAAAATTTTGTGGGTCGAGATGTACATTTTAAGTTTTTTAACTCTTATGTTTTAAAGTTCCCATTTTACGCGTCAGGCATGGAGTCCAAATACAGCTAATCATATTTAAACATGAAAGACAAAATTATATATCTACTAAGCCAGTTTAGTTGATCTTACCAATATTTTTCTTTGTTATATTTTAATTTTAAATTAAGTAACTCTAAAAATCACACTTTAGAAGAGGTATTGTAGAATTTAAGTTTTAAACTCTACTGACCAGAGATACAATACTTAAAAATAAAACACCTCTGGTATATAAAATTTATAAATGCGTCTTTGGTGATCGAATCCCACTATTCCGTAGGTAAATTCGAAAATCCCAAAAAACTGTTTTCTTCCAAATCTACCGGCCTCCAAATTCCTTTTGTATAGGGTGATCCATTTCGAGGTTCCCTACTTTTTTAAAGAAAAAACTAAGAAAATTCAAATTGAATGGGGAATGTTTATTATCACTTGAAAAAACACTCTTTGGCATTTATTTTTTGAAGATTATGCCTATCATAATCCGCGGCTACGTCTTAGATGGTCCATCCGTTAAGTCCAATTTTCGATGACTCGTTCGAGCATTTCGACTGGTAACTGGCGAATGACACGCGTGATGTTTTGCTCCAAGGCCTGAATCGAAGCGGGTTTGTCCGCATAAACTTTAGATATCCCCACAGGGAAAAAGTCTAACGGTGTGATATCACACGATCTTGGTGGCCAATCGACCAGCCCAAAACGTGAAATTATCTGCTCACCGAAGTTTTCTCTCAATAAATCCATTGATTGATGCGATGTGTGGGAAGTGGCGCCGTCTTGTTGAAACCAAATGTCGCCGAGATCACGAGCTTCAATTTCATAGTCGGTTATCATGGCACGATAACGGTCGCCATTGACGGTTACGTTCTCACCGGCATCATTTTTGATGAAATACGGATCGGGAATCGGTCAATGGGCAAAAAGATAGCTCTTAACGAGAGCTAAAATATTGCTCGTGGGTGTCAAGTTCGTGGGTCGACTGGAAAGAGTTTTTTTTATTTAAAAAAAATGGACTTAGCGCAATTGGCGAACGATTATTTTGATAATAAAACTGTATAATTTGTAAACGTTGTTCAGGCGTAAGTTTTTTCATGATGAAATGCCAAACAATACTTAACAAAAATAACATGACAGCATGACAGGACTCACACGTGATCTGTCAAAAAAGGCTATTAAAAAAGTGTATCTACTTAGATCACCCCATAGTTTACGTTGCAATACCTTAGAAGTTTTGAAATTTTGTGGCTTAGTTTTGAAATTTACGTAATTTAGAGAAGTGTGGCAACAGTATTAGCCAGTGTTTGGCATTATCCAGGACATGTTAAAGACTTATATTGTATTCTGCTCGGTATGAAACTTGCACCAAGTTAAGTCCTATGAAATAGTAGTTATGACAAATTTCAAAAAGATCGGTAAATGACTGTCCGAGTTGGAGGGTGTTTAAATTTGACATTTTGGTCAAACGGCCCCCCATCCAGATAAGAAAGAGATTTAAAAAATCCTGCTTTAAGTAGCCTTCAACTTATGCTTATGGCATTTGTTCATCCCATCAGCGGTTTCAAAACATCTTACAAGATATCTTCAATTTTTTATCAATTTTTTGAGAAAAATTTAATAATTTTTTTAATTAAAACCCTTCTAAAACATGAAAGAATTCACAATTATTATTTTTTTATCGTAAAATCTGATTGGTCGTGAGTAAAAAAGACCATTCCGAAGAAAATCGACGCATAATTTAAAAAGTTGTATCTCCACTGTAGGAGATAGAGAATTAAAAAAACACGTTTTAATACTCCATTGGGGTAGCAATGAATTTCTGTTGGTTTAGCACCCAGAAGAAAAGTTGGTGCTTTAAAATTATTCACAGTTGAAATTGTCAACGAAAAGTAGAAATTTTATCATATTGAAATAAGATTTATAACAACCTTTCTATGATAAACCAGTAAGGAAAGGCTAAAGTCGGGCGGTGCCGACCACTCTCGTAAAATGGAATAACACTGAAATATAAATTTTGTAATCCATGTATCGATTATTTACATAAATTTACTTTTGGGACATTTTATATATTTTAACGTTCGATTTTTTGCAACGTTCTTCCATGGACCAAGAAACTCTACCATTCTAAATTTCAAAACTATTGGATGTAAAATACAGCTTCTACTGGAGCTATAGCTAAATCTTATCCGATTCGGCAATGTTAGTCCATTGACCAAGAAACTATACCATTCTAAAGTTCAAAACGATTGGATGTAAAATACAGCTTCTATAGGACTAAAGGGGCAAATCGGACGAAAGATATATATGGGAGCTATTCTAAATCGTAACCGATTTCAACCAAATTCAATAGTGTTCTTTCCAGCTGCGAAAGACATCAAACTGCAAAATTTCAGAACGATCGGAGTGAAATTGCGACCTGTAGTCGACGAACAATTTAAGATGAACAGAAGGACATACATGGTTAAATCGACTCAGCTAGTGATTCTGAGTCGATGGGTGGGTTTAGTATTTTCTGGTGTTACAAACATCCGCCACGAAACAAACTAATAATACCCTGAACTACAGTGTGGTGTAGGGTATAAAAATATTATATTACATAAACAAGAATTCTGTCTTTAAAAACAACAAATGTTTAAAGAAAAAAATAATTAATAAAATTTTATTGATTAATTAAAGAGGAATTAAATATTTTATAATAATAATTCTACTCTTTAAAAAAAAGAATATCACTAACAATTTTACTACTTCATTTTCGATATTTAAAATGCTTAAATTTCAAAATGGATATTCGTTCATTGCAGATCTTAGTCATGTCTTATTTCGACGCACAGCAACGATGTTTTTCACAGCCAGAGAAGTGTGGAAGCCTTTTTGCAACTTACAAACCTTTTAAAATTATTTGGGTAAATATTTAAAATTATTTTGTTCTTATTCATTGAATCCACATTTTATGTAAAGGGTTGTTAAATTTTAAGGGCCGATGTTGATTTTGAATGAAACACAAATTATTTATGAAATTATTGTCCTTTCTTTTTATTATGATAATATTGGTATGGTTCAATTATGTATGCAACAAAATATCGGCCAAATGGCCGCTGCGACCTCGGCGGCGCACCTCCATCCGATGGGCCAAATTGTCGATGCCGCTGAGGTACACTTGAGGTTTTATGCCGTTAATGTGCCGAATTATCTCATCCTTTAGCTCTTCAATTGTTGCTGGCTTATCGACGTACACCTTTTCTTTCAAATAACCCCAAAGAAAGAAGTCCAACGGTGTCAAATCAGATGATATTGGCGGCCAATTGACATCGCCACGACGTGAGATAACACGGTCATTGAATTTGTTGCGCAAAAGAGCCATTGTTTTGTTAGTTGTGTGGCAAGTGGCACCGTCCTGTTGAAACCACATATTGTACACATCCATATCTTCCAATTCGGCCCATAAAAAGTTCGTTATCATCTCACGATAGCGAACACCATACACAGTAACTGCCTGACCGGCCTCATTTCGAAGAAGTATGGCCCGATGACGTCGCCAGCCCATAAGCCACACCAAACGAACTGGGCGAGCATGCACAGGGGTTTTCACATCTCCTACATACCCGGTTTGCTGAAATTTGCACACATTTCTCCCGATTGTGGACACATTTGTTCGATTATGCTGATCAAAAAAACAAACTTTAACGCGTTGCTCAATTGTGTATCTTTCCATGGTTCAAATTGAGTTAGTCTGAAATTGAGAAATGTCAAGTGAAATGCAGAAAAAAATTGACGTTTAGGTGTGGTTAACTTTCAACATCGGCCCTTACAATTTAACCATGCTTTATTTTTATCAACTTCTTCTTTCTTTGATTGGCTTATTGTCATATAGCGCTTTGTTGGCAGCTCATCTCTTTTCGTGTAACATGTTACTGTCAAAAATGTTCAGTTTGGGGTATAATTTGACCATGAATCGACTTACAAAGGAACAACGCTTGCAGAATATTGAAGTTTATTTCCCTTTGGGGCGGCGAATTGGCCGCATAGATCTTGCGACTTAACGCCTTTAGATTATTTTTTGTGGGGCTATGTTAAGGCTTAAGGTCTGAAGGGAAAAGCCCGCAACGGTTAATGTACTGGAAGATATGTTGCAAAGAGAATGCCAAAATTGAACGCAGCAGCGGTCAACATTTACATGAAACCATTTTTAACCCTCCGTTAGGCACATGTTTCAATAGTGCCTCATAAGTCTGGCCAGACCCATAGACATGTTCATGTATTTGTATGAAAATATCGGGTTTTTGATGGTTTAGTGAAACATATTTATATAAAATATTGGTACATAATTTACATTTAGTTTTGACTTAAGTTGTTTTTCTATGTATTAAGATTCTTAAACTTATAAAAATAATTGTAAAAAATCCATTTTATATTTTCGAGCAGAATTAGAAACCAAAATAATTATTTGATAACGCTTAGATTCAAAATCGGATATATATGTATATGCGGTGCTATATCTAAATTTGAACTGATTTCTTGATATTTGACGGCGGTTTTTTATTTCAACAACCTGTTTTCTGTAAAATTTTATAAAGATTTGCTGAGAAGTGAGGACTTTATAGCGCTTATATGGGGCCTATACCAAAATCGGAACCGATTTGCTTCAAATTCGGAACCCTCCAAAATTCCAAAATGATTGGAAGAAAAATGCAGCTTCTGTAGCGTTAAGCGGCCAAATCGGAAGGACCACATATCGATACATCCTTTTTAACACATGCTAAGTCGACTTAGAATGTTCTTAGATTGCATTTTTAATTTCTAAATGTTCCAATTTATATTCAGTCAGAATTTGGTGTTTATCCGTTAACCCAATAAAATTTTTTTCGCAAAACAGTACAGGTCATTCGATTTGCATTGTAAAGGACTTCCACACAAATTTAAAACATTCATCAAACTTTGGTCGCCTCTCTTGAAAACCTACCCTTTTGCACATAGCATTGTTTAGAATGGAGGTATCGATATATGGGGGATATACCTAAATCTTATATATCCTCCAAGGTGGGTCTAGCTCCAATGTTTTAGGGTGTTACAAACATCTGGGCAACATGAACGTATAGTACCTTTTACCACAGAGTCATGTAGGTTATAATGAACAATAGGAAAAAATCATATGTGCGTGAGGGT
The DNA here is from genome assembly GCA_963930755.1 of Eudasyphora cyanicolor. NCBI lineage: Eukaryota > Metazoa > Arthropoda > Insecta > Diptera > Muscidae > Eudasyphora > Eudasyphora cyanicolor. Next base: position 120,424,936 of record OZ005736.1, read on the forward strand.
GTATTTAACAACACACTCTCATAATTCGTACAGCTATGTGTAAGAACAATATTAAGAATATACAAAGGACAATTTAAATGGAAAGTTATCAATTACATGAAAATAAAATTATAAAATTGTACAAACTTTCGTATGAAGTCAATAAACGATATGTACCTCATAAAAACCTTATAATTTTTCATAGATCGATAAAATATTATTTTTGAGGAAGCTACCTTATGTTTCAAGTCGCTAGCGCGTTTAGAAATATCTTTAAATTTCAATTAAATTCGAAAAAGGTCTGGCCAGACTCATTTGCCCAACGGAGGATTATATAGACCGTTCTATCGATTCAAACAAAGATTTCATACAATTCTCCAAATTGTATATGTTTTTTTAAATGAAATCCGAAAGCTCTTAAAAAATCACTCTTTAGTTGCCATAACCGTTTAGTATGCATCTCCGAGCCCTGCATTCGCTGTTTGAAAATATTTAGTTAAATTATTTATGTTATGCAGAGCAGTGTTAAATACGCGAAGGGACATAATGTATTCTGGTTAAGTGATTATATTTAATAAGCCCAAAGCCTCCACTATTTTTTGTACCAACATAATTTAATGCAATTGATCTAAAATATTCATATCTGCAACTCCATCTAGATTTATTTATAGAACATTACTTATTCTTTTTAAATCAATATGATTTCCAGATTTGGAAAAATAAATATATGCAACCTGTACAGCATTGCAAAATGCTGTGTTCTAAAACCAAGAAATCATATAGAATTAGTAGGTTTGACATTTAAAATTTCCACATCTTTTGTTGTTTTTTGTTGATACAGTAAACAGAGTAGGCTCGTCTTTGTAGTTTAAAGATATAGAAACACATCCGCAGAACATAATTAAAATTGCGAGGAAAATATAAGTCGAGAAAAAAGGATGAAAATTAAATATTTGCAAACAATTATCAATGTACATTTTATGTACATTTTGTGCGTTTCTAAATAGCTGCCATAAAAGCCACGGTTCATTCAAATCAGTCCACGTAGTCAGGAGACAAAACGGTCAACATTTTATATTTTGACACCCTGTATTTTTGGCACAGTGCATACTCATAGTAAACTTCTGCAACCCCTTCAATTTTTGACGCGATCGGAATAAAATTTAAAAAAGTGGACCATTTGGCGTGTTTTTCCCATATATATAAGATATTGCGGATCAATAGTATAACCCATTGGAAGAGTGACCTAAAAGACCACATAAATATTTGGCGGAAATCAATTTTGCGCCATTGTCAGTCATTTGAGCGAAGTCCCTCTGCTTGTCCATCTGGCCGGTGTGTACGATAACTTTCGATAGCAATTGACTTAAAATTTAGTGTGTGTTAATATTTTGTTCTACCTCAGGCTAAGACCAAAGATGGACCATGTTGTTCTACTCTTTCCACTCCCCCATAAAGGGTAATCATTTAGCGAAATATTGGTTCTGAAATAAGTTATATATCGGAATATATTATCGGAATCTTCAGCAATTTGACATTAGTTTCTTAGTCGTTATCACATCGAGAAAAATAGGCGAAGTGGGCCCGCCAGTTTTGGTACCTCACACACAAATTAACCGTTTTGCACCAAATGTTAACAGCTAATAACTTTAATACCAGTACATACAAATACTTGAAATTTTTTACAGTGTTATCGTTTTATAGCACCCACAGTTCAGTGAAAAGGGGGCGTCATTTCCATATCCCTTCTGATACCTCCCACACAGAGGTACCATTTTACGAAAAGTTAACAGCATTGCACTTAAGTACTAGTGCATATAAATACTTAACATTTTTATAGGACCTACAGTTAAGTGAAATGGGCCCCTTTTGGTACATCCCTCACAAATGGACTGTTTTGCATCAAAGTTAGTAGCTTATAACTTTAATACAAGTGTATACATTAAAGTTATTAAAAGCAATTTAAATTAATAATATTTTAATTAAAACAGAAAAAATAAATAAATTCACGAATATTTTATAGAACTGAAGGTGAGCGGCTTCGTAAATTGGTTTACCCGAATGAATTTTTTTACTTGTTTTCTTTTATTTCTAAAGTCATTTGAGCAAAATCCGCTGTCTGTCTCCAGCCAGCAGACGGCTGGAGCGCACGATAACTCTCGAAAGGAGTAAAGAATTAACTTCAAATTTGATATGTGATAATATTTGTTTCTATCTCCGGCTAAGTTCGAAGATGGGCCATTTTGATCCACTCCTTCTAGTACCTCCCAACAATGGGGTAACATTTAGTAAAATATTGATTGTGTAATAACGTCTATACTTGAATCTTCTGAAATTCCATGTATTACTTTATTAGTCGCTATCACCTCGAGACAAATGGGTGAAGTTGCAAACCTTTTGGTACCTCCCATACAAATAGAGCCAAGATATACCATACATATACGCCAGGGCATATTTCCATTGTTCACAAAATTATGGTATACCTTAGTCGGTTTACCCGAAATTTCTTACTTGTTTAACCCATATTTTAGTATAAAAACTCCAAAAAATAAACACCAATGACTTTTTTCAATATTCTAATTTACTATCCATCTTTCCAATGACTTTTGTCAAAGCACCCAAGCGACGACCATCATTGAAATGTAAAATCCAATATTAGCTGTCGTAAATCAAAACCCTAGACAAGTTTGTCTTGTTACTCTCGTTTGGCCGCTTCACTCCGATTTATTTACGACTTTTGAGCACTGGAGCACTGCCATCCGATGGTATGTGATTTTTGGATTGTTGTTCATTTGTTGGCTGTGTATTTTATGGCAGAATTCCTTTGGACTTTTTCGTCTAACGATAATAAATTATTTCCAAATAACAACAGAGAGCAAAATAAACCAAACCAAACTGAACTGAACCAACCAGAATAGAATAGATTGGATATGGATATGGAATGGTAAACAATGGCAAAACTTTACTTTTGCTGTGACAAAACAAAGACGAAGGCTATAAACTATGGGACCACTAATAAATTGAAATGGATGAATTGCTGATCTCGTCCACAGGAATTCTTCTTTTGTGGATAGTTGCCTTCCTCTGCCCGCTTTGTTGGTATAGTATTGTGGCCAAAAGCAACAACAACAACCCGATTGTGGGTTCATAAATAATTTGCAAACAAAATCTGGGAATATTCTCTCTCGAACAATATCTAAATCATTGTGGTCAGTTTTGTCATTTTTCTGTTTACAATTTGTTTTATTTTCCATTGGAGATTTGCAGAATGTTGGGAATTGACAAAACCAAAAGAAGCCAATAGATTATGGCTTCTGCAACACCCACCCTCTTCCCCCACCTAAATCTCAAACTCAAAGGAGTGGAGCAACAGACAAAAGTTTAGATTTTGCAAAGTTAAGTTGGCATTTTCGAAGCAGAAAATATGGTTGTTTGTCAAAACTTTTAAATTGGTTCAACATATAACAAACATTTTGATTATATTTGGCACATAAATAATAGAAACCACTTACCTTTGATACAAATTATGTTGACAAACTTGAAGATGGGTCGAGTGTGGTACATTTGCAAATTGTGCGGGCAGAACTGAAAATATACGAAAAAAAGTTGGTTTGATAAAAAAGTCTATATTTTATTTTACAAATTATATTAATAAATTTATGAGATTAAGTGCGTCAACTCGGTATGGAACTCCACGCAACTCTTCACTGCAACGAATATACGAATTTTCAACAGCAATGTTAAATCTGTACTCTTATATGGATGCGAACGCCGCTCACAAAGATGTCAAAAGTATACAAACGTTCGTCAACCGTTGCCTACGTAGAATATTAAGAATTTTTTGGCCCGTATGTATTAGCAGCAAGGCGCTGTGGACGGCTACTAACCAAACGCCTATCAAAACCGAAAGCCGCAATCGTAAATGGCGCTGGATAGGAAGTCATCAGACGACATCACCAGAACTACCCCAGACTGGAACCCTCAATGCTAGAGATGTGCTGGCAGACCTGTGCACAGGGACGTATCCAGGATTTTGGTTCGGGGGGCCCAACCTTTTTTTCCATAACAAAGATAAACAATTAAAAAATTGCGTTTATTTTGTTAAGTTCCTTAGGTTAGGAAGTTAAGTTCCTTAGGTTAGGTTGAATAGAGGAGACGTTTAAACGTCTCATGTCAATGGACATACACCTAAGCCAGTGGCTTTTTTATGATTTTTATACCCCACGGGTTACAGAAAATCGGTACTAGACACGTAATTTCTTAGTATCTTCCAGTCACATCCTCTGAGATGAGTCAAGTCTGGCAATATGTCGGAACCGAAATATCTGGATCTTGCATGTGTGAAAGCTTGGCAGTGACACAGATCATGTTCCATCGTTTCGATGTTTTTCCTGCATGCCCTGCACTCGTCGTTTTCTGCTAGTCCTAAGTTCCTTAGTTTTTTATTCGAACTTTATTCCTAAATATAAATATGTACTTTAGAACGAGATCATTAAAACTTTTTATAATAAAATACGTAAGAGTTACAACTCGTATCGGAACGATATTAAACAAAATTGTAATTATAGTGCTTTTGGCATTAACTTTGCTATTATTCAGACTCCTAAAACGCCAAATTGTCTGGCTAGAACCAATCAAAAAATCGTGAAACATGCAATTTTCTTATTTTTAGTTTTTCTTACTTTTACTGTTACCATTTTTTACGCTTTTGTATTGTTTTTTTTTTTGAACTGCCTTCAACATATTTTTCGTGTTTTATTTTTTTTAGTGATTTTGAAAATTGTATATAGTTTATGCTATGTTTAAAACTTTTCGGGGTGGCCAGGGCCCCCGGGCCCTCCCCCTGGATACGTCCCTGCCTGTGCATACATGGAAAAGGCAGCTCGAGAAAGAATTTGCACCGACCGGACCTAGCTGGGCTGAAATAAAACGCTTGGCTAGTGATAAAATTGTTTGGAATGACTTTGTAACGGCCCTATGTTCCTTGTAGGAATTTCATGAATAAATAAATAAATTTCGCTGATAAAATGTTATGTGCCTATTGATCGGGTTTGGATATATGCCATAAATTGATGTTGGCCAGAATATTTTTAATATTCTGCGCAGACAGCGGATGTTAAATACTTGAAATACGTTTATATCTATGGTTGCTGCGTTCCACGATTCACAACCGTATAACAGTGTAGATTTCACAAATGAGTTGAATTTCTTCAATTGACATTGGCAGACATGTGTGAAGATCGCCACACGGAGCTAAATCTTCCAAATGATTGCTTTTCAGCATTTATTCTGATTTTGATGAAATTAAGATACTTCCGAGATAACAGAAGGACGTCACATCTTCCAGAAAGTCATGGTTTACATGGAGCCTATTGGAATTTGTAGTGTTGATACGCATGCTCTTGTTTTGGCGATGTTCAGATTTGCTTTGGATGCTTCTAGCTGTACATCAAACTTATTCTGCATATCGTCGAAACTGTGTGAGAGAAGACAGATGTCATATGTGTAATCAAGATTTCCCAGCATATTTGTTAATCCCGTAGTACGCAGTAAAAGACAGTATTGAAGAGTGTTGGTGATAGCACACATCCTTGTCTAACACCCGCTTTGATGTTTATTGGGTTGCTGACGTGACCGTCCTGTAGTATTCCGCGTTTTGCAATGGTGTAAAGGGATTGGATTATATCAATTATTTGCATGGGTATTTCGTTGCAAGTTTGCCAGTGTATCGAACGCTTTTTCAAAATCTATAAATGTGATATATAGTGCTAAACGAAATTCCACAGACTGTTCTACAATAATCCATAGACTGTTTATATGATCAGAGCATGATTCTGCGGACGTAATCCCGCCTGTTCCCTGCGAAGATTAGGGTCAATGCTTTTACTAGACGCTTGTTAATAATTTGGGTGATTACGTTGTTCATAAAGATTATTAAAGTGATGCTACACCAATTTTGCACCGTGATAGGTCGCTCTTCTTGGGTATGTTGATTTTTGCACCTTCTTTGAGTTCATCGCACAGCTCGTTGGAGTATCAGAATTGTTTTATTGGATTGAACAGTAATCTGGTACTGACTTCTGGTGATGCCTCCAGTAGTTCGGGTTGAATGTTATCCAGTCCTGGCGCCTTGTTATTTTTCAGGCTGTTGATGGCCTTAATTATTTCGGGAATTTCGGATGGGTTGATTGGTATGTCCTATCTATCTTCAGTGGATAAAAGCGAAGAGCAGTGTTCCAACCACGTCAAAACATTACACTGTACAAAATTTTAAGTATTTGTAGTCCCTAGTATGTATAAAAGTTATAAGCTGTTAACTTTTCGTACAAATGGTACGTTTGTAACACCCATTTGTCGCTTGATTGTAGGTACTCAAAATCATTAAAATTTACAAAATTTTAAGAATTTGCAAAATGGTCCATTTGTGTGGCATTACATATATAGTGTAGAATTACAGAAGATTCAAATAAGTAGTGCAGAAGTTATTAAATAATCAATATTTCACAAAATGTTAACCTTTTGTGTAGGAGGTACTAGAAGGAGTGGCCAATATGGCCTATCTTTGAACTTAGCCTGAGATAGAAACAAGTATGACCACATACCAAATTTGAAGTTAATCGGTTACTCGTTTCGAGAGTAATCGTGGGCACCAGACAGATGGACGGACATTGCTCAAATGACTTAAAATTACCAAAATCGAAATTCCGCCAATCATACTTGGGGTCTTAGGTCTCTCCTTCGATGTGTTAAACTTTTGGCTCGTAGCACAATGAGAGCATTTTGAAAAACGTAACATGTTTATTAACCTTCAAACGATAGAAATGAAATATTGCACACTTATATTTGATTTTGGATTTCAGATAACGACATGCAGAATCGGAATTGGCGACCATATTTTTTTTGGCCCTTCCAAAGGGCTGAGCAACAGGCTTACAAAGTGGACCAGCTGGGGAATACAAAATTTTTAAATGTCTGTGAAAAATTTTATGAAAAAACAATCGAATAAAACTCACATTCAGTGCGAGATGCTACAACGCATAGAAAAAAGAAAATAATTCCGCAGCTTCTTAACCAGACAACAGCTATGACTTAGATAACGCTACTTTAAAAATTTTTGTCAAAGGGCTGTGCAACATCTTCTGGTGAAATATGGAGTCCTAAACATGAAAAATATTTATAGCCTGTTTCTCTATCTCGAACGAACACTTTCGTTCGCATTCTAAGCGAATGAAAATCAATTTGGGTTTCTCTAAATGCGAAAGTCAACGTACACAACAAGTCGAAAAAAAACGTAAGCCCTTTCCCACAAATTTGGGTTTCTCTATGTCGAATGAACTGCCATCTGTACGAACGAAATGTCAAAATCAGTCACGTGTTGCTTTGTGTGTGACTCAAAGAAAAATACATTTTATTGATTGTCGAATACATCAATAAGTGGAAAAAAGTACTGAAAACAAATCCTAATTATATATGAATGTATCATAATTATATTAAAATCTAATTAGCCAACTAAATATGTATAATACATTTCATCATACAGAAGTGATAATAGCAGCAGCTCTGCATGTCGCTGTTGCACGATGCGACCGCCAGTTGCGCGTGTGTAGCGGTTTTCACAACCAAAACCAGAAATTGGTTATTGTTTTGGGTGAATTTTAGTTTTGGTTGTGGCCATCGCTACGCATACTGAACGGAGTTAGAAATATTTTGGTCGTGTCTACAAAAATGTATGCTTTGTTTGGCCGGAAGTTACAAAATTGTTTATCTGGCAATTATATTATTTTCCAATTCGTAAATTGCTTACGCTATAGACATTAGGTCAGGCGAACGAACGAACGAATCTTAGGGAAACCAAATTCCTGACGAATGTGAGTGACTTGTTTTCTTTCGTTTAGGTTTTCGTTCGATATATGTAGAGAAACAGGCTATTAAAAAGTTATTGTAATTTTTGTTTTAATTTCCTATTTTCGTAAAGTATAATCTCGATAAAGCCGCGATACCATTTAAATCAAAGGAAATGTTAAAAATATCTCGTTCACGTAGAAACAAAAGTTTAGTACTGAAATAAAAAACGTTTTTTTTTCAAGACATTTTTTCTTAAATCAACTTCACAGTTTTCCTTTATATTAGTAAATGTTTTTAACTTAATTATATTTAATACTGACTTGATACTAGTATATATTCCTTTATACCTAGTTAATTAAAAATTTACTTCAAATTTGGAAAAATCTAGTTAAATTTTTTAAAAACCAAGTAAGAAATTTCAACTACAACCAAGTAAATTTGTTCCTCAAATTAAGTTCAATTTTTACTAATCGGAAGTAAAATATTTCCTAAAATCAAGACAAATAAGGGTGGTTAAATTTTAAGGGCCGATGTTGATTTTGAATGAAACACAAATTATTTAGGAAATTATTGTCCTTTCTTTTTATTATGATAATATTGGTATGGTTCAATTATGTATGGAACAAAATGTTGGCCGCCGCGACCTCGGCGGCACACCTCCATCCGATGGTCCAAATTTTCGATGACGCTGAGGCATAATTGAGTTTCTATGCCGTTAATGTGCCGAATTATCTCATCCTTTAGCTTTTGAATTGTTGCTGGCTTATCGACGTACACCTTTTCTTTCAAATAACCCCAAAGAAAGAAGTTCAGCGGTGTCAAATCACATGACCTTGGTGGCCAATTGACATCGCACGAGAGGCAAAAGGCCATTGAATTTATTGCGCAAAAGAGCCATTGTTTCGTTATCTGTGTGGCAAGTGGCACCGTTCTGTTGAAACCACATATTGTCCACATCCATATCTTCCAATTCCAGGTGTTTTCACATCTCCTACAGACCCGGTTTGCTGAAATTTGCGCACAATTCTCCCCATTGTAGACACATTTGGTCGATTATGCTGATCAAAAAAACATTACGAAGTGCACGAAATGCATTTTGATTTGGACGCCTATTTTGGTAAAAAGCTTAAAAAACTTTAACGCGTTGCTCGATTGTGTATCTTTCTATGGTTCAAATTGAGTTAGTCTGAAATTGAGAAATGTCAAATGAAATGCAGAAAAAAACCTGACGTTTAGGTGTGGTTCACATTCAACATCGGCCCTTACAATGTAACCACCCTTTATTAATTATTTCCATCGGTATTTCGTTGCAAGTTAAAGCCTTCTCAAATATACATATCGATACCTCCATTCTAAAACATGCTAAGTCGACTTAGCAAGTTTCGAGGGAAATTGCATTTTTAATTTCTAAATATTCCAAATTATATTCTGTCAAAATTTGGTGTATATCCGTCAACCCCATCAAAAGTTATTCACAAAACAGTACAGGTCATTCGATTTGCATTATACAGGAATTCCACACAAATTTAATAAATTCATCAAACTTTGATCACCTCTCCTGAAAAACTACCTTTTTTACTTAGCATAGTTTAGAATGGAGGTATCGATATAATCCTGTATATTTGCTGCAAAGTTAAATTACTTAACTACGCACCTGCTGTTTGAAACAATATTTGAGGAGTTAAGGAAAGAATCTCTTGAAACGGACGGGTTTTTTTTCTGAACAAATATTCAAGTGTTGTTTGAAAACAGTTCAAAAAAATTTAGAAAAACATTAACTAGAATTTAGGAAGATCAAATATTTTTAGTTAAAATTTCCTAAAATTAAATGTTTTCGAAGAATATGAAAGGTTTATTCAACGTTGGGAAATCCTTCCTCATTACAAGTGAGGATACACCAAATAATTGGAATTTGAACTTGGTGGATGGATTTTAAGTATGTAAAATCACTTCCTATTTTTGAGTATGTAACCAGTATGTTATATAAGTATATATAAATTTAGTTCAAGTTACTCATTGCAGGTAAGATTTACTAGTTTAGAGGAAAATGTAACTAAAAATGGGTAAAAATCTTGAACTAAACTGAAGTATCCATTTTACTCACATACACGATCGTTATTTTTCTCTGTTTACCCCCGCTATTGTGATCGAGGGTATATCAGCTGGTGCGTATAAGTGTAACACATCGAAGGAGTGACCAAAGAGACCCCAAAAATATTTGGCGGAAATACGTTTTGTGCCATTTTAAGTCATTTGAGCAATTGCCGTCTGTCTGTCTGGCTAGTGCGCAAGATAACTTTCGATAGGAGTAACCGATTGACTACAAATTTGGTATGCGATAATATTTTTCTCTATCTCCGGTTAAGTTCGAAGATGTGCCATACTGGTCCACTCATTCTAGTACCCCCCCCCACAAATTTTCGTTTAATATTGATTTAGTGAAATATTGATTCTTTACTTCCTTCTATACTACTTACTCGAATCTTCTGAAATTTCACACATAGTATTAGTTTGTTAGTTGGTTACACGTCAAGAAAAATGGGCGAAGTGGCCACTCCCTTTTCGGTACCTCCCACACAAATTGATAATTTTTCACCAAAAGTTAACAGCTTATTACTTTAATACAAGTGCATACAAATACTTGACATTTTGTACAGTTTAATGTTTTTATAGTGCCTATTGTCCGGTTTAAAATAGGTGTTATTGTACCGCCCCTTTTGGTACCTCCCACACAAATGAACTGTTTTGCATTAAAAGTTAACAGCTTATAACTACATATAATACCGGTACATACAAATACTTGAAATTTTGTACAGTGTAATGCTGTTATAGTGCCTACAGTCCTGTAAAAAATAGGCGTTATTGCCACGCCCCTTTTGATACCTCCCACACAATAGTACAATTGTGTACAAAAAGTTAACATCTTATAGCGTGAGCACCAATGCACCAAAATACTACAAAATGTTGCACAGTGTAACGCTTTTAAAGTACCTATAGCCCTGTGAAAAATCTGCGTTATCACCACGCCTCTTTTTGTACCTCCCACACAAAACGATCAAACAATACCATAATAGAATAGCTCATTACGTAAATATAACAGAGTACATAAACACTTATAATTCGGCACAGTGCAATGTATTTAAAGAATCTAGTGTTTAGAGAAAAATATGTATATTTGTAAAACCCCTTCTGGTACCTCCCACAGAAATTGACAGATTATTCTGTGTAATATTCCATATTACATTACTCAGAAAGTGAGGGTATACCTTGGTCGGTTTACCCGACCGAAACATTCTTACTTGTTTTATTTTACCAGAATATGCATGTATGTACATCAAGCCAAGTTGTGTGTGTTATCAATATTTGTAAGATTTTAAACGTATTTACCCCAATTTTAGATCTTTTTTAGTTTTTACAACTTTTGTATACCCTACACCACATTGTGGTACAGGGTATTATGAGTGCATTTGTTTGTAACATCCAGAATGAGAAGAGATAGATAGTTTATTATACCGATCGACTTGGAATCACTTCCTGAGTCGATTTAACCCTGTCCATCCGTATGTCTGTCCGTCCGTCTGCAGATGTATCGTTGTAATCAAAGTGCAGGTCGTATTTATGGTCCGATTGTGATGAAATTAAGCACAGTGCCCTTTTTTGGTCCGAGGATCCCTATTGAAATTGGTCAAAATCGATTCAGATTTAGATATAGCCCCCATATACGAGGTATGTTCAAAAAATATCGCGAATTTTGTATTTTTTCAAAAAATATTTATTTATTCATGAATATCTATTTTGTCCCCTTGAAAGTAATTCCCCTCGGATATAATACACTTCTGCCAAAGTTTTTTTCCAATCCTCGAAGCACTTCAAATAATCATTTTTTGTGATCTTGTGCAGCTCCTTCTTCCATGCCGTCTTTATCTCCTCAATCGTGGTCACAGGGGGCTAGAAATACGGTGGCTGCGGCACCATTACGGGAAATACGGTGGCTGCGGCACCATTACTGTGTGTTGGCCAAATATTCGCGCACAAGCAACGATGTGTGTGCAGGGGCGAAGCCAGTTTTTGTTCTTCCACAAATCCGGGCGTTTTTGGTGGATTTTTTCGCGCAATTTTCGCATAACTTGCAGGTAATATTCTTTATTGACCGTACTACCCTGTGGCAAGAACTCATAGTGCACCACGCCCCTGCAATCAAAGAAAACTGTGAGCAAAACCTTTACGTTCGACCGAACTGGGGCGTCCGGCACGCTGTTCGTCCTTCGCATCTTCTCGGCCCTCTAAGAACATTGTGTACCACCGATAAACGTTGCTTTGGTCCAAGGTAGCTTCACCATATGCCACAGTCAACATTCGGAATGCGTCAGCGCACTTAATTCGTTTTTCACACAAAATTTGAAGCAGATTCTTTGATCCATTTTCTGAAATAGATAAAAATCGAAGACAAGTTAAAACACATCCAAGCACAACAGCTGTCATTAACAAAATTAACTAATCATTCAAAATGGCCGACCTTGTCAGCATAAGTAAGGGACATGAGTACCAACATAACGCTACAAAAATATTAAAAATCAAATACACGTAGCTCGCGGAAATTAAAAATTCGCGATATTTTTTGAACATACCTCGTATATGTTTGACATGTAAGCGCTGCAGATACCGTATTTTACATCCGATCTGTACGAAATACGACAGAGAGAGTTTTCTTATTAAGTGAATGAAATCTTCAAAATTCGGAGAAATCCGTTCAGATTTAGGTATAGACCCCATATATATGTTTCACCCGATTTGACATGTCAGCGCTGTAGAAACGGTGTTTTATATCCGATCAGTACGAAATTCGGGAGAGAGAGTTTTCTTATTACATGTATGAACACTGCCAAATTCTTATCGCAATACCAATTTTCGCATTTTTAAGGAGGTGTAGGGTATTCGCCCTTATTCCAGTTGGCGTCGTCGACGTCGATTCTTAGTCGAAACGGTTTAGATTGACGACTTCATACATTTTGAAATTTGTTTAAATATTGTTAAGTTATATAAAAGGTTTTTATTAGTTCATGGATACCTAAAACATTCGATTTGGCGTAAAGATGACAAAGCTAGAACTTCATAGATGTGACGAAAATGATGTGACGACGTCGATGACAACAACTGGAATAAGGGCGATTATATAGTCGGCCCCAACCGACTTTCTGTCTTTCCTTACTGGTTTTTACCTATGTTTATGAGGCCTTTAAACACAGTATGACATTATTCATTTAGAAAAGGATAAAAGCCAGTGCTATTCGTGCTATGTTTATGAGGCCTTTAAACACAGTATGACATTATTCATTCAGAAAAGGATAAAAGCCAGTGCTATTCGAGTACAAAATCAGTTGCAAAAACTCAAAGCAGAAACAATCGAATTTTAAAATATTAAAAAAATTGAGAATTTTAGCTATAAAGAATTGTCCGAATAGTATTTCAGAAATAAGGAGAAGGAATATGTTTTAAGTTACGTTCAAAGAAATGTAAATTCCTGCACCACCGAGATAAAACTGGAATCGCAAAATAAAATAAATGATTTCGTCAACAACTTAACTATGGGCTAACATAAATTGGATGAAGTAAAACTAGATTTGATAGCACCTTTGCAAACTGGTAAGAGGGCGAACTTAATGCAAAGGTATCTCCAGAAAGTAAAAATCAAAACAATTGTGGTGGACGAGCACCAAAATCACTCGGCAACTGTAGCGATAGATCTAAAAGCCGAAAACATAAGGATATCAATGAAGAAAACGGATTTGAAACTATTGCAGAATGCTTGTTATCTGTGTGAAAATACTGCAGACACAGATATGGTCATGGTGTCATTTATACCATACCGATTGATAAAGAATTTGCAAGACCCAGTAACGATGGATATATATAAGATATATATAAGTATATTTGGAAAATTCTACAAAATACTGCAAACCAATTAAATTTGAATTTAAAAAAGAAAGTCATTTCCCACTTACCATTAAAAAAGAAGTCAGTCCACATCAAGCCAGTTAAACCAAGTCCCGGAAAAATCATTAGATAATATTAATGCATATGAATTTGGATTATCGCCACTACATACAAGAATACGAATTATGAAACACATACTTAAAAGCAATTATGATTTGGATTGTGGACCTACACGATCAATAAGAAACAAAACCAACAAGGATTTAATAAGTTTAAAAAAGGATGAATTTGTTCAGGATGAATTTCTCAAATATGGGTTGATTATAGACCAACCAAAACAAGGATCAGGCAATACGAATGATGGCAATACAGCAAGAAGATTATTTTCTGATCCCGAAAAAGCATCTGAAATAACTGGTTTTGATCTAAATCTCATTTCAAAATTTAAAACAATTTTCGATGTACTTGCGTGCAACAAACAAATTGATGCTAAAAAATTTGGTGAATATACAAAGGAAACTGCACGAATATATACTACCAAATATCAATAAAGTAATATGTCTGCAACAGTTCACAAAACTCTATATCATGGAGGAGATGTCATTAAGCATCATTTAGTACCAATAGGAGAACTATCTGAGGAAGCCCAGCAAAAAAAGAAATAAGGATTGCAGATTTTATAGAGAGCACAATACCAGAAAAAATCCACAAAATTATACAAACGAAGATCTATTTAATATTTTGTTGGCAACGTCAGATCCGCTCATCTCTAGCATTCGACATCAATGGAAAGAAGATCATCGGGACTTATATGAAGAAGCAAAAGGGCTGCTAGAGGACAGAAATAATATGGAACTAAATATGGAATACCTGCAGGAAATTTTTCAACCGAACGAATAAAAATTATAATTGACTGCTTTGTTATATAAGAGTCATTCATTCCATGCCAAACGGGACGATTTTTGACATCACTATTTCGGATTGCTTCGAAATTTTGTGTATGCATGATTTACCTACAAATATCTTACACGTAGTTCTAGAAAAAATTTAACAAAAAAATTCTTTAAGAGTTATGAGCAATTTAAAGTTGACTAAATTAAGTTTTTTTCTAAATGGTGTGTTCATTCTTTTGCTTGTATCTCCTGAAATACGTGACCGATTTTAATGTGCTATACCTTCTTTTGAAGGTAATTTCAACTACTACAACTAAATGGTTTTTTTTTTATAAAAAATCGTAAAAAATAGTTCCCATCAATTCACCACTTCCAAATTCATACAGTAGCTAACAAAGACATCTCAGAACACGACATTAAAATTTCAAAAAAATCTAAGGGTGCAATCATTTTGAAAATCGCATTAGAAAGTATAAAAGGGCAAAAACATTAAAAATTAGCATTTTTGTTGCAGTGCGTACACCAGTTAGTTGTAGTAGTTGAAATTACCTTCAAAACAAGGTATAGCACATTAATCGGTCACGTATTTCAGGAGATACAAGTAAAAGAATGAACACACCTTTTAGAAAAAAACGTAATTTCGTCAACTTTAAATTGCTCATAACTCTTAAAGAAATTTTTTTAAAATTTTTTCTTGAACTACGTATAAGATATTTTTAGGTAAATCATGCATACACAAAATTTCGAAGCAATCCAAAATAGTGATGTCAAAAATCGTCCCGTTTGGCGTGGAATTGTTGTTTCAATAATAAAATTGACATTAAAAAGTTCGCATGAAAAGTATTTTTTTTTAAATATCAAGAAAAAAACTTACTCGTAAATTTTTTTTAATTTTTCAAAATTTATTATTAAAATGTTTTTTTTTATCAACGTATGACCTTCTTTTAATAAATAAAGAATATGAAAAAACAAAAAAATCCCACAATTCCATGCAAAATATTAAAAAATCAAAGGTTCAACTTTGACTTTGAATTCATCAACAACTACTGAACCGATTTTATTGAAATTGAAACAGGAGAAAAGCTTGAGGAGTTATCTGTCGAATAAAAAAAATTACTTAAATACCTCTATCGGTTCAAAAGTTTCAGAGTTTCGGCCAGAAAAAAACGGACGGACTGACGGACATTGCTCAAATGACTAAAAACTATTAAAGATGGACCAAAACGGATCTCCATCAAATATTCTTGGGGTCTCTTAGTTCACTCCTTCGATGTGCTACACTTTTGGCCCCAAGCAACTGTTAAAAGCTCTCGTTCACATGATTTGTTGAAATTATTTTTCTCCTACACTATAATTCCTACATTTATCCATAGGAAGCTACACTGAAAAAAAATTTTCATAAAATTAAAGAATTGCCCCAAAGACGTCCTTAGTCTTCAAAATAAATACATTTTGTACTTAAAATTAAGAAAATTACTTAATATTATTGAAATTGTCTATATTTTAAGTACAACATGTATTTATTTTAAAAACTTATGAAGTCTTTGGAGCATTTCTTTAATTTTATGATACATTTTTTTTTCAGTGTAGCTTTTAAAATTTGAAGCTATTTTTATATTTCGTTCCAGGCAAAAACATTTTGTTTTTAACAAAAAAAATCAAATTTAAAATGCTCACACTTGACCATAAACACAATCGTGTGGCAGCTTCGCAGGAGTGTTTGGCGCTGTTCAAGCGCAATATGTACTAGTTTTAGCGCCGTTTTGTAGAGACCAAACGGCAGTCAAAACTGTGTTTTTCTGCGTGAATCAACGCCAAAGAAGTTCAAGATGGGTTTGTTAGCCAATTAAGTCATGGCTGCACAATTTTAGCCCTTGACCACATAAAAGCCACACATTTCAACGCAATAGTTTTGCTCAAACCCACCCGACAATAAAACGGCTTCTGCTGGTTCAGGTTCTGCTTCTAACTCCCTCATTTGAATATTTTTAAATAATTTCCAAATTACTTTTTCAGGCTGTGGAATACACTTCTTGATGAGAGATATAGAAAATTGGAACTGGCCATTTTTACTTGTTTCTTTTTATATATCTTTGCACGAATAATTACGATAAACACAAGTACCAGAGTAAAAGGCACGGAAAAGATCTTCACTTCCCTTGAAGTTCTTACCCATCTTCACTAGTAATTATTTTAAATGTGGAAATATACAGATTTAATAACTTTTCCTCAATTGATTTGTCCATTTCTCTCTTTGAAAAACATTTCTTGTTGATTATATCTCAGTATACTTATTCGTATTTCGAGTTCTTTATGATAGAAAAAGTTTCTACATTTAAAAAGTAAAAAACAATTTCACCCTGAAGCTATTAGTAATAGGTTTAAAGCGAATCATATGGTAGGTGTTAAAAAAACTATGACAAATTACGTTGACCGCGAAGTGTTTTAAGCAATATTTATATATATTGAACAATGTATGTAAAAGTAAATAATTCAATATGACATTTAAAATTTCCCAAAGGTACAAAGAATCCATCAACCCCCTGTCGCCATTTGTTTATTCATTTATTTATTGGCGAAGGAAACCTCCAGACACAACAGAAAACTTTTCAATTGGTTGAACAAATAAACAATGGCCAACAAAAGAGGCAGGGAAAGCATTGACACTGTTTCACTTCAATGAAAGGAATCATTTACAGAAGAACCAGCAGCCGTCTTCAGTTGACCGAACAAACTGTGAAACTTTTCTGACGGAAACGACAAAACAAAAGAAACAGACGGCTCCCTTTGACTCACACACACACCCACAAACAACCAACCATTGATTGTGGCCAGAAATAATTGACATCACAACTCCTTAAGGGAGTTTCCTTCCCACAAAAAAGTTTATATCCCATTTGTTGGTTCATTTCTTGTTGCAGACAAACTATTTAAATTTATTATTTAAATATTATTTTATGGCTGAGAAGACATAAATATCACAAAGTGTCAAAATGAAAAAGTTTCGCTCTGTCAGTCTTTACATCCGGTTTTATTGGGCTTGTGCACATACATAGTATAGGTGGTACTGAAAAAAATGAATTTCAAAACGGAGATATAAAGACTAAACGCTAGATAGACACAATTTATAGAAAGTAAATCGAATAAAGCTGATTGATGAAGTGGCAACATGTTATCTTCGGTACACCCTAGGCTACATGTCTAGCTGTCTGTATGAGCTTACGAGGCAGTGCCATAGCCATATTTCATTAGTTATTTTTTTGTGTTGCTGTGTAGTAAATTTATATACAATTTTCCATCACCATCACCATCATTCAGGAGTCAGGAGTAGTGACAACAATCATCATTGTCGCCGTCGTAGTCGTCCTCGTCGTTATCATCACCACCACCAACTTCCTCATCGTAGCATCATCATCATCATCATGATCGTCATCATTGTCGTTACGGTCGTTGTTGTAGTCATCGTCAACATCATTTTTTAATATATAACAAAAATGCTCACTTTAACTTACAATTATTCAGACAGACATCCGACAATAAATTGCAATTTCAAGTCACTTAAAATTCTACAAATACGAACAAATAGCACACTCACTCACATACACAGTCACATATTGTCACAAAATGTGTAAAAAAAAACAACAAAATTTTTATTTTATGTGTATTATAGGTTACTGGTCCTGTAGCACTAAGAACTACAATATGTATGTGAGGCAGACACACACACATGCCTGAGGATACAAAATAAAGGACTTGACACTATCATCAGTGTGCCACAGTGCATATCATACGTAACAATGAAGGATGACATGTATGTCTGTCTGTTTGTTTTAAGTTAGTGACCTTAGATGGAAAAAGAGACATTTTAAGAGCTAAACTTTTTTCTGTATTGCTACTTACTACAAAAATAATATTGGCAAGTGATTTTAAAGAGTCTGCAGCTTTAGAATAACAACTTCACATTAAAACACATTTATTGCCACATTCGATGACAGTTACATTTAAGCCTAGAAAAGCCCAAATAGAGGCAATTGCTTCTGATATTTAACCAAAACGTAGTTCCTCCATGAATAACATTGAATAAAGTTAGAAAGAGTGACATAACTCAAAATTGAAAATTGCCAAGATGTATAACTTTTAGTCGGTATAAAAAGATAAGTAACATGAAATAAGTAAGTAAATAAGCTTGAATAATCCCAAATATGGTTGTTTACTTATAGACCAAATTTCGCAGAGATTAATTTATGAACATTTGTAAAATACGCTTTTTTGTAAGGCCACCTCAAAAATTTAAAATTTTGAGTTATGTCACCCTTGAAGTGAGTGAGCGATTTATGATCAATCTGACTCTTATCCGTATTATTTATTGGAACATAGTCCTATTAATATAGCATTATTTGAAAACAAATAGAAAATGGTAGCGAGTTTCAAATATAACTATGCAACTAAATTTTTTTTTTGTCCGAGACATAAGAACTTTTTTTTAATATTTTGAGACATACTTCGTATGGCGCTAAAGCTAGTTTACCTTATATCAAGTTCGTACATTCCCTCACAATTATGAAATATGTTAAACTTAATTCTAAAGGGTTGTTAAATTGTAAGGGCAGATGTTGAATGTGAACCACACCTAAACGTCAAGTTTTTTTCTGCATTTCATTTGACTAATTTCATACTAACTCAATTTGAACCATGGAAAGATACACAATCGAGCAACGCGTTAAAGTTTTTTAAACCTTTTACGAAAATGGGCGTTCAAATCAAAATGCATATCGTGCACTTCGTGATGTTTTTTTGATCAGCATAATCGACCAAATATGTCCACAATCGGGAGAATTGTGCGCAAATTTCAGCAAACCGGGTCTATAGGAGATGTGAAAACACCTCGCCCAGTTCGTTTGGTGCGGTTTATGGGCTGCCGACAGCATCGGGTCATACTTCTTCGAAATGAGGCCGGTCTGGCAGTAACTGTGAATGGTGTTCGCTATCGTGAGATGATAACGAACTTTTTATGGCCCGAATTGGAAGATATGGATGTGGACAATATGTGGTTTCAACAGGACGGTGCCACTTACCACACAGCTAACGAAACAATGTCTCTTTTGCGCAACAAATTCAATGGCCTTTTGCCTCTCGTCGTGCGATATCAATTGGCCACCAAGGTCATGTGATTTGACACCGCTGAACTTCTTTCTTTGGGGTTATTTGAAATAAAAGGTGTACGTCGATAAGCCAGCAACAATTCTAGAGCTAAAGGATGAGATAATTCGGCTCATTAACGGCATAGAACCTCAATTATGCCTCAGCGTCATCGAAAATTTGGACGATCGGATGGACGTGTGCCGCCGAGGTCGCGGCGGCCATTTGGCCGATATTTTGTTCCATACATAATTGAACCATACCAATATCATCATAATAAAAAGAAATGACAATAATTTCCTAAATAATTTGTGTTTTATTCAAAATCAACATCGGCCCTTCAAATTTAACCACCCTTTATTTGATGAAGCCAAAAGAAAATTTTTTTCTATGGTAAAGTTTTTTTTATGTTTTTTTCTAATGCTGATTTCGATTCTGAAAAAAATATTGCCCTGTCGACGTGAAATCCTGAAAAATATTTGTACTTTTTAGGTGGAACTGATGTAGTCCCGCGAATTAAACTTAGCTTCTATTTCAAAATTACAAAATGTGGCACAGAAGTCCAGTTATCAGGAAACGGGCAACGAAAATGTCGCACTTTTTAGCAGAAAAGAAGTCGCCATTAAATTCCAATTTTCTTCGAAGTTATCTTTAGTGTTTGGACCACATTTTTTGAAGTATATGCTCGATAGGTACATATGCTGAAAACATCACATTCAGGTAGAAATGGATGTTTAGCAACTGTCCTTAAAACAATTAGAAAAATTTGTTTTTTTTTTTTAAAAAAAAATCATTTATTGCTGGCTCGAAAAAATCTATAAAAAATTAAAAAAAAATCGCAAAAATGGTTTGTTCCATTTCTTGAAAGTTATTATCCTAACGAAGAAAACAATGCATATTTGCAAAATATCTATGGATAAATGTATGAATTATGACCCATATTGTAAAAATAGGGAAATTAAAAAAAAATATTTTTCATATTTTTATACCCGACCATATGGTGCAAGGTATTTTGACTTTGTGCATTGTTTTGTAACGCTTAAAAAACAAAGAGATAGACCCATAGTTAATTATACCGATCGGCACAGAATAACTTTCTCAATTGGTTTAACCCTGTCCATCTGTTTGCCTGCCTTTCCATATATTCTTGGCATTTCTTAGCCTAGAGACGATCCACATTGAAAATGGGGCATATAGGACCATGTTTTGGTATAGCCCCCATATAAATGCCCCCACCGATGTAATTTCTTGACACTCTAGAGACCACATTTTTCAATCGATCTGACTGAAATTTAAGAATTTACACTTTATATTGAACCCAATCTCCCCCAGCAAAAATTGGGCACATAGGACCATGTTTTGGTATAGCCCCCTTATAAAGGTCCCCGCCGAAGCCACTTCTGGAAGCAGTGGAGAACGGATTCAGAATTTACACTTTATATTGAACCTAATCGTCCCTAGTAAAAATGGGGCACATCGGACCATGTTTTGGTATAGCCCTCTGGAGAACGGATTCTTCAATTGATCAGGCTGAAATTTGAGATTTCATACTTAATATTGGAACTAATCATTCCTAGTAAAAATGGGAAACATCGGCTCATGTTTTATTTAGCTCCCATAAAATGGTCCCCGCCGATGCCCCTTCTTGACGCTCTAGAGGACGGATTCTTCAATTGATCTGCTTAATTAGATAATTCATACTTAATATTGGGGAAACCAAGCAGAAAACCAAGTTTTAAGCCGTTAACTTTTTGCGCAAAATGGTCCATGTGTACGGGAGGTACAAAACGGGGCGTGGCAATAGCGCCCATTGTTAACGGGTAAGTAGATACTATAACAGCATTACACTCCACAAACTTTTAAGTATTTGTATGGAATGGAATCAAAGTTATAACCGTTACCTTTTTGTGCCAAATGGTCCGTTTGTATGGGAGGTACTATTGAAACTGCAGTCAGTTCCACCCAGCAAGTTTTGAAACTCGCTTCCAATTTTGTCCCCTCACCTGGAGAGGAGGGTATACTTATACATGGGGAATTTCACGACAAAAGAAACGCTTTGTGGATTTTTTTAGGTTTTTCCGATAACTCGTTCAGAAGTTATCTATATTTAAAAAATCGTTAAGATATCACACTGTGTATCGGGTTCTTATGCCATGGTCCGATTTCACCGCTGAGGCTCCTGTAAGAACTAGAAAGCTGAAATTTTGCACAAGCATAGACCAGAGTATTATGCAATACTCTGGTATAAACAACAGAATTTTCACGTAGTAATTTTATGCCCTGTGGTCAGTTCTAGTGCTTTCACAAAATTGAGTATTGTGATTGGCCTTTCTGAAGCATCTTATAAGATCAAAAGCTGAAATTTTATAAATATAAAGTGCTATACACGACAAATATAAAACAGAAAAATTATTTTGAATTCGCTGACCTTGGTCAGTATAGCAGTACCGTCAGTATTTTTTCATTATTTCAGTTATTTAATAGTTATTTAAGAGCTAACAATCTAAAAATGTAAATGTACTCAAACTCACAGGGGATGCGGAAATAACTATTAAATGTCCAGCCTGAGGTCAAACTCCAGGAACCAAAGTAATTGTTACTCTTTCAGAACATAAAAAAGGCTTTTAAGAACGATGAGACTACAAACTGATGTGCATATATGCAGATTTCAAACGGATGTGCTTTTACGCCAAGTGATTTTTGACCACTTGGCCTTTGAGTCTCCTGTAATTACTAGAAAGCTGAAATTTTAAATATGGGTAGACTCGGGTGTTATAAAGGGTCCGCCATCTAAGGTTTTTTTAAACTAGTGCTTATTTCGTGAATGGTAACACTTAGCTCATGTCTGATTTGACAGATAATTAGTTTTATCCTTCCGCTGAACGAATATGGCTGTGTATACGCTTGAACAACGCTGGGAAATATTGCGACATTACTTTGAAAATTTTGATTTTAAATTTTTTTTTCATTTTTGATTTTGATTTTTTTCATTTTGATCTTGGCGGGTATGTAAACAAGCAAAATTGTCGCATTTGGGGCACAGAAAACCCGCACGCATACATTGACAAGCCGATACACCCACAACAAGTCACTGTTTGGTGCGGATTTTGGTCCAGAGGCATAATTGGGCCATTTTTCTTCGAAAATGGGCAAGGAGTGGCCGTTACAGTCAATGGCGATCGTTATCGGGCCATGTTGAACGAATTTTTGTTCACAAAAATTGAAGAGGCGCTACGTGCCACACATCCGAAGCTACACTCGATATTTTGCGCCCTGTTTTTGAAGATCGCATTATCAGCCGCAGAGCTGATGTCGTTTGGCCACCTCGGAGCTGCGATTTGACACCGTTGGACTATTATTTGTGGGGTGTCCTCAAAGATAAGTGTTACGCCGACAAGCCGGAGACAATTGACGCTTTAAAGGACAATATTCGTGAAGCCATTGGTGAAATACAGCTACACACAATCGATAATGTGCTTAAAAATTGGACCGATCGTGTAGGCTACTGCATGGCCAGCCGAGGCAGCCATTTGAATGAAATTATTTTCCATTATTAACCGGATGGATTGTACTTTCAAACAAAAAATAAATTTGAGAAAATATTCAATAGTTTTTTTTTATAGCATTTTCAAAAAAATAAAGTTATTTGACGGACCCTTTATAAACGGCAGCCTTCACAGAATCGGATTTCGGCCAGTGGTCAGTTCTCGCGCTATCAAGCTTGATGTGTGTATGCTAAGTACTGGTTGCAAATATGGTCCAATTTGTATGAAATTCGGCTTGGATATGATTTTTGTAACAAGGACAAACCATATAGCCCTCATACAAATTTCCCACCGATTTGGACATATATAGGGTCCATATGCCGATGGCGACATCCGGTTTGCATAAATATCGACACACTCAATATTTATACCCTCACTTTAGTGTGTCGAGGGTATATATCATTTGCTACGAAAAAAAGTGTAACGTTTTGGGTCATTTTAAGTCGAATGAGCAATGTCCGTCCGTATGTCTGTCTATCTGTCTGTCTGTCTGTCTGCTGGCTAGTGCGCACGATAACTCTCGAAAGGAGTAACCGATTGACTTCAAATTTGGTACGTGGTAATATTTTTTTCTATCTCCGGCTAAGTTCGAAGATGGGCCATATTGGTCCACTCCTTCTAGTACCTCCCCCACAAAGTGTTAAAATGTTGTGAAATATTGAATCTTTAATAACTGCTATACAACTTATTCGAATCTTCTGAAATTTCACACATAACATTAATTTATTAGTCGCTATCAACTCGTGAAAAATGGTCCAAGTTGCTACGCCCCTTTTGGTATCTCCCACACAAATGCACCATTTTGCACCAAAAGTTAACAGCTTATAACATTAATACCAGTGTATAAAAATACTTTAAATTTTGTACAGTGTAATGCTTTCATAGTGCCTACAGTCCAGTGAAAAATGGGAGTTATACTCACGCCCTTTTTGGTACCTCCCACACAAAGGTACCATTTTGCACCAAAAGTTAACAGCTTATAACATTAATACCAGTGTATAAAAATATTTGAAAATTTGTACAGTGTAATGATTTTATAGTGTCTTTTGTACTGTGAAAAATGGACGCTATTACCTCGCCCCTTTTTGTACCTCCCACACAAAAGGCCAAATCATGCCAACATTTAATATCTCATAACGTTAATATTCCAGTGCAAATAAACGCTTATAATTCGGCGCAGTGCAATGTATTTAAATAATAGGTGTATTTGTTAAAAACCTTCTGGTTTTTAACAAATAAACACAATTTGACTGAATAATTTGATTATATTTCCATATTACATTACTCACAAAGTGAGGGTATACCTTAGTCGGCTTACCCGACTGAAACTTTCTTACTTGTTTAGGAATAGTTATGTACAAAAAAAGTGAACCCAATAATACAATGTCTCCCGATGTTATAAACAAAATCCATTTTTATCATAACTGCATGTATTTTTGATTGTCTCCTTGAAATGCAAACACTGGATAATAATGAATCCGAAGAATCCATAGATCTGTGAAAAATTATTAATATAATCTCGCATGTGACCTTCTGTCTTGCTTATAAAATTTGTTCAGTGCCTCCGAAGCATTTCACCTAAGCAGGCAACAGGAAGTGCAGAAGGGACAATAATATGAGAAATATGACTTAATATTTTAAGGAAAGTTGCAATTATATTTGTCCATGTGTAACAAGGTCCATGTGTAACATGGTCCATGTGTAACAAGTTTTTGTTAAAGTATTTTTTAAAACAAACATCAATATCTTTTGTCTTACTCGCTGATATAGTTGCCGTATGCACAAGAGCGGAGTGTTATGTTCTTGGCGCAGTGAGAGCTCATATGTCAATTTCCTCTTTAGTAGTTTTCCACTTCAGTGGCTGTATCGCTTAATCTTCGTGTTCGATATTTATTGTAAAATTTGCAGAAACCCACTCTGAGTAGGCCTCCACACCAAATGTATTCTGAACTTTGATAAATATTTTCGACATAACTAAAACACATTACATTTTGCGTCCACTACCGTCCTAAATAGCTAACATTTCACCACAGCTAAACAAGAGTTTGACTGAAACAACATAATTTTGATCACTTTGCGCGTTTTATGCGCATATATACGACATGATAAAGGACACTTTAATAAGCAATCGTGCGTTTAAACTTACATCAACACGTGAGTATATCTATAACTTTTACTCCACGAAACACAATTTACGTGAGGCTATGTATCTCTAAATACCACACCCCATAAACACGAAATAACAACGACAAAAAATTATGAATTATATTATAAAAAATATAATCTACATACTTTGAGCCTGATTTGCAATATTTCACAGATTAAATAAAATTTTAGTTTTGCCGATTTCCAGTAGCAAAGATATTGCCAATATTTTCTCAAGAAGACGTGCTTTAAAACACCTGATTTAACTTTGACCGCATGGAGAAAAGCTGGGTTGCCACCCAAGTTTAAAAAATATATTTTTAGTTCCCCTGTAGGGTTGCATTTTCGAATATATATGTATATAGTTTTGGTAATATCTTAAGTTTATTTTGTGAATTTATGCCAAAAAAATTGGAATTGGGACCAGTGTGGATTGGTCAAATACGATGATCGCAGCGAACATTATCGCATAACTCAAGAACGCTGCTTTCGTTTTTCACGATTTTGGGCTTGACGAATTCGTATAGGCCCAAAGAAGGGCAATATTTTGAAAACTCGAGAACAGATTTTTCGATTTTCACAAGTGTGGTGCCTTTCACACAAAAAATACACCCTTTTCGAGTTATATCGAATTAACAAACGCGTATCCAATATGAATCCAATACTGAAAATGAAACCTGGATTACAATTACACCAATCGTCTTGAAGTTTTTACTTTGCGCAAATATTATATGTTTAGGGGGATGTTGTTCTAAACAAAATTTTGTTTTCATCCTGATATTTGTATTAATGTATGTATTAATTTAAAGGACATTTTTCAGTTTTTTTTTTATTAGAAATTTAAGGTTTATTTATTTTGAAATTTAAGTTTAATTTTTTAGAAATTTTATGTTTGTAAAATTATAGGAAAAAATAAAACCAAAAAAATTGACAATGTCAACAAAGTTTTAACATTTTTTTAAATGTAATGTATTTGGATACATTCTTAAACAATATCATTGTTTGTTTGTAAACACATATTTTATTTGCGACACTCAGATTACAAATATATTAGCTAGTTTTTATATATTTTCAACTTTTGTATATTTGTGGCGTTGAAATATATGAAATTCATAATTTTGGCATTCATCATTCGAAAGCCGGTTGACAGTATTCATGCAGAACTCTAATGTGAATTCCACATTTTCGAGATTATTAAACACTGTAAATTTGTTAACATAACAAATGCAAACAGTGCGACTATACATATTTACTATAACTGTCAACATTTTTTGTATTTGTGCTTATGCCATTTCTTCACCGAGAATATAAGTTTTGTTATTTGTGCTGTTGTTTTAAAAATGTTCAAATAAGAAGTGTATAAAAATAAATAAATTGAAATAAACACAAACACGGTCAAAACATAAATACTACTACTAGGTGTCAGTGTTAACAAAATAAACTTGTATGTTACCCGGTACACTGTCAAAGATGACACGGTCAGAAATGACCACAATGGCATCACATGTTCTCTAGTTTTGCAGCACTTCCCCCAATTTAACACAACTCCATCATACCACTTGGGGATTGATTGTTTGGTTTTGTTTTCTTGCCACCAATCCAAAAGCAAATATCCCTTAGGCTTATAAGTCGAATTTGTTTTACTTACCCATAAGTCGTTAGTTATAGTCTTTGTGTTAGTTGCTTTCGCTTGATTTGAAAATGTCTCAATTTAAGCCATGTTAATGCTAACTTCTGCTCTTTTTTGTTGCTGCCTCGACCACTCACATTGTGTTAAATCAAACCTCATTGTTTTGAAACTTCTTTCTTCATTTTTGGGTGGGGAAGGTGCGTTTCTTATAGTCCTTCCATTTTTTTTGTTGGTTCTGACTCGGTTGACTGACTGACTGTGGCTGTGGGGCTGTGGATGATGAAATTAAGAAGTGAATCCCAAACAATCAACCACAAATCCCTTCACACATTTGTCAACACTTTATCAATGTCAATAAGCAGCAACAGTAGGCCTTCACACCAGCTCTTTTGCACTGTGGCTTTCAAGTAACTCCCCATCCTTTCCGTCCCACCGCCCCATGACCCCAATGCTCAATGTCCAAGTAGTCCCCAACTCTAAACTTCCGGGGGGTCGACTGCTCGTGCTGTTCTCCTAAACAAAAGTCTGCTGCCGGCTACTCTTGGTTAATTCGAGGGAATAAATAAGAATGAAGTCTAAAAAAAAGAACACAAGAAAAAATAACGAAAAATGAAGAGGATGACAAACTACTCAATCAATTTTTTTTGTGACAAAGTGTGTCAATAACAGTTTTTTATTTGTTTACAATTCCATTTTTTGTTGGACAAAGGATTTGGACGTCGTTGTTGCAACATAACAGGTCCTGCTTATGGCGGTGGCAGTGCTGTCCCCACTCTTGTTATCCTTCTTGTTGCCTTTCTTTTGTTGGCTTTGTTGTTAGTGTTATTGTTTTTTTGGAGCACGATAACCATTTGGCCATTTTCTAAACCATTTACAGCGTTTAAAGTTAACAAGAGTAAATATCCTTAACAGCACGAGCGCCAAATGGAATGTGATACAAAAGTAATGCCCGGCAGTATGCGACGACAGTACGCGACGACTCTTCGGTGAGCTACATACGCTAAGCAATAAACTGATAGAGAAACAGTAAGGAAAGACAGAAAGTCGATCGGGGCCGACTATATAATACCCTACACTTCCCTCACAATGCGAAAATGGGCATTGCGATAATAATTTGGAATAATTGCTTTTTTTTCAGGTAACAAAGTACTTAGCTCCACCTCCTCATCAAGGCTTATTCCAAGGAGGAGTTAATCATAATAAACTAGATCTAAAACGATAATCTTAAAATACCCAGTATTCTTTCATAGATCAAGAATCGGAAGGAATAATTAGATGGGGATATACATAATCTAAACAGATTTTCATCAACATGTATCAAAAACCTTATTTTGTCAAATAATATAAAGATGGGACGTAAAATACATTTCCAAAAGCGTTAAATACGACATAAGGCAGGAACGTAGTACATATGTATGTGGCAATATCTAAATATGAACCGATTAACCCCAATAAAAAGTAGTAGTTCCTAAATTAAGAAACCTGTCTCTGCCGAATTTCGTACTTATCAAATATAAAATACGGGTTCTACAGCGCTTAAATGTCAAATCGGGTGAAACATATATATTGGGACTATATTTAAATCTGAACCGATTTACCACTAACTTGGCAGTGTTCATACATGTAATAAGAAAACTCTCTCTGCCGAATTTCGTATTGATCGGATATAAAATACACACAGAATACTGTTTGGTTGCCTCAACCGAATTATTTGCCAACCGAATTTTGGTAGTTCCGGACAACCAACATTTTGGTTGTGGTATACTTCTACTTCCATGTGGACAACAATCATATTTGGTTGCGCCAACTACGAAAATGATAGCTAAAATTATCTGTTGTATGTTGCCACAACCAACTGTTTATAAAAATTGGCTGTTCTGACAATTGTCAGTCATATACTATCGACAATTAATTAAAAACAGTTTTCATTAATTTTTATTTTATTTATTGAACAAAAAATCAAACAATTCATAACAAAATTAAAAATCCCATATTACAAATTCATCACTATTATGAGAAGTGGACATATTTGACACACATTTTAGTACACGAGAGTACAATGCATAACAAAACTATTATGCAAATATCGCTTAACCTTGTGCTTTTATTTTTTAATTATGTAAAACATTTTGCACAACATATTTGCATTACACATGAAATTATATTTGACTACATATACCGTTCTTGAACAAAATGTTGAAGATTTAATTATGTCAAATAATTTTACTTATTTTTTGTCAGGTATCAACAAAAGAACTGCAGCAACAAAGCTTTCTGTTATAGTAATTGGTTACTTCGTTGCAATAACAATCTTTGGTCTATTTATACAATTTCTGTTGTCATGAATAAAATATTCGTTGTCACTACCAAATATCGATCATATGGTACTATAATGAAAAATTAAAAGTAGTTACCACAACTAACCCAGTGTCAATGAAAAAACATTCTTAAATCGATTGATACAACCACCGATTTAGTTGCAGTCATTTTCATTTAGCCGTATCCATGTTATTATTTTTGTTTTTAACTATTAACTATTACATATATATAAATACAACCGGCAAACGGTGTTTGCTACAGACTTTTTGTTGCTAGTACTATTTTTATATTATTACTATCGAATACGAACCAATTATTTTCTTGGGTGTAAGAAAAAATGGTTAATCTTGTATATTGGCTGGAAACATTACAAACATTGGAAAAAATAGCTATCAAAAAATAATCTTCCGAAAACAATTAATATTGACAATGGGATATTCCAAATTTTTTTTTTGGATATGTAAATATAAATATAAACAAGTAGGAAAGTTTCAGTCGGGTAAACCGACTAAGGTATACCCTCACTTTGGGGGTACTGTAATATAAAATAACACACGAATTAAACTGTCATATTGTATGGGAGGTACCAGAGGGAGTTTAACAAATACTCCTATTTTTCGCTAAACAGTAGATACTTCAAATGCACTGGTATATTAAAGCTATGGTCTACTCAATTTTGGTTTGATTTGGCCATTATTTGTGGGAGGTACCAAAAGGAGAGTGTTGATAACGCCCATTTTTCATAGGGCTATGTGTACTTTAAAAATATTATACTGTGCAAAATTTTGTTGCATTTTCGTGCATTGGTCCTCACGCACTTTTATGCACTGGTATTAAAGTTATAAGCTTTTAAATTTTTGTGCAAACAGGTCCATTTGTGTGGAAGATACCAAAAGCGGTATGGCAGCTTCGCCCATTTTTCACTGGATTGTAGGTACACGGGGCATAATCGCCTTTTTTGATATGTTTGAATAGAAAGAAAATATATTTGGAACACTAATTTTTAAATATTATATATTTCTGAGCAAATAAATTTTATTAATATGTTACAACATATAATATTTGCAAACTAAATTTCTCAAATAAAATATGTATTTGAATACAAATAAAATGATTGTTTAGGAATTTTTCCAAATATATTTTATTTAAAAACGATTTTCGAAACTTTTGTTGAATTTTTCGAATTTAAATTTTATTTTTTTTTGTTTTTTTTTTTTGGTTTGAACCTGCCAGTTATGATACCAAATGCAGCAATAACTTATGTTTTAAACCAATCATTTAAAATTTCTGAGTATTCCAAGCCATCATTGGTTGTCAATCCTCCAAGTATATATTTCGATCCAAGATTATATGATTTCAATTATTATAATTTTTTATATTTAAAACGTTAAAATTTTAGAAAAAATTAACTTTGAATTACTGAAAAATTTAACACAATTTAGATATTTTCTGAATACTTAAATGAAAAAAATATTTGTTTCGGAAAAAATATTCCAAAATAAACACATTGGGATGTAAACAAAGATTTGTTTAGAACAACATCTTCCCAAATATATAATTTTTGTGTGTACCAAATATTATATGTTTAGAGTGTATCCTAAAGATATATATATTTCAAGCCGAATATGTTTGGGACAATATACTACAGGAGCGATTTTTAACAGTAAAAGTAATAACAACTAAAAATAAAGTACATGGTTTCTCGCTAAAACCAAAAACTTTTTAAATTATGCATCGATTTTCTTCGGAATGGTCTCAATATATTCATAACCTTTCAGAGTTTACGATAAAATCACAAAAATATGACAATTATGCGTTTCTAGATGTTTTTATGAGGCTTTTATTTAAAAATTATTAAAATTTTCTCAAAAAATATGATTTCTTGCAATACTTTGTAAGATATCGTCGAAACCGCTGAACGGATGGAAAATTGTATTGTGCAAAGTTGAAGGCTACTTAATTCTGAAGTTTGGAAAGCTTACCTGAACCAATTCGGATGAATGGTTCTCTAGTTACGCCATAATATGTGGTTCAACCTCTCTTTTTTCTTAGCCCAAAGGGTTGTCTCTTTAAATTCTCGCGATAAGCTGTGATATGGAAAGAAATTTGTGGTTGAACCACATATAGTGGCATAACTCGAGAACCATTTATCCGATTTGGTTGAGGAAAGTTTTAAAGAATTAAATATTAAGTAGCCTTCAACTTCATATAATACCATTTTCCATCCGTTCAGCGGTTTCGACGATATACAAGAATTACAAAATAATGCAAAAAAATGTGATTTTTTGATAAAATTTTAATATTTTTAAAATAAAACTCCCATAAAACAATCTAAAAATGAACAAATGTTATATTTTTACGATTTTATCGTAAAGTCTGTTCGGTCATGAATTAAACGAGCCATTCCGAAGAAAATCGATGCATAATTTAAAAAGTTATAGCTGATTTAGTAATGTTTTAACTATGAAATTTTCTTATCGATGTAAAATTGACAAACACAAACTTTAAAAGCTAAGATTGGAGATTTTGACGTTTTTTGACGTCTAGAATCAGAATCTATGCATTAAACCAGAAAACCAAGAAAAAATGTTGTTTTTGTCGACCGGTGTAATTATTGGTTGGCTTTAAATTTATGATAACCAGATATGGCGAAAATTAAGTTAAAATTACATTTATGATTTCTTATCTATCTACCTCATTCCATATTTTGCAGTGATGGAATGAGTTTGCACAAACGTGTATGTAAATTTGACTTTATTTTGGGTGTGGTAATAAGTAGTACGGTTTTGGCCATTACACAGAACTTATCACGGTATTTGCAAACGATTAACCTAGATATAATAAAGGCTTACGAAATCATAAAATTGGCAACGACTAAATTAATGCGTAAGACATGCGCAGAAATTCAGATGCGGAGTTTGATAAACTGTTTGAAGAATCTACACAACTTGCAAGAAGTTTTGGAATAGAAACTGCACTACCTAGAAGAGTAGGCACTTAAAAGAATAGGGCTAATATTCCTGGTTCAGATGCCAAAGCGTATTTTAGGACAACATTGTGCATACCATATCTGGACGAAGTAATATCACATTTAAATAATAGATTTTCCGAACATGAAGCTATAATTACAAGTCTGTTTAATATCGTTCCGATACGAGTTGTAAATCTAATAAAGGAAGATTTCGAAGAAGTCACACTTTTTTACAAAAACGATTTTAAAAATTCAGCAAAATCTGTTTTAGCTGAAATAAGTATATGGATTGATTATTGGAAGCAGAAGGATGATAAGCCATCAAATGTATTAGATGGTATTTCAGTTTGAGATGAGGACATGTTCCTAAGCGTTTTTACCCTTTTGCAGATACTGACCACAATACCTGTGACAACGGCATCTGCTGAGCGAAGTTTCTCGACGTTAAGAAGAATAAAAACTTATCTCCGGAACAGAATGGAAGGAGAAAGGCTATCTTATCTGGCTTTGATGTCTATATACATACAAAGATGAAGTCAAAATCGATGAAATAATTGATATATTATTAACTCTTACGTATTTTATTATAAAAAGTTTTTCCGATCTCGTACTAAAGTACACATTTATATTTAGGAATAAAATTCGAATAAAAAACTAAGGAACTTAACTTCCATTACCTACACAATAAACGCAATTTTTTAATTGTTTATCCTTGGTATGGAAAAAAGGGCGAAAATTTGTTATCACTAATTTTTGACCAAAATTTAGCAAAACTTAAAATGCAAATATCTCGTTAAATAAGCCCAGTAGAAGGAAAAGGGCGAAATTTTCTTATGACTAATTTTTGGCCAAAATTTTTAATTTCCTTTGGCCAAAATTTTCAGTTTCCTTAGCTAAACTGAAAATGCAAATATCTCGTTAAAAAAGCCCCGTAGAAGGAAAAGGGCGAAAATTTGTTATCACTAATTTTTGGTCAAAATTTTGAATTTCCTTAGCAAAACTTAAAATGCAAATATCTCGTTAAATAGGCCCCGTAGAAGGAAAAGGGCGAAATTTTGTTATTACTAATTTTTGGCCAAAATTTAGCAAAACTTAAAATGCAAATATCTCGTTAAATAAGCCCAGTAGAAGGAAAAGGGCGAAATTTTATTATCACAAATGTTTGGCCAAAATTGGGAATTTCCTAAGCAATACTTAAAATGCAAATATCTCGTTAAATAAGCCCCGTAGAAGGAAAAGGGCGAAATTTTGTTATCACTAATTTTTGGTCAACATTTTGAATTTCCTTAGCAAAGCTTAAAATGCAAATATCTCGTTAAATAAGCCCCGTAGAAGGAAATGGACGACATTTTGTTATTACTAATTTTTGGCCAAAATTTAGCAAAACTTAAAATGCAAATATCTCGTTAAATAAGCCCAGTAGAAGGAAAAGGGCGAAATTTTATTATCACAAATGTTTGGCCAAAATTGGGAATTTCCTAAGCAATACTTAAAATGCAAATATCTCGTTAAATAAGCCCCGTAGAAGGAAAAGGGCGAAATTTTGTTATCACTAATTTTTGGCCAAAAGTGTAACACATCAAAGGAGTGACATAAGACCTCATGTAAGTTTGGTGGAAGTTTGGTTTGGGTAATTTTAAGTCATTTGAGTAATAGAAAGGATTAACCTATTGACTTCAAATTTGGTATGTGGTAATTTTTTTTTCTATCTGCACTAAGTTCGAAGATTGGCGATATTGGTCCACTTCTGCTAGTACCTCCCCCAAAAAGGGTTAACTTTTAGTGAAATATTGACTCTTTAATACCTTCTATACTACTTACTCGAATCTTCTGAAATTCCCCACGTAGTATTAGTTTATTGGTCGCTAACACGTCAAGAAAAATGGGCGAAGTTGCCATGCCCGTTTTGGTACCTCCCACACAAATGGACCATTTTGCATCAAATGTTAACAGTTTACAATTTTAACACCAGTGTATACAAATACTTCAAATTGTGTGCAGTGTATGATTTTATAGTACGTATAGTCCTGAGAAAATTGGGCGCTATTAGTACGCCCGTTTTGGTACCTCCCACACAAATGGACCATGTAGCACCAAAAGTTAATATCTTATATCTTTAATACCAGTACATACTTTAAAGTTATTAAATGCAATTTAAATTAATAATAATAATATTAAAACAAATAAATTTACGAATATTCTTTAGTCGGTTTACCCGACTGAACTTTCTTACTTGTTTATATTACATTTGTTTCGAAATAATATTTTTTTCTTTTGCTTGTAAAACCATATTTTCTTTGCGAAAATTACAACGCATATATATCTTGTATACTAACATAAACGTTCTAAAATTATCGTTGTACGCATGCAAAAGTGGCTAAACAAACATTTTTGAAATATTTACCTTCTACAACACCAAGGATCGTGTCAAAAGTGTTACAGAATTTAAATTCGTCCCCCTTTTCTTCATTTATTGTAGGGCATCGTAATGTCACAAACAACAATAACAACCAGCTTAGAGAAGCGCAATAACAAATCGCTGGGTACTTTTGGGATTCAAACCAAAAGAAAAAAACTGTTTCGGTAGAAATTTAATACAATCACAAAACATTTGGGACTTTGAAAAGTGCTTCAGCTCTCCACTGATAGTGACACTCGCACACGTACATTCATATGTAGTTATCTTCACTTACACTTACAAACAATACATCGTATTGGAATATCTGTATCAAACAAAGGATACAAAAGTCTGACAAATACACAAGCAAATATCACGTACATCTATGCTAGGGTGTCCCTTAAGGTGATTTCGTTTGTGCAAAAAAAAAATAAAAAGTATTCTACATTTTACACTGAAGCCGCATTTTTAGTTCGTTATCATCTCACGATAGCGAACACCATTCACTGTAACTGCCTGACCGGCCTCATTTCGAAGAAGTATGGCCCGATGACGTCGCCAGCCCATACGCCGCACCAAACGAACTGGACGCATGCACAGGTGTTTTTACATCTCCTACAGACCCTGTTTGCTGAAATTTGCACACAATTCTCCCGATTTGGTCGATTATGCTGATCAAAAAAACATCACTAAATTAATTTTATTTGAACGCCCTTTTCGTAAAACGCTAACGCGTTGCTCGATTGCATTTAAAGATCATTTGGAAGAGACCTTTACTCCCTTTTCCTTCTCTAATGGAGTTGAAAATGCGGAAATAGCAGACTTTCTTGACGTACCATGGACAGACATGGTTAAAACGACTCAGCTAGTGATTCTGAGTCGATCGGTATACTTTAAGGTGGGTCTAACTGTGTTATTTTCAGGTGTTACAAACATCT
Organism: Eudasyphora cyanicolor; assembly: GCA_963930755.1. Lineage (NCBI taxonomy): Eukaryota > Metazoa > Arthropoda > Insecta > Diptera > Muscidae > Eudasyphora > Eudasyphora cyanicolor. The sequence goes on from OZ005736.1 coordinate 120,460,672, forward strand.
GCCGTGAAACAAACTTATAATACCCTGTACCACAGTGTGGTGTAGGGTATAATTACCATTAAAAATTGTTTTAATACTTTTTTCGTGTTTAGGCACCATATTACACCAGAAAATGTTATGCACAGTCCTTCGACAAAAATTTTGTTGCATAGTGAAAATTTGCAATTTTTTATGTTTTTTTCGTGCCACCAAAAATCGATTTTTTTAAAAAAAAATATTTTTATTGTTGGTCTGTGCTTTTGTTATTCAATCAGAATTTCTTCTTCTGTCTATTGCAAAAATGTAATAGAAACAAATACAAAAATTGGTAGAGTTTTAATTGCTTGGTAGAATTGACTGCAGTTTCGATAGACACCTCTCTATCATCTTCGGAATTCAATAGCAATAATATAGAAATATTTTTACTTTTGACATAAAGTCTACAATTTGTCTTTAAAGTTATTGGCAAGGCATAAAGAAAATAATTAGCTTGTTCAAAAGAGTTAAGTTGGCTCTTTTGTATTTTTTATGAGTTTAATGTTGCAATCAAAAACGATGGTATTCTTCCACATGCAATCAACTATGAAGCATTGTGAATTTAATAAATGAAAATTGATAAATATAAGTATATACCTGCTTAACTTGAAACGATCGAATATTAAACTATTCAAAAACCTTTTAAATTACCTAATTTGGCATAATTTGAACAAAAGAGTTTTCAGACAATATAAATTGCTGCCCTTCTTGCCGTTTATAATACTTATTTGTCGGGACAACCTACTAAACACAAAACGCCCAACATTTTACCAATACATGCCAAAGCACATTCATGCAGTCGAAGTCCAATATCAGGAGACAACGTGTCAATGGCTTATAATGGCCAAGTTATAGTGAAATATACGACAACATTGAGGAAGGCGACATCGATGAAGACTATGATGATGATGATGCCCACCATCATCCAACGAGACCATCGACCAAAAGGTTGAATAAAAGAACAGAGAGCGAAGAAAATTCCCAAATGTATTATCGTTTCAATTTAAAAATATCATCATATATGAATTGTCAGTTTGTTTCCGACAAAGAAGGTAACGATGTCTACCAATTTATGTTTCTTTATCTATTTATTATTTTAACAATTTCCCATAGATAAGATGAAGGGAAATTGTGAAGACATGGTCATGAATACAATATACAGGCGCTCACCTTTTTGGGATATCCCAAATGTGATAACTATAATATTGAACTACAATTGACTTCAATATTGACTGTGGAAATACTTTTAGTGATATGTGCTAAAAAAGGAAACACATTTTCGACAACGACAGGTGTAGATGCCTATATACTAGAAATCTTTTTTTTTTTTTTGATAAAGGTTCACTAATATGACAGATGTCCTTTTTTTTAAGACTTATAAAATTAGTTGGATTTCTTAAATGAAATGATAAATTTGATAAATTTTCCGATTTTCTTTAGGTGTAATTTTACAATTTTATAACTACTACTAGCCGAGCAGATGTTACACAGTGCACTGTACCATTGACAAAAATCGATTATAATTTAATGGCTCAAATAATTATAAAATTGGTACTCATCATATCTTAACAAACCAATTAAGATAAATAATAACAATAGTTTTTGATTTATTTTTTTGATACCAAGAGATGACGCCAAAATCAATGTGTACATACATCGCCAATAAAATAAATTACCTTAAACGTACGTTGCAAATAGCTGTGTAACATTCGTTTATTAGGGAAACTAAACCAAACTTTTTTTATGTAACATTTAATCGAATTCCTAATAATAAACCAGTAAGGAAAGGCAGAAAGTCGGGCAGGGCCGACTATATAATACCCTACACCTCCCTAACAATGCTATAAGGATCATTGCCATAATAATTTGGAATAATTGATAAATGGGTAGAAACATATTATCTAATTCTGAAACGATAATCGCTAAATTAAGCAATATTCGTTCCTAAAGTGAGAAACATCTTTCTGGAAAATTTTAATGATCGGAAGTAAAATACAACTTCTATAGCGGTTTGATACCAAATCAGGAGGAACATGTATATGGAGCTTTAATATAAATCTGAACCCATCTTCCCTGAATACTTATTCATGTAAAAAGACCTCCTTCTGTCGAATTTCGTACTGATCGGATATAAAATACAGTCTCTACAGAGCTTACATGTCAAATCGGGGGTAACATATATATGGGAGCTTTATCTAAATCTGAACCGATTTTCTCCGAATTTGGCAGTATTCCTTCATGTAATAAGAACCCTCTTTCTGCCGAATTTCGCACTGATCGGATATAAAATATAGTTTTTACAGCGCTTACAGATCAAATCGGGGGTAACATATATATGGGAGTTATATTTAAATCTAAACCGAGTTTCTCCGAATTTGGCAGTATTCCTTCATGTAAAAGAAACCTCTTTTTGCCGACTTTCGCACTGATCGGATATAAAATAACATTTTTACAGCGCTTACATGTCAAATCGGGGGTAACGTATATATGGGGCTATATCTAAATCTGAACCGATTTCTTCCAAATTTAACAGTGTTCATCCATATAAAAAGAAACCTCTTTCTGCCGAACTTCATACTGATCGGATATAAAGTGAAGTTTTTACAGCGCTTACATGTCAAATCGGGGTTAACATATATATGGGGGCTATATCTAAATCTGAACCGATTTTAACCAAATTCAATAGGGATCGTCCTTGGGCCAAAAAAAAGATATGTGTAAAGTTTCGTTGAGATCGGACCATAATTGCGACCTGTACTTTGATTACAAGAATACATGCACAGACGGACAGACAGACGGACAGACAGACAGACGACATAGCTAAATCAACTCAGAAAGTGATTCTAAGTCGATCGGTATAATAAACGATGGGTCTATTTCTTCTCCTTTTGGGTGTTACAAACAAATGCACAAAGTTATAATACCCTGTACCACAGTGTGGTGTAGGGTATAAAAATGCCATGTCAGCTTAAAATGTCTAGCATACTATTCAAAATTGCTTGGTAAAAGTGAAACACGTTTTTTTAAACAGATACCTAAAATTTAGTTTTACGTAAACATTATATGTGGTAGCAATAAATAAAAACCAGTAAGGAAAGGCAGAAAGTCGGGCGGGGCAGACTATGTAATACCCTACACCTCCCTAACAATGCAATAAGGGTCATTGCCATAATAATTTGGAATAATTGGTAAATGGGTTGTAACATATTATCTAATTCTGAAACGATAATCGCTAAATTAAGTAATATTCGTTCCTAAATTGAGAACATCTTTCTGGAAAATTTTAATGATCGGAAGTAAAATACAACTTCTATAGCGGTTTGATACCAAATCAGGAGGAACAATCAATATAAATCTGAACCCATCTTCCCTGAATACTTATTCATGTAAAAAGACCTCCTTCTGTCGAATTTCGTACTGATCGGATATAAAATACAGTCTCTACAGAGCTTACATGTCAAATCGGGGGTAACATATATATGGGAGCTTTATCTAAATCTGAACCGATTTTCTCCGAATTTGGCAGTATTCCTTCATGTAATAAGAACCCTCTTTCTGCCGAATTTCGCACTGATCGGATATAAAATATAGTTTTTACAGCGCTTACAGATCAAATCGGGGGTAACATATATATGGGAGTTATATCTAAATCTAAACCGAGTTTCTCCGAATTTGGCAGTATTCCTTCATGTAGAAAGAAACCTCTTTTTGCCGAATTTCGCACTGATCGGATATAAAATAACATTTTTACAGCGATCATATGTCAAATCGGGGGTAACGTATATATGGGGGCTATATCTAAATCTTAACCGATTTCTTCCAAATTTAAAAATGTTCATTCATATAATAGGAAACCTCTTTCTGACGAATTTCATACTGATCGGATATAAAATACAGTTTTTACAGCGCTTACATGTGAAATCGGGGGTAACATATATATGGGGACTATATCTAAATCCGAACCGATTTTCTCCGAATTTGGCAGTATTCCTTCATGTAATAAGAAACCTCTTTCTGCCAAATTTTGCACTGATCGGATATAAAACACAGTTTTTACAGCGCTTACATGTCAAATCGGGGGTAACATATATATGGAGGCTATATCTGAATCTGAACCGATTTTCTCCGAATTTAGCAGTATGCCTTCATGTAATAAGAAACCTTTTTTTGCCGAATTTCGCACTGATCGGATATAAAATAACATTTTTACAGCGCTTATATGTCAAATCGGGGGTAATGTATGTATGGGGGCTATATCTAAATCTGAACCGATTTCTTCTAAATTTAACAGAGTTCATTCATGTAATAAGAAACCTTTTCCTGCCGAATTTCATACTGATCGGATATAAAATAAAGTTTTTACAGCGCTTACATGTCAAATCGGGGGTAGACGGGCAGACAGACGGACATAGCTAAATCGACTCAGAAAGTGATTCTAAGTCGATCAGTATAATAAACGATGGGTCTATTTCTTCTCCTTTTGGGTTTTACAAACAAACGCACAAAGTTATAATACCCTGTACCACAGCGTGGTGTAGGGTATAAAAATGGAAATTATTGCCACGCTCCTTTTGGTACCTCTCACACAAATGGACCATTTTGTACCAAAAGTTACAAGCTTATAACTTTAATTCCAGCGCATACAAATACTTGAAATTGTGTACAGTGTAATGCTAATATATTACCTAGAGTCCAGAGAAAAATGGGTGTTGTTGGCACTCCCTTTTGGTACCTCCCACACAAATGGACCTTGTACCACAAGTTAACAGCTTTTAACTTAACTTTAATATCAGTGCATACAAATACTTGAAATATGGTACAGTGCAATGCTTTTATAGTACCTAGAGTCTAGAGAAAAGTGGCCCTACTTGGCACGTCCCTTTTGGTACCTCTCACACAAATTGACCATTTTGTACCAAAAGCTTATAACATAAATACCAGTGCATACAAATACTTGAAATTTTTTACAGTATAATGATTTTTTAGTACCAAGAGTCCAGAGAAAATTGGACGTTATTGGCACGCCCCTTTTGGTACCTACCACACAAATTGACCTTTTTGTACCAAAATTTAACAGCTTTTACTTTAATATCAGTGCATACAAATACTTAAAATTTCGTACAGTGCAATGCGTTTATAGGACCTAGAGTCTAGAGAAAAGTGGCCGTAATCGGCATGCCCCTTTTTGGTAACTTCCACACAAATGGATCATTTTATACAAAGAGTTAACAGCTTATAACTTAAAAAGTTATTACATGCAATCTAAATTGATAATAATTTAATTAAAACCAAAAAATTAATTTACTAATATTTTTTGGGACTCAAAAGTCGGTTTACCCGACTGAACTTTTTTATTTGTTCTATCTTCCAACTCCACGCAATAATATTAAGAACTGAAAGCATTGAATGACAGGTTTCTACATTCAACCTGTTCGTTATCTTATTTTTCATTAATGTCACCTATGCGTTCTGCGCAAGCACTGCTATGAGGCAACGTCAAAATGTATAAGGAAAATTTATAAAAATATTGGTACAAGGGTTCATTTAAATTATTTATTAAAGCGAATAAGGTCCGTCAAATTTGATTGATTTACCTTGACAGAAGTCTTGTACCAACGTCGGTTGTTAATGCACAATACAGCGTATTACGATGAAATAATAAAAAAATGTATCTTACAAAAACTGCCACAAATTTAGTACAAAGGGCACGCACTAGAAAAAAAGTGGCAAATTTAATATCAAAATAAAAAAAGGGCCATACAAGAATCAATCCTGTAAAAAAGTGGTAAAATTGATACTTTAGTGGCACAACGGTAATGCTCATCCCCGTATAGCTACTTTACGGATGCTACTCCGATCATTCAGCGAGGTTTAGCTGTGATTATTCGGTCAAAAATTTAGCTCTAAGAGGCATAGCTTCTTCCAAACGAATATAAATTATTACTTCAGTCTGTTATTTAAATACGAAAAAGTCACGTCAAGTAATCGTATTTGCTAAAAAAAAACTAAAAAAAAACAATTAAGAAAGTTGAGTCGGGTAAACCGACTTATAAATCCCCTCTCCTTGTGTCCCAAAAGTATTCGTAAACTTATCTTCTTTGTTTTAATTAAATTATTATCAATTTAAATTGCATTTAATAAATTTAAAGTATGTGCTGGTATTAAAGTTTTGGTACAAAATAGTCCATTTGTGTGAGAGGTACCAAAAGGGCTGCCCCAATAACGGTCACTTTTCTCTGGACTTTGGGTATGCATTGGTATTAAAGTTATAAACTGTTAAATTTAGGAGCAAAATGGTCCGCTTGTGGCGGCGGTACCAAAAGGAGTGTGGCAACTTCGTCTACTTTTCTTAAGGATTTATTACCGACTAATAAACTAATACAAGGTGGCGCAAAAGTAATCCTCCTATCAGAAAATGCTATAAATTTTGCGATTGGCCCCTAATGTCAGTTCTGTTTTGACATTTGTGTAGTAAACACATGCGAAATACACGTTAATAAACAATGCTACTCTACACTGCTCCAGAACGCGGAATATTGCTGACTATTTATTTGACCAATAATCGGTCGGTGACTTTGGCACAACGTGAATTTCGTCGCAGATTTCCTGGCCGTCCAACGCCTACTGGTGAAACACTGCGACGTTTAGCCGCTCGCCTCGAAGAGACTGGCACAACACGAGATGCTGCCAGGCGTGGCAGACCCCGGAGTAGCCGTTCTGCAGAGAATATTGCTGCTGTAGCCGAGGATGTCATGGAAGCGCCGTCGACATCGACCAGACGACGTGCCACGCAAATGGGTATCAGTCGACGGTCTCTACAGCGAATTTTGGTACAAGATTTGAAGATGTTTCCGTACAAAGTCCAGACGGTGCATCAGCTGTTAGCTGCTGATCGCCAATCGCGTCTAACATACGCTCAAACCATCCTTAATCACCACCAAGAGGAACATGATTTTTCATCAAAAATAATCATGAGTGATGAGGCCCATTTCCATCTTAGCGGGTACGTAAATAATCAAAATTTACGCTTCTGGGGCACTGAAAATCCGCGTGTAACCCACGAAGAGCCATTACACCCGCTCAAAGTCACTGTATGGTGTGCTGTTTTCGCTGGAGGAGTCATCGGACCTTTTTTCTTCGAAGACGTCGCGGGCCAAACGGTTACTGTGAATGGTGAGCGCTACAGAGCAATGATCAACGAGTTCTTTTTGCCGCAACTTGATGAATTGGGATTGGAAAACATGTGGTTCCAACAGGACGGTGCAACGGCACACACTGCACGTGCCACAACCGATATGCTGAAGGATGCATTTCCCGGGCGCCTTATCTCCCGTTTTGGCGATTTGAACTGGCCAGCAAGATCGCCTGATTTGACCGCCCCAGACTTCTTTTTGTGGGGCTTTTTGAAGTTGCGGGTTTATGTCAACAAGCCTCAGACTCTTGCAGCTCTTAAAGACAATATCCGTCAAGAATGTGAGGACCTATCGCCGGAAGTTTTGGCCAAAGTGATGGAAAATGCCATAAAAAGGGCTCAAATGACAATCAACTGTGGCGGCGGCCATATACATGACATCATATTCTCGACTTGATGTAAAAAAAATTAAAATACCAAATAAAAATAATCCACAAGAAGAATCAAAGTTTCTCATTTTTTTTTAAATTACAGCCAAAAAACATCGAAAGGTTACTTTTGCGCCACCTTGTACCACAGGGTTTTCCAACAAGAGGTGTTATTTTGAATCACCCGGTATTTCGGTAGCTGTCACTTTTGAAGCTTTTATTCTTTGACAGTTGACAAGTAGAATCTACGCCATTGCTAAAAATGTAACGATGCACGATTCAACAACGCATTGAAATTATTAAAATTCGAAAAAGCATCTTGACTGATAACGCCTCTTGTTGGAAAACCCTGCATATGTTGAATTTCAGAAGAATCGAGTTAGTAGTACAGAAGTTATTAAAGAATTCATATTTCACTAAACCTTAACATTTTGCTGGGGGAATTCTAAAGGGTCCGCCAAATAACTTTTTTTTTGAAAATGCTATAAAAAAACTACTGAATATTTTCTAAATTTGTTTTTTATTTGAAAGTACAATCCTTCCGGTTAATAATGGAAAATACTTTAATTCAAATGGCTGTCTCGGCTGGCCATGCAGTAGCCTACACGATCGGTCCAATTTTTAAGCACATTATCGATTGTGTGCAGCTGTATTTCACCAATCACGAATATTGTCATTTAAAGCGTCAAATGTCTCTGGCTTGTCGCCGTAACACTTATCTTTGAGGGCACCCCACAAAAAATAGTCCAACGGTGTCAAATCGCATCTCCGAGGTGGCCAAACGATATCAGCTCTGCGGCTGATAATGCGACCTTCAAAAACAGGGCGCAAAATATCGAGTGTAGCTTCGGCTGTGTGGCACGTAGCGACGTCCTGTTGAAACCAAATGTTTCTAATATCCTCCTCTTCAATTTTTGAGAACAAAAATTCGTTCAACATGGCCCGATAACGATCGCCATTGACTGTAACGGCCACTCCTTGCTCATTTTCGAAGAAAAATGTCCCAATTATGCCTCTGGACCAAAATCCGCACCAAACAGTGACTCGTTTTGGGTGTATCGGCTTTTCAATGTATGCGTGCGGCTTTCTGATGCGACAATTTTGCTTGTTTACATACCCGCCAAGATCAAAATGAGCTTCATCTGAAAAGATGATTTTTTTGGCAAAATCTGCATCATCTTCTTCGGCATATTTCCCAGCGTTGTTCAAGCGTATACACAACCATATTCGTTCAGCGGAAGGATAAAACTAATTATCAGTGAAATCAGACATGAGCTAAGTGTTACCATTCACGAAATAAGCACTAGTTGAAAAAAAAACGTTAGATTGCGGACCCTTTAGAAGGAGTAGACCAATATGGCCCATCTTCGAATTTAGCAGGAGATAGAGAAAAATATTACCGCATTTTCGGGAGTTATCGTGCGCACAAGCCAGTAGACAGACACACACACACAAACCAATGACCCAAAACGGATTTCCGCCGTACATACTTAGGGTCTTAGGTCACTCCTTCGATGTATTACACTGTTGGGTCGTAGCAAACGATCAATTGCAAAATGTGTTCCTTTAAGCTTCAATTTTTCTAACCGGAAAGGAAGGAGACTATATATAACCATTGACCCATTTTCAATATGGATTGTCCTTAGTCTAAGAAATGCCTCTGTACCAATTTTCGTAAATATTGCTTCACATTTGCGACCTGCACTTTGATCACAAGAATATTTGGAAAGACGAAAGAAAGAGGGACAAGGATAAATTGATAAAAAAGTATTTCTATAGCGATTGGTATAATAAACCAAGGGGGTATCTCTTCTCATTTTGGGCGTTACAAACAAATTCACAACGTCATACCACTTTATCATGAATTGCATAAAAAGAAAACGCTTGTCTGCTGCTGGAAAAAATATATTAAATTTAGAGAGGGTTCAAACCCCGATAATAAAATTTAAGAAAGAGGTCGGTCTCCTTCGGGAGTTGAAAGAAACAACTTTTTATTTCAGAGTGGCGTTACCATGTATCTTACAAATGGAAGGATTAATAATCTTTAAGAAAAGTTTACAGAATGTCACATTTTTATATACAGAAAGAAACAGATGATTATGATAGTGACTGTATTAGTGATCAGCTAGAAATCAGAGCGACATTAAAGTTATTCGTAGAGTTATCTGTAGAAGCAATTTATTTGAACTGAAATAAATAAATAAATAATAATAACTAATATGGAATTAACCACTTAGTAAAGCTGTTTAATTGATTACTGACATTTTATTTATGTCGAACTTAAATTTCCAAAGTTTTAATTTAATTGTAAATTGTAGCAATCGAAAGCGTGAAAAAAACGCTTTGTAGACCACTATACGACATAACCCGGAATGCTATCGACTGGAACGCCTAAGGAAGCCGAAGAAGGGCACGCCCTAGTCACACGTGGCGCAGACAGCTGGATGCTGATGCAGCTGTGTACAACAAATCGGAACGCGCTAAAGACTAGCATTAAACAAAACCGAATGGAGCAAATTCATTGAGGCTCTGTGTTCCTTGTAGGAACAAGAGTACTAAATATATATATATATATATATATATATATATATGTCTCTTTGTATGTTCAAATCACGACACAGTCCTTAATAATAGAGCTGGGTTGATCAAATTTAGCAGAAGTATGAGCTGAAACATTGCGGTTTATATTTCATTCAGGCAAGAATACATCACAGTAAAAATTATCCAAATCGGTTAACATTTTGTTATAGTCCCTCTTTAAAGGTCGCCCCCAAATATGCTAATTTAAACCATAACAAGTAAGAAAGTTCAGTCGGGTAATCCGACTTATGAATCCCCTCACATTGAGTCCCAAAAAAATATTGTTAAATTTATTTATTTTTTTGTTTTAATTAAATTTTTATCAATTTAAATTGCATTTAATAACTTTAAAGTATGTTCTGGTATTCAAGTTAAAATCTGTTAACTTTTAGTACAAAATGGTCCATCTGTGAGAGAGGTACCAAAAATGGCGTGCCAATAAAGTCCAATTTTCTGTGTAGTCTAGGTACTATGGAAGCATTACACTTTATAAAATTTCAAGTATTTGTATGCACTGGTATTAAAGTTAAAAGCTGTTAACTTTTGGTAAAAAAAGGTCCATTTATGTGGGAGGTACCAAAAGGGTCGTTCCAATAACGCCAATTTTTCTCTGGACTCTAGGTACTATAAAATCATCACACTGTACAAAAGTTCAAGTACTTATACGCACTGGTATTAAAGTTATAAACTATTAACTTTTGTTTCAAAATTGTCTATTTGTGTGGGAGGTACCAAAAGGGGCGTGGCAACTTCGCCCATTTTTCTCGGGGAAGTATTGACTAATAAACTAATACTATGTGTAGAATTTCAGAGGATTCAAATAAGTAGTATAGAAGTTATTAAATAATCAATATTTCACTAAATGTTAACCCTGTGTGGGGGAGGTACTAGAAGGAGTCGACCAATATGATCCATCTTTGAACTTAACGGGAGATAGAAGAAAATATTACCACATACCAAATTTGAAGCCAATCGGTTACTCCTTTCGAGAATTATCGTGCGCACCAGCCAGCAGACAGACAGACCGACAAACAGACGGACGTTGCTCATTCGGAGAAGTGAACTCAGAGACCCCAAATACGTTTGGTGCAAATTCGATGTTGATCATTTTAAGCCATTTGAGCAATTTCCGTCCATCCGTCTGTCTATGTGGCTGTGTGTATGTCTTCTGGCTAGTGCGCACGATAACTCTCGAAAGGAGTTACCGATTAACTTCAAATTTGGTATGCGGTAATCATCTAAGGCTAAGTTCGAAGATTGCTCAAAGGGTTGACATTTAGTGAAATAATATAGAGTCTTCATTAATTTTCATACTACTTATTGGAATCTTCTGAAATTCCACATATTAGGTTAAGGTTAGGGTGGCAGCCGTATTTTATCTTTACCAGCTCACATAGACTAGTTTAGGTCCCTAGTGTTACCACGTGCTGAAATGCCCCTCATCGAAGCCAACCTGTTTGATATATAGCGTAATCCATTTCGAGGTTCCCTACTTTTTTAAAGAAAAAAAAAACACAGAAAATTCAAATTGAATGGAAAATGTTTATCATCATTTGAAAGAATATTCCTGGGCAATTATTTTTTTAAGATCCCAGCAAAATCTTGGTAAGTACCTGTCATTATTCCCTGCATTACCAAATAATGACATCTCATTATTCGCTGCATTACTTTCGGATTATTAATAATGACTTACCAATAATAACAGAAATAAGTGATTTTTTGTTATCAAAATCATTTTGGCAAATTTTAATATAATGCAATTTTGGCTATATGTGGGTTATTGTAGAAGATTTATTTATATTTCAACATGTTTTCAAACAATACGTGCAGATTTGAATGAAAATACCAGAAATTCGAATCTGGCATGAGGAAATTGTTTGTTTCGAGAAATATGCGCGACAATAAGCAAAAAATCATTTTAAATGGCTATTTCTACATATCTACTACTGCTTTTATAACTTATTGGTAATGCATTATTCAAGTGCATAAAATCGATCTACAAATAAGTACTTATTATGGTACTTTATTGTATGCTTTGGGGAAGTACTTTCCTCCAATGACATCCCCATGTTAAAATAATGAGAAAAGTGGCTAAATAATAAGTACTTACCATTATCGAACTTTGCTTACTCGACGGATTATTTGGTAATGAGAAATTTTGTTGGGATAATGTCTTTCAAATGTTGGGCGCGGCTACGTCTCAGATGGTCCATCCGTTGAGTCCAACTTTCGATGACTCGTTCGAGTATTTCGACTGGTAACTGGCGAATGACACGCGTGATATTTTGCTCCAAAGCCTGAATCGAGGCGGGTTTGTCCGCTTAAACTTTAGACTTTACATATTCCCACAGGAAAAAGTCTAAAGGCCAAGACAGATAAAATTCGTTAAGTCAATTCTTTGCTTTAATTTCTCGCATGAAAAGCATAATTTTTTTTGGAAACACAGATAGCAAGCTTGGTGCGTGATTCCTTGACCGCGATATTAAAACACTTTCAAATACTTTTTATTTATATTTTTGGATAATTTCAATATTTCCGTTCAAATTTGTTATTTCTGTTTCATTTTTATTCAAAGACAATGTTTTTTGTGAAAAATAATTTTGAAATGTAAACAAAAACATTGTCAAAATACGAAAAAATCAAAAAGTTAAAAGTTGAAGAAATTTTTGCTTTGCATCGGTTTTTTTCTTCAAAGCGTGTTTCTTATCTGTGTACTTTCATATAAGAAAACACATTTAACTTTTTGACACATATGAATGAAGCAAAGAATCGAAAGAAAGAATTCTATATGTGTGGGCCTTAACGGACCGGCCCAAAACGTGAAATTATCTGCTCACCGAAGTGTTCTCTCAATAAATCCATTGATTGATGCGATGTGTGGGAAGTGACGCCGTCTTGTTGAAACCAAGTGTCACCGAGATCACGAGCTTAAATTTCAGGCATTAAATAGTCGGTTATCATGTCACGATAACGGTCGACATTGGCGGTTATGTTCTCACTGGCATCATTTTTGAAGAAATATGGACCGATGATTCCGGTACGTCGGATCGGGAATCGGTCAATGGCAAAAAGATAGCTCTTAACGAGAGCTAAAATATTGCTCATGGGTGTCAAGGTCGTGGGTCGACTGGAAAGAGTATTTTTTTTTGATTAAAAAAAATGGACTTAGGCGAACGATTCTTTTGACAATAAAACCGAATAATTTGTAAACGTTGTTCAGGCGTAAGTCTTTCCATGATTAAATGCCAAACAATACTTAACAAAAATAACATGACAGCATGACACGACTCACACGTGATCTGTCAAAAAAGGGTATTGAAAAAAGTATCTTTACTTAGATTACCCTATACAAATTTATCGATAGTACGAATATCGGTACCGAAAAGGTCTGTTAGACTGCCTAGAAAGGCTGATCCCAGTATGTCCAGTCGTCGTTTACTCAAAGCGGGACAGTCGCATAGCAAGTGCTCAATGCTCTCCACTTCTTCCTCATCTCCACAGCTTCTGCGGAAGTCATTGGAGTCAATGCCCAATCTCTTGGCCCGTCAGAACTGATACTAACGTAGACAATATTTTCCTCTCTAGTGCGAGGAGATATTTTGACCTTCTCAGGTCGTACCTTGGCCAGATGTGTCTAGCTTCGCTGCAGGTGCCGATTTTTGTCCATCTTTCGTTGGACTGCCTCTTGCCTAAGCCAAAGCTTGCAAGTGGATAGTGGCGCACCAGTATATGCATATTCTTCGAGAATTTGTAATGTCGTCCCTTTCAGTTCCCCGGGATATCCATATGCCCAGGCACCCATATGAGGTGTATATTAAACTGCTCAGCCATATCGTTAAGAGATATGCGGCAGCCGAGGGCTGTTTGTGAATTCAGGGATGTGGCCTCCAAAGAATTGATGGCTGGCCAAGTAAATAACAACGCCAGTGTTGGTTACTATGTTGCGACTCAGCCACTTGCCGACTTCCCGTATTGCCATTATTTGTGCTTGATAAACACTGCAGGTTTCTGATAGTCTGTGAGCTATATTAGTAAGCTAAGTTCTTCACAGTGTACGAGGGCTGCTATATATATTTCTGGCCTAATAATGAAACAGGAATATTTATCATCAAAAATGGTTTTATTGTTTTTCAAAGTATTCTCCAACACGATTTATACACTTTTGCATGTGCTCAAACCAATTGTCGAAGCACTTTTTTCACTCCGATTGAGACACCTCCAAAACATGGCTTTTGAACGCTTCAACAGCATCTTCTGGCGACGAAAATCGTTGACCACGCATTTTTTTCTTGATGTGCAGGAACAAAAAGAAATATTGGGTGCCAAGTCAGGGCTGTACGGCGGATGACCCATCAATTCGAAGTTTTGGCCGGTGAAAAGCCGCTGGTTTGAGCCGATGTGTGAGAGCTCGCATTATCATGGTGCACAATGATTCGTCTTCTCTTGTTCGTTTTTCGAATTTCTCCGAAGACTTCAGGAAAACAAATTGTGGTGTACCACTCAGAATTGACCGTCCTACATTGCTCAAGCGGAGCAGTCGCAACATGACCAGTTTTGCCGAAATAACAGGCGACCATTTGCTTCGAAGTGCTTCTTCCACGAACAACTTTCGTTGGATTTGGCTCGTCTTCCAAGACCCACACGGTCGATTGCTGTTTTGTTTCGGGCTCAGACGCATAGATCCAAGATCCGTCAGTTTGCACCAATCGACACGAGCCTTTTTTTGAGCGATTGTCAAATTGTGCAGGATCCAAGGAGAACAAACCATTTTTACGGCCAGGTGTTCATGCAATATCGAATGTATGCTGGTAGAAGAAATGCCCAAGGATGCCTCTATCTCACGGTATGTCACATGACGATCTTGCATTATCAGTTCACGCACGGCATCAATGTTCTCTAGCACAACGGCCGTTTTTGGACCACCTTCGTCTTTGAGCGAGCGTCGGCTAAACCAGTTTTTCACAGTGCTATAGGTGCTTCATCGCCATGATAATCCACGTCGAAAGTTGTGAAAACTGATCGCACGAAATATTCACGAGTTAATTCAATTTTTTTGCCAAATTGATTTTTTCAACAACACAAATGATGGTCGTACGTCAAAACGTTCTGAGTACGTTTATGCTAAAAAATTTCAAACTTTCCAATGGAAATGTCAGATAGCGCCAGGCAACACTTAGTGTTGCCAGGCCAGAAATATATATAGCAACCCTCGTACTCCGAAACCAACCATTTCAGCAAGCATCGAACTATTACCTATTTTAACTATTACCTATATTACCTGGTATTCTTCCAATTTCTCTCGAAGGTGTACACAGGTGGTATATAGTCCACTCGGTCGGTTACCACTACAGGACTACAGTTTGATATCCTCATGTGACCGTAGTTTTTGTACCTCCACATTGATACGCAGTTTAATCTTATTGCCGCTTTGGTTGCAACTTCTCTCGCCACAATATTAATCGGCAGTATATGGAGTAGGGCTTGTAGAGACTCGGTCGCTGCAGTCCTTAAAGCTCCGCTTATGCTCAGGCAGGCTGTTCTCTGAACCTTTGTTAGTAGCTGGGTGATGGTTAGTTTGTCAGTTGCCGTCCACCATACCGCAATGGCGTATAAAAGTTTTGGACGAACTACTGCTATATATATCCAATGAACCATTTTAGGAGAGAGGCCCCACCGCGACCCAACAGCCTTATTGCAGGAATATAAAGCGACGTTGGTCTTCCTTATACGTTCCAATTCGTTAAGTTTAAATAACAGTTTACTGTCTACAATTATTCCTAAAAATTGTGCACTTTCACATGGGGGACATTATTCATCGTAGTAAAGAGAACCAATTCTTTCTAGTTATGCGTCTTCTGTTGATCAGGCTTTGAATTACTCTAATCAAACTTGTGTTAACTTTTAGATGTGACAGTGCCGCAATTACCGCATCTGAGTGATATTGTTAAAAGCACATTCTATGTCAAGAAATGCCACCATGGTGAATTCCTTTAAATGCAGGGACGATTCGATAGTGCTCACAAGTTCGTGCAGGGCTGATTCTGACAGGAGTTTTGTATCCAGGTTGTCCCTAATAAAATAATATAAAAGTCTTTCCAAAAATGTCTATAGTCTAATTGGTCTTAAGCCCTTTGACCTAGGGTGCGATATCTTTCCCGCTTTGGGTATAAATACCACTTTGGTATCACTCCATCGATTCGGGATGTATGAAAGCCTACATAAATTTTCTCCAGCCAGGTGTAATGTACTTTAACATTTTCTGCTGGAGTGATGCCGTCTGGTCCAGGTGACTTGAAGGACTCAAAACGGTTATTAGCCCAGCTTATTTCGGATCTCTCAGTCAACAAGCTAGCGACACTCGCAGTCCTCTCGCACTCTTGTTGGTCCTGCTGATCCTCGGGTTCTGTTAGGGAGCCCCCCGGAAATGTGTGTCGAACAGTACATTTAGCGACTGCTCGCTGTTTTTGGTCCAGTTATTTGCCTCATCCCGTTTATAACACACTGTACAGGTTGAAGAAGATAGTATCTTCTTCAGCTTTGCGGCGTCGGAGACCTTTTCTACTTCGCCACAGAAGGTATACTAAGAGCGCCTTTGCACCTTCCTAAGCTCCTTCTTATAGATCTTGAGTTGCTCTTTACAGGCATTCCAATCATTGTTGAATAGCTTGTTGCAGGTCTTTTTCCTAGGCGTTAGCTCAGAAGTCCACCATTGAGGTTTAGTTTTACCCTTGTACATTGTTTTTGAAAGGCTTCTTCAAGGCAGGGTTACCATACGTCCTCCTTTCGGAGGACATGTCCTCCTTTTTCACAATTGTCCTCCCTCCTTTTTGAAAAATGTGGGATTTGTCCTCCTTTTGTTACAGCTTCAAATGTATTTTTATAGTTCCACCAATCGTGGCGTTGGGTGGACTTTTTCAACAATAATGAACCTCAAGATGAAGTATACATATTTTCAACCACTGAATATTTGCTAGTTTTTTGGCTATACCAGCACAAACGGAAGTGATTAACGCTCAATTGACATATGAAAAGAACCGTCTGCAAATTGAATTTAGAAAAACTGTAATTTGCACTAAATGTTATTTCAGGGACTAGACTGCCCTCCTAAGAAAGAAAGTCACATCTCCATTTAGTAGTATTGAGATATTTAGCTTCTACGTTTTTTAACATTCGCGCCTTCAGTTGTATATTATGGTGGCAGCCGGTTTTAGCAGCTCACATAGACCAACTTAGATTCCTAACCTAAACGTAATAAAGGGTACGCAATCTAACGTTTTTTTTCAACTAGTGCTTATTTCGTGAATGGTAACACTTAGCTCATGTCTGATTTGACAGATAATTAGTACTAACCTTCCGCTGAACGAATATGGTTGTGTATACGCTTGAACAACTGGGAAATATGCCGAAGAAGAAGATGCCGATTTTGCCAAAAAAAAATTATCTTTTCAGATGAAGCTCATTTTGATCTTGGCGGGTATGTAAACAAGCAAAATTGTCGCATTTGGGGCACAGAAAACCCGCACGCATACATTGAAAAGCCGATACACCCAAAACGAGTCTCTGTTTGGTGCGGATTTTGGTCCAGAGCGTAATTGGGCCATTTTTCTTCGAAAATGAGTGGCCGTTACAGTCAATGGCGATCGTTATCGGGCCATGTTGAATGAATTTTTGTTCACAAAAATTGAAGAGGAGGATATTGGCAACATTGGGTCTCAACAGGACGGCGCTACGTGCCACACAGCCGAAGCTACACTCGATGTTTTGCGCCCTGTTTTTGAAGATCGCATTATCAGCCGCAGAGCTGATGTCGTTTGGTCACCTCGGAGCTGCGATTTGACACCGTTGGACTATTATTTGTGGGGTGCCCTCAAAGAAAAGTGTTACGCCGACAAGTCAGAGACAATTGACGCTTTAAAGAACAATATTGGTGAAGCCATTGGTGAAATACAGCTGCACACAATCGATAATGTGCTTAAAAATTGGACCGATCGTGTAGGCTACTGCATGGCCAGCCGAGGCAGCCATTTGAATGAAATTATTTTCCATTATTAACCGGAAGGATTGTACTTTCAAATAAAAAAAGAAATTTGAGAGAATATTCAGTAGTTTTTTTATAGCATTTTCAAAAAAAAAGTTATTTGGCGGACCCTTTAGTAAAAGGCTTAAAATTTATGAAACGTAAAAGCTAAGTATCTCAAAACTACTAAAATGGAGATGCGACTTTTTTTCTTAGGAAAGCAGTACTCCTCTGTAGAATTTTATAAATATTTGTCGGCGGCCGGAAGTTGGACCCCAAGGAAATGCACCCAAATTAAAAATGAAAGTGCGCCCCAAATTTGGGGCCTATTCGTTACAAAAAGTGATTTAGGAAATTACACTCCAATCAAGATAACAGCATAAAATGAAAATTACCCCAAAAAACTAGGAAAATTTCTCTTCGTAAGAGGAGTACATAAAACAGACATATACGAACCCACATTCCAATTGTAACTCTTTTCCTGCGCGGTCGGCCTACTCCTTTTGTTACATTTGCAAAATTTATTGTTAAAATTCGCAATATATATACTATATGTAAAAATTTAGGACTATGGCCCTTATTCAGTGAGTTTGCAATATAATGGTGATCTGAGAATTAGTGGTCGTCCAGTAATGTACGTCCACCCAATAATTTTGTCTGAGTACTTCTTGTCTGTCTATAATTGTAAAGGTTGGCTTATTACCTATGTTACAAATATGTATGTAGGTTGGTAGTTAGAATAAAGTCAAGAAGCGAATCACCCCTATTGTTTATATCCGTACTACCCCTGATAGTATGATGAGCGTTCGTGTCTGCGCCAATAATCAGCTCGAGCTCGTCAGACGTTGTTTCTTCTACTACTTCCCTGCAGAGAGCTGTAGGTACTAAAGCTTCATAAGGGAAGTGACTGAAGACCATCCAATATATGCGATTACCGATCTCCAGACTAGCAGCTGTTTGGTCCTTACCACTTTACCACCAGAGTACAGGTTCTTGGAGTTCCTTCATAGTTGGCCATAAGCAGTTTAAAGTTGGGTGTGCTGATACCGCACACACTTCCTCCTACTACGTAGGGTTCCTGTATCAGAACGATGTCTACTGCACCTGTGGATAGGCGCAGCAATAGAGCCGCTATGGCTGCTTTAGCGTGATGGAAGTTAATCTGTAGAATTCTTACCATCATTGGTAATCGACAGATTAACATCCACCCCGAAAATCCGTATCATCGAGGAGCATGTCCCCGCCAGATGCGTCAAGAGTACGGAGACTCCCCCTCAGCCCCTCAGGGTCAAAGTAGAGCTTTCGTCCTCAGAGAAGAACGTTACAAATCTTCCACACATAGTATTATAGTATAGGACGTGGTGAATTTGCCATGTCCATTTTGGTATCTCCCACACAAAGGATCATTTTGCACCAAAAGTTAAAAATTTAATGATTTTAAATGCATTTTAAATTGACAATAAATTAATTTAAAAAATATTTACGAATATTTTTGTTTATTGTATTGTGTATTATGTATAACATATTTCTTTTCCACTTCAAAGATTTTTCCGCTCATAGAATTTAATGCTATGCACGTTGGAGGATATACATATCGTCATCAGAAACGAGAAAGGGTCCATCATTATATTTGAAAATTTTACAGGAGAAGCAAAAAACTAAATAAAATGAAAAATGTCATTAGAAAAACGGAATTTTCAGGATAAGACCCAAACATAGTGATGCATATATAAATTCACACAAACATGATTTATAACTTCTTTGTGAAAATTACATGAAATAAGAATTTTTAACTATGAAAAAAGAAATAATTCGTTGTTAAGCCCTTTTGAATTTCGTTAATAAATTCCCCATTTTTGATAGTAGGTCGCTAAAAATTTGTCAGGATGTATATTTTGATGCAGAATATCGAAACCCATCAAAAACTGAATTTCCATTTTTCTTGTTGTTACGCCCTTCTTCGTTTCTGATGACGATATAAGATTCGGCCAGATTTATCACCGTTATTGTTTTTTTCTGGCCGTTAGTATAATGTGAAATTCAAATGTTTCTGCTATTTCCAAATCTCAATCAATATTCACAATAATATTAATTCTTATGTTATTGATAAACAAATCTCTAAGATGTAAAAGTTTGATGAGGATAGATCTCCAACTTATTTTCCCTACTTAAAGTGTCAAACAAAACTGTTTTGTACAGATTTCTTTTTCTCCAAAATTGTATTAACTGTTATAACAGCAATGATCATGCTCAATTTAAACATCGTACACCACTCTTCCACAACTTTTTGTATTGAAGAAAGACTTTTCATATTGTCTTTGCCTTTCTGGTGGGGGGAAAGAGGTTCTGAAGGACGAGCAAATCTCTTGTAAAGACTTTTGGCAAACATCAGAGTTTAAAAAAAATCAAAAAGGAAAAAACGCTTAAATAAATACAATAACAAGTGTTAACATATAAATGACAAACATAATGTCAACATCATTTTTTTTTTGCTTCTCTCTTCTTTTGTTTTTTGTCAGTCGATGTGACACAGTTTTTCTCGGGAGTTATTCTAGAAATCTGTTCTCCGACTGTTCATTTTTCCTCGGTTCGATGCCATACGGTTTAGTGCTGTGTTCTGTTCTGCTATGTTATATTCTGTCGCTAGACTTCATCCCACAAAAGTATAAAGAGTTTCCTTTAGTCCTTATGTTGTTCATTTGGAGGATAAACATCCATTCACTCGTTCGTTCGTTCGTTTGTTCGTCTTCAACATTTTCATTTTTATTCCCGTATTTTTTTCTTCGCCCCGGTTTGTTAAACTGTCTTCCGGTTTTTTTGTCCCCGTTTGTCGTTACAGCTTTTTGTGTTTGCTAGTATTGGGGGTGGAGGGTGATTGCTGGGATGAGTTTAAAATTCAAAATCATCTTTAAAAGGGCTTAAATACGACCAGGAATTTCGGTTAAATACCATAAAAATAAATGTTGATGGTATAATAATCGTTTTGGCAATGCTTTGAATAATTTAAGTGGCATTTATACCGTTGTTAAAGAGGGTAATGGTACTCCTTATATTCGAATATTGAGGATTTCAAATGTTTGCTAGAAAAGAATCCAATTCATTTGGTGCTATGTTGCTGAATATAAAGGTGGGGAAGGGGGAGTTTTGTGATACCTTAAATTTATAGAAATCCAGTTTTTCTTAAATTGCTGAGAAGTTTCTTAAGTTTAAAGAAGGACGTTTACGAGTACGGGAGCGTAAGTACAACTTCTTACTTTGAAGAGATATAGATATTTAACCTTACATTTCATAGCATTAGAATAATTGTTATTTTTCATTTACAATAAAAATGCTTCAGTTTAATAAGCCGACTTAAATATAACCGCATTTTTGAATATCTTCTTTTCGAAATGATAGTCCTCGATGAGCACAATAAATCCTATAATTAATGCATGCGCAAATTCGCCAAAGATCAAATTTCGTTTCTGTTTTAATGGATAGATTCTAATGCTAGACATCAAAAATCGTCAAAATATCCCTTCTTAACTTTTAAAGTTTATATTTGTAAATTTTATATCGATATGAAAGTTTTGAAGTTAAAACCTTATATAATTAGCTTAAACTTGTTAAATTATTCATCGATTTTCTTTGAAATGGAGTGATTTAATTCATGACCAATTAGACCAATGCGATAAAATCATAAAAATATAACAATTGTGAATTTTCAATGAGGGTATCGTCTATAAACTTTTTTTTTGCATTTTTTTAAAAAATTGTTTCTGAATAGAGAACATTTCATGAATACATATTCTGTGAAAATATGCGGTGAATCGGAGCGGAAGTAACGAAGATACAGTAGTCTAAGCAACCGCGACTCATACTGGACTCGGTACATTAGAAAAACGTTAAAGCGTTTTTGCCACAACCCATTTTTTCAAAGACGGTGCCCCTCATAACTCAAAAACTACTGAACCGATCGCTTTGAAATTTTTAACACTATTTCTTCACGTAATTTACGAGTTAACGCTGCTGAGTTTTTTTTTTTTGTAAATTTGTTAATTGTTTTATTTAACAATAACCAATTAGTCGATTTTTTCTCGCAAAAATCCCATCTTTCACTTCAAAGTGTTCCCAAAAATTTAAAATTTTAAATGTCGAAAAAGCTCGACAGCGTTACCTGGCTATAATGATTATCTAACTAAATAAATGTATTATACCCTACACCACACTGTGGTACAGGGTATTATAAGTTTGTTTCACGGCAGATGTTTGTAACACCTTAAAATAACACAGCTAGACCCACCTTAAAGTATACCGATCGACTCAGAATCACTGAGTCGATTTAACGATGTCTGTCCGTCCGTCCGTCTGTCCATGTAAAGTTGTTCGTCGACTACAGGTCGCAATTTCACTCCGATCGTTCTGAAATTTTGCAGTTTAGAGTATTTTGCGGCTGTTAAGATCGCTATTGAATTTGGTTGAAATCGGTTCAGATTTAGATATAGCTCCCATATATATCTTTCGTCCGATTTGGCCCTTTAGTCCTATAGAAGCTGTATTTTACATCCGATCGTTTTGAAATTTAGAATGGTAGAGTTTCGTGATCCATGAACCAACATCGCCAAATTTGAAGAAAATCGGTTCAGATTTAGATATAGCTCCCATATATATTTTTCGTCCGATTTGGTCCTTTAGTCCTATAGATGCTGTATTTTACATCCGATCGTTTTGAAATATAGAATGGTAGAGTTTCTTGATCCATGAACCAACATTGCCGAATTTGAAGAAAATCGGTGCAGATTTAGATATAGCTCCCATATATATCTTTCGTCCGATTTGGTCCTTTAGTCCTATAGAAGCTGTATTTTACACCCGATCGTTTTGAAATTTAGAATGGTAGAGTTTCTTGATCCACGAACTCAACGGCTAGACCGATCTAGACAGAATGTACATGTGTCGTATAGTGTACTTGAATTTTCTATATATCAAGTGGGCGTGGCACCGCCCATATAAGCCAAATTTTGAAATTGAGATATCTTACACAATTTGTTAGCGAGAGTGCTGCAGTTTTGTGCGTATGTATCTGGTGGTAGTCTACGTGATTGGTCCAAAAATGGGCGGGATCGGACCAATGGGCGTGGCCCCGCCCGTATAAACCAAATTGTGAAATTGAAATATATATCACAATTGGTTAGCGAGAGTGCTGCAATTTTGTGCATATGTTTCTGGGGGTAGTCTACGTGATGTTTTCAAAAATAGGGCGGAATCGGACCAATGGGCGTGTTCCCGCCCATATATGCGAAATTTTGATATTGAGATATCTTGCACAATTTTTTCGCGAGAATGCTGTAATTTTTATACCCTACACCACACGGTGGTACAGGGTATTATAAGTTGGTTTCACGGCAGATGTTTGTAACACCTTAAAATAACACAGCTAGACCCACCTTAAAGTATACCGATCGACTCAGAATCACTAGCTGAGTCGATTTAACGATGTCTGTCCGTCCGTCCGTCCGTCCGTCCGTCCGTCTGTCCATGTAAAGTTGTTCGTCGACTACAGGTCGCAATTTCACTCCGATCGTTCTGAAATTTTGCAGTTTAGAGTATTTTGCGGCTGTTAAGATCGCTATTGAATTTGGTTGAAATCGGTACAGATTTAGATATAGCTCCCATATATATCTTTCGTCCGATTTGGCCCTTTAGTCCTATAGAAGCTGTATTTTACATCCGATCGTTTTGAAATTTAGAATGGTAGAGTTTCTTGATCAATGAACCAACATTGCCGAATTTGAAGAAAATCGGTGCAGATTTAGATATAGCTCCAATATATATCTTTCGTCCGATTTGGTCCTTTAGTCCTATAGAAGCTGTATTTTACATCCGATCGTTTTGAAATTTAGAATGGTAGAGTTTCTTGATCCATGAACCAACATTGCCAAATTTGAAGAAAATCGGTTAAGGTTTAGTTATAGCTCCCATATATATGTTTCGTCCGATTTGGCCCTTTAGTCCTATAAAAGCTGTATTTTACATCCAATCGTGTTGAAATTTAGAATGGTAGAGTTTCTTGATCCATGAACAAACACTACCGAATTTGAAGAAAATCGGTTAAGATTTAGCTATAGCTCCCATATATATGTTTCATCCGATTTGGCTCTTTAGATCCAATCGTTTTTATACCCTACACCACACCGTGGTACAGGGTATTATTTAAGTATAAAATGTCCCAAAAGTAAATTTATGTAAACAATTTATACATGAATTACAAAATTTATATATCAGAGTTATTCAATATTACGAGAGTGGTGTAGGGTATTATATAGTCGGCACCGCCCGACTTTAGCCTTTCCGTACTGGTTTTTTAATATCAGATGATCCGGTATCGAGTTGTGAGAGGCACCGCAATTCAAAATTTTTTCGAGACGCTTCCGCATAAATGCATAAATGTTGCCATATTTTTATACCCTCTCTTTAGTGTGACGAGGGTATATATCATTTGCTACGAAAAAAAGTGTAACACATCGAAGGAGTGATCTAAGACCCTAAGTATCTTCGGCGGATATTCGTTTTGGGTCATTTTAAGTCGAATGAGCAATGTCCGTCCGTCTGTCTGCTGGCTGGTGCGCACGATAACTCTCGAAAGGAGTAGCCGATTGACTTCAAATTTGGTACGTGGTAATATTTTTTCTATCTTCGGCTAAGTTCGAAGGTGGGCCATATTGGTCCACTCCTTCTAGTACCTCCCCACAAAGGGTTAAAATGTTGTGAAATATTGCATCTGCTATACTACTTATTCGAATTTTCTGAAATTCCACACATAGTATTAGTTTATTAGTCGCTATCAACTCGAGAAAAATGGGCCATGTTGCTGCGCCCCTTTTGGTACCTCCCACATAAGTGCACCATTTGTATCAACAGTTAACAGCTTATAACATTAATAGAAGTGTATAAAAATACTTGAAATTTTGTACAGTGTAATGCTTTTATAGTGCTTAAAGGCCAGTGAAAAATGGCTGTTACTGTCACGTCCCTTTTTGTGCCTCCCACACAAAGGTACCATTTTGCACCAAAAGTTAAGAGCTTACAGCGTGAGTACCAATGCACGAAAATGCAGCAACATTTTGCACAGGGTAACACTTTTGAAGTGCCCATAGCCCTGTAAAAAATGGGCGTCATCACCACGCCCCTTTTTGTACATCCCACACAAAATGGACAAATCATACCAAAATTTAATATCTGATAACGTTAATACCACTGCAAATAAATGCTTATAATTCGGCACAGAGCAATGTATTTAAAGTATCTACTATTCAGCAAAAATAGGTGCATTTGTTAAAAACCTTCTGGTACCTCCCACACAAATTGACAGAATAATTCGTTTAATATTCTATATTACATTACTCACAAAGTGAAGGTATACCTTAATCGGTTTACCCGACTGAAACTTTCTTACTTGTTTAATATTTTCTTTATGAAACTTTGAAAGTTATACTTTAATGTACCATTTGTTTCAATCAAAAAATTTTAACCATTTCGTCATAAAAATGTGCCTTTTTTGGACGAATTAACCGTGGCTCTTAAAAGATAATAAAGGACTAAAATTTGCAAGGCCATTTTTGCAACATTTTAGTTCCACTTTCTAAAAACAAAACTAGTTTTAGATAGCCCAAAATGTGCTCTTTAATTTGACACTCATATCAACTTACTAAGACTTTCAGAAAAATTACAAAAAATTGTTGAATAATAATAAGATATTCTTAAAAAATGTCGTGTCATCTTAAATGCGAACTCGACCAGAAAATAAAAATCTGAGTATGCAGTTAAGTTTTTTTCTTTCTGGAAATGTCTATACCATGACAAATAATTTTTGTTCAATTTTGTAGCATGGTATTATAGTTAACAATTTTGGTTCGAAATATATTTTTTTCAATTCAAACATATCAAAAATTGAGATTTTCCCCTGTTTGACATAAATGTCAAAAAAACACCCTCTTCAGTCCTTAAGAACCGAATACGTTTGCAGACTTACTAAATTAGCTATAACTTTTTAAATTATTCATCAATTATCTTGGGAACTTTACCATAATATAATAATAAAACTATAATAATTATGAATTTTCGATGTTTTTAGCTGGTTTTAGTTAAAAAAAATATTTCAATTTTCTAAAAAATTTGACTTTTTGCATTATCTTCTAAAATATCTTTGACGCCGCTTATGGGATGAAAAAGAGATATAAAAGAGGATGAAGGTTAATTAATTTAGGATTACTTAAAGGTTTCTAGACCAATTACCATAAATGGTTCTTCAGTTATGTTAAACTATGTGGTAGAACCTCTATCTTTTTTAGAGGTTTATCTTTATTTTGATAGATAAACAAATCCCATTACACTAATAAACCTCAAAGCTCTTGATGGTAATGACCTAAGCTTTCGTTTCAGCATAAAAAATCATAAAAAAATAAATAAAAACATGGGTTTCTGACAAAAATTTAAAAAAAAGTTTTAATTTCGCGAAAAAATCAGCAAAAAATATTTTCCTTTTTCTTTTATTTATACCCTCACTTTAGTGTGACGAGGGTATATATCATTTGCTACGGAAAAAAGTGTAACACATCGAAGGAGTGATCTAAGACCCTAAGTATGTTCGGAGGAAATCCGTTTTGGGTCATTTTAAGTCGAATGAGCAATGTCCGTCCGTCTGTCTGTCTGTCTGTCTGTCTGTCTGTGTGTCTGCTGGCTGGTGCGCACGATAACTCTCGAAAGGAGTTACCGATTGACTTCAAATTTGGTATGTGGTAATATTTTGATCTATCTCCGGATGAGTTCGAAGATGGGCCATATTGGTCTACTCCTTCTGGTACCTCCCACACAAAGGGTTAAAATTTAGTGAAATATTGATTCTTTAATAACTTATATACTACTTACTCGAATCTTTTGAAATTCTGCACATAATACTAGTATATTAGTCGCTATTAACTCGAGAAAAATGGGTGAAGTTGGCATGCCCCTTTTGGTACCTCCCACACAAATGGACCATTTTGCATCAAAATTTAACTGCTTATAACTTTAACACAAGTGCATAAAAATGCTTGAAATTTTCTACAGTATAATGTTTTTGTAGCGCCTATAGTCCGGTAAAAAGTGGGCATTATTGTACAGCCCCTTTTGGTACCTCCCACACAAATGGACCATTTCGTACCAAAAGTAAACGGCTTGTAACTTTAATACCAGTGCATACAAATACTTGAAATTTTGTACAGTGTAATGCTGTTATAGTGCCTATAGTCCTGTAAAAAGTGGGCGTTATCACCCCGCCCCTTTTTGTACCTCCCACACAAAATGACCAAATCATACCAAAATTACATAGCTCGTAACTTTAATATACCAGTGCACATAAACGCTTATAGTTCAGCACAATGCAATGTATTTACCGAAAAATACGTGTTTTTGGAAAATGTTATATATTACATTACTCACAAAGTGAGGGTATACCTTAGTCGGTTTACCCGGCTGAAACTTTCTTACTTGTTTTTTTAAGAGATCGAAGAAAAGCTATAGAAAATACTTTGTGCAAACTTTTCTAAATACGATATGTAATTAATTATACCCAGCAAAAACTTTGTAAGTACATGTCATTACCAATTGCATTACCAGGTAATGTCATATTATTACCCTCTGCATTACATGTAGTCAACAAATAATGACTTACTTATACAGGGTGGCTGATATGTAATGCAACAAAGTAAAGCGCTATATATTTTTTTTAAATTGTATTGCTCAAAAGCAAAAAATGTCGGAAATAACATAAAATTTTAGAAACAGTTTAGATTTGTTCGAATTGACCACCTTTGGCACGAATTATGGCCTTCACACGCTGCACGAAAGTGGCTCTGCGGTATTTTGGCCCATTCCAGGCGAAGCGCCGTCTTGAGATGATCGATACTTTGGTATTTTTTAGTGCGAACCTTACTCTCTAAAATGCCATAGGCGCAAAAGTCCAACGGATTGAGATCCGGAGTTCTTGGTGGCCATTGTGCGGTAGAAATGAAGCGAGGAACCTCCTTTTTAAGCTATTCTTGGTTGACGCGTGCTGAGTCCTGTTGGAATGTCCATGGTCTGCGGCCGAAATGTTTGTCTGCCCAGGGCTTCAATACTGTCTTTGCGACCATCAGCCGTTACGGCGGCCCACACCATTACCATCGGTGGCGCTTGAGTTATGGTGGCCAATCAAAGGTGTAAATTTTCAGCTGACCTCTTTGGCAAGTAAACCCGATCATTTTGTTTGTTCACAAACTGCTCAATTTGGAATGGCTTCTCATCGGAGAAAACCAAATTCGGTAACTGGTCACTTTCGTGCAAGCGAAGCCACTCCTTGGCTCTTTCCAGTCTAACTTTTTTTGTGCATCGGTGAGCTCTTGCACTTTTTGGAACTTCAATGGCTTTAGTCCAAGCTCATTTTTTAATATGTATTGTATCCGTTCTCGCGATATGTTCAGCTCACGAGCAATTTTTCTACCACTGCGGCGTGGATTTCGATCAAATCTGGCCTTCACTTTTCGGATCATTTCTGGTGTTGTTACCGTTTTTTTTCGTCCTCTTTTTGGACGCGATGCAACACAGCCATTATCACGTTAACGAGCAATGGTACGAGAAACAAAAGATTTATTCACATTTAAATGCTGGAGGTCTCTAACGATAGCCACTTGTGTTTTTCCACCCAAATATAAAGCAATCACACTATCACGCTTGAATTCCATCACGAATAACTTTTTTTCGGAATCCAAAGATCAAAATGCTTTGTAAGCTTGTAAACAATAAAATGAACTGTCACTGAAATAAATCTGTCAGCTATCAGACTAGCGGTTTAGAAATGATAGCAACCTGAAGTTGGTTGCAATACATATCAGCCACCCTGTATTAACATAAATAAGTACTTACATATTTGTAGTTACTTTAAGTCGAGTATCATATTAATCGGTAAAATGTGAGACAACACCAATTTTAATTAAAGAACCGTTGATTCAATTTAGAAACTTAGTAACATTTAGAGTAAAAAAATCTCATCATATTTAATTATATATTAACACATATGAAAATCATTATTGGTAAGGTGTTATTTAACCCCTTATTAAAATGACAATAGCATCTACTTATATGTGGGATATTCGTAAGCGTGGGGTAAGTAGCAATTTGTTAACTCTTTATATGCTTCCATAGAAGTACTTTCCTCAGTCAGTCTTCTGTCGGAACTTGGAAAAGTTCTCGTGAGAATAATAGTGTCACTTCTGAAGCAGTGCATCGATGAGAGCGCCTCTGAGCGACTGCAGTTTGCATTTAAGCCTAACCAGTCTACCGAGGATGCTTTCATGGGATGTTAGTCGTAGGGTTAGAAGTTAGTTCTGGTGGTGATATCATCTGGTATAGGAGTGAGGTGAAATACCTTGGTATTACCATGGGAGAGAAGATGAACTTCCTTCCTCATTTAAGTGTAGTCAGAGCCAAATTGACCGAGATTGTGGGGAGAGTCTAATGCATGCTTAGGAAAGACTTTTTGTTGTCGTTCATTGAGGTGTTCGTGTTTATTGTCGTTTTATGTGGGTCACTAAATTTCAGTGACTATGTCTTGGTCTGGAGCGGCGTCCGATAGTGAGTCCGTGAGGATGACTGTGTTAATTGTTGTCTTTATATGTTGTTCACTAAATGTTTATTGTTGTCCTTTTACATTTTTACAAATTTTGAACATAGGCCACCAGTCCCGGACCTTTTTAAAAGACAAACTGGTAGTAGTTTCGCCTACGAAGTCTGACCGGAGACTATAATCCGGTACCACGGGAGCCAGAAGCCCCTGGAAAATCGGTCCCAGCCTGGCTGTTGGTGTGGACCCTTGGGGAGCATTTTCGTGCGCCATTTTTTTAATTTTTAACAAAATTATACGAATTTTTTGAAAATAAAGCCCTTAGAGTAATGACGTGAGTGTAAAATATCCGTGATCCCTGATATAATTATCGAGTTATAGGACGTTATAGTTTTAAAAAAATACGTTTTTTTTCAAACTTTATCGTCCGATAAAGTTTGCCAAGGGACTGACATTTGAGCACTTTGGTAGACAATTTTTTCATAAAATTTAATTTTTCCAAAAAATATTTTAGTGACCGCAAAGGACCCATAAAGCTTTGTAACAAAGTAAATGCCAAAGTGGGATATAATTTATTTTTCCTAATTTAAATACACAAAGACAACAAATTATTCGGTAATGTCGAAGTCACCCATAAAAATACTCACATTTTTTACACAGTGTAAAGTCTTTAAAATTCGAGCAGTACTGTTAAAATGTGACAATTTTGCCCAGTGCAAGACATTGCATTTTTAATTTTTAAATATTTCAAATTATAGTCGGTCAGAAAGTACTGGTCATTCGATATGCATTATACAGCAATTCCCTAAAAATTTAAAAACAACCTGTTTTGAATTTGCATATACTGGAGTGGAGGTAACGATACATATTCCGAATATTAAATTGTTGCCCCGTATACTGACCTTGTAAAATTTAAAAACAATAAAATAAAAATTCTCATATCACAGTTGGCTACACAAAAATCCTGAAACATATTCACTCTTCCATTCATTTGTTCATTTAATCGTATTATGATAACTCTTATATCGCTTATTTTCTTGTGAATTATTAAAATGTTGTTTCATAAACAATTCCATTAAAAATGCATAGAAAACTATTTCAATTTAATACAGAATTTTGCAGTTTATTAATATCAAAGAATTTATACTTAATTATAGAAATATAGGGGAAAAAACACACAAACAAAACAAAAAAGAAAATAACTTAAAATTTGCAAAATACATATTTTTAAAATGAAGTCTCGCAAAAAAAAGAAAAGAGCTTTGCCATAATAAACCTTTGCCAATGAACATAGAACAAAACACTGCTTTTGTTGGTTCACAGTTTGGTTAGTGGAGCAGGGAGGTGGGACACAGGAGAAGCGGCTGGTCAAACTGAAACCCAATGAAATTTGGATTTAAGCCATACCACCACAACACTAAAGAATGCGCCATTAAATGCATAACAACAAATGCAACAAAAGCGGCAAACAACAAAAATACAAAACGCAGAAACATTTTAAAGAATCGTAATATGCAAACAAAATACCACAAGTATGAGCTCAGAGCTATTCGATCAGGGAAGGGAAACAATGGGCCATAAGAAATTTCTAAAGACTAGTTTGCAAGTAAAAACAGGAAAACGCAATAGCATCGATCTCGCCAAATCGAATCTGCCCTCCAACCTATAACAATAAAACTGATATATGTATCTGGAATGAATATACTTTAATATGGTAAAAAAGCTTTGATGGACAACCTATTTATCAGCTGATAGTTGCTTTTATCTTGATTGCCATTTCTTGGTTTGTCATTTTCTCATGGATACTCTAAAAAATATTGACCTCAAATTAAAAAAAAATTTGCCCTTAAATCATAGATTTAATCTGTCTTTGTTTGAAGAACAAATTTCTTTAAATTTAAGAAAATTAACTAGATTTCAAAGAAATGTTCATTCGTTTCCCTACTTCTATGATAAGATGTCTACACTATTTCATATTGTTTTAAACGTTACGTCATAATATTAAACAAATCATCGTATAAATAATCATAATAATCATCGAAAAAATCATCGTATTTTCGTTTGTTTTTATTTCGGTCTTTAAATCTTTACCGATTTGTCACTAGTTCTATTACGTATTATAGAATGCAAAGTTTTTTAAAAAACTTTGCGTATTTTAAAAAATTTTGCACTCTATAATACATAATAGAGGCAAAGATGGTCTAGAGCCAGGAGAATATCCTAGTGACAAATCAATAAAAAAAGCATAGATTGTAGTGCAACTGTCATTAACACAAGTATACATTTTAATAGTTTGTAAGATTTTTTCCTTAAATTTGTAGAAATTCTCATGACATGTTTTTAAAGACAATATACCCTTAATTTTCAGTCCTTTTTTGGTATCGTTAAATTAAGGATTAGTTGTCCTTTAAATTAAGAGATTGTTTTTATCTGCGAGAGGACAATTTATACTCTTTTTGGTCGCAAAATTGAGAATAATAGCGAGAGTCACAGTGAAGTTTGTTTGGAATTTTTTGGAATCATTTCTTGTGAAGCGGTGGTAGACGAATGTTGTGAGCGCTTGTGCGAGTGGACATTTTAAATTCTGCATTAATAACAACAATTTCGACGGCTGTTTTTCGGCAGTGTTTGTCTGGAAGCATCGATTGTCTGCTCTTACGATGATGAGACTAACAAGTATGAAAGTTTAGTCGGGTAAACCGAACTGTGAATCCCCTCACCTGGAGTCCCAAAAAAATATTCGTAAATTTATTTATTTTTTTGTTTTAATTAAATTATTATGAATTCAAATTGCATTTAATAACTTTAAAGTATGTACTGGTATTAAAGTTAAAAGCTATTTACTTTTGGTATAAAATGGTCCATTTGTGTGTGAGGTACCAAAAGGGGAGGTACCAATAACGCCAATAACGGTCATTTTTCTCTGCACTCTAGATACTATAAAAGCATTACACTGTACAAAATTTCAAGTATTTATATGCACCCGTATTAAAGTTATAAGATGTAGCTTTTAGTGTAAAATGGTTCATTTGTGTGGGAGGTACGAAAAGGGGTGTGCCAATAACGGCCACTTTCCTCTAGACTCTAAGTACTATAAAAGCATTACACTGTAAGAAATTTCAAGTATTTGTATGAACTGGTATTAGTGTTATAATCTGTTAAAAATTTGGTACAAAAAGGTCCATTTGTGTGTGAGGTACCAAAAGGGGAGGTACCAATAACGCCAATTTTTCTCTGGACTCTAGGTACTATAAAAGCATTATACTGTACAAAATTTCAAGTATTTGTATGCAATGGTATTAAAGATATAAACAGTTAACTTTTTGTGTTAAATGGTCCATTTGTGTGGGAGGTACAAAAAAGGGAGGCACCACTTCGCTCATTATTCTTGACGCGTTAGCGACAAACAAACTAATACTATGTGTGCAATTTCAGAAGATTCGAGTAAGTAGTATAGAAGGTATTAAAGAATCAATATTTCACTAAAAGTTAACCCTTTGTGGGGGAGGTACTAGAAGGAGTGGACCAATATGGCCCATATTCCATCTTAGCCGGAGATAGAGATAAATATTACCGCATACCAAATTTGAAGTCAAGCGGTTACTCCTTTCGAGAG
This sequence comes from Eudasyphora cyanicolor, assembly GCA_963930755.1. Classification (NCBI taxonomy): domain Eukaryota; kingdom Metazoa; phylum Arthropoda; class Insecta; order Diptera; family Muscidae; genus Eudasyphora; species Eudasyphora cyanicolor. The sequence goes on from OZ005736.1 coordinate 120,494,077, forward strand.
TTATCGTGCGCACCATCCATCAGACAGACGGACGGACGGACATTGCTCAAAAGACTTAGAATTACCCAATTTAGGGTCTTAGGTCACTACTTCGATGTGTTACACTTTTGGTTCGTAGCAAATGATATATACCCTCCTCTCTAAGGTGAGGGGATAAAAAGGGGTAGATTAAAAAATGTGAGTGTGTGCGCTGTAGTTTTTAAATTATTTAAATTTACATTATAGTATTTTTTGTATAAGCTGGTGTGTAATTTTGCTAAATAAGGAGCTATATTTACATCCTTGGTGCTTTACAACCCCCTCAAAATGTTCGTAGAATATTTTAAGCCTTAAATATCCTTTTTGAAAAGACTTTTTTTGATTTTTTAGAAAAAAGGGCCAACTTGGCTAGAGGGTTAAGGGGAGCTAGAGGGTTAAGATCTTCCACAAAAATAATCCTCATAAAATTCCACTATGTATTTTTGACAATAAGAAATCTCTCAGACATTAACTTGAAGCATTTTTTCAGGTAGTAACGCTTCCTTCGACCAAAAAATTAAAATGTTAATTTAAATTAACATTTTAATTTTAACAATTTTATTTCAAAACCAGTAAGGAAAGGCAGAAAGTCGTGCGGGGCCGACTATATAATACCCTACACCTCCCTTACAATGCGATAAAGGTCATTGCGAAAATAATTTGGAATAATTGGTAAGTAGGCAGGAACATATAATCTGATTCTGAGCCGATAATCGCTAAATTAAGCAATATTCGTTCCTAAATTGAGAAACACCTTTCCGGAAAATATTAATGATCGAAAGTAAAGTACAACTTATATAGCGCGTTGATACCAAATCAGGAGGAACATATATATGGAGGTTATATATAAATCTGAACCGATTTTCCCTGAATACTCATTCATGTAAAAATACCTCTTTCTGTAGAATTTCGTACTGATCGGATATAAAATACAGTCTCTACAGCTCTTACATATCAAATCGGGGGTAACATATATATGTGGGCTACATTTAAATCTCAACCGATTTCCCACAAATTTGGCAGTATTAATTCATGTAATAAGAAACCTCTTTCTGCCGAATTTCGTACCGATCGGATTAAAAATACACTTTTTACAGCGCTTACATGTAAAATGGGGGGTAACATATATATGGGGGCTATATCTAAATCTGAACCGATTTTCTCCGAATTTAGCAGTATTCCTTCATGTAATAAGAAACCTCTTTCCGCCGAATTTTACACTGATCGGTTATAAAATAAATTTTTTACGGCGCTTACATGTGAAATCGGGGGTAACGTATATATGGGGGCTATATTTAAATCTAAACCGATTTCTTCCAAATTTAACAGTGTTCATTCATATAGTAAGAGACCTCTTTCTGCTGAATTTCATACTGATCGGATATAAAATAAAGTTTTTACAGCGCTTACATTTCAAATCGGGGCTAACATATATATGGGGGCTATATCCAAATCTGAACCGATTTTAACCAAATTAAATAGAGATCGTCCTTGGGCAAAAAAAAGATATGTGTAAAGTTTCGTCAATATCGGGCCATAATTGCGACCTGTACTTTGATTACAAGAATACATCTACAGACAGACGGACATAGCTAAATCGACTCAGAAAGTGATTACAAGTCAATCGCCTTTTGGGTATTACAAACAAATGCACAAAGTCATAATACCCTGTACCACGGTGTTGTGTAGGGTATAATAAAATGTTAAATTGTTAATTTAATTTGTATGGGGAGCTAAGCACTTTTAAGCATTATTAGTTCCCGATGAAGTTTGGTGCTTGTGTTCCTGTCTTAATCGGATATGATGTTGCCAGATTGGGCATCCTATATTGGCACCTCTTTTTATGAGAGATTGTTGTCAATTATTGTGAATTAATGGGAAGAACAAAAACAAAAATGGAAAAATTATTTTAATATTTGCAAAAATAGTGTAAACAATTTAACATAGAATAGAAAATGTATGTTTTATAAATACATTTCACGAATTTTTTGTCTGTTTCACACTATTCTTTCTTCGCAACTCATGACACCATTGTTACCAGATAGTGCACGCTGAAAAAAAACGCTTCTGTAGTATATTGCCCCAAACATATTCAGCTTGAAACATTTATATGTTTATGGTACACTCTAAACATATAATATTTGATACACACCAAAATTATATATTTGGGAAGATGTTGTTCTAAACAAATCTTTGTTTACATCCCAATATATTTTTACTTGGGACCATTATTTTCGAAACAAATACTTATTTGCATTTAAGTATTCAGAAAATACCAAAGTTATGTTAAAATGTTCAGTAATCCAATGTTAATTTTTTATAAATTGTTAATGTTTGTAAAATAATTATTGAAATCGTATAATCTTGGATCACTATAAATTACTTAGAGGATTGACAACTAATGATTGCTTAGAATACTCAGAAATTTAAATTATTGATTAAGAACAGAAGCTAATGCTGGGAGGTACAACTCGGAACCAAGGAAAAATTAAATCTGAAATTCGAAAAAGTCAACAAAAGTTTTGAAATTTTTTTTTAAATAAAATATATTTGAAGAAGTTCCTAAACAATAATTTATATTGGTATTTAAAAACATATTTTATTTATGAATTTTAGTTTGCAAATATATTTTGTTGTAATATATTAATACTAGCTGGACCCGGTCCACTTCGTTGCCTCAGACTTCAGATTTCCGATCCCGTTAATTTTTGGACTAATTACGTAGACTGACACCAAATATATATGCACATAATTACATTGATCTCTCTAACAAATTGCTCAAGATATATCAAACACAAAATTTAATTGGCTTATATGGGCGGGGCCACTCCCATTTGTCCGACCCCGCCCATTTTTGGACCAAGCACGTAGACTACCACCTAATATATATGCACAAAATTAGAGTAATCTCGCTAATAATTTGTGCGAGTTATGCCAATTTCAAAATTGGGTTTATATTGGCGGGGCCACGCCGATTGGTCCAATCCCGCCCATTTTTGCACCAATCAAGTAGACTACCACCTAATACATATGCAAAAATTACAGCACTCTCGCTAACAAATTGTGCAAAATATGTCAATTTAAAATCTTTGTTTATATGGGCGGGGCCACGCCCATTCGTCCAATTCCGCCTATATTTGGACAAATCACGAAGACTACCATCAGATACATGGCACAAAATTACAGCACTCTCGCTAACAAATTGTATAAGATATCTCTATTTCAAAATTGGGTTTATATTGGAGGGGCCACGCCGATTGGTCCAATCCCGCCCATTTTTGCACCAATCAAGTAGACTACCACCTAATACATATACACAAAATTCCAGCTCTCTCGCTAACAAATTGTGCAAGTATCTCAATTTCAAAATTAGGCTTATATGGGCGGGGCGTGGCACCGGTCCAATCCCGCCCATTTTTGGACAAATCACGAAGACTACCACCAAATACATATACACAAAATTCCAGCTCTCTTGCTAACAAGTTGTGGAAGATATCTCAATTTCAAAATTAGGCTTATATGGGTGGTGCCACGCCCATTGGTCCTATCCCGCCCATTTTTGGACGAATCACGTAGACTGCGACAAGACACATATGTACAACATTACAGCACTCTAGCTAAAAAATTGTGCAAGATATATCAATTTCAAAATTTGGCTTATATGGGCGGGGCCACGACCATTCGTCTGATTCCGCCCATTTTTGGACCAATCACGTAGGTCGCCAACAGATATATTTACCCAAAATTACAGCTCTCTCGCTAACAAATTGTGCAAGATATCTCAAATTCAAAACTTGGCTTATATGGGCGGGGAAACGCCCATTGGTCCGATCCCGCCCATTTTTGAACCAATCACGTAGAGTGCCACCAAATACATATACACAAAATTACAGCTCTCTCGCTAACAAATTGTGCCAGATATCTCGATTTCAAAATGTGGCTTAAAGGGGCGGGTCCACGCCCATTAGTCCGACCCCGTCCATTTTTGGACCAATCACGTAGACTGCCTCCAGATATATATATACAAATTTCTAGTTCTCTTACTAACAAATTGTGCATGATATCTCAAATTCAAAATTTGGCTTATATGGGCGGGGCCACGCCCATTGGTCCGATCCCGCCCATTTTTGGACCAATCACGTAGGTCGCCAGTAGATATATATACACAAAATTACAGCTCTCTTGCTAACAAATTGTGCAATATATCTCGATTTCAAAATTTAGCTTAAAGGGGCGCGGCCACGCGCATTAGTCTGACCCCGCCAATTTTTGGACCAATCACGTAGCCTGCCTCCAGATAATATATATACAAAATTCCAGTTCACTCGCTAACAAATTTTGCAAGCTATCTCGATTTCAAAATTTGACTTAAAGGGGCGGGGCCACGCCCATTAGTCTAACCCCGCCTATTTTTGGACCAATCACGTAGGTCGCTAACAGATATATATAAACAAAATTACAGTTCTCTTTCTAACAAATTGTGCAAGATATCTAGATTTCTGAGCGCCCCAGTAGGCGAGTTGGTAGCGTACTCGCCTATGAGTTTGGGGGTCGTGGGTTCGATTCCCACCAGAGGCTCTGGTCTGTCGCTGCAAACATTTAGCCATATGGTCTTTGTTACCCGGCCTTTCCCTGGACCTTTAAATTAGAATATAAATTTACTTTGTATTGTAATTCATATAAATAAATAAATAAATAAATAAATAAATAAATAAATAAATAAATAAATAAATAAATAAATAAATAAATAAATAAATAAATAAATAAATAAATAAATAAATAAATAAATAAATAAATAAATAAATAAATAAATAAATAAATAAATAAATAAATAAATAAATAAATAAATAAATAAATAAATAAATAAATAAATAAATAAATAAATAAATAAATAAATAAATAAATAAATAAATAAATAAATAAATAAATAAATAAATAAATAAATAAATAAATAAATAAATAAATAAATAAATAAATAAATAAATAAATAAATAAATAAATAAATAAATAAATAAATAAATAAATAAATAAATAAATAAATAAATAAATAAATAAATAAATAAATAAATAAATAAATAAATAAATAAATAAATAAATAAATAAATAAATAAATAAATAAATAAATAAATAAATAAATAAATAAATAAATAAATAAATAAATAAATAAATAAATAAATAAAATAAAAATCTCGATTTCAAAATTTGGCTTAAAGGGGCGGAGCCACGCCCATTGGTCCTATCCCGCCCATTTTTGGACCAATCACGTAGACTGCCACCAGATACATACATATGTACAAAATTGCAGCACTCTCGCTAACAAATTGTGCAAGATATCTCAATTTTAAAATTTGTCTTATGTGGGCGGGCCACGCCCACTTGATATATCGAAAATTCAAATACCCTATTTTCACCACGCTTCACACATGTACATTCTGTGAAAATTTCAAGAAGATCGGTTCAGCCGTTTAGACGTCTATACGGTACAAACAAACCAACAAACAAACAAACACACATTCTTCTTTATATATATAGATAGAAGATAGATATGCGTTCCAAATATATTTTGTTGATTTTCAAATAAAATTTATTTGCTAGGAAATATAGAATATTTACAAATTTGTTTTCCAAACATATTTTCTTTCGATTCAAACATATCAAAAAAGGCTATTTTTCCCCGTGTGGAATTCCGCCACTTACTGCTTATGCGCCTGTTAGTGGAAGTCAGTTGTTTTCGTTGCAAAGTGCTAAACTAAAATCGCTAGCTTGTAAAGAAAATATGCCTACTGTAAAAAACTCAGACCATAAATTTATTCTGCAAAAATTATCTACTCAACATGACATTTTAAAATTATAGGGTCGCTACTCTGTTCCAAAAATGTTGTTGGACAGTGTTATTGTCGGATAATATAGACAACAACTGGTGTATTCACATGAACTGGTGTTTATACATAAATCTATTTACGGATTATAATAACATACATAAAATATTTTTTCATGTAACATTGTTTTGATTTTTCCCATATATGGGTAAATCCGAAAAACTGTATACCAAAAATGTAAAAAAAATGCCAGGTATGTAATGAAATCATTATTTTGCGGTCCATTCTAATAATCTCGCCATTGAACTGAAACGTTCAGTAGCTTCCATAAAATATAAATTATAATATTATATGAAAATTTCGGCAGAATATTGTCTTTGTTGAAATTAATATTGCTGTGCAACGTCCGCAACAGACGAATTTCTAGTTTTTGGATGAACCATGAGGTGTTTTAATATCCGTACATATTCCTCTTTCTACAATGTATTTCGATTTTTCCTTTTACTATGCAAACTTAACTAAAAAAATATGCAAATTCATGATAACCTGAAAATCTACTTCCATTTTTTGTTAAGTCCGCAACGGATATTTAAAAAAAATGTTAAATGTCATTTCAAAGAACTCTAAAATTTGTTGCTGAAGGTTATATTGCTGATTTGTTGCTGAAGGTTATATGAAAATATTGCGTTCAGAACGGCAACAGGATGAATATTAGTAAAACAAAATGAATGTAACGTCCGCAAACCAGGATTTTCCTATATGACCTATTGGAAGGAAAATATTTTGTAAAATGAGTGCTCCGAACTTGGTATAGAACTAACATGCCGCGGAAATGTTAACATAGTATTACTAGCTTTAACCCGGTGCACGCAAAGAAAAAATTAGTTACTCCCAAACGAAAAATTAGACAAACGAATTTCGTTTGTGGTGTATGTTTGTCGCAAACGATTTATTTTTATCCCAAAACCCAAAGAAACGTTTATAGCAAACGGTTGGTGTACTTATCGTAAATGATTTATATTTATTACAAACCCTGTGAAACATTTGGTGCAAACGGTTATTGTGTTTGTCACAAGCAATGCCTGTTTATCCCAAACCCTGTAAAACGTTTGTTGCAAACGATCATTGCGTTTGTCACAAGCAATGTCAGTTTAACAATAAATGAGAAAACGATTGTCGCAAAAGAATAATTTGATTAAATTATGATATTTAATATGTTTTATAAAATTATGTTTATAATCAAAAATGTCACAATTTTTAGTAAAATGTACCCGGGAGCTCCCCGACAAACACCTCTGCTATTATTTGGCTGATATTCTCTAATTCAGTTGTAGACAAACTGTAAATAAGAAAGCATGTATGTTAGAACATATTACAAATGTAGTAGTCCATTGTATGGATCAAAGCGAGATGTTATCTTACCATATATCAAACTTTTTAGTCAAAAGTGAGTTTTATAGGTCAATATTCTGACCCAAATGATGACAATTCAAAAGTTTCCACGTCCATGAATAGAATACTAAACTACACCGGAAAATAACATGAAAAACTTCGGATGAAAAATCGTGTTGCATAGTGTCAGTAAACAAAGATTTACTGTTTAGTGTTGAAAATATCAGCAGTTTCCAGAAGTATTCAGTTGTATTGTGCCTGAATAAATTTATTTCACAATAATGGTAACATTAGCAGCTTCAGTGATGATTGATTGTTAATGATTTTAATTTGCTTATTCACGTGTGGAAAAATAACCAGTTAATCGTTAAAAAAAGCAATAGATGGTATCAGTTTCTGTTAAAATCTATTGTTTTTGTTATTCCGGTTTTCCACAAAATATTCAATATTTTCATGCAGTGCTCGATCCATTTTTTTTTTGCTATTAACAATTTGGTTATTTTCCCACATGTCTTTACTTCATTTACCATTTACCTATTACATTAAGTTGGAGTCCGCAGTCTATTTGCGAGATATAGCACCTCCGATAATTTAGATTCTTTGGTTTAATTAATTCTTTGAATGAAATCATTTTGAGTTCACTGATAAAAATATTTTTAATTTTGCCACACACGCGCACAATTACCGAACACCATAAGCGACAGTACAAAACTAAAGGCCCACCAACATACGACTCTACGCATGCTGAGTACGATTGCAAATGTTATGAAATTGTATAACAGTGCGGAGGGAGGGATGCAGGTAAATAAATTTCCACCACCGTCTGTTAATAAAGCAACGCGGACAAACATTTATGCAACGTTGCAACATTTATTTTTGTGTTTTGTACACACACATGTCCATCTTTTTGCAGAAACGTTGCCACGTCGCTTTTTGTGCTGTATACACATACATCTGCATCTTTTGAGTTCTGTACACATACATCTGCACATATTATTCCCTCATATAAATGTTAAAAAAGTTATAAAACCGCACTCTCACAAAATGAAAACAAGTTTATCTCTTTGTTCTCTCAACTCTCTTTAATATATTCAATCATGTTTAAATACAATATGGTCCCGTAAACGTTTTTCATTTACCATAAAAGTAAATTACGAAAATTTTGGAATGAAAGAATGTTCGTTTACAGCAAGAGAAACTACGTCTACGAAAAGCTTTTGCTTTCACCGCAAACATTTCAACCGTTAGGGGAAAAGTAGAGCGTTCGAGACAAAGAAAAATGTTTGCTATAAACGGAGCACAAAGGTTTTTTTTTCTTTGCGTGTGCGCGTCGCAGTCCCATCATTTATTTAATTTCTTATTAGGGTACTGTAGAATAGTTATACTTCTTTCTTTCAAAAAACAAATGACTATTCCATTCGGAGAAAAATTATCTTGTTTATGTTCCTGGCATCAAGGTACAATATTTATCCCTATTCCCTTCTGTGCCTCTAAACGTAAAAAACAATTTTCAGGACAATATTTCACCTTTTTCCTCTAGTTTATGCTCCAATAGCTACATTCACACCTTGATACAATATAAAACAATGTTTGCCCCACCGTGTCTTTAAAAGATTTAATTAAAAAAAGGTAAAATGAATGCCTAGTTTAAGTTGCAAGACATACAATTGCCACTGGGATCATACTTAATCATTTTCGCTCCATTCATTCAAGCCAATGTGTCATAATTTACCATTATTGCACCACTGTACAACATTTAATTGTTTTTGCCCCAACAGTGCCACTAAAAGTGTGCATTTAGAGAAATCATAGTTTATATTCCAAGAGCCATATTCTCAACCTTAGGTTGTATTATACCCTTTATGACCCCTATCTGTGACACGTTTAACTTTTTACCATAGCGTGCCTTATTTAACTTTTTTCCCACGGTATACATAGCACCGCACCCTGGTTATGAATCACTGAACTACTTAACTTAATTCAATATTTCATTATTCCACTATTCTTCTACAGTATGAAATTGTATACATATCTGGGACTACATGTAACACTGTTTCCCCACTTACCTCATTTACCATTTTGCCACACTTTACCGTATTTAACAATTTTTTACCCCACTATACCATATTTAACCCTTCTTGCTTCACTGTACCACATTTAACCCTTTTTTCTATAGTCAACCCTATTTAACACCTTTTAGCCACTCTGCTCTATAATATTAAACTTTAACTAAAATCATAACATTGGAAAAAGGATTTATTATCTCATTTATGCTCCAGATGTTGCCCTCTCTCCCTAGATCCATGATTTTGACCATATTTAACCATTTTTGTCCTACTGTATCATTTTTAACCATTTTTTCCCCACTGTACCATATTTAAACCTTTTTGACCCACTGTACAATAGTCAACCATTTTTGTCACATTGTACCATATTTAAATATTTTTGTCCCTCTGTACCATAGTTAACACATTTTTGCCTCACTATTTCCGAGGTAACGCTTTTTGGCCCACTGTACCATATTTAACCCATTTTGTCTCACTTTACCATTTTTAACTATATTTTCCCCGCTGTACTACGGTTAACCCTTTTTTGTCCCATTGTGTAATATTAAACCCTTTGTCTCGTAGTTAACCATTTTTGTCACACTGTACCATATTTAATTCTTTTTTCCCCCCTCTGTATCATAGTTACTACATTTTTGCCCACTGTACCATATTTAATCCATCCCAAGGGCTAAAATGCCAAATTTCATGATTCTAGATTCAGCCGTTTGGCCTGGGCGATGATCTGTCAGCCAGTCACGCAAGAATTTTATATATCGTCACCTGAAATCCAAAATAACCGGTACCCACATGTTCATGATTTTTCAGGAGAAGCAAAAAACAAAGTAAAGTAATTTTAAGCTTTTGACCAAATTTACGGATTTTAGATTATTAAGGCGAAATAAAATAACAAATCTAGCGCAATTAGTTGTGGCGTACATTCTGAATTAAATAAAATAAAATTTTATGAATCTTTCCGCTTTTTTAATGACCTTGTTTGCTGTAACGTCATATTGAGTATCACTCATAAAATGGGCAAGTTTTGATATTGATAAGTCCAAAATTTTGTAGGAATATGTAGTTTAGCCTAATAGACTATAATCAATCATAAAATTAATTTTAATTTTTTGATGTTACGTGATTTTGGATTAAATAATTCAAAATAATTGGTGAGAGTGTACGTCGATTCCATCAATTTTACAATTTATTTTAGACATCACCTTTTTAACGCTGTAGAAGCCACATTTTGCAACAGAACTTATTGAAATTTGTCAGTTTATTTCTCCTCCACCTCTATAATACGTTGCCATTAGAGCGAGTACACCGTTTCATTTCGATTTTCTAGTTTTTGAGACCTATGGATGTCAGTGAATTGCATTAGTAGTTCTTACGAAAATCGAATTGTAAAATGTTACTAATGCCTCCTATAAAATCAAATGGTGGGCCATCTCTGATCTGTGGTTTTTGTGGGTATGTTAAGTAAATACTTGCACAAATGGTATGTTGGCCAAATATATGTATGAACTCATATATACATAAACGAGAATATGTGCGAGAGAGTCTGTGCGAAATTATGTACATATATATGTATGTTTGTTGCATTTATGCACACAATGAACAGAGCGGGCGAGTAGAGCTATTGAGCCTCCATCCTTTATGAGGCGAACTGTATGACTGGCGGGCAGTTTAAACATTTTCGTATTTATATTTGTGTAAATCAATGGTCTCAAAAGTTTCAACAAAAAAATAACGAAACAAACGTAACCACAACAACCTCTGGACAAACAAATCTAAAACCAAAGCCGAGAAAACAAAAAAGAAAACTAAATCCATTACCAACGACAGCAATAACAAATCCTTAATGCTAACAACAAAAGGCGAGTAGCATCAAGGGAAGGAGGAGCCAGCAACAAAGTAAACTCAAGCCGCGTGAAAGTGTAGCCGTGGCTGCTATAACCACAGTTCATGGACCACAAGCAAATAGCCCCTATGTACAATCTTCTATACTCGGAGCGTTTATACGTACGTGTAAGTCTATAAGTACTCTGACAAACAAACTTAAGTACAAACGTTTGTTAACAACAAAATGCTACAAGGATTAAACACATCAACATCAACAATGTCCCACTCATCGCCTGTTAGTAGGGACGGGGATTCGACCATGGCCAAGTTAAGAAAAGGAGGATGTGATACAAGAACATCACCTTCTGTTGCTTCCTTTCACAGTGGGTATATGGGAAAAAATTTGTAGTGTCAGACAAGTAAATCTCCATAAATATTTTGGGAGCAGAAGTCGGATAGAATCATTTGAATACGTGGGACAGATTTTCTAGACTGATTAGATGGATTTTTATTATCCGATGTAAATGATTCCAAATTTTATATATTCGATAATCATATCTTGTGTTCTTAACTCGAAGAAAATATTTCAAAAATATAAAAAAAATCAATTGTATCATTTGATTATACTATGCAACAAAAATTTTTTTAGTTTTTTATTCTATAAAATTAAAACCAAAATTTTTTTGTGGTAAAGTTTTTAATAACACTGTCAAACAGCATTTTGGAATAGAGTAGCGACCCTATAATTTTGAAAGGGTATGTTGAGTAGATCATTTTTGTAGAATAAACTTATGGTCCAGCTGGTCTGTTTTTTTACAGTGGGTCAAAGTTTTAAATTTTTGGTCGAAGGAAGCATTATGCTAAATGAAAAAAGGCTATAAGTTAATGCCAGAGTGATTTCTTATTGTCAGAGTTATATAGTGGAATTTTCTGAGGATCATGTTTGTGGAAGATCTTAACCGTCTAACTCCCTTATTAATGGGCCAATTCGGCCCTTTTTCGAAAAAATCAAAAAGTCGCGATAGACTATGGGTACAATAAACGCTTACACTGAACAAAGTTGCAAGTGTTTTTATTTAAATTTATCGCGACTTTAAATTTACATTATTTTTTTTGTATAAGTTGGCATGTAATTTTGGTAATTAAACGTAAGAGCTATATTTACGACTTTAGTGTCGACCCACACTGAAATTTTCAGGCAAAAAATTTCGTAGAATAATTTAATCCTTATATGTCCATTTTGAAAGGACTTTTTTGATTTTTTCGAAAAAAGGGCTAGATTGACCCATTAAGAAGGGAGTTAGAGGGTTAAGATCTTCCACAAAAATGATCCTCGTAAAATTCCACTGCATAACTCTGACAATAACAAATCTCTCAGACATTAACTTACAGCATTTTTGTCATTTAGTATAACGATCCCTTCGACCTACCTTTAAATACACTATACGTGTTTTCGGACATTTTTTGGGGAACCCAAATTTTAAATCCCGAAAAGTCACCGGATTTTTTGTTCCCTTTTGAAATCCTGAGGAATATCCTTTCATTTCAGTACCAGGGCCCACCACGCCACAGTACGTGCATATTTTTTTATGAATTTTGGGGGCCATTTTGGTTGTGGTGGTGTTTTTGTTTTGCCTCTTCCAGATATAGAAACAGTCTGAAAATTTAACTAGAAATAGCCCAAATTTAAAGGGCTGTGAAGCAAAAATTAGAGCTACCTTTGCAAAACCTTTTAGGGGTTTTGATATAGTACTGATGTACTATCATGCCCCATTGGTCTCGTTCGGGAAAGATTTTATTGTTGCACAGTGTTATAAAACCTGTTGATTGTTCATAAATATATTGAAGGGAGACCCACAGTATTTTTTTTTCCGAGGAATACTTTTCTAAAAGGCACCAACTAAAAATATCATCGATTTGTATGACGTTTGACATATGATAAGATTTGATTGCAATTTTTTGAGGTATAGAGGTGAGAGGCGGTGTTGGCTGTTTTGAGAGTAATAATTATTTATATATAATTCGTTCTGACTTCCACTTCAAAATCACCTCCGACATAACTAACCTCTCTGATTTCCTTTCAAACAAGAGCTAACCATTGGATTCAGCATGGTCTTAATAGGGAGATCCAGAGGGTCTCCTTTCTGTTACATTTCTATAGTGTCAGTTTCGAGCACAGTGTACTATATACTTTATGGGGCCTCAGATCAATATTTAGTAGTGTTACAAATGGGGAGACAAAATTAATATGCACCCATCCTATGATGGAGGGTATAAAAACAATAAAACAATTTGCCACAACATTTTCTTTAAATACTTTTCCGTGTTAGGAGTCCTACAGCTAAATATTTGTGACTAGTGCAGTAGACACAAAAAGATGTCTTTGCAGAGTGAATTTGATTTTCGAAATTCGTATTTTTGAAATAAACGGTGGGGAGCAAAAGGACCAAAACTGGAAGTGGTAAATTATGATAAAATAATTCCAATCCAAGAAAACACTTTACAGCCGACCTACGACCTTGACACCCATGAGCAATATTTTAGCTCTCGTTAAGAGCTATCCTTTTGTCAGTGACCGATTCACGATCCGACGTACCGTTAAGGAGCTAGGACAAAAATAATCTTTCCGTTCACATTTGAAAATGATGCTAAGTCCATTTTTTAAATCAATAACAAAACACTTTCCAGTCGACCTACGATCTTGAAACCCATGAACAATATTTTAGCTCTCGTTAAGAGCTATTTTTTGCCATTGCGCGATTGTGGCTACGTGCCACACAGCAAATGAAACAATTGAATTGTTGCGAGAAAAGTTTGGAGATTCGATTATTTCAAGAAGTTGTGATATTGAATGGCCTCCAGGAAGTTGTGATTTAACATCATTAGACTATTTCTTGTGGGGTTATTTGAAGTCGTTGGTCTTTCGAAATAAACCAGACTCTCTTCAAGCTTTACATGACATACATACGTGCCTTTCATGACATACGACTTGATTTAGTGGGAAAAATGCTCGAAAATTGGGTTCATCGAATTCGTTCCTGCAGAAGAAGTCGTGGAGGCCATTTGAATGACGTTTTATTTAGAACTTAATTGTATCGATTGTACTTCACCTTAAATAAAAAACTTTTGAATTTCCTTAACAATAAATGCGTTTTTTTTTTTCAAAGAAATCGTATCACTCTTTTAGGGAAAAATAATATATAGTATTGGACACACACAAATATTATATGTTTAGGAGGATATTGTTTTTTATTTGGATCTAATATTTCCGAAGCAAATTTGTATTCCGTTGAAGCTCAAAGAGCAATTGTTTAGAAATTTTACATTTTGTAAAGTTGGATTAAAATATAAAACGTATAATCTTTCGCATTGATGGATTGATAAAAAGTGATGAATTGAAATAGTAATGAATTAAAAGTGAGTGCCAAATAAAATATATTTGTTCACAAATATGTGTTATTTAAAAATTTTGTTTCCAAATATATTTTTCTTCAATTCACACACTGAAAAAAATCGCTTGTTCCAAACACATTCCTTTATAATTTAAATGGTATAATCAAGTGATGACTTGGAATAAAAAGAAATTAAAAATTTTTGCTTTAAACCGAAAATGATTGCTACTTATGAACATTTGTAAGTTATAACTCGAAATCAATGAAAAATTTTAAATGAAATTTAAAAAAACTGCAACGTTTTAAAAAGAATTTTTGGACAAAATATATTTGAGAAATTCCTAAACAATAATTTTATTTGTTATTTATTTATTTGAGAAAAATATTTGGCTAATACATTTTGTTGTAATATATTAATATATGCGCTCCTAATAAATTATATTGATTTTCAAAAAAAATTTATTTGCTCAGAAATTTATAATTATTAACAAATTGTGTTCCAAATATTTTTTCTTTCGGTTCAAACATACAAAAAAATGCGATTTTGCCCCGTGAACCTACAAGTATCAAAAATTACGATTTCCCCCGTGTAGCAGTCACAACTATTGCAATTGTCGTACGAAAAACTTACCAATAGCAACCACTGTACAAGGGCACAACAACATTTGTATTACACATTCCAATGACAACGGCAACATGAACAACAACATGTTTATCTAGATAAACATGGAAAGAAAAACAAAACAAGGACTACAAGTGGCAAAAAAGAAGAAATAATGAAATCGGTGAAATATTATAACAAATCAAATTAAAACGCTGAAAAGCGGCGGAAAATTATTCACGAACAAAACAAGCACACATAGCGACAAGTTTCCCCTTGTTAACACGACTGCTAACATCGACGAAAATGCCGCTGGCACAAAAGTGAGTGAGAAAATTGCAATTTTCCATGGAACCTGTACGACACACCAACGTGTGAATACACAGACTACGAAAAGCCTGTAAACACGAAGTGTTTCTTATGAACAATTGAAGCATACCCACACACGACTAAAGATCCGAGCGATCTGAGGACAAATGTTCACAGAAGAAGTGTACACGCTGAAAAAAATGGATGTGGCTACCTATAAACTCATTATACCAAATTTCAGCCCAATTCGATGAAATTTAAGTTTTTTGTGGCGTTAGGAAGTCAAATCTAGAGGGACCTTTGTATGGGACTATATCAAAACATGAACATATTACTACCGTTGTTCGTGTGAAAGATTTTTTTCCCTTTATTTATTCCGCGTGGGAACATAGGGTTTCTACAAAGTTATTCCATCTTGTTCTATCGTTACATAATATTTTTATTCATCCCAATCATCTCCACCATGTCTTTTTTTGTCGTCCTCTTCTTCGGCTGCCCTGTGGATTCCATTCTAGAGAGTGTCCTGTGATACTTCGAGGTTGTTTACGTAGGATCTGCCCAATCCATCTCCACTTCCTTTTTATTAATTGGCTACTTACAGGAGTCTCGTTTGTTCTTCTATGTAATTCCTCATTTGTAATGAAGTTTGGCCAGAAAATTTTACATATTATGCGGAGAAATTTGTTTATTTGGCTTTGAGTTTTCTGTAGTATGCTCTTGGATATGGGCCATGTTTCGCTTCCAACTTTGTTGTCAAAGAAATTTGATGTGATCGCCATATTTAATTCAGACGAACAAATGCCGCCCTAAATTTTCCCAATTTATACTTTACGTCATCTTCTACGCCACCATGTACTGACATAATGCACCCGAGGTAGCAAAAACTGTCCACATATTCAAATTCATTATTTCCAATTTTAAAGTAGTTGTTGTTTACGTAGTTAATGCGCTTTGTCTTTGTCTAAGGTTTATAATTTTATTGGGATAATTTTATTATCTCTTAAAGCTCGCCATATAGCACTCCTTCTCAAGGTGTCAAACGCCTTTCGGAAATCTTTAAATAAAATGTATAGGGGGGTTCGAGGGTGTTTGCCTGGTCTACGTAGCTACGATGCGGTCCAAATCCTGCCGCACCGATTGTTCAATACTCCGAAGTATACAATTTATTATTATACCCTACACCACACTGTGGTACAGGGTATTATAAGTTTGTTTCACGGCAGATGTTTGTAACACCTGAAAATAACACAGCTAGACCCACCTTAAAGTATACCGATCGACTCAGAATCACTAGCTGAGTCGATTTAACGATGTCCGTCCGTCCGTCCGTCCGTCCATGTAAAGTTGTTCGTCGACTACAGGTCGCAATTTCACTCCGATCGTTCTGAAATTTTGCAGTTTAGAGTATTTCGCGCCTGTTAAGATCGCTATTGAATTTGGTTGAAATCGGTTCAGATTTAGATATAGCTCCCATATATATCTTTCGTCCGATTTGGCCCTTTAGTCCTATAGAAGCTGTATTTTACATCCGATCGTTTTGAAATTTAGAATGGTACAGTTCCTTGATCCATGAATCAACATTGCCGAATTTGAAGAAAATCGGTTAAGATTTAGCTATAGCTCCCATATATATGTTTCGTCCGATTTGGCCCTTTAGTCCTATAGAAGCTGTATTTTACATCCGATCGTTTTGAAATTTAGAATGGTAGAGTTTGTTGATCCATGAACCAACATTGCCGAATTTGAAGAAAATCGGTTAAGATTTAGCTATAGCTCCCATATATATGTTTCGTCCGATTTGGCCCTTTAGTCCTATAGAAGCTGTATTTTACATCCGATCGTTTTGAAATTTAGAATGGTAGAGTTTCTTGATCCATGAACCAAAACTACCGAATTTGAAGAAAATCGGTTAAGATTTAGCTATAGCTCCCATATATATGTTTCGTCCGATTTGGCCCTTTAGTCTTGTAGAAGCTGTATTTTACATCCAATCATTTTGAAATTTAGACTGGTAGAGTTTCTTGATCCATGAACCAACACTACCGAATTTGAAGAAAATCGGTTAAGATTTAGCTATAGCTCCCATATATATGTTTCGTCCGATTTGGCCCTTTAGTCCTATAGAAGCTGTATTTTACATCCGATCGTTTTGAAATTTAGAATGGTAGAGTTTCTTGATCCATGAACCAAAACTACCGAATTTGAAGAAAATCGGTTAAGATTTAGCTATAGCTCCCATATATATGTTTCGTCCGATTTTGCTCTTTAGTCTTGTAGAAGCTGTATTTTACATCCAATCATTTTGAAATTTAGACTGGTAGAGTTTCTTGATCCATGAACCAACACTACCGAATTTGAAGAAAATTGGTTAAGATTTTGCTATAGCTCCCATATATATGTTTCGTCCGATTTGGCCATTTAGTCCTATAAAAGCTGTATTTTACATCCAATCGTTTTGAAATTTAGAATGCTAGAGTTTCTTGATCCATGAACCAACATTGCCGAATTTGAAGAAAATCGAATAAGATTTAGCTATAGCTCCCATATATATGTTTCTTCCGATTTTGATCTTTAGTCCTGAAGAAGCTGTATTTTACATCCAATCATTTTGAAATTTAGAATGGTAAAGTTTCTTGGTCCATGAACCAACACTACCTAATTTGAAGAAAATCGGTTAAGATTTATCTATAGCTCCCATATATATGTTTCGTCCGATTTGGACCTTTAGTCCTATAGAAGCTGTATTTTACATCCAATCGTGTTGAAATTTAGAACGGTAGAGTTAATTGATCCATGAACCAACACTACCGAATTTGAAGAAAATCGGTTAAGATTTAGCTATAGCTGCCATATATATGTCTCGTCCGATTTTGCTCTTTAGTCCTGAAGAAGCTGTATTTTAGATCCAATCGTGTTGAAATTTAGAATGGTAGAGTTTCTTGATCCATGAACCAACACTACCGAATTTGAAGAAAATCGGTTAAGATTTAGCTATAGCTCCCATATATATGTTTCGTCCGATTTGGCCATTTAGTCCTATAAAAGCTGTATTTTACATCCAATCGTTTTGAAATTTAGAATGGTAGAGTTTCTTGATCCATGAACAAACATTGCCGAATTTGAAGAAAATCGGTAAAAATTTAGCTATAGCTCCCATATATATGTTTCATCCGATTTGGATCTTTAGATCCAATCGTTTTTATACCCTACACCACACTGTGGTACAGGGTATTATTTAAGTATAAAATGTCCCAAAAGTAAATTTATATAAACAATTTATACATGAATTACAAAATTTATATATCAGAGTTATTCAATATGACGAGAGTGGTGTAGGGTATTATATAGTCGGCACCGCCCGACTTTAGCCTTTCCTTACTGGTTTTTGACATGATATTATATACTGTATTAAGTAGTGTAATGCCTCTCCAATTATTGCAGTCTGCCAGGTCGCCCTTTCTAGGTAGTTTTATTATGATTTCCTTTGTCCATCCGCTTGTAAGCTGTTCAGTATGCCAAACTTCTATCAGATATGGTAGAATGATTCCTGCATAGATTCTCGGATCGGTCTGTAATACATATTTCGACAGGTATTCCATCTTCGCCAGGTGATGTTTTTCTTTCAGGGTCGCAATTGCTGCTGCTATCTCTTCTATGCTGGGGGTTCTTCGCTTATACGATCTACAGGTTGTGTAGGCTGATTATGGAGAGTTTCCTCTTCGTCGTGTACCGCCTTGTTCATCTCCTCGAAGTGTTGTTTCCATCTGTGGATGGAAACATGAAATTCAATGAAATTCTTTATTCCTGTGAAAGTACGTTCGATGCCATTATGTATGGAACTCGATTTCTTTTGCATGGCCACCACGGTCACGCTTGCTGAAGTCCAGACGCTGAACCCAATTTTCGACGGTTTTCAAGCATAAATCGGCCGATACTGCTGCAATCTCACATTCGATATTCGTACGAAGTTCATCAATTGTCGCTGGCTTGTTGGCATAGACCATAGGCTTGATGTAGCCCCACAGGAAATAGTATAACGGCGTCAAATCGCACGACCGAGGCGGCCAATCGACTGGACCATTTCGTGAGATAACACGTTCTCTAAACTTGGTTTCCAATATATTGACTGTGGCATTCGCTGTGTGGCTTGTGGCGCCGTCCTGTTGGAACCACATGTCCTCCAAGTCCATATCATCCAATTGGGGCCAAAAATATTCGGTTATCATTGAACGGTAGCGATTCCCATTCATAATAACGTGCCGCTCTTGATCATCACCATTGACGCCGCCGGCCCATAAACCGCACCAAACCGGAATTTTTTCCGGATGCAATGATGACTCATGGAGTACGTGTGGATTGCTGTCTGACCAATAACGCATATTTTGTTTATTGACGAAGCCATTCAGCCAGAAATGAGCCTCATCGCTGAAGATGATTTTTCGATATTTCGCGCTCTTAACGTTGATGCCACTGACTCCGAATTTCGGTAGTAAATTTTAATAATTTCGACTCGTTGTTGGCTCGTATATCTTTCCATCATGAAATGGCAAACCATACTGAAGAGAAATGTCAAAAGAGCGACAAAAAATATGGCGTCGTTTGCTGTCCCTGTCGGTCTACTTTTGTAGCGTCCCTTTTGAAAAACCCTTTATATGTACCAAATTTCAGCCACCTAGCTCAAGTATTATATATTGTAGCGTGATTACCAGAGACGGACGGTTAAATCGTCTTAGAATTTTACGACGAATAATAATATATATACTTTATGGGGTCACAGATCAATATTTAGTGGTGTTGCAAAGGGAGTGACAAAATGAATATACCCCCCATCCTATCGTGGAGGGTATACAAATTAAATGGAAATTGGTGGCAGGGGGCGAGATCAAAGTTGAGAAAAATGCGACAAAGCATAAGAAATTGAAAATAGAAAATATTGATTCTTGAAGGATTTTCCGTGCCCTTTTCATAAAAATATTAATTTTATATTAAACAAGTAAAAAGGTTAAGTTCGGCCATGCCGAATCTTACATACCCTCCACCATGGATTGTCTTCAATTCTATTACTGGAGAAATCTTTTTGTATGGAGCAAATGTTCGAATCATCCTTTTGGTTGAAGCAAACATTGAAAAAAAACGCTGCAATTTTTAGCCAAATTTTAGGCCCCAAATTCTATAGCCAAACTCTTCGTCTGAAAGATGTGGTAATTATGCCTTAAATAAGCATATTTGAGGAGTACATATGGACCATTTTTTATAAAAAATTTAAGGAAAACAATTTGATCGATTCTGCGATATCGCAATTTATATTTTTATTTGTGAACGTAAAGTGAACGAAATAAATTGTTTATGATAAAATTAGTATTTTTTATGAAAAGGGTACAGAATATCCTTTAAGAAACGATATTTTCTATTTTCAATTTCTTATGCTTTGCTGCATTAAAATTAACTTCAAAATACCATTACAGAGAAACAAATCAATTTTCTCTGCTTTGTGGGTCATTACTCCCACATACAAATTGTAACATTTTCTGAGAATTTAGAAAGATCTAATTTTTGACCTGTTACACTTGAGAAAGTAACATATACGAGTATTTATATAAAAGAGAGAGTCTGTTTGTGGGTTTGTTTGTTTATTCTGTATAGGCGCTTAAACGGCTGGACCGATCTTCTTGAAATTTCCACAGGGTGTACATGTGTAGGTGGTGGTGAAAATAGGTTACTTGAATTTTCGATAAATCAAGTGGGCATGACCCCGCCCATATAAGCAAAATTTTGAAATTGAGATATCTCGCACAGTTTGTAAGGGAGAGTGCTGTAGTTCTGTGCATATGTATCTGGTGGCAGTCTACGTGGGTGCCGTGACATAACTCCGCATATAATAATGTCCGCATAAATTTTTGGACGAAGTAGACAGGGACCAGCTAGTATTATCTGTATACGAGGTATGTTCAAAAATATCGCAAATGTTGTATTTTTTCAAAAAGTATTTATTTATTCATGAATATATATTTTGTCCCCTTCAAAGTAATTCCCCTCGGATATAATACACTTCTGCCAAAGTTTTTTTCCAACCCTCGAAGCACTTCAAATAATCATTTTTTGTGATCTTGTTCAGCTCCTCCTTCGATGCCGTCTTTATCTGCTCAATCGTGGCGTAGCATCGTTCTTTCATGGGCCTTTTCAGTTTTGGGAACCAAAAATAGTCACAGGGGGAAAGGTCAGGGGAATACGGTGGCTGCGGCAACATTACTGTGTTGTTTTTGGCCAAATATTCGCGCGTGTGTGCAGGGGCGTTATCATGGTGCAAAATCCAGTTTTTGTTCTTCCACAATTCCGGGCGTTTTTGTCGGATTGCTTCGGGCAATTTACGCATAACTTGCAGGTAATATTCTTAATTGACCGTACTACCCTGTGGCAAGAACTCATAATGCACCACGCCCCTGCAATCAAAGAAAACTGTGATGTTTTCGTCTGTTGTTGACGTGCTCGGGCGTCCGGCACGCAGTTCGTCCTTCGCATATTCTCGGCTCTCTAAGAACATTTTGTACCGCCGATAAACGCTGCTTTGGTCCAAGTTAGCTTCACCATATGCCACAGTCAACATTCGGAATGCGTCAGCACACTTTATTTTGTTTTTCACACAAAATTTGATGCAGATTCTTTGATCCATTTTCTGAAATAGATAAAAATCGAAAACAAGTTAAAACACATCCAAGCACAACAGCTGTCAAAAATTAACTAAACATTCAAAATGACCGACCTTATCAGCATAAGTAAGGGACATGAGTACCAACATAACGCTACAAAAATATCAAAAATCAAATACACGTAGCCAGCGGAAATTAAAAATTCGCGATATTCTTTGAACATACCTCGTATTTGGGAACATGTGGTTCTTAACAAATCTTGTTTCCGTCCTAGTATTTTTTATTTGGAACTACTATTTACGAAAAATAATATTTGTTTACATTTAGGTATTCAAAAAATATATCTGTTAAGGAACTACAAGCCCTTTTGCAGACACTTTTCAAAAATAAAACTACGCAAAATTTACATCAGCAATGTTTTAACCTTTTATTTGGGAGATCGTAGCCAACTATGCAAAGATGAAAAACAATATTTGGCAGCAATGCCAGACGAACAGCGAGATAATAAAACCAGTAAGGAAAGACAGAAAGTCAGGCGGGGCCGACTATATAATACCCTACACCTACCTACCAATGCGAAAATGGGCATTGCGATAAGAATTTGGCAGTGTTCATACATGTAATAAGCAAACTCTCTCTGCCGATTTTCGTACTGATCGGATATAAAACACGGTTTCTACAGCGCTTACATGTCAAATCGGGTGTAACATATATATTGGGACTATGTTAAAATCTGAACCGATTTTTCCCGAATTTGGCAGTGTTCATACATGTAATAAGAAAACTCTCTCTGTTAAATTTCGTACTGATCGGATATAAAACATGATTTCTACAGCGCTTAAATGTTAAATCGGGTGAAACATATATATGGGGGCTATATCTAAATCTGAACCGATTTTCCCCGAATTTGGCAGTGTTCATACATGTAATAAGAAAACTCTCTCTGTTAAATTTAGTACGGATCGGATATAAAACACGATTTCTACAGCGCTTAAATGTTAAATCGGGTGAAACATATATATGGTGGCTATATCTAAATCTGAACCGATTTTCCCCGAATTTGGCAGTGTTTATTCGTGTAATAAGAGAACTCTCTCTGCCAAATTTCGTACTGATCTGATTTAAAATACAGTTCCTACAGCGCTTACATGCCAAATCGGGTGAAACATATATATGGGGGCTATATCTAAATCTGATCGGATTTTCTCCGAATTCGGTAGTGTTCATTCACGTAATAATAAAACTCTCTCTGCCGAATTTCATAAAGATCGGATGCAAAATGTGGTTTCTACGGCGCTTGCATGTCAAATCGGGTGAAACATATATATGGGGACTATATCCAAATCTGAACCGATTTTAACCAATTTCAATAGGGATCGTCCTTGGGCCAAAAAAGAGCGCTATGCTAAATTTCATCACAATCGGACCATAAATACGACCTGCACTTTGATTACAAGAATACATGGACAGACGGACATGGCTAAATCGACTCAGAAAGTGATTCTGAGTCGATCGGTATAATAAACAATGGGTCTATCTGTTCTCCTTTTAGGTGTTACAAACAAATGCACAAAGTCATAATACCCTGTACCACAGTGTGGTGTATGGTATAACAATGTTGCAGTTAATGACTGGAATGCATACGTTGCTTTCAAAGAACATTCTTATAAGCAATGTTGTTGTAATTGTTGAAAACTAGTTTTTGGCAGCGAAGGTGATGAGTAATTGAAACAACAGAATAAACAATAGAAATCGGCGTAATTTATGACGATTGCATCTACTGCGATTTGCTGGGCACCGTACATCCTCCCCCCGTTGGAAGTTCTTGGCTTTCAACAGCTTCTTTTTCAATGGGTAACACCGTCAGTTTAGTTATAGCACATGGGCTTATTCCATTTATGGTTTTGATTAGCGCTACTCTAATTACACCATCATCTCCACGTATAACATCAACAACTCTACCCAAATGCCACTTGAGAGGTGGTATGTTATCATCTTTTATCAAAACCATGTCACCTTTAGATACTCCTGCTTTTGATCCTCTCCATTTGGATCGCTCTTGTAAAAGTGATAGATAGGAGGAGCTCCATTTCTTCCAGAAGATCTGCTGCATATAACATACTCGTTCCCAACGGTTTAAAATGTTTATGTTTAGCTCTATTACATCAGGTTCTAGAATAGTCTCAAATGTCGTTCCAATTAAGAAGTGAGCTGGGGTCAATACCTCGAGATCATCCGGATTCTCGGATGTCGGACATAAAGGACGAGAATTCAAAATAGCTGGAATTTGACAAACTAACGTCCTCAGCTCGTCGAAGGTCAACATAGAGAGCCCAGCGACACGATAAAAGTGAAATTTCGCGGCTTTAACCGCCGCCTTCCAAAGGCCTCCAAAGTGCGGTGATCTCGGTGGAATACATTTCCACTCTATTCCATCTTTCAGGCACTGTTTATGTATTTTTTAATGACTGTTTGGTCAACAAATAATGCTCTTAATTCGGCTAGTTCATTTTTCGCGCCGGCGAAATTCGTAGCGTTATACGACCAAATGGTTTTAGGTTTGCCTCTGATAGAAATAAATCTTTTAAGAGAAGATAAAACGACGGTGTAGATAAATCCTGCACCAATTCCAAATGTGAAGCTTTCGTGGAAAAGCAAATGAAACTGCCAATATAACATTTTACTGGAGGTCTATTTCGAACGTATGTTTTGAAGTAGAACGGTCCACATAAATCCTGTGTTATGAAACGTCCGATTTGCACAAACACGATCTTGAGGCAAACTACCCATAATAGTTTGTGATACTTTAGGTTTAAGTCGGAAACAGCTGACACATTTTGAAATAACGCTGCTTACGGTTTTTCGGCCACCAATTGGCCAATACTGTTGTCTAATAGTTGATAGTAAGCATTATGGCCCAGCATGTACACATTTCTGTTGTGATGGGGTGAGATTTTGGGTAAAACAATTGGATGTTTTGCGTCGAAATTTAAAAAGGAGTTTTGAAGACGACCCCCCACTCGTATCAATCCAAAAGAGTCAATAATTGGGGCTAGAGAATACAATTTACTTGATGGATGTACATCTTTTCCTCCAGTAAGCGCTTTATGCTCCTTTGCAAAATGAATTTGTTGATTATTTCGAAATAGATAGTATGTTCCAGCTTAATTTCATTCGGTGTAAGTTGTTCTAAATTCACTTTGAGTGACGATTTGATATTTGCGAAGCGATATACATATGCAAATATCCGTTGCATTTTGGAAAATGTATTATAAAATTTGCAATTAAGTGACAAGTCAGTGATTACTGATGTTGCTAAAACTGTGCGACGACGTTCGGGTAATTCTGAAATGAACTTCAGTTCTTTCGGCAAAGTAATACATGTTGATCCAAAAATTCAGGACCGTTTGTCTACAGGCGTGAATTTAAAAGTTCCTCTGGACTTGCGCCCCTTGACAAGATATCCGATGGGTTCAAAGCAGTAGGTACATAGTGCCAAGTCATTTTATGTCTGAGGCTTTGTATACGACTTACCCGATTGGAAACAAACATATTAAAATTTGATGATTTTTCTCGCAACCACGATAAACTCACCATCGAATCGGACCAGCAATGATATTCACAATCGCTTGGTAATGATTTTGATATTGTATTTAAAAGTTCAGCTAGAAGCAAAGCGGCTGACAACTCAAGTTTCGGTACGGTCAATACCTTAAGTGGAGCAACTCGTGATTTCGAGCACAGCAAATGTGTTTTGATATCACCTTAAAATTCTGATCTAGCGTAGACACATGTTCCATGGGCTGAGAGTCTGGCGTCACAAAAGGCGTGGATTTGAACAGAGGTTTTTGGCTCTGAAACGAATCTAGGAAACATAAATTTATGAAGTATTGAAAATTGTGATACAAACTGTGACCATGCTGAATATAGATGTTGAGGTAAATTCGCGTCCCACTTTAAATCGTGTTTCCAGAGACTCTGCATTATGACCTTTGCCCTCGTAATTACGGGTCCAATCAAACCCAGCGGATCATATAGTCTGGCAATCGATGATAAAATGGAGCGCCTAGTTATGTTATTGGTTTCCAGCACAGGTGTAAATGTAAAAATGAAGTTATCTTCCTTGGGATCCCAAACGAGACCCAATGTTTTTGTTATATCCGTTCCATAATGTAATTTTAAAAATGTTTCACAATCTTATGATGGGAACGCCCTTCAACGCATTCGGATTATTTGAGCACCACTTTCGTATTTTAGAATTGCCCCTTTTAAGCAGTACCGTTACTTGCTCTCTAATTCTGACCACTTCGCTAACCGAATTACCACCAGAGATCATGTCATCAACATAAAAATCACGCCTTACAATTTGAACGCCTAAGGGGAACGATACCTCCTCGTCGAATGAATGTTGAGGCATTGCACGAATTGCCAAAAACGCTGCTGGTTTGGTGCCATATGTGACCGTGTCCAATTTGAAGATCCGAATATCTTCAGCTGAATCATTTCTCCATATCACGCATTGTCTGGAGTGGACATTCGAAAACATCGATACATCTTTCAAATATCGCCACTAAGTGCAACTTTGAAAAAACGAAAGACAACTCTCAACTTTGTTGTTGTGCTATCTTCTTTATTATTGTTATTGTGCTATCTTCTTTATGTACGCAGTGATGTCGGAGGAAGTAAGTGTGTGTGTGTTTTGGCAGAGATGGGACTACTGTCATATGATTTACTGATTCTTTACTTTAGGATGCTTATTTAGTTTTTTCTCCAGTCCCTTAAAGCGATTCAAAGCTCGAGCATAAGACTCACCAAGCTCACCATGGTGTTCTTTCTTTGGCAGTCGAACCGAATATTCCCCGGAATCGAGGCGAGCTGTAGTTTCCTGGAAATAATATTCACAAAAATCGTCTTCACTTGTGAGAGTTGGAACATCTTCAAAATTATTTTCCAATTGCCAGAAACTTTTAACCACTTCAGAAAGGGTTTTATTTCTAAATCCAATAATAGACTTTCGTGATGTAGATAATGAACATGATTTTGTCGAATTAGAGACTCCGCCAGAAACGATCCATCCTAATCCTGTTTTCAGCAACACTGGTAGCATTGTATCCAATCGAATTTGCCCAACACATATTAAGTCGAAGATTAGTCCAGCTCCTGTTAGGATGTCAATGCGACCGCGACAACAAAAATCGGGATCGGCTAATCCTATATTTTGGGGAAAGTTCCACATATCTTTATTCAGGTTCAAGGCAGGTTGGTAATCTGTAATTGTTGGAACAACTAAAGCTTCGAAAGTGGTACTATAATCGCCATAACGTAATTGAATGGATAAATCAGCGGATTTATCAGCTATAGAATTGCCGTCGCCAATACCAGAAATTGTAACATACGATGGTTTTACTTTAAGGTGCAGAATCTAATATTGCGCGATAGGGTAGTAGTGCGCTAAAACGATTTTTTACAAAAATAATAGCTGTGGCTAGCAATACGTTGGCACTGGATGGCGATTCAGCTTGGTGGTTGATAGGCGATGAAGATACGAGAGCGGAGTGAAAATCGGGACACTGCCGCCACTGCCATTCCAAGCATCACTCAATACGACATATCGACAACTTGGCAAGAGAATCATCGCAAAATACAACTCAATTGACAGTTGAACCAACTACCATTGTAAAGCCGCAATCCGCTCTCGTATCTTCATCGCCTATCAACCACCAAGCTGAATCGCCATCCATTGTCAACGTATTGCTAGCAACTGCTATTATTTTTGTAAAAAATCGTTTTAGCGCACTACTACCCTATCGCGCAAAAAGTTTATACGTTGTATTTAATCCTTCAACATAATCAAGACGTACCGAAAGGTCAGACTCGTCCATTTCACTTAAACGCTTTGCGGTCAACGATATGTTTAATACAGTCAACTGCTTGTGGAGCGCTCCTACTCTATTCTTATAGAGCAATAAAGCTGATGCCTCCTTCCCCTATGTGGAAGGGGAAGGAGGCATCAGTTTCAGGCATGTTTTGTATGAACCATAAATTATCGATGTTTATACCCTACACCACACTGTGGTACAGGGTATTATAACTTTGTGCATTTGTTTGTAACACCCAAAAGGAGAAGAAATAGACCCATCGTTTATTACACCGATCGACTCAGAATCACTTTCTGAGTTGATTTAGCTATGTCCGTCTGTCTGTCTGTCCGTCTGTGCATGTATTTTTGTAATCAAAGTACAGGTCGCAATTATGGTCCGATCGCGACGAAACTTTGCACATATCATTTGTTTGGCCCAAGGACGATCCCTATTGAATTTGGTCAAAATTGGTTCAGATTTAGATATAGCCCCCATATATATGTTACACCCGATTTGACATGTAAGCGCTGTAAAAACTTTATTTTATATCCGATCAGTATGAAATTCGGCAGAAAGAGGTTTCTTATTACATGAGGGAATACTGCTAAATTCGGAGAAAATCGGTTCAGGTTTAGATATAGCCCCCATATATATGTAACCCCCGATTTGACATGTAAGCTCTGTAGAAACTGTATTTTATATCCGATCAGTATGAAATTCGGCAGAAAGAGGTTTCTTATTACATGAGGGAATACTGCTAAATTCGGAGAAAATCGGTTCAGATTTAGATATAGCCCCCATATATATGTAACCCCCGATTTGACATGTAAGCTCTGTAGAAACTGTATTTATATCCGATCAGTGCGAAATTCGGCAGAAAGAGGTCTCTTATTTCGTGAAGGAATGCTGCCAAATTCGGAGAAAATCAGTTCTGATTTAGATATAGCCCCCATATATATGTTAGCCCCGATTTGACATGTAAGCGCTGTAAAAACTTTATTTTATATCCGATTAGTATGAAATTTGGCAGAAAGAGGTTTCTTATTACATGAAGGAATACTGCTAAATTCGCAGAAAATCGGTTCAGATTTAGATATAGCCCCCATAGATATGTAACCCCCGATTTTACATGTAAGCGCTGTAGAAACTGTATTTTATATCCGATCAGTGCGAAATTCGGCAGAAAGAGGTCTCTTATTACGTGAAGGAATACTTCCAAATTTGGAGAAAATCAGTTCAGATTTAGATATAGCCCCCATATATATGTTACCCCCGATTTGATATGTAAGCGCTGTAAAAACTGCATTTTATATCCGATCAGTATGAAATTCGGTAGAAAAAGGTTTCATATTATATGAATGAACACATTTAAATTTGGAAGAAATCGGTTCAGATTTAGATATAGCCCCCATATATAAGTTACCCCGATTTGACATGTAAAAATGTTATTTTTGTCCGATCAGTGTCTGTATTTTATATCTGATCAGAACGAAATTCGACAGAAAGAGGTCTGTTTACATGAATGAGTATTCAGGGAAATCGGTTCAGATTTAAATATAACCTCCATATATATGTTCCTCCTGATTTGGTGTCAAAGCGCTATATAAGTTATATTTTACTTCCGATCATTTAAATTTTCAAGAACGATGTTTCCCAATTTTTTTTACATGAATAAGTATTCAGGGAAGATCGGTTCAGATTTATATTAAAGCTCCATATATATGTTCCTCCTGATTTGGTATCAAACCGCTGTAGAAGTTGTATTTTACTTCCGATCCAGAAAGATGTTTCTCAATTTAGGAACGAATATTGCTTAATTTAGCGACTATCGTTTCAGAATTAGATAATATGTTTCTACCCATTTACCAATTATTCCAAATTATTATGGCAATGACCCTCATCGCATTGTTAGGGAGGTGTAGGGTATTATATAGTCGGCCCCGCCCGACTTTCTGCCTTTCCTTACTGGTTTTTGTTATTTCGAAGTAATGTTCAAACAGCTATAAAAATGCACACGATGAAGTTTTAGTTTTGAAACGAAATTTTTTAATTATCCGAATTGATATTAAACCAAAAATCCAGTGAATCCTATGGAATCACGTCGGGGTCACCAAATGTTAAGGAACTGCAAGTCTTTTTGCAGACACTTTTCAAAAATAAATGTACGCAAAATTTACTTTAGCAATATTTGAACCTTTTATTTGGGAGATCGTAGCCAGCTATGCAAAGTTCAAAAACAACAAACAAAACAAAACGGACGAACAGCGATATAATAAAATAATATGTTACAGTTAATGACTGGAATGCATATGTTGCCATTTTGCCCCGTGTAAATGTTCCAAAAATACATATCAGGACATCCGTCGGGAAGACATACTAGTAGTGCATTTTATATTTAGGACAAATACCTAAACACTGCACGCAAAGAAGAAAATCTTTTTTGGAGGAACTAAACACATCGTTTTTGGGGAAAGCTTTTTGTTGTATCACACAATTACTATGCTTTGAACAAAAGAGTTTTCTGTCCCCGTAAACGAGGAGATTAGTTGTATACAATTTTGTTCCTATGTAAAGAATTTTTTCTTTGTCTGTGGGTGACACAGGGTTTGTATGCAGCGCATTAGCGTAAAACCATTCATATTTTGGCAATATGAGCCACGCCAGACAAATGTTGGTGACATTTTAGCGGCTTCTCTCTTTGTCAGCTTAGTGTGATGAAGGTAAAGAAATTTGGATGACAATATTACACTATGCAACAACAACAAATTTGTGTCTGAGACATAAATAATTTTTTTTTAGTTGTGACATACTATATTTTCAAACCAAAATAAATTTTTTAAATTTTTGGCAAAGTTTTTTTTAATTTTTTTGTTCTCTAACTGTCGTTAAAATGTATATAATTTTTTTTGCTGAAAAAACATCGAAAATCTAAAAATAGTTTGTTCTATTTTTTGAAAGCATCCTGGCGAAGAAAACAATTCCTTTGGATTCCTATGGTAATTTATAAGTTAAGACTAATATTATAATATTATTCAAAAAATATACTATTAATATTATTAAAAAAATCATTTTTATACCCTACACCACACTGTGGTACAGGGTAGTATAAGTTTGAAGAAAATCGGTACAAATTTCGATATAGAGCTCCCATATACGAGTTTAAGTTTCGTCTGATTTGACCCATTTTGAAATTTAGCATGGTAGAGTTTCTTGATCCATGGTCCAACATTGCCGAATTTGAAATAATCGGTTCAGCTTCCATATATGGGTAGTTCTTTCTCAAGTGTCACAGGTCAAATATTAGATATTTCTCAAAGTCATTACTCCCACGAACTTGGGCAAAAAATATTAAATGCAAATTGGAGGCAGGGGGCGAGATCAAAGTTCAGAAAAATTATTTTTTCCTCTGTAATGGTTTTTTGAAGTTAATTGTAATGCTACAAATCAGGAAAATATAATAAAAATATAAATTGCGATATCTCAGAATCGATCTAATTTTTTTCCTTAAGTTTTATATAAAATATGGTACATGTACTCTACCGATGGTGTAAATTTTTGAAGTGTGTTTGTATGTGTTTTCAACTGTATTTTGTTTGTTGATTTTTTTAAAATACTTTTTCTTTGTAATTTGGTTAAGATTTCAAGTTATTATAATGTAACTTCTGAACCTAAGTCGTCCCCACAGACAGACATTGACAATGACTTGAAATTACCCAAAACGGATTTCCGGCGAACGTACTTAGTGTCTTAGGACTTTGAAGTGTTGCACTTTTGGCTCGTAGCAAATGATATATAACCTCATTACTCTGTACAAAACGAGTATTTTTTAAGGGAAATCATCGGATGTTTACTTCCATGTCCGAAGGAGGTATTTGTACGGAGATCTAAGCGATTGTTAGAATAACACCATGCAACAAAAAAAAATTTTTTTGTGTCCTAGAACTAAAAAATATTTTTTTGTATAGATTGTGGCATACTGTTATATAAAATCAAAACCAAAAATTTAGTTATGGATAATTTCTTTTTTAAAAAAGGTACCTTTAGTATTTGCACTAT
Source organism: Eudasyphora cyanicolor (assembly GCA_963930755.1). Taxonomy (NCBI): domain Eukaryota; kingdom Metazoa; phylum Arthropoda; class Insecta; order Diptera; family Muscidae; genus Eudasyphora; species Eudasyphora cyanicolor. Next base: position 120,526,059 of record OZ005736.1, read on the forward strand.
AATTTTTGGAGAATATGCCCGATCAGGTCGACTTATACGTTTAATTGAAGCTATTAATGTGGGCTACCAATGTTGGAAATATCTCTTTCACTTAGAAACAGTGGTTTAGTAACAGTCATTAAACAAATTGGAAAAAGTAGATTTTTTTTAAAAAAAAAATCCTGGTACAAAAAAAAACAAAAAATAGAAAAAAACGAAAAAAAAATATTTTATTTTATTTTTTAAAAGTTTGCATCCTAAATTATAGCCCTCTTGGTAAAGGTAAGAGAATTTCAAAAAAAAAAATTTAATTTCTGTTTAAATAGCGCTTTTATTTATTACTTTTATTTATATTATGTACATTTGAGTTTATTTACATGAACAAGTTTCATTAGTAGTAATTGTGAGTTCTTTGTTGATGTTTGTAGATTTCGGAATCGGTTTCTCTAATGAGGTACCAAATATAATCTCCCATCATTCTTTCATCCAAGTGCCCTTGGTAACGCCGCTCGATGGACTTCAAATCTTAGTGAAACTTTCGCCAAGATTCTCGGGGAAAAAGTTTAAATGAGAATGCAAGAAATCAATTTTGAGGGACATATTTACACCTGTTGGAATACATAAAGCGAAAAATAAGTTGGAAGAATACATACATATGTGTTGTACATAAATATAAAAAAAATATATTTCTAACCAATTTTTTCATAATTTTTTAACAAATCATTAATCATTGTTTCACATTGCGGGCTTTTATTGGACCAAGGAAATTTGAAACTACAAGCTAAAAACGACCTCCATGCTGCAATTTCACCCGACCTCAAATATGATTCGAAATTCATATCTTTCATCAGTTTACTTATTTTAAGCCCATCAAAAACTCCTTCTTCGATTTTTTGAAAAGAAAGACTTTTAAATAAACTTTTTAAATATGACAGTGAATTGCCATCTTTCCTTAAGGCTTTAACAAAATTTAATTTAATTTAAAGAGCCCCAGCTTAATATGCAGAGGTGGCAAAAAATCGGCTATCCCAGAGGCATAACATACCAACTACTTTTAAATCGCAAAAAATTTTCCAGTCATGTTCATATTTTATGTATTTTATCAATTTAGTCATTGTTTCGTTGATTCCTTAGTGTTGACAGCATGAGCAATGGGAATCGACGGTATCCGATTTCCGTTGTGTAAAAGTACTGCTTTCAAACTTTCTTTACTGCTGTCATCTCTCAGAGTTGAGTACTCAGTTGAACTTGATGATGTTTCCATTATTAGGCTGTTAGCTATACTTGGACACTTCCTACTGCAATCTATTAACTTAGACAAAAATAGCAGTCCGTATCGTGAATGAATGGTTATCTCCAAATCATTGGCATTCCAAATTGCACGTGAAGTCTAAAATTAAAATGTTTTGTTCCACAACACATTGTAATACATTAATGTTTAAGTACTTACCGCTTTCTTCCACCATTCCATCGAGCAAGATTTACATGGCACGAATTACACAAAATACTAGGTATACCAAAATATTACACATATCTATTATTTTACTAAACGCACGTCGATTTTTTTAATTACATATTTTCCGCAGATGTAGCAGAAATTGTCGGTATCATTTACACATTGAAAAGTTCGTTGCCTTTTACTCATACTTCAAAATATAACTTTGTAATATTTTTCAGAAAATCGACTTATCTCTTTAAGGCGCTGAATTACACTAATTTATTAATAAGAAATTTCATTCAAAAATTCTGGGTTTAAGGTTCATAAGTTGCAGTACCTGTAGCTGACATATAGTTTGCTTCGAAAGTAAACACCCAATATTTTTAAGACTGCCGCGTATTACTGTTGAATGGCCCTCTATCTGAGCGGATCTCATCCAATATAGCTCTCACATTGCATATAATGTTTTATGTAGGGTTACGAACGGCCATAAAACCTCGTCCTCTCTATAATTTTATAATGTCTCACATCAATCTTCATAAAATAAAATGCAAGTGCAATGTCTCTTATATGTCTCTCTCACAAATGGTGAATTCAATATAAGCAAAAAAAATTATGTTGTTTGCTTGCTTTTATTTGGTCTGCAAATCTTTGTGATTCTAACTAGGATATTCTCCCGGCTTCAAGACCATTTTGTTTCTATATTATTATAGAAAAAAGTATTTTATACATGGCGGTGTATAAATATCTATTAAAAATTGGCAGCACACATACTGGATCATGATTTCTGAGCAGCGACACTCGTTAACGGCTCGTTTTTAAAAAAATAATTTAAAAACGAAGAAATATGAAGCAAGATTTTTTTGAATTTTCCTAACATTTACAAAATGGCTCATAACTTTTACATCTATCCATAGATTTTTCAAATAGACAGTGTTTTCTTCGTTAGCATGCTGGCTTTTTAAAAATGTGAGTTTCTTATGGTTTTTTTTGTATCAGGAAAAGTGTTTTAAAAAAAAAATCATTTTTTCTCATATTTTTGACGACTGTTACTAAAACAAAGATTCTACGTGAAAGCGATATGTAGCCCTCATAATTTAATTTGAGGCATAACACGGCTCAATCAGGCTTATACTTGAAAAATTATGGTCCAAATACTGAATGTACTTTCCATGAACAATTTTTTTAATATTTTTTTCGTGTTTCTGACACCTAATTGCACCAGAAACTGTTATCCAAATCCCTTGGACAAACATTTTGTTGCATAGTGTTATTAGTTCTTGATAGAGATTCCTGCTTGTTATTCTGACGTATGGTGATTTCGTTTCAACAATCTCGTTGCCCTTTTCCCGAAAACTGGACTCTAAACCACATTTTGGAATTTTTAAATATGAGATTAGTTTAATTCGAGGGACCTGACAGAAAGTGGCCCCAAAAATAAGAACTTCTTCATCAGTTGTTTAGTCAAAATTAAGCCAAATTAATAATTTAATGTAATCTCTTTTGTGTCTAAAGAAAAGTTATAAATGGTTGTTAAATTGTAAGGGCCGATGTTGAATGTGAACTACACCTAAACGGCGGGGGGAAATAAGGCCCCAATGAAATAAAGCCCCAAAGCGAAAATGAAATAAAGCCCCAAAAATGGGGCTTTATTTCGTTGTGAATAAATGCCTCAAATTAAAAAATGAAACAAAACCCCAATGAAATGAAAATACATCCCAAATAAAAATGAAGTAATACCCCAATATTGGGGCTTTATTTCACAATGAAATAACTCCCCATTTGCCTGTGTGAAATAAGGCCCCATTTTGCATTTTTCAGATCCAATTTTATAATTTTATATCAGAAATGAAAACATACACGAAATTCTGATCAATTCATTTTATTGTGAAGTACATATGTATATTTAAGTAAAAACCAACATAGAATCATGTACTGTTTGGCGACAATACGGGCAATTATAAAGTTGTGCATCTCTTGAAATGGCATCTGCCTGCAGTTTGAGGTTGCATTCATCGCATATTTTAAGGTGCTTACAGGGTAGAAGTACAACGTTTGGTATTTTAAACATGCAAACAACGCATGTATTTTCATTGTTGGTTGTCTCAACAACTGATTCTTCATCGGAAGAATCTTCCTTAAATATGTCCTGTTTTGGCAACATATTGACACATATGGAATTTTTTTCATAAACCATGCGAGAAAGGAATGCGGCAACAGTTATATTTCCTTGGTGTAGCAATAGTGTCACGTTTTCAATCTCCTTGTTTCTTATGGAGCTGCTCGTTCTTTTCTTCTTCGATAGCGATCCTCCACTCTCACATAACATGCTGAAATGCCTACTTTTAAAAAATTCTTCGTCGCGAATAAGACCTACGAATTTAAAGAAATGTCCATTTTTTTCTGCACCCTTCCCGAGAACTCCATTATATGCCTCGACAGCAGAAGTAGTTCTAGTCCTATTATTGTGCACGCTGAAGTTTTTGCAGCCAACCTATCATTAAATTAATTTTATTTTGAAAATTAGTCTTAAAAATCAACATATATTTTAAGAATGGTAAAAATGTTCCATCACTATCCATTAACAATATTTTCGACTTAATATCACCTTGAATTAATTCTGGAGGTAACAAAGGAAGAGCCAATATTTTGTGGTAAAGCAACGATGCATTCTTGCTAGACTTTATGTATTGTAACAAAGATTTCCTCTTACACATATTTCGTCGAACAGCCTGGCAGAAATGAAACCTAAAAATTTTAATATTTAAAGTATAAAACTAATCAAAGTAACCCTTTTTAAAGTAAATGTCTACCATCAATAGTTTACATTAGATATTTGATTGAAACTTATTAATTGAAACTATTTGGTCCATCATCAATATTAAACATTTGAGGAATTAATATGTTTGGTGTAAAAGGTGATTGGTTTGAGCGTAAATCGGTTGTAAATGAAACCGATTTACGCTCAAACCAATCACCTTTTACACCAAACATATTAATTCCTCAAATGTTTAATATTGATGATTATAGCCATTTATACATAATAAAATTATTGTGTTTCCGGACTGTTGCACATTTGTCTTATAACTCTATGTTAATACTGACCAGCATCCCACAGTTTTCGTCGTGGAAAACCCGTATTAATTGCCTGTCTCATTGCTTGCTCGTAATCCGTTAAAAATATAGAGGGGTCCATATCAAATATATTTTCTTTTATATATTGCAGTAATCCATTGTAAGCTTCTTTAGTTTTTTTATCCATTAAAATGAAAAATATTGGAAAAATCTAATGAAATAAATTGTAATATTAGTAATGATAACAATATGTTGTTATTATTTTACCTCTTCAAAATATTCTACATAGATAACTAATAGCTGCTTAAAACATCCATGTGGAACAATTTTGAATGTTGCATCCATAAGATATGTTCTTTTTGCCGGTAGAATATTTTCTTTTATTAAATCTATCGTTTTCAAGGAAGAAAACAGACAAAAAGAATACATTTCGTCTGCTATGCACGCTGTGAAGAAATGTCTGGGATTCTCTTTGTCTTTAGTTACTCCAAAATTAGTCCAAACATTTTCAAAATTGAATGCTTCTATAACCTGAGCAGTAGCTTTCGGGGACGTAACCAAGTTATTGCTCACAATATATTGTAATCCCCTTTTTATCCTTGCGAAGTCAACGTTTTTCGTATCATCTTGATTGCTGAGCAAAAATATAGAGAATATTTATTAATATAATTCATATTTCAACATAACAAGTTATCTTACCGTTCACAAGTCTTTCGAAACGAAGCTCTAATAGAGCTTATCGCAGTCCTATCTCCTCCAAGAGCTCCTCCTATATCTTCACAATCTCGCTTTATTTGATTTAAAGCCTTTAGTTCTTTGTAAGCACCTTCTTCGTTGTCATGATTATGTTCGATGTATTTTTTCGCTAAAACACATTTTCCGTCGGGCATTACATTTACTCTTGCTTTACACATTTTTTTTCGACACTCATATTTTATTGTATTTTTATAAACTGATTTTTTTTTATATATCATTTTCTGTTCAATTATATACAGTAACTCAGAACTTATTGCCTGGAATTATTTCGAAATTCATTATAATTTGATCTTCACTACGCGACGTAATCTCAGAAACTGAATAGTCGACTAATTTCATTGATGATTGTCCGGTATCTCTAACGGTAAATATATTTTAGGGCATTACTTCATTCTAAACATTAGGGAGTTATTTCATATGAAATAACAACCCAAATCTATAAAATGAAATAAAGCCCCAAATAGTGAAACAACACCCCAATTATAGTTGTTCTTTTTTTCTGTACTCATATTTGGGGCCTTATTTCATTTTCGCTTTGGGGCTTTATTTCATTGGGGCCTTATTTCCCCCCGCCACCTAAACGTCAAGTTTTTTTCTGCATTTCAGACTAACTCAATTTGAACCATGGAACAATACACAATCGAGCAACGCCTTAAAGTTTTTTAAGCTTTTTACGAAAATGAGCATTCAAATCAAATTGCATTTCGTGCACTTCGTGATGTTTTTCAGCAAACCGGGTCTGTAGGAGATGTGAAAACACCTGTGCATGCTCGCCCAGTTCGTTTGGTGCGGCTTATGGGCTGGCGACGTCATCGGGCCATACTTCTTCGAAATGAGGCCTGTCAGGCAGTTACTGTGAATGGTGTTCGCTATCGTGAGATGATAACGAACTTTTTATGGCCCGAATTGGAAGATATGGATGTGGACAATATGTGGTTTCAACAGGACGGTGCCACTTGCCACACAGCTAACGAAACAATGGCTCCTTTGCACAACAAATTCAATGGCCGTGTTATCTCACGTCGTGACGATGTTAATTGTCCGCCAAGATCGTGTGATTTGACAACGTTGGAATTCTTTCTTTGGGGTTATTTGAAAGAAAATGTGTATGTCGATAAGCCAGCAACAATTCAAGAGCTAAAGGATGAGATAATTCGGCACATTTACGGCATAGAACCTCAATTATGCCTAGGCGAAAATTTCGACCATCGGCCGAGGTCGCGGCGGCCATTTGGCCGATATTTTGTTCCATGCATAATTGAACCATACCAATATCATCATAATAAAAAGCAATGACAGTAATTTCCAAAATAATTTGTGTTTTATTCAAAATCAACATCGGCGCCTAAAATTTAACCACCCTTTAGATATTGAATAGGAGAAAAAAGTGCGGAAGAAACCTACCCGAAAAAAGTGCAAAAATGTCCATTTTTACAATTTTTCTCCTTTTTTGCTCAATAACTGGATTACAAATCCACAAATATCTTTTGTTTTTCTTTGGATGTGCCTGTTTACAATACCGACGTTTCGTCGATGTTCTATAGGAAATGGTGTAATGAAAATGCAGAACATAGATAATGATGATCTTGTTTTCTTCGTATGTTGTTCATAATCATGTTCTGAAAAACAAAAAAGCGGCATATTTGCGGATTTTTAGTCCAGTTATAGAGCAAAATATGGGGGAAAAATTTACATTTTTGCGTTTTTTAAGGCACTGGATCTTTTTCGGGTATGTCTGTCCAGCATTTTTTTCTCCTATTCAATATCTACAACTTTGCTTCAGACACAAAAGAGATATTCCGTACGGTACACCGAGAAAAAAATATAGAAAAAGGTTAAAAAATCCACCTTGAGCAAAAAATTCGTATGCCCATTACATTATTAATAAAGACGACTTGACTACTACATCGGCTGGAAGATACCAGCCGATGTGCATAAGTTATAAGCATGTTGTGTTTGAATAAATCTGTCAATATGTGTGGGAGGTACCAGAAATGACTGGACGAATTTGCGCAGAACAGTAGATACTTCAAAGACATTGCACTGTACCGAATCGTAAGCGTTTATCGGTATGTTTGGTATGATTTGGCAATTTTGTGTGGGAGGTACCAAAAGGGGCGTAGCGATAATGTAATTTGTTTACCGGACTTTAGGTACTATAAAAGCATTACACTGAACAACATTTCAAGTATTTATACACGCTGAAAAAAAGTTGCTTCCGTAGTATATTGTCCCAAACATATTCGGCTTGAAAAATATATATGTTTAGGGTACACACTAAATATATAATATTATAAAGGGTGTCCCAAGAAGAGCGCAATTTTTTAATTTTAAATAAAACACAGATATTTAAGAAAAAATCTTTTAATGAAATTTTCAATGACCGTTTTGCATGAATGCTGCGGTATTTCATTAATGCAGCGTCCAATTTCGTCTTTTAAGGCTTGTGTCGTCGTCGGCTTATTCGCGTAAACCATCGACTTCAAAAAACCCCAAAGAAAAAATCTAATGGTGTTAAATCGCACGATCTAGGCGGCCAATTCTGATCTCCAAAACGCGAAATAACACGACCGGGAAATGACTGATGCAGCAATTGAATTGTTTCTCTGGCTGTATGACATGTGGCGCCGTCTTGTTGGAACCACATGCCCTCCACATTCATTTTTTCAATTCTAGGCAAGAAAAAACTGGTTATCATTTCACGATACCGAACACCATTGACTGTTTGCGCTTGACCTGCCTCATTTTCATAAAAAAAAGGTCCAATGATTTCTCCAGCCCAAAAACCACCCAAAAACCGGTCGATCGACCTGGTCCATGGCGCGTTGTTGTCTTTACATCACTAACAGACCCAGTTTCGGCAAATTTATCCATTAATCTCTTTACAGTTGACTCTTTTGGAGCATTATTGTGACCCCAAATTGATCGCAATTTGCGAACTGTAGCCGCAAAACTTTCACCATTTTGGTAAAACAATTTCACAATGAGAATGCGTTGTTCATTCGTGTAGCGCTCCATTTTTACTAACCTCGTACCTTCTACTAACAAACAATAACAATTATTCAAATGTCAAACAATGACACTTCGAATGTTGCGAGATTTAAAAATTGCGCTCTTCTTGGGACACCCTTTATATTTGGGACGATGTTGTTCTAAACAAATCTTTGTTTACATCCCGATATATTTTTTTATTTGGGACTATTATTTCCGAAATAAAAATATTTATTTGCATTTAAGTATTCAGAAAATACATAAATTGTGTTAAATTTGTCAGTAATTTTATATAAAATAATAGCTAACACCATTCACAGTTCGCCGATGACGTCGCCAGCTCATAATATATTATAATAAAATATTAGTAATTGAAATCTTATAATCGTGGATCAGAAATTTTAAATGTTTGATTTAGAACAGAAGTTAATGCTGCATATGGTATCATAACTAGGAGGTACAATTCGGCACCAGGGAAAATTAAAAGTGAAGTTAAAAAGGCATCAAAAGTTTTGAAAGACTTTTGTAAATAAAATAAATTTGAAGAAAATTTTAAACAATAATTTTATTTGTATTTAAACACATATTTTATTTGAGAAATTTAGCTTACAAATATATTTTGTTGTAATATATTAATATTATGCGTTCCAAATATATTTTGTTGACTTTCAAATAAAACTTATTTGCTCAAAAATAAATAATATTTAAAAATATGTGTTTCAAATATGACTTTCACTTTTTGTATAAAATGGTCTCTCTATGTGGGCTCATTTTTCTCAACTGATAGCGACAGATAAACTATAACATATTATGTGTGGAATTAAAAAAGATTCGGATAATTAGTTTAGAAGTTATTAGAGAATCAATTTTTCCCTATACATATTGTAATCCTTTGTTAGGGAGATACTAGAATGAATGGACCAATACGGTCCAACTCGGAACATAGCCTAAGATAGAAAATACGAGTATATTATCATATACCAAACTTGAAGTCAATCTGTTACTCCTTTCGAGAGTTATCGTGCGCTCCAGTCAGCTAGACAGACAGTACAACGGACGGACGGACATTGCTCAAATGACTTAAAATGTCCTAAAACGGATTTCCGCCGAACATGATTGGAGTCTTTGGTCACTCCTTCGATGTGTTACACTTTTGGTCCATAGCAAATGATATACATGTAACCTCGTTACACTCAAGTGAGGGTATAAACAAATATTTGGTTGCCGTAAATGTGTATTGTGAGGACCTATAGTGTTTTTACTTCTTTAAGTGTATCTTTTATTTCGTTCTTTGGCAAAGAAAATCACTGCAAAGGCTTCTATAATAAACTTATGAGCGACATCTGAGGAAAAAACGGTTAATGCCGTTAGATTCAGCAGATCGATATTATGCTGGGTAAGTATTTTGCTGCACACAGTGTAATTTGAAGTTTTTGCGAAAACGAATCGAATATCCTAAAATTGATTTACCGAAGCGAACGATTTGGATCCATTCCTACATTTTGGCTTTTAAATTTACGTTTTAAACAGTTGATTTATTAAATATAAAATATTTATGTTCCTGTTTTTAAAAAATCAAGCTCGAGGTCTTTGTTGCTATTATTTCATTTGATATTTCGATCGTCTTTGAAGATCATCTTCAGGAATTTTAAAATTTTATTGAAAAACATGAACATTTTTATATACATTAAAGTTATTGCAAATATATAAATATGACACTTCCCAACTTACACATAAATAAAATAAATAAAAAGCTAACTATCACTATTGTCTGTTGATCTGCTGTAATTGCACTGTCCATCATATGTTTGTTATTTATATGTTTGCAATAACTTTAATTTATATAAAAACTAGCTGGACCCGGTCCACTTCGTTGCCCCAGACTTCAGATTTCCGATTCCGTCAATTTTTTAACCAATTACGTAGACTGCCATCAAATGCATATTTACAAAATTACAACACTCTCGCTAACAAATTGTTCAAGGTATTTCAATTTCAGAAATTTGCTTATAAGGGTGGGGCCACGCCCATTGGTCCGATCCCAACCCTTTTGGACCATTCACGTAGACTATCACCAGATCGATATGCAAAAAATTACAGCACTCTCGATAAACAATTGTGCAAGATATCTCAATTTCAAAATTTGGCTTATACTCGCATAGGCGGGGCAACGTCCATTGGTCTGATCCCGCCTATTTTTGGTCGAATCACGTAGACTGTCATCAGATACATATACCCAAAACTGCAGCGCTCACTTAAACAAATTGTGCAAGATATCTCAATTTAAAAATTAGGCTCCTATGGGCGGTGCCGCCCTTTTTTGTGTAATCGAGTAGACTGCGTGTGATGCACAAAATCACAGCACTCTCGCCAACAAATTGTGCATGATATCTCAATTTCAAAATTTGGTTTATGTGGGCGGGGCCAGGCCCATTGATCCGATCCCGCCACTTTTTAGAACATTCACGTACGCTATCATCAGATACATATGCACAAAATTACAGAACTATTGCTAAACAATTGTGTAAGACATCTCAATTTCAAAATTTAGTTTATATGGGCAGGGCCACGGCCATTGATCCGATTCTGACCCTTTTTGGAACAATAACGTAGACTACCACCAAAATTGTGCAAGATATGTGTCTCAATTTCAAAATTTGGCTTATATAGGCGGGGCCACGCCCATTGGTTCGATGCCGCTCATTTTTGGACCAATCACGTAGACTACCACCAGATATATATACACGAAATTACAGCACTCTCGGTAAAAAAATTGTGCAATATATCTCAATTTGGCTTATATGGGGGGGGGGGGTACTCCCATTGTTCTGATCCCGCCCATTTTTGGACCAATCACGTAGACTGCCACAATATACATATACACAAAATTCCAGCACTCTCGCTATCTAATTGTGCAAAATATCTAAATTTCAAAATTTGGCTTATATGGGCGGGGCCACGCCCATTGGTCCTATCCCGCCCATTTTGGACCAATCGCGTAGATCGCCAAGGGATATATATGCACAAAATTCCAGGTCTCTCGGTAACAAATTGTGCAAGATATCATATTTTTAAAATTTGGCTTATATGGGCGGTGCCACGCCCATTGGTCCGATCCCGCTCATTTTTAGAAAAATCACGTGGACTGCTACCAGATACATACGTACAACATTACAGCACTCTAGCTAACAAATTGTGCAAGATATCTCAATTTGAAAATTTGGCTTATATGGGCGGGGCCACGCCCATTGGTCCGATTCCGCCAATTTTTAGACCAATTACGAAGACTGCCACCATATACATATACACAAAATTCCAGCACTCTCGCTATAAAATTGTGCAAAATGTCTCAATTTCAAAATTTGGCTTATATGGGCGGGGCCACGCCTATTGATCCGAACCCGCCCATTTTTGGACCAATCATGTAGGTCGCCAACGGATATATATATACAAAATTCCAGGTCTCCCGGTAACAAATTGTGCAAAATATCACATTTTTAAAATTTGGCTTATATGGGCGCTGCCACGCCCGTTGGTCCGATCCCGCCCATTTTTGGAAAAATCACGTGGACTGCTACCAGATACATATACACAACATTGCAGCACTCTCGCTAGCAAATTGTGCAAGATATCGAAATTTCAAAATTTGGTCTATGCGGGCGGGGCCACGCCCATTGAGCCGATCCCGCCCATTTTTGGACCAATCACGTAGACTTTCACCAGATACGGAACAACCAAACATACAAACAAACCCACAAACAGACACTCTCTTTTATATATATAGATTTTCATGTTTTTCAATAAAATTGTAGAATTCCTGAAGATGATATTCAAAGAAGATCGAATGATATAATCTATAATCTATATATATAAAAGAGAGTGTCTGTTTGTGGGTTTGTTTGTTTGTTCCGTATAGACGTCTAAACGGCTAGACCGATCATCTTGAAATTTTCACAGAATGTACATGTGTAGGGGGTGCTGAAAATAGGGTACTTTGTACACAAAATTACAGCACTCTCGCTAACAAATTGTGCACTGTATCTTAATTTCAAAATTTGGCTTATATGGGCGGGGTCACGCCCACTGTTCCGATCCCGCCGATTTTTGGACCAATCACGTAGGCTGTCACCAGATACATATACACTAAACTACAGAACTCTCTCTAATAAATTGCGGAAAATATTTCAATTTCAAAATTTGGTCTATGTGGTCGGGGCCACGCCCATTGGGTCGATCCCGCCCATTTTTGGACCAATCACGTAGACTGCCACCATATACATACATATACACAAAATTCCAGCACTCTCGCTAACAAATTGTGCAAAATATCTCAATTTCAAAATTTGTCTTATATGGGCGGGGCCACCCCCATTGGTCCGATTCCGCCCATTTTTGGAAAATTCACATAATCTGCCACTAAATGCATACACACAAAATTTCAGTACTCTAGCTACAAATTTTTCTCAATATCAAAATTGGACCCATATGGGCGGGTCCACTTGATATATCGAAAATTCAAGTACCCTATTTTCGGCACCCCCTACACATGTACATTCTGTGAAAATTTCAAGATGATCGGTCTAGCCGTTTAGACGTCTATACGGAACAAACAAACAAACAAACCCACAAACAGACAATCTCTTTTATATATGGGGAAAAACACGTCAAAAGGCCCACTTTTTTCAATTTTATTCCGATCGCGTCAAAACTTGGTGGGGTTGCAGAAGTACTATGGGTATGCTATGTGCTTAAAATACAGCTTCCTAGCGTGATACGTTATGAAGATACAGGGTGTCAAAGTTGGAAATTTTGACCATTGTATCTCCCGACTACGTGGGCCGATTTGAATGAACCGTGGCTTATATGACAGCTATTTAGAAACGCACAAAATGTGCATTGATAATTGTTTGCAAATATTAAATTTTCATATTTTTTTCTCGCGATTTATGTTTTCCTCGCGATTTTAATTGTGTTCCGCGGATGGGATTCTATATCTTTAAACTACAAAAATGAAGTCCATTCTGTTTACTTTATCAATACGAATTTTCGCTGTGGGATGAAAACCACAACAAATGCTATTAAAATTTTGAATGTCAAACCTACTATTTTTTCATTACTTCTTTCGTATTATAAAGTGAGTTTATTCTAAGATGTGGACCGGAAACACGATTAATAAAATGTAATGGTGGCATTCTATAGCCAAATACGCCAGAACAACAAAATAACTTATTTCGCAAAAAGTCGACGTCGCATTTTTTACACTGGCCTACAATATTGCACTGGTCAACTCGAATCCTAGCGAGCAGATATCGGACACGATCTCGATGGATTTTGAGGTTCTAAATCCGAATATAAAATCAAAAATGCAATATATATTCGCGTTTTTGCGATATTGTATTAATTACGTGATAAAAATACTGATTTTACAGCTTTTATGAATAAAGAAACGCGAAAGACGCACTTTTACAAATAAAAATTCAGTTTTCGGAAAATAATCGCTTTTCAATTAATACGAGTATTCAACAACTGTAATAATCGTACGTCATCTCCGAGATATCTCCCGGGAAACCTAGTCGGAGAAATCGTATTTTTAATATAGCTACAATTGGAAAAATAAAAAAAAATTAAAATATGATATCTACGAAATGGTGTAAGATTTTGACCCTTTATAAAATTAACTTTTAATTCGTTTGATACTCGTTTTAATAGCAAAGCGATTATTTTGAGAAACCTGCAATTTTTTTTTTGGTAAAAGTGCGTCTATCGCGATTCTGTTTTCAAAAAGCCTAAAATCATCACTTTTATCACATAATTAATACAATATCGCAAAAACGCGAATATATATTGCATTTTTGATTTTATATTCGGATTTAGAACCTCAAAATCCATCGAGATCGTGTCCGATATCTGCTCGCTAGGATTCGAGTTGACCAGTGCAATATTGTAGGCCAGTGTAAAAAATGCGACGTCGACTTTTTGCGAAATAAGTTATTTTGTTGTTCTGGCGTATTTGGCTATAGAATGCCACCATTACATTTTATTAATCGTGTTTCCGGTCCACATCTTAGAATAAACTCACTTTATAATACGAAAGAAGTAATGAAAAAATAGTAGGTTTGACATTCAAAATTTTAATAGCATTTGTTGTGGTTTTCATCCCACAGCGAAAATTCGTATTGATAAAGTAAACAGAATGGACTTCATTTTTGTAGTTTAAAGATATAGAATCCCATCCGCGGAACACAATTAAAATCGCGAGGAAAACATAAATCGCGAGAAAAAAATATGAAAATTTAATATTTGCAAACAATTATCAACGCACATTTTGTGCGTTTCTAAATAGCTGCCATATAAGCCACGGTTCATTCAAATCGGCCCACGTAGTCGGGAGATACAATGGTCAAAATTTCCAACTTTGACACCCTGTATCTTCATAACGTATCACGCTAGGAAGCTGTATTTTAAGCACATAGCATACCCAAAGTACTTCTGCAACCCCACCAAGTTTTGACGCGATCGTAATAAAATTGACAAAAGTGGGCCTTTTGACGTGTTTTTCCCCATATATAGATTTGGTGGCAGGATTCGTGATTGGTTCAAAAATTGGACGGGATCGGAAATCTCAGTCTGGGGCAACGAAGTGGACCGGGTCCAGCTAGTCTATATATAAAAGAGAGTGTCTGTTTGTGGGTTTGTATGTTTGTTTGTTTGTTCCGTATAGACGTCTAAACGGCTAGATCGATCATCTTGAAATTTCCTCAGAATGTTCATGTGTAGGGGGTGCTGAAAATAGGGTACTTGAATTTTCGATATATCAAGTGGGCGTGGACCCGCCCATATAGGTCCAATTTTGATATTGAGAAAAATTTTTAGCTAGAGTGCTGAAATTGTGTGTGTATGCATTTAGTGGAAGATTATGTGAATTTTCCAAAAATGGGCGGAATCGGACCAATGGGCTTGGCCCCGCCCATATAAGCCAAATTGTGAAATTGAGATATTTTGCACAATTTGTTAGCGAGAGTGCTGGAATTTTGTGTATATGTATATGGTGGCAGTCTACGTGATTGGTTCAAAAATGGGCGGGATCGACCCAATGGGCGTGGCCCCTCCCACACAGACCAAATTTTGAAATGTTGATATCTTGCACAATTTGCCAGCGGGAGTGCTGGAATGTAGCGAATATGTATCTGGTGGCATTCTACGTAATTGGTCAAAAAATTGGCGGGATCGGACCAATGGGCGTGGCCCCGCCCATATAAGCCAAATTTTGAAATAGATATATCTTGCACAATTTATTAGCTAGAGTGTTGTAATGTTGTACATATGTATGTGGTGGCAGTCCACGTGATTTGTCCAAAAATGGGCCGGATCGGACCAATGGGCGTGGCACCGCCAATATAAGCCAAATTTTAAAAATGTGATATTTTGCACAATCTGTTTCTCACAATCGAGAGAGCTGGAATTTTGTGCATATATATCCCTTTGCGATCTACGCGATTGGTCCAAAAATGGGCGGGATAGGACCAATGGGCGTGGCCCCGCCCATATAAGCCAAATTTTGAAATTTAGATATCTTGCACAATTTTTTAGCGAGAGTGCTGTAATTTTGTGTACGAGTA
This sequence comes from Eudasyphora cyanicolor, assembly GCA_963930755.1. Classification (NCBI taxonomy): domain Eukaryota; kingdom Metazoa; phylum Arthropoda; class Insecta; order Diptera; family Muscidae; genus Eudasyphora; species Eudasyphora cyanicolor. Next base: position 120,541,917 of record OZ005736.1, read on the forward strand.
TATGTGTCTGGTGGAAGCCTACGTGATTGGTCTAAAAATGAGCGGGATCTGACCAAAGGGCGTGGCCCCGCCCATTTAACTCAAAATTGAGCTATCTTGCACAATTTAGTAGCGAGAATGCTGTAATTTTGTGTATATGTATCTGGTGGCAGTCTATGTGATTAGTAAAAAAATGGGCGGGATCAGACTTATGGGCGTGGCCCGGTCCATGTAAGCCACATTTTGGCATTGAGATATCTTGCTCAATTTGTTATCGAGAGTGTTGTTATTTTATGTATACGTATTTGGTGGCAGGATTTGTGATTGGTTCAAAAATGGACGGGATCGGAAATTTCAATCTGGCAACGAAGTGGACGGGGTCCAGCTAGTAAATATATAAACAAAACAATAAAGACCTCGAGCTTGATTTTTAAAAACAAGAAAAAAACAAGTAAGAAACAGGTCGAATACCAAAAGCCAACATCAAGAATAATATAAAATATTTATTTTATCCTATAACAAGAACAAACTTATTTGAAACATAATTCGCAGAAATTCGGTTCTAACGTACGTAAATAGTATTTAATAATTTTCGAAAAATTCAGTATTCAAAGTTTTGTGGAGCCAAGTTATATTTAACAAAAAATAGCTTCGCATAATTTGTTCACTGTACAATCTAGTTCGTGGTGGATCATAAATAAGTCCAGCTAAAAATTTGCGAGTGCCAATATTCCTTACACTCCTATTTTTTGTAAAGAATATTTTTTGGAAAGTATCAAATTGCACTCAAAAACAAGTAAGAAGGCTCAGTCGGGTAAACCGACTTATGAAACCCCTCACCTTGAGTCCCAAAAAAATATTAGTAAATTTATCATAGTTTTGTTTTTGACTATTGAGTTCGAGATCGTTGCTTTTGTTTTCTGTTAAACAGAAAAACAAACCTTCTTTGAAAAAGAAGAATTAGAAATGTGTGAAATGTATTAAGGGTGGTCACTGGTTGGTGAACGATATCGTTTCGGAAGCTACCAAGTAACCTCATCGGCACCTTGGACAAAATACCCTATCAATAATTGGCACAATATGAACGCAGCTCAATATGAAATAATTGAGAACTGATTTCAAAGTCCCATATCTCCAAAACATTGCAGACAGTATTTCTCAACCTTAATACATCCCCACACTTCTTGTTTGGTTATTAGTGTTTCTTATTCTTCTTTTTCAACGAAGGGCTGTTTTTCTGTTTAACAGAAAACAAAAACAACGATCTCGAACTCAGTAGTCAAAAACAAAACTGTGCAAAGTCATAACATATCGAATAACAAAAAAAAAACACGCTAAAGCTAGTTTTCCTTATATCAAGTTTATACATTTCCGGACAATTATTGAATATTGTGGATCTAATTCTTGGTAACTCGTACTTCCTTTACGTAACTATTGAGATCACAATAGGGAAAATTAACTCAGTACTAGACAATGCTGACATGAAATTATGCAAATTCAGCATATTTTTTCCTTATTCCAAGTAAATTTTTACTCAAATTTAGGAACATTTAATGAAATTAATGCAAAACAGAGAAAATAAAACTTTTCTAGGACTTTTAGTCCATGATTTTTTGTGGCGATTTTCGTTCGCTTCCTCCACCACCCACCTCTCTCCTGCATTTATATATCCCACAATTTTCGAAACAATGTATTTTTATGTACACTTGAACTAAAAAGAATTGCCATCATTGAATGATAAATAGAGTTGGCATATACTATATTTATAGGCGACGAGGAAATTTTAATATACATAAATGACATTTTCATGTTGGTCCCAAAAGAGTTTCTTAGCTCGATATATACATAGTGCGTCTGGCTCACAATCATAATGTTGTCGGTTAGACTCTCGTCGAATTTTATTGTTCGCCATAAATTTTCCGCATCTGCAAGTAACGATTTGCGAAAAAAATAACAATTTGCGGAATGAAAAAGGAAAGCACAAAATTTTGGGACTACAACATAGTCATGAAATAGTTAATTTTTCCCTGATTTTAGTATGGTTTTCCCAATTTTGAGTTCAAATTCATGGATTCGAAATAAGGATTCTTCATTATTTTTAGTTAAAATTCCCTAAAACGCATGCTTTCCATTATTAGTTCATAATTTCCTTATGTCTAAGTTGCGTATCCACCTCATATGTCTAAATTTGATAAATTTGTGAATATATGAACTTTTTTCAAGACATATTATTTAAGCTAAAAAATGTCATCAATTTTAGTTCATAAACTATTCTGCATATCCCCAAAGAAAAGAAAATCTTGTAGTACTATGTAAAAACACATTTTTTTGAGTGTGCTGAACAAAATTCAAAATTTTGCGAGGAACCTCCTTTTTAAGCCATTCTTGGTTGACGCGTGCTGAGTGCGATGGTGCTGAGTCCTGTTGGAATGTCCATGGTCTGCGGCCGACATGTTTGTCTGCCCAGGGCTTCAATACTGTCTTTAGGACATTTTCCCGATAATATTCGGCATTTATTTTGACCCCATGGTCGATGAATACGAGCGGGGAGCGACCATCGGCCGTTACGGCGGCCCACACCATTACCATCGGCGGCGCTTGAGTTCTGGTGGCCAATGGAAGGTGTAAATTTTCAGCTGACCTCTTTGGCAAGTAAACCCGATCATTTTGTTTGTTCACAAACTGCTCAATTTGGAATGGCTGGAGAAAACCAAATTCGGTAACTGGCCACTTTCGTGCAAGCGAAGCAACTCCTTGGCTCTTTCCAGTCTAACTTTTTTTAGTGCATCGGTGAGCTCTTGCACTTTTCGGATCATTTCTGGTGTTGTTACCGTTTTTTTTCGTCTACTTTTTGGACGCAATGGACGCAACACTGCCAGTATCACGGTAACGAGCAATGGTACGAGAAACAAGAGATTTATTCACATTTAAATGCTGGAGGGCTCTAACGATAGCCACTTGTGTTTTTCCACCCAAATATAAAGCAATCACACTATCACGCTTGAATTCCATCATGAATAACTTTTTTTCTGAATGCAATAGATCAAAATGCTTTTGTAAGCTTGTAAACAATAAAATGAACTATCACTGAAATAAATCTGTCAGCTATCAGACTAGCGGTTTAGAAATGATAGCAACCTGAAGTTAGTTGCAATACATATCAGCCACCATGTATAGGAGATGTGAAAACACCTGTGCATGCTCGCCCAGTTCGTTTGGTGCGGCTTATGGGCTGGCGACGTCATCGGGCCATACTTCTTCGAAATGAGGCCGGTCAGGCAATTACTGTGAATGGTGTTCGCTATCGTGAGATGATAACGAACTTTTTATGGCCCGAATTGGAAGATATGGATGTGGACAATATGTGCTTTCAACAGGACGGTACCACTTGCCACACAGCTAACGAAACAATGGCTCTTTTGCGCAACAAATTCAATGGCCGTGTTATCTCACGTCGTGGTGATGACAATTGGCCGCCAAGATCATGTGATTTGACACCGTTGGACTTCTTTCTTTAGGGTTATTTGAAAGAAAAGGTGTTCGTCGATAAGCCAGTAACAATTGAAGAGCTATAGGATGAGATAATTCGGCACATTAACGGCATAGAACCTCAATTATGCCTCAGCGTCATCGAAAATTAGGACCATCGGATGGAGGTGTGCCGCCGAGGTCGCGGCGGCCATTTGGTCTATATTTTGTTCCATACATAATTGAACTTTACCAATATCATCATAATAAAAATAAATGACAATAATTTCCTAAATAATTTGTGTTTTATTCAAACTCAACATCGGCCTTTAAAAATTTATCACCCTTTACAAAACGCGATGAGCTCATTTTGGGGATAATTCTAACACATTGTTTCGTTAAGCAATATTCCATGACTAATTTTGTAAAAATTTCTAAAACACTAATTTTATTTTGGCAGTACAGAATACTTTGAATACTTAAAATCTCAACTTGAATCTCCCATTTTATATTTGTCCTTTACAGGAACGATTTCATTGTGCAATTTGTTATGATTTCTTGCAGTACTGTGTCATACCAGCAAATATGATGATCATAAAGAACAGCGAAGAACTTTACTTTTTGTCATCAATGTTTTGCAGCTGCATTCCAGGATATTTTTTCCTTCTTTCGGCAAAAGAAAAAATGTATTAAAGCAGAGAGTAGGTTTCCGAGCTTTAGGATTAAAAGCGAAAAACTCATTAAAATTGTTGTAACAAAAATGCATATAAATACCGCTGTCCATGGAGCCAGCGCGAGGCGATGGCCAGTACTCAAATGGAACGCTACCCACGGCATTAGCGGAAAGAAGTTGCAATCTTCTGGAGGACCTGTACCACCCCAACCATCAGCCGTAACCACCAAAGTCAGAGCAACGCGAAATGAATTACAAAAGTGATGGCGTTGATGATTATGATGATGATGACGATGGCAATGGTTACTTCAACTTCTTTTGTGCATTCTGGCGTTCAGTTGCGGTTTTTAAATGAAAATCATAATAAATGCCCGCAGCGGCAACATCTCCATTTCGTTGGGCGGCGACACCAGCAGCTACAATAACACCAGCAACAAATAATGCAAGTTGGATAAGTTGCATGCTGTAGTCAACTATTTATGGCTTCTATTCCGGTGGTAATGGATGGTGGCCGGAATAGTTCTGCCATAAACTAAATATATATTTCTTTTTTCAGCTTTTCCTATTGGTTGTCATTTTTTTGCGCGTTTTTGAGCTGTTACTATTTTTAATTAAATCTCGAGAAAAATGAATATAGTATAAAATGAAATCGTCATTATGTTGAGACATCACCGCCACCAGTGTTGTGCCAGCGGCCACTTTTCAAAATGTTGGCAACATAAATCACAACATTCTGTTGGCCTCACCACTTCACAGTTTAGAGTGCCGCTATTTGGTATGTTGGCGGCCACAATGGGGCAAGTTGAAGGAGTTCCTCGTCCATTCTTTGTTCCCAAAGGGTTATCGAAACTTATTCCATTCATTACTGTCGTCACGGCAAAGTAACATTTATTTAGAACTGTCAAGAGTACTTGCACTATTCAGATGATTGAGAAGTTGAATACTTGAATAATTCGAATGATCATTATTATGAATGCAAAACCAAAGTTGATGTTTTAATGAATTAATCATACGGCCCCACGAGAAAGGAAATGTTTGAAAAACTAACCTTTTTGCTAAATTCTAAAACTATAATGTAATATACAGTGGTCGGGGCACGAAGCTATTGATAATGAGTTGTAACATTTATGTGTGAACAAAATGTTTGGTAGGATAAAAAATGTCATGGAGGTGAGTATAGAAAAACAGGCAACATTGACAGTCATATTTCGAAAGGTGAACGAAGGCCTGATTTTATGGTAATCTGCTCCGAAGCGCCGTTCAATTCTATAATTTAACTGAATTAAGGAAACATTTATAATTGTCTGAATCGAGCAACACAATGCAACAAATTTTTTTTCACTTTTTGTTAGTTCTAGAATATTTCTAGATGGGCTTTCAATGTCATTATTTTTATGCAAATAAACGAATTTATTTTATATTTTACATCCTACGTTTCGGTGGGATTTTTCCAACATCTTCAGGGATGAATTTTATTGAGGTATATAATATTTTGTCATATTATTTTAATTAACGCCTCTGGAGCAGTACAACATTAAACATAAAATTAACAAATAATTGCAAAAATAATTACTAAAATATTAAAATATCACAGAGAAATTCCTTATAGCTACGATCGCAGTTGAAATTGAAGTAAATTTTTTTTTGTGTCCGAGACCTAAAGACGTTTTCTTGTGCAGATTGAGGCAATCTTTTTTAGACCAACCCAAAAATTTTTTTTAACTTCTTTTTTTTTAATTTCCATTTTTCATCGAAGGTATTATATAGTATTTGAACTATATAAATAAGCCCTATAGATAATTTAAATTCATGAAAATTATGAGGGCCACAAATGTTGGGAATAACACTATCACGTAGAGGCAGTGGTTTAGTAACTGCCATAGAAACAATTTTAAAATGTATTTTCGTGTCCAAGGCTCATAGCGATTCTTGTTCTCTAGGTCATTTAGAGAAATTTTGCCAAGAAACCATAGGTCAAAAATGAATTTCGAGTCCACCACTTTTTCAAAATAGGTATTTTTCCATTATATTCAAGAATAGAGACGGCATATCTTCTACAAAATATTTGTAAATGGGGGTTTTTTGGGATCGAGGAACCCATATTAGACATTTATTTTTATTTTTGAGTGAGGTTTAGGGATTTTATCGCCTTTTTTGAGGGAAATTTTGCGATTGAATTACACACTGCGACAGTACAAAACCAGTAAGGAAAGGCAGAAAGTCGGGCGGGGCCGACTATATAATACTCTACACCTCCCTAACAATGCCAAAAGGTAATTGCGATAATAATTTGTAATAATTGGTGAATGGGTAGGAACATATTATCTAATTCTGAACCGATAATCGCTAAATTAAGCAATATTCGTTCCTAAATTGAGAAACATCTTTCTGGAAAATTTTAATGGTCGGAAGTAAGGTACAACTTTTATAGCGCTTTGAAACCAAATCAGGAGGAACTTATATATGGATGTTATATATTATTCTGAACCGATTTCCCCTGAATACTCATTCACGTAAAAAGACCTCTTTCTGTCGAATTTCATACTGATCGGATATAAAATACAGTCTCCGTGCTTACATAGCAAATCGGGGGTAACATATATGTGGGGGCTATATCTAAATCTGAGCCGATTTTCTCCGAATTTGGCAGTATTCCTTCATGTAGAAAGAAACCTCTTTTTGCCGAATTTCATACTGATCGGATATAAAATAACATATTTACATCGCTTACATATCAAGTCGGGGGTCACGTATATATGGGGGCTATATCTAAATCTAAACCGATTTCCTCCAAATTTAACAGTGTTCATTTATATAATAAGAAACCTCTTTCTGCCGAATTTCATACTGATCGGATATAAAATACGGTTTCTACAGCGCTTACACGTAAAATCGGGTGTAACATATATATGGGGGCTATATCTAAATCTGTACGGATCTTCTCCGAATTTGGTAGTGTTCATTCACGTAACAAGAAAACTCTCTCTGCCGAATTTCGCACTGATAGGATATAAAATAACATTTTTACAGCGCTACATGTCAAATCGGGGGTAAGGTATATATGGGGGCTATATCTAAATCTGAACCGATTTCTTCCAAATTTAACAGTGTTCATTCATATAATAAGAAGCCTCTTTCTGCCGAATTTCATACTGATCGGATATAAAATAAAGTTTTTACAGCGCTTACATGTCAAATCGGGGCTAACATATATATTGGGGCTATGTCTAAATCTGAACCGATTTTAACCAAATTCAATAGGGATCGTCCTTGGGTAAAGTTTCGTCGTGATCGGACCATAATTGCGACCTAAACCGACTTCCTCCAAATTTAACAGTGTTCATTTATATAATAAGAAACCTCTTTCTGCCAAATTTCATACTGATCGGATATAAAATACGGTTTCTATAGCGCTAAAGGGTCAAATCGTGGGTAACATATATATGGGGGCTATATCTAAATCTGAACCGATTTTCTCCGAATTTGGCAGTATTCCTTCATGTAATAAGAAACCTCTCTTTGCCGAATTTCGCACTGATCGGATATAAAATAACATTTTTACAGCGCTTACATGCAAATCGGGGGTAACGTATATATGGGGGCTATATCTAAATCTGAACCGATTTCTTCCAAATTTAACAGTGTTCATTCATATAATAGGAAACCTCTTTCTGACGAATTTCATACTGATCGGATATAAAATACAGTTTTTACAGCGCTTACGTGTGCAATCGGGGGTGACATATATATGGGGGCTATATCTAAATCCGAACCGATTTTCTCCGAATTTGGCAGTATTCCTTCATGTAATAAGAAACCTCTTTCTGCCGAATTTCATACTGATCGGACATAAAATAAAGTTTTTACAGCGCTTACATGTCAAATCGGGGCTAACATATATATGGGGGCTATATCTAAATCTAAACCGATTTTAACCAAATTCAATGGGGATCGTCCTTGGACCAAAAAAAAGATATGTGTAAAGTTTCGTCGAGATCGGACCATAATTTCGACCTGTACTTTGATTACAAGAATACATGCACAGACGGACAGACAGACGGACAGACGGACATAGCTAAATCAACTCAGAAAGTGATTCTAAGTCGATCGGTATAATAAACGATGGGTCTATTTCTTCTCCTTTTGGGTGTTACAAACAACTGCACATAGTTATAATACCCTGTACCACAGTGTGGTGTAGCGATACTATTTTCTTTGTACGTGTTGGAAGTAAAACAACGTTTGATCCGTGAAATTTGCAGGACACCCCCACTTTTGAAAGTCATCGTCATAACGAAGAAATCAATGCCTATTTCTGAAAAATCTATGAATAAATGTATAAATAATAACTCATATTGTAAAATTAAAGGATAGTCAAAAAATTATTTTTCAAATATTTATACCCTACACCACACTGTGGTACAGGGTATTATAACTTTGTGCATTTGTTTGTAACACCCAAAAGGAGAAGAAATAGACCCATCGTTTATTATCGATCGACTTAGAATCACTTTCTGAGTTGATTTAGCTATGTCCGTCTGTCTGTCCGTCTGTCCGCCTGTGCATGTATTCTTGTAATCAAAGTACAGGTCGCAATTATGGTCCGATCTCGACGAAACTCTACACATATCTTTTTTTTGGCCCAAGGACGATCCCTATTGAATTTGGTTAAAATCGGTTCAGATTTAGATATAGCCCCCATATATATGTTAGCCCCGATTTGACATGTAAGCGCTGTAAAAACTTTATTTTATATCCGATCAGTATGAAATTCGGCAGAAAGAGGTTTCTTATTATATGAATGAACACTGTTAAATTTGGAAGAAATCGGTTCAGATTTAGAAATTCGACAGAAGGAGGTCTGTTTACATGAATGAGAATTCGGGGAAGATCTGTTCAGATTTACATTAAAGCTCCATATATATGTTCCTCCTGATTTGGTATCAAACCGCTATAGAAGTTGTATTTTACTTCCGATCATTAAAATTTTCCAGAAAGATGTTTCTCAATTTAGCTTAATTTTTATATGTTTCTACCCATTTACCAATTATTCCAAATTATTATGGCAATGATCCTTATCGCATTGTTAGGGAGGTGTACGGTATTATATAGTCGGCCCCGCCCGACTTTCTGCCTTTCCTTACTGGTTTTAATTTGGCACTTTGCACAGTGGGAGGAATTCCAAAAAAGGTAAATAATTCTGCCGTTTCTTAATCAGACACAAAATTTTTTCGACATAAAATTTTTAAAAACGGACATATTTCAATGAAATGTTTTGTAGTTTGTTGGTCTTGATATCACAAATCGAATGTAATTCGCGAATCATCAAAATTTCTGTTTTAAATCAATCCCACAATTCCCAAAATAATTTTGATAATCCCCGTTTCTTAACCAGACACCAAATTTTTCCAAAAATTGAAATCCCCCAAAAATGGGAATTTTTTGATTTTCCCCTATATCAACTATACTAAAAGGCGGGTTTCAGATTTCCTTTGTAGATCTTACCACATATAAATATGCCAAAAGTTTTAACAGTTTAGCTTTGCGATTGAATGGATTGAAAATGTGGCTTACTTTTGAAATTTTGGGAAAAATGGTGTAAATTGGAGAAGCTTGGTAACAATACCCATGAATATTTTGACCCGTTCTTTCTTTGTTAACTAACTTCTTCTTAAACTCGAAAATACGACATATACTTTTTTTTCTAAAAAAATGAAAAAAATCGATTTTTTTTGCAAATATAACTTCAAACCAATTTTTTATCATATAGGAAATTTGATTTCCAATCTAGACATGTTTAAATGGATAAAATCGGTGACTTTTCTGCTTCGATATTTACAAAATACTAACACAGGGTCAGGGAAAAAATCTCGGTAACTATACATCATAACTGTTAGGTGCAAAAGAGCCTTTTGTGGACATCGGTTACTAGAATACACGCAAAAAAAATTTAATGAATCGGACGAAAAAGACGAAAGTTTAACATTTTGTTCACCCGAGTTGGCCATAGCTCCGCCCCTGCATACCACAGGGGGGCCAAACTCAAAACGTAACTTCTCTAATACCTCTGGTTAAGAACGGCAAATTATTTCCCTTTTCTTTAATTCCTCCCAGTGTGGTATGGCCTTCCCCGGGAAATGTGTGTCGAGCAGTACTTTAAGCGACTGCTCGCTGTTTTTGTCCAGTTATTTGCCTCATCCTGCAAATAACCCACTGTACAGGGTGAAGGGGATATTATCTTCCTCAACCTTGCGGCGTCGGTGACCTTTTCCTCTTCGCCACAGAAGGCATACCAAGGGCGTCTTTACGTCTTCCTAAGCTCCTTCTTATATGTCTTGAGTAGCTTTTTATAAGCATCCCAATCATTAGCGACCCCAGTAGATTTCGCCCTGTTGAATAGCTTGTTTCTGGTCTTTTTCCTAGCCGTTAGCTCAGAAGTCCATCATTGAGGTTTAGTTTTAAACTCATTCGGTTCATACAGTGTTTTAGAGATGAGGACTTTTTTGAAATTCTTCTCATACATGTGCCACTCTGTCTTCCTCACGGACGGCAGATTTAGGCGCTTTTTCAGCGAGTTGGATCTCTATGTAATGGTGATCTGAGAATGAGTGGTCATCCAGTTTATTCCTCCCAATAATTTTGTCTATGTATACGTATTTTTCAATATTTTGCTCACAGATATTTAATGACTTTGTGGTAATTTTTGCGATTTTTTTGGGGCAGGTTTGTTCCGCATTTTTTTCTCCTATTCAATATCTACAACTTTGCTTAAGACAAACAAGAGATATTCCGTACGGTAAACCGAGAAAAAAAATTGAGGAAAAAAAATTCGTATGGAATTAAATTAAAAATAGAGCCAACTTGACTAAACGAATGATGCAGAAGTTCTTATTTTCGGGGCCACTTTCACGCACAGTTCTCAGAATTGAGTGCCAAAATCATGTGTTGTACTATGTTATTTTACATTAGTACAAAAATAACCCATATTTTTTAAGAAAAATCTAAAGTTCAAGACTTTTAGACAAATTGAATGAAGCCTTGAATGGAAACCCAAATTAATTGCTTGGCTTGTTTGTGTGACCTCTAATAGAAGACCTTTTGGAGATTCAGAACCTTCTGTTCAAGCTACAAGACCTTTTTCGAAAACTGGGAAAATTTCATTACAAACATGCAATTTCAATTGCGTTAATTAAATTTGTAACTTTCACCAAATGACTTTTTTCATGAAACCTTTAACCCAAACCAAAAAGTAATGAATTCCAGGAGAAACGCAGTTGTATAAAAAAAACATTTCAATTCAATAAATACACAAAGGTCAAAAATACAACTACAACTACAACAACAATAACACAAATACCAAAGAAAATGTAAAGGCCACACCAAACAAAGAATCACGGTGGCACTAATGAAAATATTAACACAAACAAATACATTCCAATTCAACTGTAAATATTTTCCACTTTATTCGACTAAAGGTTTTCGACGAATTCTCAAACATTGCGCGACAAACAAATAATGCGTATAATTAATAATTATTTGTATGTCTAAATACAACGAAGGCCAAAGTCAGAAACCGTAAAATCTTCCTTTCGCCATTTTTGGTTAAAACCTTCGCCCGCTGCTATTGCTGCTAGTATATTGGAGAATGTACACGAGGAAGAATTCGCGGCCAGACCACAATAAACATTCAAAGCAGATATAAAATATTTCAATTAATTTTGCATATTCCTATTGCCGCAAAATGTACGCTACAGTATTTTTTGATTTATTAAGTTTATGTAATTCGTGACTACACTTACCAAAAGTCCATTAGCAGAAGAACAAATCTGCAAAAATAAAACTAACAGTATTATTAGGAAAAAGTAAATAAAAAAATATTTTTTGAGTAGAGAAGAGTAGAGTAGAGAAAATCGACATTTTTTTTGGTACAGAGCTCCAAAGTTACCTATCTCAATGATCTTCTTAACCGCTTTCTCTCAAACTATAATGAACTGACTATGAAAAACTCAAAATTGAACCTTGATAGACCTAAAAGATATAGCAATTTTACTGAGTCAATATTATTATTTTTGTTGTATACTTATATTTATCCCCTCACCTTAGAAAGGATGGTCTATATCATTTGGTACGAACCAAAAGTGTAGCACATCGAAGGAGTGACCTAAGACCCTAAGTATGTTCGGCGGATATCCGTTTTGGGTCAAGTCGAATGAGCAATGTCCGTCCGTCTGTCTGTCTGTTGGCTGGTGCGCACGATAGCTCTCGAAAGGAGTAACCGATTGACTTCAATTTGGTATGTGGTAATATTTTCTTCTATCTCAGGCTATGTTCGAAGATGGGCCATATTGGTCCACTCCTTCTAGTACTTCCCCACAAAGTGTTAACATTTACTGAAATATTGATTATTATTTTAATCCTCTGAAATTCTACACATAGTATTAGTTTATTAGTCACTATTACCTCGAGACAAATGGGCGAAGTTGAAACGCCCCTTTTGGTACTTCCAACAAAAATGGACAATTTTGAACCAAAAGTTAATAGCTTATCACTTTATTACCAGTGCATACAAAGACTTGAAATTTTGTACAGTCTAAAGGTTTAATAGTACAGGGTTGCCCATATTCGAAGGACCCATCTGGCAACGCCATAACTTTTGACAGAGATGTCAGATCGCTTAATGACATACCGCGTTTGAAGCGTCAGTCCAAGCAGATTTTTACCATGGAACAATACACGCCACGCGAAATAGTTGAAATTTACATTCAACAGAAGAAGTCAATTGTGAAAACTCAACGTGCTTTTAAAATATTAAAAAATGTGAGAAGTGCGCCTTCTAAGAACACCATTAAGCGTTTATACGAAAAATTTTCGACTGGTGAGGCTCTTTCTAATCCGAAGAGGCCAAATAAAAGTCGACCAAGGCGATCGGCCGAGAATATCGCTGCCGCACGAGCCAGTGTTGAGAGGTCCCCAAGAACATCCCAAAAACGCCGTTCTCAGCATTTGGGCATGGCTCGGTCCACTTTACAACGGATTATTCGCGTTGATTTGCATTTGTTCCCGTACAAAATTCAATTGACGCAAAGATTGTTGCCTGCGGACAAGCCTCGTCGATTGGAATGGGCCCAACGAGTCATCGAAATGGCCGATGATGACGAGCAATTTTGGAACAAAATTATCATGTCCGATGAAGCCCATTTCACATTGAATGGGACCGTAAATAAGCAAAATTGCCGTATTTACGCCACTGAAAATCCTCAGGAGATTCAAGAATTGCCTCTTCATGACGAAAAAGTCACAGTTTGGTGCGGCGTTAGTGCGAAAACGGTCATTGGGCCGTTTTTCTTCCAAAACGAAAATGGCCATGCTGTTACCATCAACCAGGAGCGTTATCGCGACATGATGACCAATTTTGTGATGCCAATTATTCGTCGAAAGCGTATGAGGCAGTTCTGGTTTCAACAAGACGGCGCTCCACCGCACACAAGTCGCATAACAATCGATTTTCTGAAGAATTTGTTTCCGGGCCGTTTGATGTCGAAAAGTGGTGATTTGGACTGGCCACCGCGTTCGCCCGATTTGACGCCGCCTGACTTCTTCTTGTGGGGATATTTGAAGTCAAAGGTTTACGTTAACAAGCCAAGGACCGTAGAAGAGCTCAAGGACAACATTCGTGAAGAAATAGCCGCTATTCCGGCCGAAATGTTGGCGAAAACGATGGAAAATGCTGCAAAAAGGGCACAATACGCCATCAACGCCAGAGGCGGCCATTTGAGAGATATCATATTCAAAAATTGATGTAAACAAATCTACTTGGAACAAATTAAATAATTAAGATTGCCAACCGCCAAATTTTTATTTTTTTCTTTGATTTTTTTTAAAAAAACATGGGTCCGTCGAATATGGGCAACCCTGTACCTACAATACAGTGAAAAATAGACATTATTTTCACGCTCCTTTTGGTACCTGCCACACAAATGGACCATTTTGTACCACAAGTTACGAGCTTATAACTTTAATACCAGTCATACAAATACTTGAAATTTTGTACAGTGTAATGCTTTTATCGTACCTAGAGTCCAGAGAAAAAAGGGACGTATTGGCCCGCCCCTTTTGGTACCTCCCACACAAATGGACCTATTTGTGCCAAAAGTTAACAGCTTTTAACTTTAATACCAGTACATACTTTATGTTATTAGTTATTAAATGCAATTTAAATTGATAATAATTGAAATAAAACAAAAAATAAATAAATTTACTAATATTTTTGAGACTCAAGCTGAGGTGATTCATTAGTCGTTTTACCCGACTGAACTTTATAGAATTTTAGACTTGTCAGCAGGACTAGCATAACTTCTAAACGGCTTGACCAATTGATGTTATTTTTACATATTATTTGTATATTATCAATGTGAGTATGCTTAACTGTGTCGGGATCCGATAGGTGCCACTGTATTCAAGTTACTGACAAATGGCTGACCATTTTTCAGAAATTAAGTACAACGTGTGTATACATTTTGGTGCATATATATATTACTGTTTTCTCAATAAATGGTAAATGATTTTAGACGTATCTGACACAATGCCAAACAAAATTTTCACCAAGAGACGTAAGTGCTATATGGGCATTTCCGCGGGTCGCGAACCTTTTGATGTACAAAAAATATAGAAAACAAAAATTGTCCCCGCATTTTTTTTTTGTGATTTGATAGCATATTGGTAGCTCTATGTTAGGTGCAAAAGATGGATTTCATCGAGTTTTAGTTTTCATAATGATAGAAATAAACATGTGGTCACGAACGTACGCGAAATAGAAGTAAACTTTGGCTGAATCTAGTAACATGCAAAAATCTGCGAAAAGGAACAGAATATTCTAAAGCTATTAATTTATTTTAAAAGAGGATTAATGTAGCTTTCTATCGAGTATTTACACAATAAATTATCTCTATTGGTTTTTTTCTAATTGGCTTAGGTGCCGGTCACGGACTGACGATTTTTCCATGTGTTTTAACCATTAAATTAATCGTTAATCGAACTTGTTTTTGGTCTCCTTGCATTTTTCTCTTCTTAATTGATTCTAATAGAGAAATTTTGTTCCACAAAAGGGTAACAACTCAACATTTTTAAATTTTGCTTTTTTGCAAGAAAACAAGGTACAATGGCAATTTCTACCCACTGCAAAAAATGTCCGTCGATTTTTCTTCTTTTTCATAATAAAAAACCGTTATGACTCTCTCTGTGTTTACAGAATAACGTCTTTAGATTCAACTCAAGAGTTACATTTTGAATTGTCTCAAAGTGTTTAAGCAAATGGAACCGTTGATTTATCATCTAAAGAGTAATATTTGTAGTTGTGCCCTTTTCAAGTTATAATCCGAGTAAGATTTTTCAGTTAAAAAGGTACAACTCAAAATAATACCACTATTTAGTTACAAACTTTTTTCATGAAAAGAGTAACAACTCAAAAAAGTTGTTATTTTTCTAAAATAAATACAAAAACAAAAAGGAAAATAGCGTTATTATTTTTGTCTATGATATTTTATTGCAACGACATATTCTTTTTTTGTAATATACCATTAATATTAACGGAAACAGTTTTTGGCCTCTACTGAAATTTTTAAAATTTTGAGTTGTTACCCTTTTGTGGAACAGGTGCGATATGTTTTTATATGTAAAATAATTAAATATAAAAATGTCTGTAAAAGTAGCTTAAAATGGAAAAAATAATTTTTTCCAGCTTTTAGGCAAATTTTCTCATTAAAACAACTGAGGAGATATGCTATGAAACAATTATATTTAAAAAGATTAGACATTTTGTATTCATTTTATTATAACTATTCACAATAAAATACGATACAATACCAACATTTTATTGTTCGGCCCTTGTTGACCATTCCGCGGAAATGCCCATATGTCACTTAATATTTCATTTTCCCGAAATGTTTGTTCATTATTGCAAAAAGCCCACTCGTTGTCCATTTTTGGACCGATTACGGTCGAAACGGGATCACGAGCCAGTCCCAATCATCAGATAACGACAGTAGGTATTTGGATTTAGGTGGATTCCTGCCGTTACGCTTAACCCCACCGTGCTCTAAACACCCGGGTGAATACATGCGTCGACCAACGCCCCCACGCACAATGTGCATGAGTACCAATCAATTCCGTGTTTCTGGCCACTTTTTCCCTCCTCCTTGGTTAGGAGCGGATCCCATCTAAAACTCCTGCCATTCTAGGGTCATGGCGCCCGGTTGGTCTGCAACTCCACATCCGAGACCATTTTCTCCCAGCGATTTTGGTTTAAACCACAGCCACCACGTTGCACCCTGCGTCCCGAGGGCTTTCCTGACTCCCGTGGTACCAGATTAAGTGCTCTGGTCAGACTGCGTAGCCGAAGATACTACCAGTTAGACTCCAGAAAATCTAGGACTGGTGACCAGTCTGGGATCACTGTCCAGTCCCCATCCTGGGAATAGATGGGAACTATAGGATTCGTAGATCCCCCATCAGATAACGACAGTAGGAATCTCGATAATCCATTCGTAGGTAGGAACAGTAGGAATCACTAAGAAAATAATGACTCCAAATTGGCTTTTTTGGGCGGGGCCACGCCACCAGATAGGATAATCTGAAGATTCCCTGAAAGCTTCATCAATATCGGTTCAGCCATTTTGGAGTCCATACGTAACAACAAACACATCCATTTATACATATATATATTCCGTATACTAATGATTAAAAAATAAATTATTAGGATGAATATAAAAGTATAATTAATTATATCCCGATTATAAATATATAATGAAAACGTGATGTATTTTCGATTGAGAGATGGCTTTCCGTCTCTTGGAATGGCATTTTAATATCCTAACGAATAGAGTGCCCATTTGAAAACAATGTAATAATAATAACGCCTATTTTTTTAATATACCATAGGAACTATAAAATATCAAGTATTTATATAAACTGGAATCAAAGTCATCAGCCGTTAACTTTTTCTGTAAAATGATCCATTTGTTTGGGAGATGCCAAAAGTGACGTCGCAACTTGGGTTATTTTTCTCAAGATGATTGCGATGAAGAAACTAATACTATATGTGGAATTGTGGAAGATTGTGGCGTGGGGGTGGTACTCGAAGGAGTGGACCTTGCTCAAATGGCCCAAAATGGATAGTGTCATTGGAATTCTTCGATTTTTTAAATTGAAAAAAAAATTGTCCATGCAAGCTTTTATCGCTTTTTTTATCGAAATTAATAATTTAATTTATACCAAGAAATGTATCACATATTCAAAATATCGGAACATGTAGATTTTTGTAAATCTCTTTCGAGTTAACTGGTGTTCATTTTATTTAACCCTATTTATAACCCGGTGCGCCTCGCAGACCCATCCTTTATTTATTTTTGTTTAGGGTACCGTAAAATAGTTAAATTTCTTTCTTTCAAATACACATGATTATTTCATATGACGAAAATTAAGCAAATCAGATCATCGGATCCTTTTCTACACTAAAATACGAAAAATCCCCTACAATTTCTTATTTATATTCCAAAAGTTTAGTACCAAAAAAAAAAAATAAGGACACGAATTGATACTTATTCAGGATATTCAAGGATTAAGGATATTTTCCATATTTTCACCTCCTTCCACCAGAAGGAGATAAGTACCATTAAATTCGCAACAATGAAGAGGTGTACACGGGGGAAAATCGTCATTTTCATATGTTTGAATCGAAAGAAAACATGTTCGGAAAACAAAATTTTTAAATATTATATATTTGTGAATAACTACATATTATTTAAAAATCAAGAATTTTGTTTGGAACGCATATATTAATATATATGAATATATTATAATATATTTGCGAACTGACTTTCACAAGTAAAATATGTGTTTACCCACAAACAAAGTTATTGTTTAAAAAGTTGTCCAAATATATTTTATTTAACAAATATTTTGAAACTTTGCCGATTTTTTATACCCTACACCACACTGTGGTACAGGGTATTATAAGTTTGTTTCACGGCAGATGTTTGTAACACCTGAAAATAACACAGCCAGACCCACCTTAAAGTATACCGATCGACTCAGAATCACTAGCTGAGTCGATTTAACGATGTCCGTCCGTCCGTCTGTCCATGTAAAGTTGTTCGTCGACTACAGGTCGCAATTTCACTCCGATCGTTCTGAAATTTTGCAGTTTAGAGTATTTCGCGGCTGCTAAGATCGCTATTGAATTTGGTTGAAATCGGTTCAGATTTAGATATAGCTCCCATATATATCTTTCGTCCGATTTGGCCCTTTAGTCCTATAGAAGCTGTATTTTACATCCAATCGTTTTGAAATTTAGAATGGTAGAGTTTCTTGATCCATGAACCAACATTGCCGAATTTGAAGAAAATCGGTTAAGATTTAGCTATAGCTCCCATATATATGTTTCGTCCGATTTGGCCCTTTAGTCCTATAGAAGTTGTATTTTACATCCGATCGTTTTGAAATTTAGAATGGTAGAGTTCCTTGATCCATGAACCAACATTGCCGAACTTGAAGAAAATCGGTTAAGATTTAGCTATAGCTCCCATATATATGTTTCGTCCGATTTTGCTCTTTAGTCCTGTAGAAGCTGTATTTGACATCCAATCATTTTGAAATTTAGAATGGTAGAGTTTCTTGATCCATGAACCAACACTACCGTATTTGAAGAAAATCGGTCAAGATTTAGCTATAGCTGCCATATATATGTTCCGTCCGATTTGGCCATTTAGTCCTATAAAAGCTGTATTTTACATCCAATCGTTTTGAAATTTAGAATGGTAGAGTTTCTTGACCCATGAACCAACATTGCCGAATTTGAAGAAAATCGATTAAGATTTAGCTATAGCTCCCATATATATGTTTCGTCCGATTTGGCCATTTAGTCCTATAAAAGCTGTATTTTACATCCAATCGTTTTGAAATTTAGAATGGTAGTGTTTCTTGATCCATGAACCAACATTGCCGAATTTGAAGAAAATCGGTTAAGATTTAGCTATAGCTCCCATATATATGTTTCGTCCGATTTGGCCCTTTAGTTCTATAGAAGCTGTATTTTACATCAAATAGTTTTGAAATTTAGAATGGTAGAGTTTCTTGATTCATGAACCAACATTGCCGAATTTGAAGAAAATCGGTAAAGATTTAGCTAAAGCTCCCATATATATGTTTCATCCGATTTGGCTCTTTAGATCCAATCGTTGTTATACCCTATACCACACTGTGGTACAGGGTACTATTTAAGTATAAAATGTCCCAAAAGTAAATTTATGTAAACAATTTATACATGAATTACAAAATTTATATATCAGAGTTATTCAATATTACGAGAGTGGTGTAGGGTATTATATAGTCGGCACCGCCCGACTTTAGCCTTTCCTTACTGGTTTTAATTTTAGTTTAGTTTTTTTCCTAGATTTCGTGTTATATTTTATAGTTTCATAAGCATTTCATAAGCAGTAGCTTTTATTTAACAGTACTAATTTTTAATTAATATAAATATTCCAATTCATCACCTTCTGACAATCCATCAATGCATTTTATAGTTACGAAAGATTAATTGAAATTTACAAACATATAAAATTTTTAAAAAAATTTAGCTTTGAACTTCAGAAAAAGAGAAAACATTCCTTTAAATTAAGGCATTGATACCACTGTGCAACAGTGAAAAAATACACGGACTTGACAGTATAGGTTTGATTCTACTACCAAAGGGTAGTATTACTCTGTACTCGGTTTGGCGAAATTGGTGAACAATTTTTTTTATGGCCCTCCAAAGTTTCTGGAAATCAGTGGGCCCCTCGAAAAAGGTGTCATCAGCTTTTGTTCAACAACTAAGTCAGACTTTTTGATACGGCTTAACAATATTTGGCAATAATGTAGCTAAGAATATGCTGAACAAAGTTTCTTAAAACTTTCTGCGGTGCTTTTTTAAAAAAATTTAAGGAAAAAAATATTTTTTTTTCACTTTTCCAGTACAGCTTTCAGAGACTCTTATTTTTGTCTAACAATGTTCTGCAGCCAATATCAATACAATCTGAACGTGTCTAGGCACCCTAGATATCTCAAAAAGACCACATTGAACCTCAAAAATCTTAGAATTTCACTATTATGTAATAAAAATATTTTTTGGTGTAGCGTATGTTCAGCATCTTTATAGAAAATATTAATGCCAATATTTTGGTGGAATATGTTAACCCTCTGGCTCCCCCACATAACTGCAATTTTAAAAAACACCCCTTAAAATGTGGATGGCGGGGATGAAATGTTCTACAAAAATGTTGGCCATATAATTTTAGTATATGTGTCAGAACACACCAAAACTCAAAACGTAGCAAATAACCCCAACGGTGTCAAATCACACGATCTTGGCGGCCAATTGACATCGCCACGACGTGAGATAACACGGCCATTGAATTTGATGCGCAAAAGAGCCTTTGTTTCGTTAGCTGTGTGGCAAGTGGCACAGTCCTGTTGAAACCACATATTGTTCACATCCATATCTTCCAATTCGGGCCATAAAAAGTTCGTTATCATCTCACGATAGCGAACACCATTCAAAGTAACTGCCTGACCCAAAGAAAGTAGATTTATAAAAAAGTTCCGTCCCGTAGCGAGTATTCTATCAGTGACGAACGAATAAAAATTTGATTTCGGCGAGTGATTTTTTTTAACATTTTAAGACCGATTTTCGAGATTTTTTTGTAATTATCATATTTAGAAAATTAATATCGTTCGTTAAGTACCAAAAAAGTTAAAAAAAAGACTCCAGAAAACTATTTTTTTCGCGTTTCAAAATCATTCCTATTCGTTCGTAACTCACGCAAATGTAAACAAAGTCACGACGGAACTTCTTTATAAATCTACTTTCTTTGGCCTGACCGGCCTCATTTCGAAGAAGTATGGCCCGATGACGTCGCTAGCCCATAAGCCGCACCAAACGAACTGGGCGAGCATGCACAGGTGTTTTCACATCTCCTACAGACCCGGTTTGCTGAAATTTGAGCACAATTCTCCCGATTGTGGACACATTTGGTCGATTATGATGATCAAAAAAACACCACGAAATGCATTTTGATTTGAACGCCCATTTTCGTAAAAGGCTTAAAAAACTTTAACGTGTTGCTCGATTGTGTATCTTTCCATGGTTCAAATTGAGTTAGTCTGAAATTGAGAAATGTTAAATGAAATGCAGAAAAAACTTGACGTTTAGGTGTGGTTCACATTGAACATCGGCCCTTACAATTTAACCACCCTTTATTTTCTCTAAAGTTGCTGAACATATCCTACAACAAAAAAACATTTTTGTTACATGATATTGAAATTCTAAATTTTTTTATGTACAATATAGTTTTTTGGGCTATTTTGGGTGCTTCAGATTGTATTGATATGTTCAGATTTACGTTGTTGTTATTGAAAAATTGCGGAAAATATTTTTTTTCCCTTAAAATGTTAAGAAACATTGTTCAGCATATTCAACTACATTATTGCCAAATGTAGTTAAGCGGTATAACCAAGTCTGAATTAGTTGTTAGACAAAAGCTGATTACACCTTTTTCGAGGGGCCCACTGGTTTTCAGAAACTTTGAAAGCTCATAAAAAAATTGGTCACCAATTTCGCCAAACCGAGTATAGGCTTATACCACCCTTTGGTAGTAGAATCGAACCTATACTGTCAAGTCAGTGTATTTTCCCAAAAATGTTCATTTATTCCATAGTGTACTTTGCTAAATGCTTAAATAGAAGTAAATTTTTGTTTCGGAAATATTAGTTCCAAATAAAAAATATTAGGATGAGAACATAGTATTGTTTAGAACAATATATCCTCCCAAACATATATTTGTATGTGTCAAATATTATATTTTTGGAGTGTTCCTTAAAGACATGTATGTTTCAAGAAGCAAATGTTAAGTACAATATACTACAGAAGCGATTTTTTTCAGCGTGTATCAGAGCTTTTAGTTTTATTGATTTTTAAATAAAATTTATTTGCTCAGAAATACATAATACTAGTTGACCCCAGCAGACGTTGTCCGGTCCGTTCTGTTTGGGATGAATTGATTTTTTATTCTTTGATATTTCATTAAAAAATGCATACATTCCGAGTTTCAGGAAAAAATCACCATTTTATGGTGATTTTGGATTGGACATAAGTCCACTACAGCGCCATCTACCAGTTAGAATCTTACATACGAACTATGTACTATCAAGATAAATCACACATATATTTTCAGTTTCAGTAAAATCGGTATGAAAATGCGGATTTTGCAAATAACTTGACAACACAACCATTTTTCGCGGTTAAAATAATTCTAAAACACAGATAACACCGAATTTCTAGAAGGGGCGTGGCAATAACGCCCACTTTGTACTAGACTATAGGTACTATAAAAACATTGCACTGTAAAAAATTTGAAGTACATATTTGTAAGCGCTGGTATTGATGTTATAAGCTGTGAACTTTTTGTACAAATTGGTCCCTTTGTGTGGGTGGTACTAAAAGGGGCGTGGCATTTTTGTTCAACGTGTAGAAACGGTAAATTATTATTATTTTGTATGAAATTTTACAGGATACTCATGAGTAGTATAGAAGTTATAAGACCTTTAACATGTCACACAATTTTACATTTTGTGAGAAAATATGTGGTTAATTTTTAAAAATAAAATTAAAAAGCTGTTTTTCAGTACAATCAAGGATTAAGGACATTTTCGTCCTGTTGATCTCATTAATACGAAAACAGTGAACTCTTCATTTATAATCCTTAGAGAGAATGTTACCAATATCATTTAAATCTGACATTCCCGTTTGTTTAAGTACGATTTGATTGAATTTCGTTGATATCATTAATTTCTCTAGGTGCATAGATTGGCACATTTATCGTACGTTAACGCTCGTTGAAATCTGCCTACTCCTCGTTACTACATCCTTGTAATATTTGATTTGTAGATTTCAACGAGTAAGTATTTGTTTTTCTTTGACACTTGCTCCGCCACCTCTCTCCATCTTGGACTTTCGTTCGGTAAAGATCATTTCGCTCGCTTAAGTACATCTTTCTGTACATACATAAACAAAGGTTATCTTCGTTACCCATATTACTAAATAAAGCTCCGCTTTACTAGTATCGAAAAAACTAAACTCTTGTGTTTTATTTATTTTCTATTTCGCCAATTGCATTTCTGCATCGCCAACACCGGTCACTGCGGGAACACACATACACATCGTTCCCCCCACTCCTGAGCTATCGTTGTTCTTGTAATTGGTTATTGGAGTTTGTCATAGAAGGGATTTCGTCAATTCGCCTGCCCTTACCTCCCTTGCTGGAA
Organism: Eudasyphora cyanicolor; assembly: GCA_963930755.1. Taxonomy (NCBI): domain Eukaryota; kingdom Metazoa; phylum Arthropoda; class Insecta; order Diptera; family Muscidae; genus Eudasyphora; species Eudasyphora cyanicolor. The sequence continues at coordinate 120,565,393 of OZ005736.1, forward strand.
AACTCCCCACCTAAACACCGTTCAAAAGTTATGTCGACTTGAAAATAGCTAAATTTGTACAAAAATTTTGTAGGTGACCATTTTTAGCACCCTATAAAATCTAAACCGCTATGAATTTGGACAAACGGTAAATGAAGATAATTCTAAATAGTCTTGTAGTACACGAGTGCAAAATTACATCGAAATCTAAAACCATAAACATTCAGAGTGGGTCGGTTTCCTTTGGAATTACCCGAAAGTTACTTTTAGTATTTGGACCCTATTTTTCAAAGGCTCGTTAAAGCCAGGATGGCATTTAAATTAAAGGAAATTATGAGGGCTACAAATGCAGAAACAACACCTCCACGTAGAAACGGAAGTTTCGTAACTAACTTTTGAAAGCTAGCACTCTAACAAAGAATACAGTGCCTATTTGCAAAAAGTCTATTGATAAATGTATAAATTATGACCCATATTGTAAATATAGGGAAATTAAAAAAAATAATATTTGACATTTTTTATTTTGACACTTTTGTTTGGGGGTAGTGGCAAAAGCACCCATTTTTTAATATGCTATGGGTACTATAAAAATATTCCACTGTGTTTTTTGTGCAAAATGGTTCATTTGTATGGGGGGTACCAAAGGGGGCGTGACAATAACGCCCATTTTTTACGTGACTGTAGGTACTATAAAAGCATAGAAAAGTATGGGCTGAAATCAAAATTATAAGCCCCTATATACATGTATGTGTATATAGGGGCCTTTAGGTACCTCGTATCGGAGGTACCTAAAGGGCCGTTGCAATTTCAAGGTGATAGCGACCATGAAACTTCTATTATTTGTGGGATTGTGAAAGATTCTGATAAGTAATATAGATGTTATTTAAGATATTCCAATATTTTACTAAATTTTGATCCTTTGTGGGGGAGGTACTCGAGGGAGTGCACCAACATGCTCCATCATTGAACTTAGTCTTAGATAGTAAACATATTAACGCATACCAAATATGAAGTCAAATTCCTGTCGAAAGTTATTGTTCGCAACAGCCAGGCATACAGACGGACGGACAATGCTGTAACGGCTGAAATCAAAAACAGATTTTCACCAAATATACTTGCGTTTTTCTTATGTCACTTCTTCGACTTGTTACTCTTTTGGCCCGCAGCAACTGATATATATCCTCGCTCACAATAGCGATGTTATAATAAAGGGTGGTCCAACCAAAACGCACGATGTTAATTGTAAATAAAATAAAAAGTTTTCTGGGAATTACCTTAATTTGTTAATTGTGATAGAAGGATCTATGACGATTATGTGTGAAACTAAACATCGGCTAAATGCATATTTCCAATGACTTTTAAATATCCCCAAAAAAAGGAAGTCCAACGGTGTCAATTCACATGATCGTGGAGGCCAATTAGCATCGCCACGACGTGAGATAACCCGGCCATTAAAATTGTCGCGTGAAAGGGCCATTGCTTCGTTGGCTATGTGGCAAGTGGCACCATCCTGTTGGAACCACATATCGTCCAGGTTCATATCTTCAAGTTGGATCTCGCGATAGCGAACACCATTCACGGTAACTGCCGTTAACGTCGTAGATGTACGGCCCGATGACGCCTCCACCCCAAACAGTCACTCTTTGTGAATGCATCGGGTTTTAAACAATCACTCGTAGATTCAAATTTGCCCAAATGCGGCAATTCTGCTTGTTAATCAATTCACTGAGGTGAAAGTGTGCCTCGTCGCTGAAGATGATTTTCTTTGCAAAGGCAGAAGGCTGCCTGTTCAACCAAGCATTCATCGTATTGACGACGCTAGAAATGGTCAGTAGGGTTCAGCTCTTGAATCAATTGAACCTTGTAAGCGTGTAAATTCAAATTTGTATTCAAAATTCGCATCAGTCATGCTCGAGAGAGTTTCAAATGTTGGGTACGACGACGAGTCGAGGTTGACGGCTCTTCTGCCAGACTATAGCAAACATCATCAATGTTTTCCGCAGAACGAACTGGGCGAGCATGCACAGGTGTTTCGACATCTCCTGCAGACCCGGTTTGCTTAAAATTTGCACACAATTCTTCTAATTGTGGACCCATTTGACCAAAAAAATCACTGACTGCTGACAAAAATGCGAAATGCATTTTGATTTGAACGCCGTGTTCAATTGTGTACACCTCCATGGTTGAATTTGTCAAACACTGAGGTGTGGCTCACAATTAACATCGTGCATTATGGTTGGACCACCCTTGACTTAAACAAAATATAGTCAAAATACTAAAGGTACGTATGAAAATTGGAATTTAAAAAAACTTACCAAAAAAAATCTTTGCTTTACTTTAAAGTTCAGTAATTAAAAAAAAAACACCAGTTATAAGCTTTGATCTGACAATACTATGAAGCAATTTATTGATTCAAAAAACGAATTTATAATTTTCAGTTAAAAGTTTTAGGTAAAAGTTGTAGGAGTTAACAAAGATTTAAGACTTCAAATAAACTCTTCTTATTTAAGGAGTTATGCAAAAGTTGTAATTCTGGATACCTACAATTCGTTTTTTCGCTCTCGCGTTTTCACTTAAGGACCTATGTCCATTTAAAGTTTGCAATTTTAATCTTTGTGACCTTTTCAATTTAACATTCTTATTTAAGAAACTGTGGTTGGATGTATATCAATTCTAGTAAATTATAATCTCATTTCTATACCTCTTGCCAACTGTACAGACCCACTATAGTCGTTTTAAACTTTAGCTTCTCCGCTTGAGCTCACAGCATATCTTGTTGGATTGAATCATAAACAAAATGTCTATTTATTGAAATTTTATTGAAATTTCAAAAGGATTCTTTGCATAATTTTCACTTTGACCGCAGTAACTCAATGAGAATTCGAACCTACCTAACCCATCCCCCACCTACTCATTCGTATTTGCAAAAGGCTTTGGGAAGCCATCAGAATTCGTATACATCTTTAGATTGTGCTGGTGGTCGACCATAGACCACAGACCGTCGACGTTGAATTTGGCGGCTTCAAGTCCAATTGAAAAGTTAAAGGCCACGACGATTTGATGCTGGTAACCGCAATCACTAAAACTAATAACTTTTTCCTCGCCTCGCCACGGTCGATGATGATGAAATTTATATTCTAATAAGGCGCTTTGGCTGGATGGGATATTTGGTTGTTTGGTGAGGGGTGAGGGGTAGTAGGTGGCAGCAGTTTATTTCTATTGACTGACTGGGGTGGTCACGAACAAACGTATGCTTCTTGGCTGTGCAGGCTGATTTTGGGCTTTACCTGACTATTTGTTTATTCATGAGCTTCTTGAGTTTTGTCTGATATTCATTAAATCCTTTTTTCTTTTTTTAGGGCAGCAAAACTGATACACAATATGCGCTGGGCACAACTCCTACAACTGCTCCCCCGTCTGAGGTATGAGTCGATTTTTGTAGGTATTGCAGGCTTAGGCTTTGACGAATTTTTGCCGGTCTGGTCGGCACTCTGTCCGTCCGTCAATCCATCTGTCTGGTTCTTTTTTGTTGTGGCATATAAACAATCATCTTTGGCATCTTTGCCATCATTTAACTTTTGTTGTTATCCATTTTTGTTGGGGGCGGAAGTAGTGATCCTAAGTGTTTATTTTTCTTTTCAGTTAAGTTTCCTTTTGTGGTGTTCGTCTGTTGGGCCATCTCTTCAACAGAACTTTTCGTCCAAAGCCGCGAAAATATGGAGAACCGAACACTTGAACACAGCATCGAGAATACCGACAATCATTAGAAATTCATTGAAGTATCTGTGAACGGAGACGAAGTTATGCTTTACTTCAAAACTTTTCGATTTATTATTTATTTTACAGAAAAAAAGGACGCGGGTGAGTGACGGTGTAAATTTCAACCTGTCTTAAGTGGAATAAATGAGCGCTTCCTGATACTGGGGCTGGGGCAAACCGGGTTTCAAGGAATTTATGAAACGTCTGAAATTAAATTTGATTTAATTGCTTGGGGTTTCTCTTCGCTAATTAAGGAAAAATTTTGTTTAACACAATATTTTTTCAAAGATTAAAATTAACTGATTGCGAGATTTATAAATCTTTATTTTCGGTTAGATGAAATATTAATATAAATCAAAGACAAATATTTTTAGACGATTTTATGTCATTAACGTTTAATCCCGATGCAATATTCATTCTATGATTTATTGTTACTTTGACGATATTAAAGGCCAAAAATAGAGAGTTACGATTTGGCGTTTCTAAACTTTTTGTCCGAAAATAGCGAGTATTGAAAGATATCACAAAAAACTGAGTTCGACGCTCGAAATAATGCTAACTCGGTTAATGGTAATGCGTTAATTTACCAACAGGCTCAGCCTGTTATGTTGCTTACAAGCCTACAGAAGTATATCGTTCTACTAGCAATTAAAAAGTTATCGAAATGGAATCAAAAACTCGTTTGTGACAAATTAAGTGATGTTCAGATGTAAAATGCAAATTCGGAGGTAAATATACGTATACGAGGGCAGTCCCAAAATAATCCCACCTGACAAATAGATGCCGGTGGTAGTTTAAAAAAAATCTTTCGTGAACTTCGAAAAAATATGCTTCAAATTTCAAGGCGCTGGATTTTTAGTTTTTTGAGCACTCTAAAGTAAACGATCTCAGTGAATTTGTAAACATGGGAAAAAATTACTCAGCGACATGTAATAAAGGGTGCCCCAACCAAAACGCACGATGTTAATTATAAATAAAACAAAATGTTTTCAGAAAATTATCTTAATATTTTTTATTGAGATAGAAGGATCTACGACAATTAAGTGTGAAACAAAATATAGTCAAAATGCTCGCCACAGCTTCGGTGGCAAACGTCTATCCGATGGTCCATATCAATGACTCTGAGACCTAATTGAGGTTCAATGTCGTTAATGTGCCGAATTATCTTATTCTTTACGTACGCTTTTTCTTTTAAATATTATTTAATATATATTTTCTTTTAAATATTATTTAATATATTATTCAAATAACATCGTCAGGACGCACCCCAATTTTTTTCATGGCCGATTTCTAAAATGTTGATGCCATTTAATAGTAAACATATTCAAACTAAGGCAGACAAAAAATTAGATCAAAATATTTGTAATTGCAGGCGTGGCGTGCTGCTGAAAACTCATATTTTATGTTATTAAAAAAAACCTAATTTTTGTAGAAGGAAATTGCCATTTATCGCAAACTATTTTCGATAACGGGTTAAACTTTTTTTGCTAGGTAAGTAGGATTATATTTTTTAAGAAAGAAATTACTGTACTGGTTACACGTAGTGTGTTATTATATGTTTTCACAGGTACTATAATTTAGTCAAATTTGAACTTTAGAGGGGTAGAACTTCTATAGGTCAAAAGTGGTGAAAGAGATTTTGCTATGAGTAGAATGGTGAAAGTGTCCTGTCTTGACATGTATATAGAACACTTTTTTAATTTTAATGAAATTACTCGGGGGAAAAAATCTCTCTTTTTATTTATTTGTATAAGTATGTACAACCAAGCCAAGTTGTCTGTGTTATATCATATAGTTATTAATATTTGTAAGATTTTCTACGCATTTCACCTTTAGCTCTTTTTTATTTTTTTAGAACTTTTTTATTTTACCTTTGTTTATGATGCATATGAACACAGTATGTATGACATTATTCATTCAGTAAAGGATAAAAGCCAGTGGTATTCGAATAGAAACTCAGTTGCAAAAATATATCTAAGCAGAAACAATCGAATTTTAAAATATTAAAAAAATGGAGAACTTCAGCTATAAAGAATTGTCCGAAGAGTATTTTAGAAACAAGAACAAGTAAAAGCGTTAAGTTCGGCCATGCCGAATCTTATATACCCTCCACCATGGATAGCATGTGACCTCACAAAATAACTCAAACCTAAAGAAAATAACACCGAAAACACAAAAAATATAGTAGATGAGAACAGAAGGAATCACAACAAGTTAGATGCTATATATGGGAGCTATATCTAAATATGGACCGATATGCCCCATTTGCAATCCCAAACAACCTGCAACTATAAGAAGTATTTGTACCAAATTTGATCAACCTAGCTCTATTATTGCGGACTGTAGCGTGATTACCACAGACGGACGGACGGACAGACGGACATGGCTAAATCGTCTTAGAATTTTACGAATTAGATTAAGAATATATATACTTTATGGGGTCTCCGATCAATATTTATAGGTGTTACAAACGGAGTGACAAAATGAATATACTCTCCATCCTATGGTGGATGGTATAAAAAGGAAGTTGTTTTAAGTTACGTTAACAGAAAAGTAAATTCCTGCACCACCGAAATACAACAGGAATTGCAAAATAAAATAAATGATTTCGTCAATAACTTAGCTAAGCGTTACAAAAAAAATACAAGGAAAGACATTTTAAATTTTATTACGATAATGTTTTAAATTTTATGATATTTTACTACAAATAAGCACGCGTCATACTTAAATTTACGCCAAAACGTGCTTATTTCAAGACCAAACATAATTAGTATAATTAACCAAAGTTCTTGATTCTATGAAATGCATCCTCAAACCAAGTACTATTCATGTCTTTGAATTAACTATAAAGCATTCTTATTTTTATAGCGATTGTCTTTGGCTCGAAATCATTGCCGAAATCTTCAACTTTATGACAAATTCTTTGATTTTCAGTACTCTTTTTTTTAGTGTAGGCTTCAATTGAAGACCACAAAATGAATACAAACCATTTAACAGCCTATTTGACAAATTACAATATCATCTCAGAATCAACCATTCATTACAAATAGTTTTCAAGGATATGTCAACAATTTATATGGACAACAATAGACAAATTATGACACGTTTCCATTCCATTCGATATTAACTTCGATGTGACAATTGATGTGTTCCTGATTTAATTGACAATACAAAAAACCCACCCCGGAAAAAAAGTCCGACCAATAACGATGTTACATCAGAAAATAAATCATTAAGTCAATGATTTATTTATGGATTGCAATCGGAAAATGTGTCATATACAGTTTTAGTCCATCGAAAGACCATATTTCATGGAAACACACACACACAAACCAACAAAGTGACGAAAAACAAAAGTCTGTCATAAAAATGTGTCAGAGCCACAGAATGACAGACAGTCAATAAAAAGCCAAAGGCTAAATCAACAATAAATTAATTCATGAAAAAATGAATTAAAATAAATTTAAAAATAATATTTATTGTTGTTGAACATTGGATTTGTGATGTGTTCTTGTTGTTGCTATACTCATAATTTGTTATAAAAAAAACAACTGTCAATGAGACACCGATTGATATAAATGAAGTGCAACATTACACATGAATTAACAACAACCGAAGTGAGTTAAGAATTGTTGACAAAATTATGTAATACCAGTATGTAGATCAGGGCTTCCCAACTCCTTTGGCCTCGTACGTATAGAAAAAATTTTCATTTTTTTGACATAGAAAGGGAAGTTTAATAACTGTCGTTGTAACAATAAAAAAAAACGTTTTTTGTTGACACGAAAAAAACTATAAACCAGTAAGGAAAGGCTGAAGTCGGGCGGGGCCGACTATATAATACCCTACACCACTCTCGTAATATTGAATAACTCTGATATATAAATTTTGTAATTCATGTATAAATTGTTTACATAAATTTACTTTTGGGACATTTTATACTTAAATAATACCCTGTACCACAGTGTGGTGTAAGGTATAAAAACGATTGGATCTAAAGAGCCAAATCGGATGAAACATATATATGGGAGCTATAGCTAAATCTTTACCGATTTTCTTCAAATTCGGCAGTGTTGGTTCATGAATCAAGAAACTCTACCATTCTAAATTTCAAAACGATTGGATGTAAAATATAGCTTCTATAGAACTAAAGGGCCAAATCGGACGAAACATATATATGGGAGCTATAGCTAAATCTTAACCGATTTTCTTCAAATTCGTTAGTGTTGGTACATGGATCAAGAAACTCTACCATTCTAAATTTCAAAACGATTGGATGTAAAATAAAGCTTTTATAGGACTAAAGGGCCAAATCGGACGAACCATATATATGGGAGCTATAGCTAAATCTTAACCGATTTTCTTCAAATTCGGCAATGTTGGTTCATGGATCAAGAAACTCTACCATTCTAAATTTCAAAACGATCGGATGTAAAATACAGCTTCTATAGGACTAAAGGGCCAAATCGGACGAAACATATATATTGGAGCTATAGCTAAATCTGAACCGATTTTCTTCAAATTCGGCAATGTTGGTTCATGGATCAAGAAACTCTACCATTCTAAATTTCAAAACGATTGGATGTAAAATATAGCTTCTATAGAACTATAAGGCCAAATCGGACGAAACATATATATGGGAGCTATAGCTAAATCTTAACCGATTTTCTTCAAATTCGGTAGTGTTGGTTCATGGATCAAGAAACTCTACCATTCTAAGTTTCGAAATGATTGGATGTAAAATACAGCTTCTACAGGACTAAAGAGCAAAATCGGACGAAACATATATATGGGAGCTATAGCTAAATCTTAACCGATTTTCTTCAAATTCGGTAGTGTTGGTTCATGGATCAAGAAACTCTACCATTCTAAATTTCGAAATGATTGGATGTAAAATACAGCTTCTACAGGACTAAAGAGCAAAATCGGACGAAACATATATATGGGAGCTATAGCTAAATCTTAACCGATTTTCTTCAAATTCGGCAATGGTGGTTCATGGGTCAAGAAACTCTACCATTCTAAATTTCAAAACGATTGGATGTAAAATATAGCTTCTATAGGACTAAAGGGCAAAATCGGACGAAACATATATATGTGAGCTATAGCTAAATCTTAACCCATTTTCCTTAAATTCGGCAATGTTAGTTCGTGGGTCAAGAAACTCTACCATGCAAAATTTCAAAACGATTGGGTGTAAAATATAGCTTCTATAGGACTAAAGGGCCAAATCGGACGAAAGATATATATGGGAGCTATATCTAAATCTGAACCGATTTTCTTCAAATTCGGTAGTGTTGGTTCATGGATCAAGAAACTCTACCATTCTAAATTTCAAAACGATTGGATGTAAAATATAGCTTCTATAGGACTAAAGGCCCAAATCGGACGAAACATATATATGGGAGCTATAGCTAAATCTTAACCGATTTTCTTCAAATTCGGCAATGTTAGTTCATGGGTCAAGAAACTCTACCATGCAAAATTTCAAAACGATTGGATGTAAAATATAGCTTCTATAGGACTAAAGGGCCAAATCGGACGAAAGATATATATGGGAGCTATATCTAAATCTGAACCGATTTCAACCAAATTCAATAGCGATCTTAACAGCTGCGAAATACTCTAAACTGCAAAATTTCAGAACGATCGGAGTGAAATTGCGACCTGTAGTCGACGAACAACTTTACATGGACAGACGGACGGACGGACGGACAGACATGGTTAAATCGACTCAGCTAGTGATTCTGAGTCGATCGGTATACTTTAAGGTGGGTCTAGCTGTGTTATTTTCAGGTGTTACAAACATCTGCCGTGAAACAAACTTATAATACCCTGTACCAGAGTGTGGTGTAGGGTATAAAAACAGACAAAAAATCGCAAAAATGTCTTTGTTTAATTTTTTGGAAGCTAGCATCCTAACGATGAAAACAATGCCTATTTGCAAAAAGTTTATGTATAAATTATGAAACATCTTGTAAAAATAGGGACATTAAAAAAAAATTTTATTTTGACAATTTTGGTTGGGAAATACCAAACGGACAGACGGACGTACAATGTTGAAATGACTTAAAATGTCCTAAAACGGATTTCTGCCAAACATACTTAGGGTTTTAGGTCACTCCTTCGATGTGTTACCGCTACCAAAAGAGGCGTGTAATAACGCCATCATCTACTTCAAAACTATGGTCCAAATATTAAAGGCACCTTCTAAGAAAATTGTAATTTAAAAAAAAAAATGAAAAAAATGTACTATAAAATTTTCATTTAATATTTTTGTCGTGTTTGGGCTCCATATTACTCCCGAAAATGTTATGCGCAGCCCTTCGACAAAAATGTTGTTGCATAGCGCAATCATTGGTCACCGATTACTATTTGTCCTGTGTACATATTTATTTATGAAAATTGGAAAAAATGGGATACGACTTTTTTAATTTTTCTTCAAAAATTGTGTAATCAAACAACAAGTAAGAAAGTTCATAAGAAGTCCAGTCGGTTAAACCGACATAAGAATCCCCTCACCATCATTCTCAAAAAATTTAGTATTTTATTTATTTTTTTGTTTTAAATTACTACTAGTACTATGGATTATTAAATCTAACCTCTGTAGCGTTAGTTTGTAACGGGAATTTAAAATTGCTCCAGTTTTCACCATGGAGTGGTCAGTTAATGAGATTGTAGGTAATATGAAACCATTACACTGTACAAAATTTCAAGTCTTTGTGTGCACAGGTATTCAAGTTATAAGCTGTTAACTTTTGGTGCAAAATAGTACATTTGTGTGGGAGGTACCAAAAGGGGCGTGCCATTTATGCTCACTTTCCACTGGACTATGGGAACTATAAAAGCATTACACTGTACAAAATTGCAAGTATTTGCGTGAAGTGAAATTACTGTTATAAGCAGCTAACTTTTGGAGCAAATATGGCCCATCTTCGAACTTAGCCGGAGATGGACAAAAATATTACCACGTACCAAATTTGAAGTCAATCGGTTACTCCTTTCGAGAGTTATCGTGCGCATCAGCCAGCAGACAGACAGATAGGCAGACGGACGGACGGACATTGCTCATTCGACTTAAAATGACCCAAAACAGATTTCCGCCGAACATACTTGGAAGGAAATATATTTGTAACACAAAGTTTTAAATGTTATATATTTGCAAATAAATTCTATTTGGAAATCAATAAAATATATTTGGAACGCATATATTAATATATTACAACAAAATGTATTTGCAAACTAAATTTCTCAAATAAAATATGTGTTAAAATACAAATAAAATTATTGTTTAGTAATTTATCCAAAGTACCTCCCCCACAAAGGGTTAACTTTTAGTGAAATATTGATTCTTTAATACCTTCTATACTACTTATTCGAATCTTCTAAAATTGCACACATAGTATTAATTTGCTAGTCGCTAACCCGTCATGAAAAATGGACGAAGTGGCCACTCCCTTTTTGGTACCTCCCACACGAATGGACAAATTTGCACCAAAAGTTAACTGCTTATGGCTTTAATATCTGTTCATACAAATACTTAAAATTTTGTACAGTGTAATGTTTTTATAGTACCTAGAGTCCATAGAAAAGTGGGCGTTATTGGCACGCCCTTTTGTTACCTCCCACACAAATGGACCATTTTGTACCAAAAGTTACCAGTTTATAACTTTAATACTAGTGCATACAAATACTTGCAATTTTGTACAGTGTAATGCTTTTATAGTACCTAGAATCTAGAGAAAAGTGGCCGTTATTGACACGACCCTTTTGGAACCTCCCACACAAATGGACCCTTTTACACCAAAATATAACAGCTTATAACTTTAATAGAAGTGCATATAAATACTTGAAATTTTGTATAGTGTAATGTTTTTATAGTACCTATAGTCTACAGAAAAGTGGGCGCTATTGGCACGCCCCTGTTGGTACCTCCCGCACATATGGACCATTTTGTACCAAAAGTTAACAGATTTAAACTTAAATACCAGTGAATACAAGTACTTGCAATTTTGTACGGTTAATGCTCTTGTAGTATCTAGAGTCCTGAGAAAAGTGACCGTTATTGGTACGCCAATTATGGTACCTCCCACACATATGAACCATATTGTACCAAAAGTAAACAGCTTTTAACTTTAATACCAGTCAGAGACGTATCCAGAGGGGAGGCCGGGTGCCCGGCCCCCCCGAAATGTTTTAAACATAGGCATAAACTATTTACAATTTTCAAAATCACTCCAAAAAAATAAAACACGGAATATATTTGGAGGGCACTGTGTTGCCAGGCGAAAATGGCCGAAAATCGTCAAAATAGGGGCACAAAAATCGTCAAAAAAAAATCGAAGTCGTCAAAAAATCGTCACCGATATCTAGCATTAAAATACAGCTTTTGAGTTTTTTTAGGGGGAGGAGTACAGGGTTGCCCATATTCGACGGACCCACGGACTCGTTGGGCCCATTCCAATCGACGAGGCTTGTCCGCAGGCAACAATCTTTGCGTCAATTGAATTTTGTACGGGAACAAATGCAAATCAACGCGAATAATCCGTTGTAAAGTGGACCGAGCCATGCCCAACTGCTGAGAACGGCGTTTTTGGGATGTTCTTGGGGACCTCTCAACACTGGCTCGTACGGCAGCGATATTTTCGGCCGATCGCCTTGGTCGACTTTTATTTGGCCTCTTCGGATTAGAAAGAGCCTCACCAGTCGAAAATTTTTCGTATAAACGCTTAATGGTGTTCTTAGAAGGCGCACTTCTCACATTTTTATACCCTACACCACACTGTGGTACAGGGTATTATAACTTTGTGCATTTGTTTGTAACACCCAAAAGGAGAAGAAATAGACCCATCGTTTATTATACCGATCGACTTAGAATCACTTTCTGAGTCGATTTAGCTATGTCCGTCTGTCCGTCTGTCTGTCTGTCTGTCCGTCTGTCTGTGCATGTATTCTTGTAATCAAAGTACAGGTCGCAATTATGGTCCGATCTCGACGAAACTTTACACATATCTTATTTTTGGCCCAAGGACGATCCCTATTGAATTTGGTTAAAATCGGTTCAGATTTAGCTATAGCCCCCATATATATGTTAGCCCCGATTTGACATGTAAGCGCTGTAAAAACTTTATTTTATACCCGATCAGTATGAAATTCGGCAGGAAAAGGTTTCTTATTACATGAATGAACTCTGTTAAATTTGGAAGAAATCGGTTCAGATTTAGATATAGCCCCCATATATACATTACCCCCGATTTGACATATAAGCGCTGTAAAAATGTTATTTTATATCCGATCAGTGCGAAATTCGGCAAAGAGAGGTTTCTTATTACATGAAGGAATACTGCTAAATTCGGAGAAAATCGGTTCAGATTCAGATATAGCCCCCATATATATGTTACCCCCGATTTGACATGTAAGCGCTGTAAAAACTGTATTTTATATCCGATCTGTGCAAAATTTGGCAGAAAGAGGTTTCTTATTACATAAAGGAATACTGCTAAATTTGGAGAAAATCGGTTCAGATTTAGATATAGCCCCCATATATACGTTACCCCCGATTTGACTTGTAAGCGCTGTAAAAATTTTATTTTATATCCGATCAGTATGAAATTCTGCAGAAAGAGGTTTCTTATTATATGAATGAACACTGTTAAATTTGGAAGAAATCGGTTCAGATTTAGATATAGCCCCCATATATACGTTACTCCCGATATGACCAAATTATTATGGCAATGACCCTTATCGCATTGTTAGGGAGGTGTAGGGTATTATATAGTCGGCCCCGCCCGACTTTCTGCCTTTCCTTACTGGTTTAATATTTTAAAAGCACGTTGACTTGACTTCTTCTGTTGAATGTAAATTTCAACTATTTCAGAGCGCTCGCGTGGCGTGTATTGTTCCATGGTAAAAATCTGCTTGGACTGACGCTTCAAACGCGGTATGTCATTAAGCGATCTGACATCTCTGTCAAAAGTTATGGCGTTGCCAGATGGGTCCGTCGAATATGGGAGACCCTGTATACGAGTATTTCAGAGACAAATATGTATTAATAGGTACTCTCAAATGCTTTGATGTTCATCAAAATGAACTTAAATTATTTTTTTGAGCCGATCTCACATTCTTGGAACGGTCCAGCGTAGATCGATGGTTTTATTGTAGGTTCTGATAGATTCGCATTGGAAACCAGAAGTACCGACCGATTAGGCTGAGTTTTGATAAATCGTCATTTCTGGCAACACTGGTTAAAAAAACAGTTAAAACACAGTTAAAAAAGAACAATATAAAAGCGTAAAAACTGGTACCAGTAAAAGTAATAACAACTAAAAATAAGAAAAGTGCATGTTTCTCGATTTTTTGGTTGGTTCTAGCCACACAATTTGGCGTTTTAGGAGTCTGAAAAACATCAAAGTTAATGCCAAAAGCACTTACATGGTAGCACTGGCCTACGCTCTGATGCTCAGTAAAATTTATTTTACTGTGGCTCTCTCTTGTCGTCACTGTTTTGATGATTCACTGGACTGACCAGACAGCCACACATTTCTGATGATGGTGAAATAATTGATATATTTCTTTCAAAAAATCGAAAATTACATTATTAACTCTTACGTATTTTATTATAAAAAGTTTTAATGATCTCGTACTAGAGTACATAATTATATTTAGGAATAAAATTCCAATAAAAAACTAAGGAACTTAACTTCCCTTACCTACACAATAAACGCATTTTTTAATTGTTTATCTTTGTTATGGAAAAAAATTCGTTGCTGATCATTCGCAGTGAACGGACGTGTTTATCACATAGCGGATAGTTACCAGTACCTATTACGCAATAGCAAAAATCTGTACAAAGTCTGTAAGGCCTACATAGTAGTACCTATTACGGTCTAATACAGACAAAATAAAAATAAATTCTCTTGACGGGGATGCCTTCGTGTTCCGATGGAGCGCGGTTCCCCAATCGTCCGACTGTCCGTCCGTTGGTCTTGGCCAAAGCCGACCACACCAAAAATGGTGAAAATCTCTCCCAAGTACTCACAACAGGTGGTGCGGTGAGGGGGAAACGTCATGCCCGACCGTCAAAACGGAAGCACAATGAGCATCGTGTAGCGCTCAGAGTTTTGACGAAGTTGTAGGCTGTTGAGGTTTCGGCTCTTACCGAAAAACAAAAAGAGTCACTTACCTGGGCTAAAGGCGTCATAGATGATTCTAAGGCCAATGAGTCGGCTGAAAGAGCCACAAGTTCAGCTGTGTTAACGGCTAATAAAGTAAAACGAATCAGATCACCTGATGAACCCCTGCCTTCGAAAAAGGCAAGAGGCCCTAATGTCACCATCAACAGGACACTCACCAAGCCCTTCAATGAAGTGGCGAAGGAGAGTCTAGTGATGGCTGTTATAGACAGAAGTAGTGAGGATGGATCCATCCTCAAGGACAAATGGAGTCATGTACAATCAGCCATTATGGCTCATTACCTCGATGTCCGTAGAGAAATGCCGGGCAAACCACCAATTTGCAACGATGCAGGATGGCATCAGGGGAGAGTAAAGCTCTTATATTTCGGTGATGCCAGATCAGTAGACCTGTATAAGGCTGCTCTGAGTCGAGCGGGTGAGGTGTGGCCGGGTGCCCAGTTGGATGTTGTAGAAAAAAACAACATCCCTAGTCACCCTAGAGCCATCACCTGGGTTACAGAAGAGCCCTCCAACCCGGCTGACATCTTAGAAATAATAAAAGATTCCAATCCTGGTCTGCCGGCCCATAATTGGAGAATCAGCAAGGTGGGTGAGGCGGATGGTAAAAAGCGGCAGGTCAATCTTATCCTAAACGCTGAATCCACCTCCCATATACAAAGTGCGAGTGCAACCCTACAATATGGCTTCGAGACTATAGTCTTGAAGCTATACAAGCAGGATATAGCTCCCACTGCAGAAGGTGAGTCGTCCACCGTGGCACTTTCTGGAAGTGCGGAGGTACCCACGCCTATTATTTCTGGTGACTCCAACTCTAACAGAAGATCTGTAACGTCCTTCTCTGAGGACAAAAGCTCTACTTCGGACACAGAGAGGCTGAGGGGAGTCTCCGGACTCTTTGACGCATCTGGCGGGGACATGCTTCTCGACGATACGGACGAAGAGTTCGATAACACCCTTGTCGGGGTGGATGTTAATCTGTCAATTACCAATGATGGTAAGAATTCTACAGATTAACCTCCATCACGCTAAAGCAGCCTCAGCGGCTCTATTGCTGCGCCTGTCCACAGGCGCAGTAGACATCGTCCTGATACAGGAGCCCTACGTAGTGGGAGGAAGGGTGTGCGGTATTAGGACACCCAACTTTAAACTGCTTGTGGCCAACTGTGAAGGCACTCCAAGAACCTGCATTTTGGCCAGGAAAGATCTAAGTATCTTTCTCCTGACTAATTTAAGTGGTAAAGACCAAACAGCTGCTAGCCTGGAGATCGGTAATCGCATATATTGGGTGGTCTCCAGCTACTTGCCTTATGAATCTGTAGTACCGACTGCTCTATTCAGGGAAGTAGTAGAAGAAGCAACGTCTGACGAGCTCGAGCTGATTATTGGCGCAGACACGAACGCTCATCATACTATCTGGGGTAGTACGGATATAAACAATAGGGGTGATTCGCTTCTTGACTTTATTCTAACTACCAACCTTAGTATTTGTAACATAGGTAATAAACCGACCTTCACAACTAAAGACAGACAAGAAGTACTCGACGTAACGTTTGCTACTGACCGGCTGTCAGACAAAATTATTGGGTGGAATGTACTGGACGACCACTCATTCTCAGATCACCATTATATTGAGTTCAAACTCGCGGAAAAAGCGCCTAAACCCGCCGTCCACAGAAATGTAAGGAAGACAAAGTGGCATCTGTATGAGAAGAATTTCAAGAAAGTCCTCAACTCTAAACTTCTGTACGAACCGAATGACAAAGCCGGTCTGGATAATCTGGTCGATCATATCACCATATCATTCAATAGATCCCTTGAAGAAGCCTGTCCAAAAACAAGGTACAAGGGTAAAACTAAACCCCAATGGTGGACTTCTGAGCTAACGGCTATGAAAAAGACCTGCAACAAGCTATTCAATAAGGCAAAATCTACTGGGGCCGCTAATGATTGGGATGCCTATAAAGAGCAACTCAAGATCTATAAGAAGGATCTTAGAAAGGCGCAAAGGTGCTCTTGGTATACCTTCTGTGGTGAAGTGGAAAAGGTCTCCGACGCCGCTAGGCTGAGGAAGATATTATCTGCTTCACTCTGTACAGTGGGATATTTACAGGATGAGGCAAATAACTGGACCAAAAACAGCGAGCAGTCGCTCAATGTACTGCTCGACACACATTTCCCGGGGAACTCTGTAACAGAACCCGAGGATCAGCAGGACCAACAAGAGTGCGTGTGGACTGCGAGCGTCGCTAGCTTCTTGACTGAGAGATCCAGAATAAGCTGGGCTATTAACAGCTTTGAGCCCTTCAAGTCACCTGGACCAGATGGCATCACTCCAGCAGAAATGCAGAAAATGTTAAAGTACATTATCCCCTGGCTGGAGAAAATTTATGTAGGCTGTATCAGGCTTTCATACGTCCCGAATCGATGGAGGGATACCAAAGTGGTATTCATACCTAAAGCGGGAAAGATATCACACACTAGGCCAAAAGACTTCAGACCAATTAGCCTATCCTCCTTCCTATTGAAAGGTCTGGAAAGACTTTTAGATCATTTCATTAGGGAAAACCTGGATACAAAACTCCTGTCGGGGAACCAACATGCTTACAATAAGGGCAAGTCTACAGAATCAGCCCTGCACGAACTTGTGAGCACTATCGAATCGTCCCTGCATTTCAAGGAATTCACCATGGTGGCATTTCTTGACATAGAAGGGGCTTTTAACAACATTCACTCAGATGCGGTAATTGCGGCACTCTCACATCTGAAAGTTAACACTAGTTTGTTTAGACTAATTCAAAGTCTGCTCACCAGAAGACGCATAACAGCATGTCTAGGGTCCACAACTCTAACAAGGTATGTAAACAGAGGGACCCCGCAAGGAGGAGTATTGTCTCCACTAATTTGCACGAACTTGTGAGCACTATCGAATCGTCCCTGCATTTCAAGGAATTCACCATGGTAGCATTTCTTGACATAGAAGGGGCTTTTAACAACATTCACTCAGATGCGGTAATTGCGGCACTCTCACATCTGAAAGTTAACACTAGTTTGTTTAGACTAATTCAAAGTCTGCTCACCAGAAGACGCATAACAGCATGTCTAGGGTCCACAACTCTAACAAGGTATGTAAACAGAGGGACCCCGCAAGGAGGAGTATTGTCTCCACTAATTTGGAACCTAGCGGTGAATGAAATCCTGCTAGATCTAGAACGTTGTGGCTGCAAGGTCGTGGCATATGCGGACGACGTGGCAATCGCAGAGAGTGGCAAATTCGTAAACGTCCTCAGAGACATCCTACAGGTGTCTCTGAACAAGTTGGCTAGATGGGCCAGAAGCAGCGGCTTGGGCGTTAACCCCAACAAGACAGAATTGGTTCTCTTTACTAGGATGAATAATGTCCCACATGTGGACCCTCCACCTCGGATAAATGGAACAGATCTAGTCTTTTCTGAAAGTGCAAAATTTTTAGGAATAATTCTAGATAGGAAAATGTTATTTAGACTTAACGTATTAGAACGAGTAAGGAAGGCCAACGTCGCCTTATATTCCTGCAAAAAGGCTGTAGGGTCGCGGTGGGGACTCTCTCCTAAAATCGTCCACTGGATATATATAGCAGTAGTTCGTCCAATACTGTTATACGGTATTGTGGTATGGTGGACGGCAACTGACAAACTAACCATTACCAACCTACTAACAAAGGTTCAGAGAACTGCCTGCCTGAGCATAAGCGGAGCCTTAAGGACTACAGCGACCGAGTCTCTACAAGCCCTACTCCATATACTGCCGATTAATATTGTGGCGAGAGAAGTTGCAACCAAAGCGGCAATAAGATTAAACTGCCTATCAATGTGGAGGTACAAGAACTATGGTCACATGAGGATATCAAAGTGTAGTGCTATGGTAACCGACCGAGTGGACTATATACCAACTGTGTACACCTTCGAGAGAAATTACATCACTATGATTCCCGCCAGAGATGAATGGGTCGGCAGAATACCAGGTAATAGAAGCCATCTCCACTTTTACACGGATGGTTCGAAGCTTGATGAAAAGGTTGGCTTCGGAGTACACTGTGAAGAACTTAGTCTGGATATAGCTCACAGACTACCAGATACCTGCAGTGTCTATCAAGCCGAAATAATGGCAATATGGGAAGTCGCCAAGTGGCTGAGTCGCAACATAGTAACCAACACTGGCGTTGTCATTTACTCGGACAGCCAGGCGGCCATCAATTCTCTGGAGGCAACATCGCTAAATTCACAAACAGCCCTCGACTGCCGCAGATCTCTTAACGAGATGGCTGAGCAGTTTAATATACACCTCATATGGGTGCCTGGGCATAGGGATATCCCGGGGAACTGCAAAGCCGATGAACTTGCTAGGAAAGGGACGACATTACAAATTCTCGAAGAATTTGCATATATTGGTGCGCCACATATATTGGTGCGCCACTTAGGCAAGAGGCAATCAGGCAGTCCAACGAAAGATGGACAGAAATCGGCACCTGCAGGGTAGCTAGACAAATCTGGCCAAGGTATGACCTGAGAAGGTCAAAATATCTCCTCGCACTAGAGAGGAAACGATTGTCTACGTTAGTACAGGTTCTGACGGGACACTGCTTGATCGGCGAACACGCCAAAAGATTGGGTATTGACTCCAATGACTTCTGCCGAAGCTGTGGAGATGAGGAAGAAGTGGAGAGCATTGAGCACTTGCTTTGCGACTGTCCCGCTTTGAGTAAACGACGACTGGACATACTGGGGTCGACCTTTTTAGGCAGCCTAACAGATCTTTCCAGTACTGATATTCGTACTATCGATAAATTTATATATCAAACAGGTTGGTTTCGATGGGGGCATTTCAGCCCGTGGTAACACTAGGGACCTAAACTGGTCTATTTGAGCTTGTAAAAAAAATACGGCTGCCACCCTAACCTAAACCTAAACCTATGGAAAAAAAGGTTGGGCCCATGTGACCACACAAAATAAATCAAACCAACGAAAATAACACCGAAAAACACAAAAAAAAAATATAGTAGATGAGACCAGTGGGAACAACAAGTTATATGCTATATATGGGCGCTATATCTAAATATGGACCGATATCGTCCATTTTCAATCCCAAGTTACCTAGCTATAAGAAGTATCTATACCAAATTTCAGCCACCTAGCTCTATTATTACGGACTGTACACTGAAAAAAAATGCTTCATAGCATCAATGAACGCGTTTCATTAATTATTTTACATTGATACAATGAAAGTGTTCATTGATGCAATGAAAATGCCATTACGGGAATGAAATGTTTCTTTAAAGCGTTTTTCTAATTTATGATGTGTCATTGATGGAATGAAACGGTTTACATTGATGGTATGAAGTTTACATTTTATAAAAAAAAGGAAGACTTATTTAAAATTAACAAAAAAATTATCAGTGGTGTAAAGATTTTAACATTAATAAAACAAAATAATACTACACAAACAGATATACTATTTTTTATGTGCTTTTTATTCTCAAAAAAGGTCTATGAAACTGTTTCTTTATATTAATGTAACATTTCATAGAAGTTTAAAAGTTTCATTGCTGCAATGAAGTGGTGCGGTGAAGAGTATAAACAATGAAATTAGCTTTATATTGATGTTCTATATATATATATTTTATCTATTTTATAAACATTTTAGGAGTATGTAGTGGTGTTAATTAAACAACAATACTTTACGGAGGTCTATGAAACTGATGCATTAAATTAATGTAACAATTCATAGACAGAAATGTAAAGTTTCATTCCAGCAATGAATTTAAACAGTGAATATACTAACAAAGTGTTTGTCACATTACATACATATGTACATACCTATATCTTCACAAATGTGTTTGTGTGGTAATAAATGTAATATGTTGATGTGTGAATCAGAGTCGTGCAAGCTCAATGAAAACGATGGAGCGGCGTAGTTTTCTTGCATTTGTTTGAGAGGAGAGAGAGGCGGAATTCTATGAATCTACACCGCACAGTGGCATTAACGTCGAATGCAGGTGGTTTGTTGGTAATAATATGATTCACTAATAATTTCAAGGTGTTCATATTATTAGATGTATTATCAATTAACATGACATTTTGGCAAATAATTTTATACTTTTATAATCGTACTGACATATTTATTTAATTATTATTATTATTCAAACAGCAGTCGGTGTACATTAATTCAAAATTGTCAAAAGGATTTTTGTTTATCAAATTTTATGTATTCATGATCCATTCTGTTTACGTTTACGAATTTGTAAACTAAATTTTTTTTGAATCGATTATTGTCGTGAAGCTGAATTGTATTCACAATATATTTCGAACATTAAACAGTTAACGATATTAATTTTTCTGAACCACTGTGCCACAACTGTCATCAATAGATAAACAAATATTAAATACATTAGGTGTGCTGTTGCAACAAGAAAATAAATTATCTATGGCAAACTTACAACAACAACCCACCCCTTGCTATGCAAACTCTTCGTAAAAAAATATCCAGTTATTTTTTTGTGTGTTTGGCGAGTCAAAACAAATCAGTGGCGAAGAATCAATTGTTGCATGAGTGCTGGCAGCCAAAAATAATGAATAATAAGATATGTCATCCCGGAGCGAGTAAGTTATCAGATACGAACGAATAAAAATTTCAACGAGTAGGACTTCAAAGAGTGAGGTTTTCCGCGGATTTCGGACCGATTTTCCAGAATTTTTTGTAATTGTCACAATTAAAAAATTAATATCAATCGATTAGTGCAAAAAAAGTTGAAATTACCTTCGCGGAAAAGTGTTTTTTCGCGTGTGACATTTCATTCCTATTCGTCCGTAACTGATAGATTTTGACAGTTCTCGGGATGACTTATCTTCATAATTTATAATTTTTGCTGGCAGCAGCCCTTTGATTTAGTTTATAATAGACATTAAACGGACGTAGTTGTGCGCGTTAATAAAAAAATTCAAAAGTGAAAATATTAAAAGTGAAACAAAATGTCAACAAATACTGAATGAGAAATGTTTTTTGTGTGGTACTTCATTTGAAAGAAATGAAATCTATTTAAACACTTAAAATAATATAATTTTCTTAAAACAAATGACAACTATAGATGTTGTGGAAGTACATACAAAGACACGTCAAGCTTGAAATGGCATGTTCGAAAAAACAGAAGTTGGAAAATATATGTCAAATGCCACAACAAGAAACAATTTTCAAGAACCATATCCGAAGTCAACGATGAAACACTCCAAAAACACTAGGTAAGTACTTTCTACCAAGTTATGTCCTAAACATATTTTCATTCACTCCTATTTATAATTTTTTTATTTGTTTAGAAATTGGGGGAAATGCGGAAATGTACGCACATAGCCTTAGATATGACAATCTATCCGCAGATGACTTTAGGTTGGCCTGGACTGCTTATTCCAAATTTCGAAAATTATGCACAAAAGCAAAAATATGAATTAAGCTTTTTCACTTTGGCCTCAGTACAAGCGAGTGAATCGATTTCAATTAGTAAGTATGTAAAAATGCGGTTTAAGTGTTTACTTAAATTGTATTTACGAATTCACAAATGCAGTTAAAAAACGAATTTAAAAGAACAAACTGTATTGTGATTTTTTTTGTTTCATTTTTTATTTTCTCAACTTCAGCTGTCTTTTTATTTTAAAATTTCTCAAAACCCACAATTTTAATTATTTATTTATCTTTTATATTATATTTTCAGATTGAAATGATTTTAAAGTTATGAACAAATACTGATGTACTACAATAAACATTGCAATACAAAACGGAGAATTTTGTTTAATTTTCTATTTTATTTCAGAGCAAAGGTATGAAACATGTACATTTCATAAATGAGACATGTTCATTGCATCAATGAAACATGTTCATTGAATCAATGAAACATGTTAATTGAATCAATGAAACATGTTAATTGAATCAATGAAACATGTTCATTGATTCAATGAACATGTTTCATTGATGCAATGAACATGTCTCATTTATGAAATGTACATGTTTCATACCTATATATTTATACAATTATAAATAGGATTGAATGAAAATATGTTTAGGACATAACTTGGTAGAAAGTACTTACCTAGTGTTTTTGGAGTGTTTCATCGTTGACTTCGGATATGGTTCTTGAAAATTGTTTCTTGTTGTGGCATTTGACATATATTTTCCAACTTCTGTTTTTTCGAACATGCCATTTCAAGCTTGACGTGTCTTTGTATGTACTTCCACAACATCTATAGTTGTCATTTGTTTTAAGAAAATTATATTATTTTAAGTGTTTAAATAGATTTCATTTCTTTCAAATGAAGTACCACACAAAAAACATTTCTCATTCAGTATTTGTTGAAATTTTGTTTCACTTTTAATATTTTCACTTTTGAGTTTTTTTATTAACGCGCACAACTACGTCCGTTTAATGTCTATTATAAACTAAATCAAAGGGCTGCTGCCAGCAAAAATTATAAATTATGAAGATAAGTCATCCCGAGAACTGTCAAAATCTATCAGTTACGGACGAATAGGAATGAAATGTCACACGCGAAAAAACACTTTTCCGCGAAGGTAATTTCAACTTTTTTTGCACTAATCGATTGATATTAATTTTTTAATTGTGACAATTACAAAAAATTCTGGAAAATCGGTCCGAAATCCGCGGAAAACCTCACTCTTTGAAGTCCTACTCGTTGAAATTTTTATTCGTTCGTATCTGATAACTTACTCGCTCCGGGATGACATATCTTATTATTCATTATTTTTGGCTGCCAGCACTCATGCAACAATTGATTCTTCGCCACTGATTTGTTTTGACTCGCCAAACACACAAAAAAATAACTGGATATTTTTTTACGAAGAGTTTGCATAGCAAGGGGTGGGTTGTTGTTGTAAGTTTGCCATAGATAATTTATTTTCTTGTTGCAACAGCACACCTAATGTATTTAATATTTGTTTATCTATTGATGACAGTTGTGGCACAGTGGTTCAGAAAAATTAATATCGTTAACTGTTTAATGTTCGAAATATATTGTGAATACAATTCAGCTTCACGACAATAATCGATTCAAAAAAAATTTAGTTTACAAATTCGTAAACGTAAACAGAATGGATCATGAATACATAAAATTTGATAAACAAAAATCCTTTTGACAATTTTGAATTAATGTACACCGACTGCTGTTTGAATAATAATAATAATTAAATAAATATGTCAGTACGATTATAAAAGTATAAAATTATTTGCCAAAATGTCATGTTAATTGATAATACATCTAATAATATGAACACCTTGAAATTATTAGTGAATCATATTATTACCAACAAACCACCTGCATTCGACGTTAATGCCACTGTGCGGTGTAGATTCATAGAATTCCGCCTCTCTCTCCTCTCAAACAAATGCAAGAAAACTACGCCGCTCCATCGTTTTCATTGAGCTTGCACGACTCTGATTCACACATCAACATATTACATTTATTACCACACAAACACATTTGTGAAGATATAGGTATGTACATATGTATGTAATGTGACAAACACTTTGTTAGTATATTCACTGTTTAAATTCATTGCTGGAATGAAACTTTACATTTCTATCTATGAATTGTTACATTAATTTAATGCATCAGTTTCATAGACCTCCGTAAAGTATTGTTGTTTAATTAACACCACTACATACTCCTAAAATGTTTATAAAATAGATAAAATATATATATATAGAACATCAATATAAAGCTAATTTCATTGTTTATACTCTTCACCGCACCACTTCATTGCAGCAATGAAACTTTTAAACTTCTATGAAATGTTACATTAATATAAAGAAACAGTTTCATAGACCTTTTTTGAGAATAAAAAGCACATAAAAAATAGTAAATCTGTTTGTGTAGTATTATTTTGTTTTATTAATGTTAAAATCTTTACACCACTGATAATTTTTTTGTTAATTTTAAATAAGTCTTCCTTTTTTTTATAAAATGTAAACTACATACCATCAATGTAAACCGTTTCATTCCATCAATGACACATCATAAATTAGAAAAACGCTTTAAAGAAACATTTCATTCCCGTAATGGCATTTTCATTGCATCAATGAACACTTTCATTGTATCAATGTAAAATAATTAATGAAACGCGTTCATTGATGCTATGAAGCATTTTTTTTCAGTGTACAGTCCGTAATAATAGAGCTAGGTGGCTGAAATTTGGTATAGATACTTCTTATAGCTAGGTAACTTGGGATTGAAAATGGACGATATCGGTCCATATTTAGATATAGCGCCCATATATAGCATATAACTTGTTGTTCCCACTGGTCTCATCTACTATATTTTTTTTTGTGTTTTTCGGTGTTATTTTCGTTGGTTTGATTTATTTTGTGTGGTCACATGGGCCCAACCTTTTTTTCCATAGGTTTAGGTTTAGGTTAGGGTGGCAGCCGTATTTTTTTTACAAGCTCAAATAGACCAGTTTAGGTCCCTAGTGTTACCACGGGCTGAAATGCCCCCATCGAAACCAACCTGTTTGATATATAAATTTATCGATAGTACGAATATCAGTACTGGAAAGATCTGTTAGGCTGCCTAAAAAGGTCGACCCCAGTATGTCCAGTCGTCGTTTACTCAAAGCGGGACAGTCGCAAAGCAAGTGCTCAATGCTCTCCACTTCTTCCTCATCTCCACAGCTTCGGCAGAAGTCATTGGAGTCAATACCCAATCTTTTGGCGTGTTCGCCGATCAAGCAGTGTCCCGTCAGAACCTGTACTAACGTAGACAATCGTTTCCTCTCTAGTGCGAGGAGATATTTTGACCTTCTCAGGTCATACCTTGGCCAGATTTGTCTAGCTACCCTGCAGGTGCCGATTTCTGTCCATCTTTCGTTGGACTGCCTGATTGCCTCTTGCCTAAGCCAAAGCTTGCACGTGGATAGTGGCGCACCAATATATGCAAATTCTTCGAGAATTTGTAATGTCGTCCCTTTCCTAGCAAGTTCATCGGCTTTGCAGTTCCCCGGGATATCCCTATGCCCAGGCACCCATATGAGGTGTATATTAAACTGCTCAGCCATCTCGTTAAGAGATCTGCGGCAGTCGAGGGCTGTTTGTGAATTTAGCGATGTTGCCTCCAGAGAATTGATGGCCGCCTGGCTGTCCGAGTAAATGACAACGCCAGTGTTGGTTACTATGTTGCGACTCAGCCACTTGGCGACTTCCCATATTGCCATTATTTCGGCTTGATAGACACTGCAGGTATCTGGTAGTCTGTGAGCTATATCCAGACTAAGTTCTTCACAGTGTACTCCGAAGCCAACCTTTTCATCAAGCTTCGAACCATCCGTGTAAAAGTGGAGATGGCTTCTATTACCTGGTATTCTGCCGACCCATTCATCTCTGGCGGGAATCATAGTGATGTAATTTCTCTCGAAGGTGTACACAGTTGGTCGGTTACCATAGCACTACACTTTGATATCCTCATGTGACCATAGTTCTTGTACCTCCACATTGATAGGCAGTTTAATCTTATTGCCGCTTTGGTTGCAACTTCTCTCGCCACAATATTAATCGGCAGTATATGGAGTAGGGCTTGTAGAGACTCGGTCGCTGTAGTCCTTAAGGCTCCGCTTATGCTCAGGCAGGCAGTTCTCTGAACCTTTGTTAGTAGGTTGGTAATGGTTAGTTTGTCAGTTGCCGTCCACCATACCACAATACCGTATAACAGTATTGGACGAACTACTGCTATATATATCCAGTGGACGATTTTAGGAGAGAGTCCCCACCGCGACCCTACAGCCTTTTTGCAGGAATATAAGGCGACGTTGGCCTTCCTTACTCGTTCTAATACGTTAAGTCTAAATAACATTTTCCTATCTAGAATTATTCCTAAAAATTTTGCACTTTCAGAAAAGACTAGATCTGTTCCATTTATCCGAGGTGGAGGGTCCACATGTGGGACATTATTCATCCTAGTAAAGAGAACCAATTCTGTCTTGTTGGGGTTAACGCCCAAGCCGCTGCTTCTGGCCCATCTAGCCAACTTGTTCAGAGACACCTGTAGGATGTCTCTGAGGACGTTTACGAATTTGCCACTCTCTGCGATTGCCACGTCGTCCGCATATGCCACGACCTTGCAGCCACAACGTTCTAGATCTAGCAGGATTTCATTCACCGCTAGGTTCCAAATTAGTGGAGACAATACTCCTCCTTGCGGGGTCCCTCTGTTTACATACCTTGTTAGAGTTGTGGACCCTAGACATGCTGTTATGCGTCTTCTGGTGAGCAGACTTTGAATTAGTCTAAACAAACTAGTGTTAACTTTCAGATGTGAGAGTGCCGCAATTACCGCATCTGCTTATTCCAAATTTCGAAAATTATGCACAAAAGCAAAAATATGAATTAAGCTTTTTCACTTTGGCCTCAGTACAAGCGAGTGAATCGATTTCAATTAGTAAGTATGTAAAAATGCGGTTTAAGTGTTTACTTAAATTGTATTTACGAATTCACAAATGCAGTTAAAAAACGAATTTAAAAGAACAAACTGTATTGTGATTTTTTTTGTTTCATTTTTTATTTTCTCAACTTCAGCTGTCTTTTTATTTTAAAATTTCTCAAAACCCACAATTTTAATTATTTATTTATCTTTTATATTATATTTTCAGATTGAAATGATTTTAAAGTTATGAACAAATACTGATGTACTACAATAAACATTGCAATACAAAACGGAGAATTTTGTTTAATTTTCTATTTTATTTCAGAGCAAAGGTATGAAACATGTACATTTCATAAATGAGACATGTTCATTGCATCAATGAAACATGTTCATTGAATCAATGAAACATGTTAATTGAATCAATGAAACATGTTAATTGAATCAATGAAACATGTTCATTGCATCAATGAAACATGTTCATTGCATCGATGAAACATGTTCATTGCATCGATGAACCATGTTCATTGCACCAATGAAACATTACAACAACGAAACGTTTTCATTACATTAATGCAACTTATTCATTACATTAATGAAACTCGTTCATTACATTAACGTAATATTTCATGACATCAATGTAACAAATTTCTATGAAACATTTACTATTTCAATGTAACATTTTACATTGTATCAATGAAGCCTTACATTGGTTCAAAAACAATGTAACTTTTCATTGATACAATGTAAAATTTCATTGATGGAATGAAGCTTTTTCTCTGGGTGTAGCGTGATTACAACAGACGGACGGACGGACAGACGGACATGGCTAAATCGTCTTAGAATTTTACAACTATTAAGAATATATATACTTTATGGGGTCTCAGATCAATATTTAGAGGTTTTACAAACGGAGTGTCAAAATGAATATACCCCCATCCTATGGTGGAGGGTATAAAAATAAATAAATTTACGAATATTTTTTGGGATTCATGGTGAGGGGATTCATAAGTCGGTTTACCCGACTGAACTTTCTTACTTGTTAGAATTGCAATACCATATGCAGCAATAACTTCTGTTATTGTAGTATTCCAAGTCAACATTTCTTGTCAATCCTCCAAGTAATTTATTTTGATCCAAGATTATACGACTTCCATTTCGTAAATATATTAAATAATAATATTAGTTACTATCTTTACTAACATTAAACATTTTCTAAATAAAATTTAACACAATTAACGTTCTGGAATTCTTAAGTGAAAATAAATATTTGTTTCAAAAATAATAGTCCCAAATAAAAACATATTAGGATGTAAACATAGATTTGTTTAGAATAACATTTTCCCAAATGTATACTTTTTGTGTGTACCCAATATTATACTCGTATGTTTAGAGTGTACCTTATGTTTCAAGCCGAATATGTTTGGGACAATATACTACAGAAGCGATTTTTTTCAGCGTGTATAATTGTTTATCAATTACTATTTTTATGGGTGATTATTTTTTGTCCTTGAATTATAAATTATAATTATAAATCTAGGTTAGGTTAGGTTGAAAGGGACGCCCGTCAGAATACAACTGACGAGTTCACTCGGGGCCGACAATTCGGTCCATTGTGTTTCCCATTAGGTAGAAAGGAAGGATAGAAGAAATAATTGGAGGTTGACAGATTAGGAAGATGGAGAAAAGGTTTCGGAAGAGGGAGGGGCGATTTAGGAAGGGGAGGAAGAAGATCTAATTGTTCTCGTTTGTCCTCGTGGCTTTACTAAACCAGAGGGATTTGCTGATGAATTTGAGAAGGGGTTTGAGCGGTGCATCTGCTAGATCGTCTAGGTTTACGAAGAGCCTGTGCCCTAAAAAGGCCAAACGGTACTCTTGCAGTCCTTTGCATGAACATAGCAGGTGCTGTACTGACTCCTCCTCTTCTTCATCTAAGCAACTTCTACAGAAGTCTTCATAAGGAAGCTTCATGCGTGCAGCCATGTTGCCTATCACGCAGTGCCCTGTGATGACTCCTGTGAGGATGCTAAGTTTGGTCTTCCTGAAGGACAGCAATTCTTTGGAACGGTTCACATCAATGGATGGCCAAAGGGTTCGTGCAGTCCTGCAGTTTTGTACTGTGTCCCACCTCGATCTGGTTAGTGTTGCTCCGCGTTCGTCGATTTCGTTTTTAAGTTCCACGAACGGAATTTGCACGTCCAGAGTCTCGGTTTCGTTTCGCGCACCAGATCCTATCCTGGCACATTCGTCTGCTAATTCGTTGCCCTGTATGTTGCTATGTCCTGGCACCCAGCAGAGCGTGATTTCGTGCGTCTGAATATGGTTTAGGGCTAGAAAGCAGTCCATTGTGCAGCGTGAGTTAATATTTCTGGAGCTCAAGGCCTTGAGAGCTGCCATGCTGTCGACGTAGATCTTGAATTTTTTTGGAGAAATGTCCCGTTCCAAAATCTGATTCGCGGCAATGTTAATGGCATAGATCTCTGCCTGGAATACCGTGCATTCATCTGGGAGTCTGGTGGATATTCTGAGATTGAGGGTGTCGGAAAATACTCCCGAACCCGTGCCCGTCTCCATTTTCGATCCGTCCGTGAAAATTGAGATCTCATCGTCCTCTATAACGCTATTTGATGCCCAATCTTCACGGCTAGGAAAAGTTACTTTAAAGTTTCTATCTTGAATTGTTCGTGGTGTCAAGTAGTCCGTTGTCCTATTGATTTTGTCTGTTATACCCATGTCTTCCAGGATTGAGCCGTGTCCTTGTGTGGTATTGATGGCTATTCCTGATTCCCTTAGCCGAAGGGTCACTTTCGCTGCGGTACACTTTATGTATATATCGATTGGTTGAAGGTTCAGCATCGCCTCCAATGCCATTTGTGGAGCAGATCTGAGGGCGCCCGTTATCCCGACGCAAATCAGTCTTTGCACTTTGGCTAGGTGAGAGAGATGTGATTTCTTCATTACCGATTTCCACCATACAACTGATCCGTAAGTGAGTATCGGTCTGATGATCGATGTATACATCCAGTGTATCATTTTCGGTTGCAAACCCCATTTGCGTCCAAACATTTTCCTGCAGGCATAAAAGGCGCATAGCGCTTTTTTACCCCTTTCCTCCAAATTCCTTTTCCAGGACAGCTTAGAGTCTAGGGTGATGCCTAAGTACTTAGCTTCTTTCGACAGTTCAAGTACCTTTCCCTGTAATGTAGGGAGCTGATAGTTCGGAATTTTATTTCTTCTAGTGAAAAGGACTAGTTCAGTCTTCCCTGGGTTGACTCCTAGTCCATTCTTTTCTGCCCAGCGTGATAGTCGTTTTAGTGATCTTTCCATGATCTCGCTGACCGTAGGCATAAATTTGCCCCTAATCAAAATCACGACGTCGTCTGCATACGCTATGATTTTAATTCCGGTATTTCCAAGATCCATTAGGATTTCGTTTATCACTAGGTTCCATAATATTGGTGAGACCACTCCACCTTGCGGAGTACCTCTCGTAACTCGCCTTCTAGCCGAACCATTGCCCATTGTTGAGTTAATGATTCTGCTTTTGAGCATATTACCTGTCCACCTGGTTATGCCTGGGTGTGAGCCTATGCCGTCTAGTGCGTTAAGTATAGATGCTATTTTAACATTGTTAAAAGCGCCCTCTACATCGAGGAACGCTGCCATGGTGTAGTCTTTGTAATGAAGGGAGTCCTCGACAAATCCTACCACTTCATGTAAGGCCGTTTCCACAGATTTGCCTTTCAGGTAGGCGTGTTGTGCCTTGCTGAAGTTGTTTGGTGTCAGTTTTCCCCTCACGTTAAGATCAACTAGTCTTTCCATGGTTTTCAACAGAAACGATGATAGACTGATTGGTCTGTAGTCCTTTGTCGTACTGTGGTTTATTTTTCCCGCTTTGGGGATAAAGACCACCTTGACTTCTCTCCATGCCTTGGGTATATATGACCATTGCAAACTTGCAGAAAAAATTGCGCGTAGCCATGGTAAAATAAGTTCCAAGGATTCTTGTAAGAGAGCTGGAATGATGCCATCCGGGCCCGCCGATTTGAAGGGCTTGAATGATCTCACCGCCCAGCATATTTTCTCGTCATCTATAACAGTTCTGATAAGTTCCTCCATATTGTCCGTGGGGAGGTCTTCGCCCACTTCCACGGCATCTGAAACTTCGTTGCAACCCGGAAAATGGGTGTCCATCAGAAGTTCTAGAGTCTCTTGGTTGTTCTCTGTGAGTAGTCCATCAGGTCCCATGAGGAAGTCTGGTGTGCTGGGATCTTTGGATAGGACTTTACGGAGCCTAGAGGCTTCACTAATGTCTTCCAGTTCTTCGCAGAAATTCGTCCAGGACTTCCTTTTTGCCTTTCTGGACTCTCTTTTGAAAGTTCTGGTGGATGCTTGGTATTCTTCCCAGCTTTCCGGTGTTTTCTCTTTTTTGGCCTTGTTGAATAGCATTCTACTTTCCTTCCTGAGTTGCTTCAGTTCCGAAGTCCACCATGTTTGGTTGGTTTTCCGGGGAGGTAAGCGTTCTGGACAGGACGCAAAGAAGGCATCGACAAGGTTACCTGTCATACGGCCAACTGCACATTCCAGACCCTGCAAGTCATGTATCTCCGTATTTGGTGGTGGATACGATTGCATAAGTTGTCTGAATTTGTCCCAGTTTGCCTTCCTGGGGTTACGATAAGGTTTCCCCTTAGTAGCCTCGTGCTCAATGTTGAAGTGTATCGTAAGATGATCCGAGAAGGAGCATTCATTTGATACTCTCCACCTGGATACTCTTGTTGAATCGCTATTAGATACTAAAGTTAAATCTATAACCTGTTCCCTGATTTTGTTAAAGAATGTGGGCCTATTGCCCTTATTACAGATAACTAGATCAGTGGATAATAAGTATTCAAGTAGTGACTCACCTCGTTTGTTTATGTCTGTGCTGCCCCATATGGTATGGTGCGCGTTTGCATCTCCTCCGATGATTAGGTCGTGTCCTTTACTCTTACACCAACTTACCAGAGAACGTACCTTGTCTGAGGGGGGATCGGCGGATTCATAAGGCAGGTACATGGATGCGAAGACCAGGGTTGGTTTACCCTGGCGTTCCATAGCTACCACTGTAAGGTCTTCGTTGCTATAGCGGGAGATCATTGTCAGAGTTATGTTTCTACAGGCTACGATACAGCTACGAATCTTACCTTCTGTCTTCGGGGAAATGAGCGTGAGATTACGTGACCTGAGACCGCGGACTTTGTTGCTCGCCAGCCAAGGTTCCTGTATAAGGGCCACGTCTATCTTTTCTTTCCCCATTATTCTCAGCAGCTCGTCCGACGCTGCTTCAGAGTGATGTAGATTTAGCTGCACCACTTTCATGCCGCCCGGGGTTGCTGCTCTCTTCTTCCACGTCGGGGACGGACGTCCGGAGTCGGTTTAGTCCGAACTTTATCGTTCCGTTCGAGAGCCTCAGGAGATTTAGGGACTCCGGACCTATCTTGATCCAGAGGTCCTTTCCGTCTCCCTTGTCTCTTGCTCGACCTCGGACTATCTTCCAATCCCCAGCTTGTAGGCTCTTATTCTGCCTTTTTAGGAGGTCCAGAATAACCTTATCCTCCAGGATTGGAGGAGGGACCCAAACTTTAATGGTGGTCCAGCTGGGGATTTCGTCGAGTGGCACTACGCTGATGTTCATATCTGGCCAGAGTCCGCTAAGATTGTTGACGCATGCCGTTAAGAACTCGAGAGCTCTAGGGTTGCCGCATCCAACAATCTTCACGCCCTTATGCCATTTGGCCCCGTCGAACTCGGTGAATGCATCATCCTCGTCCGTAGCAAGGGCTTCATGCATCTTCAGCAGAATGCCTTCTTCTACCATCATCCATCTTTCAGTAGAGATTCTGCCTTCTGGATTGCTCCGGTCGAGAATCGCTACTTGAAGCTCAGGCGCCGATGTTAGGCTGGCAGATTTTTTAATACGCTTGCCTTCTGGAACCTGAGAGTCGTTCGAACGTTGCCTTTTGACAGCGATCTTGTCGTCTACTCTCTTTGCTTTCTTGCCTTTGGAAGGGCCTGGAGAAATGTTTTTGCCATCATCCTTAGCTACCGGCGCTGGTGGATTGATGGACTTTTTAGGTATCGTCGCGTGTGTACTTGTTTGTGTTGTATTTGGTGCGTTAGTATAAGTTTTAGTGTTAGTGTCAGTGTTTTTGTCCTTTGTCGCAGGTGGAGGGCATACTTCCACGACCGTAGTATTTACGAGAGACTCGTACTTCCGGACGTGGAATTTATGCTTCCGGATTAAGCGCTTGTCGCGTATTGTGAGGGATGCTGGGTCTTTCGACAGCATACTCCTCAGATACCGCTGCGAGCGCTTATATCCAGCCTCCATTCTCTGCTCGTCCGTCTTGGTTGACTTTCCCCCAGCGACGGTACCCATGTCTTCCTTATCTGACTTAGCTGCCAGCCCGGACCTATCCGATTCCATCGTCTTGATGTCATCTTCATCGGTTTCAGAAAGCTGGATTTTGCTAAGTGCAGAAAGTCCGTCATTTGTATCGTCGCTAAGGTAGAGTTCAAGGCTGTCTTGTCTCGTTAGTCTTGTTTGTGTATCTGTAGCGTTTTGAGTGGTTAATGTTGTTTTTAGTGCG
Organism: Eudasyphora cyanicolor; assembly: GCA_963930755.1. Classification (NCBI taxonomy): domain Eukaryota; kingdom Metazoa; phylum Arthropoda; class Insecta; order Diptera; family Muscidae; genus Eudasyphora; species Eudasyphora cyanicolor. The sequence continues at coordinate 120,599,407 of OZ005736.1, forward strand.
TCTTTTGTTGTTGTTGTTGGGTTAGATGAGCTTGGGGCCTGCAGATATTCTGCCCCTGCCAATGCATCATCAACAGATGATGAATTGGGTGGATTACCAGTTCCCGCCTGGAGACCACCTGCAGAGTTCAAATTAATATTTTTACTCATCATTGTATGTGTGGGTAACCTTTAGTTGAGGTTACATAAGGTTGTCAATGTCTACAGATTGGAGTGGTTAGGCTTTAGCTGTTTACTTCGGCTTAACCACTGCATCCTGGAGACATCAACATCCTTATGCAACCCGTAAGCCCCCGCATCGCGACAAGATTGTTACCCGCGACGGGGGACAAGATTGTTAGATTTATAATATAACTAACTATTATATTATAAATCTAACTCCACGCCCTGCAGCACCATTAACGACAAATACATTTTTAAGGAATTCTGAGGTAATTCGATATTCCTCATTGTCCTTCCAAAACGCTGGGTCTAAATCAAGAAGTCTGTTTGAAGATCAAACTTAGTAAAGAGACTCTTTGTTTTATACGACACAAAATCAGATCTATTGCATGTCATCACGTGCTGCCAATTTGTATATGTACGGTATTTGGCAGAATTTACCGCAGGAGTCTTCTCTGTCAAACGACTTAAAATTTTTTGATTGATTCGAGGAGAAACGCTCGGATCGACAAATTCTAGCCCAACTGTATCAGGAGTCAAATACCACAAATGATTCTTAAACGAAAAACATAGTCATTATCCAAGGAATGTGATCATGAGCTACAAGAGTTCTTCATAATGGCAACGTATCTGTGTCTGATTGATCTCACTTCGGCAAAAATTATATATATAATATTTGTTCACATTCAGCGCCGTAAAATTTCGATTTAACAATAGGATCATCGGGGCCACTTCTGAATTCATCTCGTTTCATATTGTCCCATGTTTCAGCGAACCGGTTGAAAATGAAAGATTCCGGTGCACTGCTTTTACCTTACTTCATTTTAAAGACATTTTTTAGGAAAATTTCATACATGTGATGACGACATGCATATTTAATGAGTTTTAGGCCAAGAAGTTCACCCAAAAATTAAAAAAAAAAAAATTCATATTTTTTATTTTGGCAACTTTGTTCGGGAGGTACTAAAAGGGGAGCCCGTTTTTTACGGGTACTATAAAAGCATTATACTCCACAAAATTTCAAGTGTTTGTATGTGCAGGAATCCAATTTATAAGTCATTAACTTTTTGTGCAAAATGGTCCGTTTGTATGGGCGCGGCAATTTCACCCAATTTTCTAAAGATGACAGCAATTAATAAACTATTACTATGTGTGGAATTGTGAAAGATTCTGGGTAGTAGTATAAAAGTTATGGGATAATCAATATTCCAATAAGTTGTGACCCTTCGTGGGGGCGGGATTCGAAAGAGTGGACCAACATACATAGTCCATCTTTGACCAAAGCCTGAGATAGAAAAAAATATTGGCACATACAAAATTTTAATTCAATCAGTTAATCGTGTCGAAAGGTATGGTGCGCACCAACCAGACAGACAGACAGCTAAAATGATTTAAAGTGGCCCTAAAGGGATTTCCGCCCAATATTCTTGGGGTCTCTTAGGTCACTCCACCTGGTATGTACCCTTGTTCACAACAGAGGGAGGAGGTGTGTGAAGAAACTGAATTTTGTGCTATAATATCTACATTTAAAGATTTTCTTCAAATATGCATTGTTTGCTTCGTTAGGATGCTAGATTTCAATATATTGAACTAAAGATTTTTTTGACAAATTTTTTCTACTTTTTATGTTTTTTTCGTGCCAGCAAAAAACGATTTTTTTGAAAAAATCAAATTTTTTCTATTTGTTTTAACGACAGTTACTAAACTTCTGTTTCCACATGAAGGTGTCATTACCAACATTTGCGGTCCTCATAATTACGTTTAATATAACGTGTATCCCGGCATTTTAAGAGCATACACGCTGAAAAACTCGCTTCTGTAGTATATTGTCCCAAACAACTTCTGCTTGAAATATACATATAAATGTTTAGGGTACACTCTAAATATATTATATTCGGCATACACAAATATTATATATTTGGGAAGATGTTGTTGATGTTTTGTTTCCGTACTATTATTTTTTATTTGGAACGAAACAAATATGTATTTGCATTTGACTATTCAGAAATTATATCAGTACCTTATTTTTATGACATATTTTATGTTTTTCAGTAATTCAATGTAAATTATTTTCTGAAATTTTAAATTTTCGTAAAATTCCTTTATAATTGAAATCGTACTCGAGGGAAAATCGCCATTTTTGATATATTTGGAAACGAATTTTTTGAATATTATATATTTGTTAACAAATAAATTTTATTTGAAAATCAAGAAATTTTGTTTGGAACGCATATATTAATATATTAGAATATAATATATTTGCAAACTGACTTTCGCAAATAAAATATGTGTTTACACACAAACAAAGTTATTGCTTAAGAAGTTTTCCAAATATATTTTATTTAAAAAAGATTTTAAAAACGTTGGTGACTTTTTCTAATTTTAATTTTGTTTCGGAAATATTAGTTCCAAAGAAAAAATATATTATAATTGGATCATACTCTTCATTAGAACAATATCCTCCGTAATATATAATATTTGTAAGTTTTAAATATTATATATTTGGAATCTACCCTAAACATATGTATATTTCAAGTTGAATATGTTTGGGACATTATACTACAGAAGCGATTTTTTTCAACGTGTATAATCTTGCATTATGATCAACCCTCAACAAATGATAACTTGTATTAATTAGAAATTTAAAAAATAGAGCTTTACTACAAATGTTGCTACTTATGTAATTATACCCTACACAACACTGTGGTACAGGGTATTATAACTTTGTGCATTTGTTTGTAACACCCAAAAGGAGAAGAAATAGACCCATCGTTTATTATACCGATCGACTTAGAATCACTTTCTGAGTTGATTTAGCTATGTCCATCTGTCTGTCCGTCTGTCTGTGCATGTATCCTTGTAATCAAAGTACAGGTCGCAATTATGGTCCGATCTCGACGAAACTTTACACATATCTTTTTTTGGCCCAAGGACGATCCCTATTGAATTTGGTTAAAATCGGTTCAGATTTAGATATAGCCCCCATATATATGTTAGTCCCGATTTGACATGTAAGCGCTGTAAACACTTTATTTTATATCCAATCAGTATGAAATTCGGCAGAAATAGGTTTCTTATTATATGAATGAACACTGTTAAATTTTGGAAGAAATCGGTTCAGATTTAGATATAGCCCCCATATATACGTTACCCCCGATTTGACATGTAAACGCTGTAAAAATGTTATTTTATATTCGATCAGTGCGAAATTCGGCAAAGAGAGGTTTCTTATTACATGAAGGAATACTGCTAAATTCGGAGAAAATCGGTTCAGATTTAGATATAGCCCCCATATATATGTTACCCCGATTTGACATGTAAACGCTGTAAAAACTGTGTTTTATACCCGATCAGTGCGAAATTCGGCAGAAAGAGGTTTCTTATTACATGAAGGAATACTGCCAAATTCGGAGAAAATCGGTTCAGATTTAGATATAGCCCCCCATATAGATGTTACCCCCGATTGTGCGAAATTCGGCAGAAAGAGGTTTCTTATTACATGAAGGAATACTGCCAAATTCGGAGAAAATCGGTTCAGATTTAGATATAGCCCCCCATATATATGTTACCCCCGATTTCATATGTAAGCGCTGTAGAGACTGTATTTTATATCCGATCAGTACCAAATTCGACAGAAGGAGGTCTTTTTACATGAATAAGTATTCAGGGAAGATCGGTTCAGATTTATATTAAAGCTCCATGTATATGTTCCTCCTGATTTGGTAGCAAACCGCTATAGAAGTTGTATTTTACTTCCGATCATTAAAATTTTCCAGAAAGATGTTTCTCAATTTAGGAACGAATATTGCTTAATTTAGCGATTATCGTTTCAGAATTAGATAATATGTTTCTACCCATTTACCAATTATTCCAAATTATTGTGGCAATGACCCTTATCGCATCGTTAGGGAGGTGTAGGGTATTATATAGTCGGCCCCGCCCGACTTTCTGCCTTTCCTTACTGGTTTTAAATTATATAACTCGAAATCAATGAAAATAGAAAAATTAAATTCGAAAAATATACAATGTTTTGAAAATCTTTTTTAAACAAAATATATTTGGAGAATTTCCTGAACAATAACTTTATTTGTATATAAACACATATTTAATTTGGGAAAACTAATTTGCAAATATATTTTGTTGTAATATACTAATATAAGCGTTCCAAATAAATTTGATTGATTTTCAAATAAAATTTACTTGCTCAGCAATATATAATATTTAAAAATTTGTAATATATAAAATTTAAAAAAGGCGATTTTGCCCCGTGTATACTTATACTTCAAAAATATGGTCCAAATATTAAAGGCACATTCCAAGAAAACTGAAATTTTATAGAAAATATTTATTATGATTTTCGAAAATGAGATTTGGATGCCAAATGCTTCACCCGATTGACCTACGGTGTACATTTTAAATCAAAAAATATCCTTACACACCCTTTTAACGTTTATGTTGTTTTATGTATTGTTACGAAGACAAATCAGGCAATACAATAATTTTTTATTTGGTTTCTAAATTGCTAACAAAAAAACGTCCCTTCAATTTTTAAGCTGGCATCCTAAAGAAGAAATTAAAGAAATATCTATTAATGCATGTATTAATTATGACCCATATTGAAAAATAAGGGGAAATAGAAAAAAACATGTTTTTGTTGAAATTCTCTTACTTCACTGTGCAAGAGTCAAAATCAGCCGGGGGTTCGGTCTGCCGGTGAATGTTATATCGGCCAAACGTGGCCCGGCGTTTAAAAAAACTCTTCATCTTCAAGGTCAAAATCGCAAAAAACTTTAAAAAAATTGATTTGTTACCCTTTTCCCCTGTTCAGGACCATAGGTAGCAAACCGTTCAAAATTCAAGGGAACAAACAACTACAAAAATGTACCTAAGATCTCAATAAACAACTTTCTGGAACATATGAACTTCCTAGGAATGATTCTTAACATCGTTTAGGTAGCGCTTAGGTTTTTTTGCGATTTTGACCTTGAAGATGAATTTTTTTGACAAGAGCTACAACTTTGCCTCAGAGAGTAAATCAAAATTACGGGTTGCAAGATTGCGCCTGAGAAAATGATCACTTTTTTTTTTTGCAAAAATCACTAGGAGGCCCCAAATCTTTGGGCCCCATAAAAAAAGTGCATGACTTTGGGCCAAACTGGGAGAAACGCGTCTTTTTTTTGTCTTTGATCACATATGTAGTGATGTCCGTATATGATTATATTTTTTCGTGTTGCACTGTGTAATTTAATGTTATGGTCAAGAATTTAGCTTTATTATAAAAATAAGGGTTTGCCATTATGTTTTAAAAATGATTTCCAGAATTCCAAATTCCAGCCGAGAGGCCCAATTTTCGACCACTTTATGCAGCATTTGTGGCTTTATGTCAGCATTAGCGCGTCGAATATTCTCTTCCAAGGCGTCAATTGTGGCGGTTTTATCTGCGTAGACAAGCGACTTCATACAACCCCACAAAAAATAGTCCAGCGGTATTAAATCGCACGATCTTGGAGGCCACGCCACATGGCCACGACGCGAGATAATGCCCCCCCCAAAGTTTCCTTCAATAAATTGATTGTTTCCTTGGCTGTATGGTATGTAGCGCCGTCTTGTACGAACCAAAGGTCGTCTACATCAACATCCTCCAATTCAGGCACGTAAAAGTCATTAATCATGGCTTATAGCGTTCCCCATTGACTGTAACAGTATGGCGGGCTTCATTTTTTAGGAAATATGGAGCAATGATTCCCTCTGCCCATAGAGCACACCAAACATGGCAAACCGAACTGAGCATACATCAAGTGGCAACTGTCAAGAACCCAACTCCGAAAAAAGTACGCCAGATTGAAAACCATACGTCTAAAAAACATCATAAAGAACTACTCTTGAGTTGTGGGGTAAATAATCAGCCTTTTTAAATGTCCCAAAGATTTTTGGTATTTCACATAAGGAGACAAAATTGTGCATACATTTAATAGATTCAAGATTTTATATCAATCTGATACTAAATGATTAGATGCGCAGTTGTGTCTATATCGAATATATCGATTGCGCAGTTGTGTCTATATCGAATTACTCAACTGCAATCTTTCTTACTTTGTATCCCCTCACCTTAGAGAGGACGGTATATGTCATTTGCTACGAGCCAAAGGCGTAACACATCGAAAGAGTGACCTAAGGCCCCAAGTATGTTCCGCGGAAATCCATTTTAGGACATTTTAATTCATTTGAGCAATATCCGTCCGTCTGTCTGGCTGGAGCGACCGATATCTCTCGAAAGGAGCAACGCATTGACTTCAAATTTGGCATGTGTTAATATTTTTTTCTATTTCAGGCTAAGTTCGGAGATGGGCCATATTGGTCCACTCCTTCATAAACCTCCGGGTTAACATTTAGTAATATTGATTCTCTAATAACTTCTATACTACTTATCCGTATCTTCTGCTATTCCACACATAGTAATAGTTTATCTGTCGCTATCAGCTTGTGTAACGTACACATACCAGAAAACTCAATGGAAATACATTTATATAAGAAGGTCCCTCTGGGTGGCTAAGTTTTGGGATTTTTTCACTCAAGAATTAGGATGATGGGAGCCATTGAAGTTGCTAGCAAGCAGTCGGAGCGGGGTTCGTATCCTTTCCTTAAGCCGGACTTTTATTGGTACTACATAAGGATATTTTTATAGACTCCCGATTTATTTATTAATGGTGTGGACTTAATTATCTGAATATGAAAAAAAAAACATGCCCCGATATTCAGAAAAAGAAGAAAAAAAACAACAACAGTATCCTTTAAATGATAGTATATGGGATTCCGAGATGTAATTGATCCCGATGCCTCTATACCCTCCCTACCTTTGGGTTCTAATGGCAAAACTTGATTGTAGAACCCCCTAAAACAAGCACTTAAACTTTGACTTTAGTCTATAACATTATTGGTGCCATGGCGGGTAGAAACACACATTTTTTCTAGTTGGAATTCATGTTAATAACAAGGATTTCATTTATTTTCTAAGCCAATTCTTATTGAATACAATTCTTATTTAAAATTAAGTGAAATATGACAGCGGAAATGCTGCCTTGCTTGCATAGAAATTAAGTACTATTTTTAACTCTAACATGACTTAGTAGAAAACAATAATTCAATTCGTTAAATTATATCACTTAGTAGACGAATTAAAGATCTAAACTTCTAAGTTATCTTGTGATAAAATTTCTAAATTTTTTAAAAACTTTCACATAGCACACACTTCATAAAATACTTGATGAACGTTCTAAGACAGGCAAAGCAAGCAAACAATCCAAATAAATATAGTGCTACTCGCAGCACCCTTTTATGAGAGCATCGATATGGGATAGATTGATTCTTTCTATTGATTAATAGCGGACAATTTTTAGAATTTCATTGTTTCTTTTGCCTATCATAAAAGTCAGACTTGCTGATGTATTGGGTTGTTTGCTTTGCCTCATAAAAGTCAGACTTGCTGATGTTTTGGTTTGTTTGCTTTGCCTATCATAAATGCTAGACTTTGTGCAATAATAATACAACAACAATTGCTTACTTACATGGGTACATACTTGTTGTCTCCATCGATGCTGAAGAGGGCCCTTTTCGTTCGATGTCTTCACATGCAGTGCATTAGGTGTCTCGATAATATTTGTCTCTAAATCAAGTTTTAAGAAATGTGGTGCGGTGAATCTACTGTACTTAAAGCTAGTGAAAAAATAAAAGTATATGTTCAGATAGAGTTTTTATGACAATACCTAGGGAACGTAATTATACGTAGTTTTGATTATACTTAGTCAGGTATTTGGCTGATCACGTTATCATCCTAATCACTATAGACCTCTTACATTCAAACATACGTATGTGACTTTGGTCACATCGTTCTTAGTGACTTATCCTGTCTCTCTGCGGAGTGTCTTTTCCTGTTGGTCCTTACGAAAGGGATAAAAGGGGTTTTCTATGCCGTACTGCTGGGGGGGTTGCAACACTCCTTTGTGAATTTCAGTGTTGCTTCCATGGATCGTCTAGATGGGCATTTCTTAGAGCTTAGGTGGAGGTTAGTTGATTGGCACAATTTTCACAAATTGGGTTTGATTTGATGCTTCTTGGGGAGCTTTAACCGCTCCGCCGAAATAACACTAGGCGTTTATACTTCCACTATTGGATGCGTCTTTTGGTATTTATTGGTTTCTTTTTTTCTTTTATATTTCGATATAAATGACCGCGTAATTTCGTTGTTGACTTCTTGCTGTTCAATTGGTTCTGTTTGCAGGTTCGCTTGTTGCTTTGCTAAGGCGTAGACGGACGGACAGTCAGAAAACACATATAGAGGAAAAAAAACCTCTCGCTGGGCAATTAGATAATCGTCCGTCTGATCGTTTATGACTCTCCAAAAATAATTACGCACGGGGTATTGGGAATGACTCCCAAGCCAATTATTCGACGCACTTAGGTCAGTTTTGCTTGTCAAAGCCTGGGGAAAGGATTTAGTTGATAAAACTACTTGATTGGAATAGAAATTACGCAGATGGAATATTACCTGGGCAATTTAGATTTTTGTCGCAAATATTCTGGGACCTTCCAATGAATTGTCATTGGACACACTCCACAATACCGACGGAAGTTCCGTCTAAAATCTCTCGGAAGAAAGACACTGTGGTTCGCTTCCAATTGAAGGAATGGCTAGATTTAATTAATCTGTTATTTATTTAAGATTTATTGTCCCGGGCAAGATTGATGTCGTTTACTTCGATTTTGGCTGGGAACACTTTGTTGTATGGACGACGATTAGAAATTTTGTTGATTTAAAAATGAAGACAACTTAATGTTTCTGGTTTCGCAGGCGAATCAAAAAGGAAGTTGCTGACCAAAAATGTGACCTGGTAGACTCTCTTTATCGATAAGCCGAATGAGGGGGGGGGAGAAAAAATGAGATTAATTCAAGCATATATCAGCTGATATTGCTTGAGGCTAAAGTTGTATGGTACAATAGTAGGCCAGGTAAGATACACTGAAAGATAAAATTTCTGACCGTGGAGCAGGAAGATCGAAAATACAAATCGTTCAGCATATTGGCAATTTTGGTGGTGGAAGAATTTGGGTAGCGCGGTCATTACACTTGAGAAAAATGGGTGAAGTGGCTCCGTCCCTTTAGGTACCTTCCATACAAAGGGACCATTTTGTACAAAAAGTCAACTGCTTATAGCTTTAGCTTTTTTAGTCCATACAAATACTTGAAATTTTGCACAGTGTAATGTTTCTATAGTACCTACTGTCCAGTGAAAGATGGACGTCATTGCCACACCCCTTCGGGTACCTCCCACACATATGTACTATTATGAAGCAACAGTTAACGGCTTATAACTTTGATGCCAGTGCATAATCTGAAGTTATTAAATGCAATTTAAATTGATGAAAATTAAATTAAAATAAAAGTAAATAAATTTACCAATATTTCTAGGTACTGATGATGAGGGGATTCGCAAGTCAGTATGCGCGAATGAACGTTCTTACTTGTTAGTTCTACATTTTCAATTCGTAAACATTTTAATCCATTTCAAAGAAATCTTCTATTATGCGGTATGTTTTATCAATTTATTAATGACATTGCGACGGTTAAATACAAAATAAACACCAAAGTTCATCATGCAAATGAAACGAATCATAAAATTAACGCGCTCCCCCCCCCCCAAACGTTTGTTATAAATGATGCGTCCATCCTTAGCAACATTTCAACGCGATTTATGATCCACTTGCATTTATTATTTGCAGGATGGTGGATACTGATATTGTGGCCTGGCCGTGTAGTGAAGGGGCAAATGCTTTATTGATTTCCAAATCAAACAAACTATCATCGTTTATGGCAAGCACGTACTTAATCGCCGAAACCAAAAAACATCGTTGAAAAAAGAAGCGTTTAATGTAAACAAATTTCCACTTTTCCTCAAACAAATTATGGAGTCTGACTATGTGCGGACGGGAAGGGAAAAGGCGGCAATAGCCAACGAACAGAACACCACTCCAAATCATGTTTACGTAGTCGTCGAACATCAGAGTCGTCAGACAGGCAGACCATCATCTCGAAGCCAACACATCCAGTTGGGGAGCCATCATCCTCATAGCCGACATTCGTTGTATTGGTGTACTGGTACAAATGATTTGTTTGGTTTTTTCCCATTTGGCGGCTCTGACGCATAGATGAAGGGCAGATATGGTCGAAGTACTATACTACATACTACTACGAAAAAGAGAATTTGTCCAAACCCATCAACTTTTGATGTGAGATACAAGTGTTGTATATTCCATGCGTTTCTGTATCCAGTGCTGTCGTTTCATTTTTTGCCTCTGTTTTTCCATATTTTATGGTCAATTTAAGTGAAGGGGCTATCTATGAAATTTTATGATAAAAGAAAAAAGTACGAAAATTCGCACAATTTTTTCTTTACGTTCTTGATGAGAGATATACAAAAAATTTCAGGGTTAGTTTGTTGCATTTATGGTTGAGTGCTGGCAGAAAAATGTAAAATATTTTTTTAATTCTCTTGTACTCAGGGTTGCCGAAGTGTAGTTGTGCATTTATTATCAAGTTTTATTATTGATATTGTCTGAAAAAAAATCATATTCAAATAAATAGATCATCTATTAATATTAATGGATAGGTTTAGGCATGTCAGGCTCACTTATGGTGAATTCTTTTCTGCAAAAAAGTGCAACACTTGCATTGCCCTTTTTCCGAAAACAGCACTATTATATCGCTTTTTTGAAATTTTGAAGTTTTAGTTGTGCTAAATTCGAGTAACTTAATTACCAAATTTCAAAAAAGTATCACAAAAGTGCCGTTTTCGGAAAAAGGGCAATGAACATGTTGCACTTTTTTGCTGAAAATAATTCGCCATTAGACTATGTAGTCCATTGTGCCAACACTGCTACTAACGGGTGATCCAAGTAGAGATACTTTTTTCAGTAGCCTTTTTTGACAGATCACGTGTCAGTCGTGTCATGCTGTCATGTTATTTTTGTTAAATATTGTTTGGCATTTCATCATGAACAGGGACGTAACCGGAGGGGGGGACCGCCCCCCCCTAAATGTTTTAAACATAGGCATAAACTGTTTACAATTTTCAAAATCACTCAAAAAAACACGAAAAATATTTGGAAGGCCGTTAAAAAAAACAATACAAAAGCGTAAAAAATGGTAACAGTAAAAGTAATGACAACTAAAAATAATAAAAGTGCATGGTTTCCTTGCTAAAACTTTTTTAAATTATGCATCGATTTTCTTCGGAATGGTCACAATTTATTCATAACCTTTCAGAGTTTACGACAAAATCACAAAAATATGACAATTATGCGTTTCTAGATGTTTTTATAAGGCTTTTATTTAAAAATTATTAAAATGTTCTCAAAACATATGATTTTTTGCAATACTTTGTAAGATATCGTCGAAACCGCTGAACAGATGGAAAATTGTATAGTGCGAAGTTGAACGCTACTTAATTCTGAAGTTTGTAAAGCTTACCTGAACCAATTCGGATGTTATGCCATAATATGTAGTTATGCCATAATATGTGGTTCAACCTCTCTTTTTTCTTAGCCTAAAGGGTTGTCTCTTTAAATTCTCGCGATAAGCTGTGATATGGAAAGAAATTAGTGGTTGAACCACATATAGTGGCATAACTCGAGAACCATTTATCCGATTTGGTTGAGGAAAGTTTTAAAGAATTAAATATTAAGTAGCCTTCAACTTCATATAAAACCATTTTCCATCCGTTCAGCGGTTTCGACGATATACGAGTATTACAAAATATTGCAAAAAAATTTGATTTTTTGATAAAATTTTAATATTTTTAAAATAAAACACCCATAAAAACATCTAAAAATGAACAACAAATTTATGATTTTATCGTAAAGTCTGTTCGGTCATGAATTAAACGAGCCCATTACGAAGAAAATCGATGCATAATTTAAAAAGTTATAGCTAATTTAGTAAGGTTTTAACTTTAAAACTTTCTTATCGATGTAAAATTTACAAAAACAAACTTTAAAAGCTAAGATTGGAGACGTTTTTTTGACGTCTAGAATCAGAATCTATGCATTAAAACAGAAATCCAAGAAAAAATGTTGTTTTTTGTCGACCGGTGTCTTTATTGGTTGGCCTTAAATTTATGATAGCCAGTTATGGCGAAAATTAAGTTAAAATTACATTTATGATTTCTTATCTATCTACCTTTTTAACATGTAGGTTGCAGTGATGGAATGAGTTTGCACAACCGTGTATGTAAATTTGACTTTATATTGAGTGTGGTAATAAGTAGTACGGTTTTGGCCATTACACAGAACTTATCACGGTATTTGCAAACGATTAACCTAGATATAATAAAGGCTTACGAAATCATAAAATTGGCAACGACTAAATTAATGCGTAAGACATGCGTAGAAATTCAGATGCGGAGTTTGATAAACTGTTTGAAGAATCTACACAACTTGCAAGAAGTTTTGGAATAGAAACTGCACTACCTAGAAGAGTAGGCACTCAAAAGAATAGGGCTAATATTCCTGGTTCAGATGCCAAGGCGTATTTTAGGACAACATTGTTCATACCATATCTGGTCGAAGTAATATCACATTTAAATAATAGATTTTCCGAACATGAAGCTATAAGTACACGTGTGATTAATATCGTTCCGATACGAGTTGTAAATCTAATAAAAGACGATTTCGAAGAAATCACAATTTTAACAAAAACCATTTAAAAAATTCAGCAAAATCTGGTTTAGCTGAAATAAGTATATGGATTGATTATTGGAATCCGAAGAATCATAAGCCATCAAATGCATTAGATGCTATTTCAGTTTGTGATGAGGACATGTTACCAAGCGTTTTTACCCTTTTGCAGATAGTGGCCACAATACCTGTGACAACGGCATCTGCTGAGCGAAGTTTCTCGACGTTAAGAAGAATAAAAACGTATCTCCGGAACAGAATGGAAGGAGAAAGGCTATCTATCTGGCTTTGATGTCTATATACAAAGATGAAGTCCAAATCGATGAAATAATTGATATATTTCTTTCAAAAAATCGAAGATTACATTTTTAACTCTTACGTATTTTATTATAAAAAGTTTTACCGATCTCGTACTAAAGTACACATTTATATTTAGGAATAAAATTCGAATAAAAAACTAAGGAACTTAACTTCCATTACCTACACAATAAACGCAATTTTTTAATTGTTTATCTTTGTTATGGAAAATAGGGTTGAAATGTTCCAAGAAGATCCGACGTTTTCGAGCCAAATTTTGTTCAGCGATGAGGCCCATTTCGGGCTCAATGGGTATGTAAACAAGCAAAATTGCCGCATTTGGGACGAAGAGCAGCCTGAAGAGATTCAAGAGCTGCCACTTTAACCAGAAAAAACAACGGTTTGGTGTGGTTTGTGGGCCGGTGGAATCATCGGTCCATATTTCTTCAAAAATGATGCCAGTGAGAACGTAACCGTCAATGGCGACCGTTATCGTGCCGTGATAACCGACTATTTGATGCCTGAAATTGAAGCTCGTGATCTCGGCGACATTTTGTTTTAACAAGACGGCGCCACTTCCCACACATAGCATCAATCAATGGATTTATTGAGAGAACACTTCGGTGAGCAGATAATTTCACGTTTTGAGCCGGTCGATTGACCACCAAGATCGTGTGATATCACACCGTTGGACTTTTTCCTGTGGGGATATGTAAAGTCTAAAGTTTATGCGGACAACCCGCTTCGACTCAGGCCTTGGAGCAAAACATCACGCGTGCCATTCGCCATTTACCAGTCGAAATGCTCGAACGAGTCATCGAAAATTGGACTCAACGGATGGACCATCTGAGACGTAGCCGCAGCCAACATTTGATAGACATAATCTTCATAAAATAAATGCCAAAGAATGTTCTTTCAAATGATTATAAACATTCCCCATTCAATTCGAATTTTCTGTATTTTTATACCCTACACCACACTGTGGTACAACACCTGAAAATAACAGACCCACCTTAAAGTATACCGATCAACTCAGAATCACTAGCTGAGTCGATTTATCGATGTCTGTCCGTCCGTCCGTCCGTCTGTCCATGTAAAGTTGTTCGTCGTCTACAGGTCCCAATTTCACTCCGATCGTTCTGAAATTTTGCAGTTTAGAGTATTTCGCGGCTGTTAAGATCGCTATTGAATTTGGTTGAAATCGTCCTGTAGAAGCTGTATTTTAGTCCTGTAGAAGCTGTATTTTACATCCAATCACTTTGAAATTTAGAATGGTAGAGTTTCTTGATCCATGAACCAACACTGCCGTATTTGAAGAAAATCGGGTAAGATTTAGCTATAGCTCCCATATATATGTTTCGTCCGATTTGGCCCTTTAGTTCTATAGAAGCTATATTTTACATCCAATCGTTTTGAAATTTAGAATGGTAGAGTTTCTTGATTCATGAACCAACATTGCCGAATTTGAAGAAAATCGGTAAAGATTAAGCTATAGCTCCCATATATATGTTTCATCCGATTTGGCTCTTTAGATCCAATCGTTTTTATACCCTACACCACACTGTGGTACAGGGTATTATTTAAGTATAAAATGTCCCAAAAGTAAATTTATGTAAACAATTTATACATGAATTACAAAATGTATATATCAGAGTTATTTAATATTACGAGAGTGGTGTAGGGTATTATATAGTCGGCACCGCCCGTCTTTAGCCTTTCCTTACTGGTTTTCATTAAAAGAGTAGGGAACCTCGAAATGGATCACGCTATACTATGCACAGTGCAAGGATAACTTTTCTGCCGTTTTTTAACGAGTCAACCGATTGCAACTTGGCGTGCTTGAAGAAGAGGCATTAGAGAAATTATGTTATGGATTTAGGCCCCCTATGGTATACAGGGGCGGAGCTACAGGGCTTCATAGTTGGCCCCCTCGGGTGAACAAAATCTGTATTTTTGGTCTGACTATTATAATTTGTGTGAATTCTACTAACAGTTGTCTACAAAAGACGTTTTACCCATAAGAGTTAGTTACCTAGACCCTGTCTAGTATTTTGTGAATGTCGCAGCAGAATATGCACCAATTTCATTCGCTTCAACATTCCTGGATTAATGCTATTTTGGTCCTTACGCCATTTTTGTGTTTTTTGAGTTAGGAGTTGATAAATGGGTTTCAAGCATGCTCTTTCAGAATCTGCTAAAATTGTTTTCTAATCTCGTCTAGTTTTCTAAATATGGGCTACGGACCAAAAGTGTAACACATCGAAGGAATGACCTAAGACCCTAAGTATGTTCGGCGGATATCCGTTTTTGGTCATTTTAAGACGAATGAGCAATGTCCGTCCGTCTGTCTGCTGGCTGGAGCGCACGATAACTCTCGAAAGTAGCAACCGATTGACTTCAAATTTGGTATGTAGTAATATTTTTTCTATCCCTGGCTAAGTTCGAAGATGGACCATATTGGTCCACTCCTTCTAGTACCCCACCCCCCCCGCCCCCCCAAAATATTAAAACAAAAGTTGTTATGGACCAAAATGCCAGGTACGAAAATTGTTATAACTTGCTTATTTTTGAATGTAATGACATAGAAATGCATGAGAATCATACAAACACTGTTGGGAACCCTGTGGAATAAAAAGTGTGTAACTCTGCAGTCCCGTTTTTACTGAAACAATAAATTGCGTTTTTCTCCGATCATACAAAATGGCGTATGGAACAAAATAGCATTAAGCCGACGATATCTTATAAGACAAAATTTATGGTCATTTGAAGTTATCTTTTCAAATAAAGTAGATTTTCTGTAATTTTTTTGGGAAAAACTATATTTTGGAGTTATAGAAGATGTTATTTAAAAAAGTATTGCCCATTTCAATCCCAACATACATGCAGATATAAGAAGTATATGTACCAAATTTCAGCCACCTACCTCAAGTATTATAAAGGGTTTTCCAACGAGAGGTGTTATTTTGGTATTCAAAGAAAAATGCCATTTTTTGAGATAAATGATAGGATGTTTATTTCATAATAAAGAGGAAGGTATGCCGTTAATAATGAAAAAAAACATCAGCCAAATGGCCGCCACGACCACGCTTACAGGACCATATCCTTTTCATGAAATTTTCCATAACCAAATCGCAAAGTGGCTGCCCAATGTCCTTGATAGCCTCACGAATTATATCTTTGACGTCTTGAATCGACGCTGGGCTGTTGGCGTAGACCTTATCTTTCACGTGGCTCCAAAGGAAGAAGTCGCAAGGTGTTAAATCACAAGATCTCGGTGGCCACTTGTGATCACCTCTCCGGGAGATAACATGGTCCGCAAACTTTTCCCCTAACAGAGCAATGGTTTCGTTGCTTGTGTGGCACGTAGCGCCGTCTTGTTGAATGTAAACTTTGTCCAGATCAATACCATCCATTCACCGTAACTGTTGATCCAACCTCACTTTCGAAAAAGTAAGTTCCAATGACCCAGCCGGACCATAAACCGCATCAAACAGTTACACGTTGAGGATGGAGAGGCTTATCAACAATACCTCTTGGGTTTTCCAAGCCCCAGATGCGACAATTTGCTTGTTGACGTAGCCACCGAGGTGAAAATGGGCCTCATCAGTCAAGATGATTTTGTATCGTTCGTATCGTTTTTTTGTTCTATCGTTTTGTATCGTTCGATGATCGTGTATCGTTCCATTTTTAGTAATGGCGTAGTTTCTACATGTCAAATGTCAAAGAATAAAAGCTCCAAAATTGACAGCTACCGAAATACCGGTTGATTCAAAATAACACCTCTTGTTGGAAAACCCTGTAGATTGTAGCGTGATTACAACAGACGGACGGACGGAAGGAGGAAGGACGGACGGACAGACGGACATGCCTAAATCGTCTTAGAATTTTACGACGATTAATAAATATATATTCTTTATGGGGTCTCAGATCAATATTTAGTGGTGTTACAAACGGAGTGACGAAATGTATATACCCCCATCCTATGTTGGAGGGTATAAAAAATGGATCAACAAAACTGTTTGCGATGTTTTTCCTTTTTATACCCTCACTTTAGTGTGACGAGGGGAAATATCATTTGCTACGAAAAAAGTGTAGCACATCGAAGGAGTGATCTAAGACCCTAAGTATGTTCGACGGATATTCGTTTTGGGAAATTTTGAATCGAATGAGCAATGTCCGTCCGTCTGGCTGTCTATCTGTCTGCTGGGTGGTGCTCACGATAACTCTCGAAAGGGGTAACCGATTGACTTCAAATTTGGTACGTGGTAATATTTTTTCTATCTCCGGCTAAGTTCGAAGATGGGCCATATTGGAGAGTTAAAATGTTGTGAAATATTGAATCTTTAATAACAGCAATACTACTTATTCGAATCTTCTGAAATTCCACATATAGCATTAGTTTATTAGTCGCTATCAACTCGAGAAAAACGGGCCGAATTGCCTCCCACACAAATGCACCATTTTGCACCAAAAGTTAACAGCTTATAACATAAATACCAGTGTATAAAAATACTTGAAATTTTGTACAGTGTAATGCTTTTATAGTGTCTATAGCCCTGTGATGAAATGGACGCTATTGCCACGCCCCTTTTTGTACCTCCCACACAAAGGTACCATTTTGCACAAAAAGTTAAGAGCTCACAGCATGAGTACCAATGCACGAAAATGCAACAACATTTTGCACAGTGTAACGCTTTTAAAGAGCCTATAGCCCTGTAAAAAATGGCCGTTATCACCACGCCCCTTGTTGTACCTCCCACACAAAATGGCCAAATCATACCAAAATTTAATACCTCATAACGTTAATATACCAGTGCAAATAAACGCTTATAATTCGGTGCGGTGCAATGTATTTAAAGTATCTACTTTTCAGCGAAAAATAGGTGTATTTGTTAAAATCCTTCTTGTACCTCCCACACAAATTGACAGAATAATTCGTATAATATTCCATATTACATTACTCACAAGGTGAGGGTATACCTTAGTCGGTTTACCCGAGTGAAACTTTCTTATTTGTTTTTTGGTTTTCTCGCACCAGCACAAAGCGATTTTTTAAAAAAAAAAAATTCTAATTGTTTTAACGAGAATTACTAAACGTCCGTTTTACATGAAACTGATGCCCTCATAATTTCCTTTAATTTAAATAGTCCAAATAATAAAGGTAACTTTAATGAAAGTTAGAATTTTAGAAGAAAAAATTAAAAAACAAACTTTATCATAAAAAATATATTGTTTTGGTTTCATAAAATAGTATTCCTCGAGTATAAAAAAAATTGTAGATCTCGGACACAAAAATCGTTTTTGTTGCATAGTGTTACCTATCTCTCAACAAGCAGCTTTTTGGTCTTTACCACTGAAATTAGTTAAGAGAAAAATACTTAGAGCTTTCCTGGCCAAAATACAGTTTATGCAGTACCTTCACATTTGGCCAGAAGTAACTTAAAGTTGGGCGCCATGATGCTACAAACTTTTCCTCCTACACTGAAAATATTTTCTTCGTACTATTAACGAAACATTCTTCATCTTATATTCTTTATACATTCTTCATATTATTTACGAAGATTTTCGTAAATTTCATGCATATCTTTTTTTTCTTTGTAAGCATTACAATTAACTTTAAAAAACAATTACAGAGGAAAAAATCAATCCAATCCAATTTTCATTTCATTTTTTTAATATTGTGGGTCATTGCTTCCACATACTAGGGCAACATTTTCTGAGAATTTGAGAAAGATCTAATTTTTGACCTGTGACACTTGAGAAAGAACTACCCACTCGCTTGAAAAATAAAACTGATTTAAACTAGTTTCAAAAAATAACGTTTTTTCAGTGTACACACACTGAAAAACGTTAGCTTTGATTTGGCGGCAAAGACAATAAAATCGAAAATAATTCAATGTTGTACTTAAATTTAATATAATATAATTGTTATTAAGATATTTATTCCCTTTGGCGCCAAATTAATGGCATTTTCTTTAATATTATAGTACGTTTTTAAGATTATGTATTTAAATGAAATAACGAGCAACAATGTTTTTCCTAATCCGTGATAGAAAGATGATTTTACATTATTAAACGAAAATATGTCGCAAACAGTGAATCGTGTTAGAGCGAGGTAGTGCTGTAAGAAGTACGTGTTAAGTGAGGTCTACCTGTATATGAATCAAAAAATAAACTAACTTTACACTAGTGGCAACCCATTGTCTTCATATAGTCACAAAAGGTGCATACTTCTTTGCAAGAGTCAAAGTTTTGCTGTCAACTTTAAAGTAAGCCGACAATTTAAACAAAATCCATACGCATGGCAACCACACAGTAGGTTTTTTCCTCACATTCTTCTTGTTTACAATATTTATATTTACTTATTGTGAAATATACTTACATAACACTAACAAACATGACCAGAGTACACTTTTGGTATTAAACGAAATCATGCAAAAAAAGCCCTTAAAAGGATTTTATGGCAACATAGAGAAGATAATAACAAGATACTTGGTGGTGGTTTTCAAATATAAATTGTATCAAAGTTCATATCGACTAGATTAGACATACATAATTGAATCGAAAAATATTACGAACAAATTAGTATCGCAAGAATTTTGTAGTATTGTTAATAATTGTACGTAATGCTCTTCTGCTAACGGTTCTCTATTGTTTACCATTAACAAGCTAATATTTAATTCCACGTGACCTTAAACTCATATCTCAAAGCAAATGAAATATATTTTTAGACAAACTCATCACTCCAATCGTTCTACATGTTCGTAAGATATGAAAATTAAAGCTTTTCGTTATAGGTGAATTTAGCACAAAACAACGCAATATATTTTTTTTATTTTTAGAAAAATTCCCAGCCGGCATTTGACGTCGGATATTTTTTCAGGATAATGCCGACAGCGCCAAGTGTATACAAATGCACTTTTACGTTCAAACACACATGAACATATACGACGATGAATCCACATACAGTAACAGTAATAGTTAAAATAAACTATTGTAAAAGGAACCAGACATTACATACATAGATAAATACGTAGTCCGTGTGATAAATTTGATAAATTAAAAAAAAGTTATAAATGCAATTTATTTCTGGCTTCAGAGAATCAAACCTGGTTCTTCATTTATACTAGAGTCGACCTCTGAAGTCTTCCTCTATGCTAGAGTCGACTCTTTACTAGAGTCGACCTCTGAGGTCCACCTCTATACTAGAGTCGACTCTGAGGTCCTCCTCTATACTAGAGTCGACTCTGAGGTCCTCCTCTATACTAGAGTCGACCTCTGAGGTCCTTCTCTATACTAGAGTCGACCTCTGAGGTCTTCCTCTACACTAGAGTCGACCTCTGAGGTCTTTCTCTATACTAGAGTCGACCTCTGAGGTCTTTCTCTATACTAGAGTCGACCTCTGAGGTCTTTCTCTATACTATAGTCGACCTCTGAAGTCTTTCTCTATACTAGAGTCGACCTCTGAGGTCCTCCTCTATACTAAAGTCCACCTCTGAGGTCCTCCTCTATACTAAAGTCCACCTCTGAGGTCTTCCTCTATACTAGGTCTTCCTCTATCCTCTACGGGGGTCTTCCTCTATCCTCCTCGACCTCTGAGGTCTTCCTCTATGCTAGAGTGACCTCTGAGGTCCTCCTCTGTAATAGAGTCGACCACTGAGGTCTTCCTCTATACTAGAGTCGACCTCTGAGGTCCTCCTCTATACTAGAGTCGACCTCTGAGGTCCTCCTCTATACTAGAGTCGACCACTGAGGTCTTCCTCTTTACTAGAGACGATACTAGAGTTGACCTCTGAGGTCTTCCTCTATACTAGAGTTGACCTCTGAGGTCTTCCTCTATACTAGAGTTGACATCTGAGGTCTTCCTCTATACTAGAGTTGACCTCTGAAGTCTTCCTCTATACTAGAGTTGACCTCAGAGGCCCTCCTCTATACTAGAGTCGACATCTGAGGTCTTCCTCTATCCTAGAGTCGAGCTCTGAAGTCTTCCTCTATACTAGAGTCCACCTCTGAGGTCCTCCTCTATACTAGAGTCCACCTCTGAGGTCCTCCTCTATACTAGAGTCGACCTCTGAGGTCCTCCTCTATACTAGAGTCGACCTCTGAGGTCCTGCTCTATATTAGAGTCGACCTTTGAGGCCCTCATCTATACTAGAGTTGACATCTGAGGTCCTCCTCTATACTAGAGTCGACCTCTGAGGTCCTTCTCTATACTAGAGTCGACCTCTGAGGTCCTTCTCTATACTAGAGTCGACCTCTGAGGTCCTCCTCTATACTAGAGTCGACCTCTGAGGTCTTCCTCTATACTAGGTCTTCCTCTATCCTCTACTGGGGTCTTCCTCTATCCTCCTCGACCTCTGAGGTCCTCTTCTATACTAGAGTCGACCTCTGAGGTCCTCTTCTATACTGAGGTCCTTCCTAAACTAGACCTCTGAGGTCCTCCTCTCTACTAGAGTCGACCTCTGAGGTCTTCCTCTATACTAGAGTCGACCTCTGAGGTCTTCCTCTATACTAGAGTCGACCTCTGAGGTCATCCTCTATACTAGGGTCGACCTCTGAGGTCACCCTCTATACTAAAGTCGACCTCTGAAGTCATCCTCTATATTAGAGTCGACCTCTGAGGACTTCCTCTATACTATATTCTACCGTTGAGGACTTCTTTTATACTAGAGTCGACCTCTGAGGTCTTCCTCTTTACTAGAGACGATACTAGAGTTGAGATCTGAGGTCTTCCCCTATACTAGAGTTGACCTCTATAATAGAGTCGACATCTGAGGTCTTCCTCTATCCTAGAGTCGACATCTGAGGTCTTCCTCTATCCTAGAGTCGACCTCTGAGGTCTTTATCTATCCTAGAGTCGACCTCTGAGGTCTTCATCTATACTAGAGTCGACCTCTGAGTCCTTCCTCTATACTAGAGTCGACGTCTGAGGTCTTCCTCTATACTAGAGTCGACCTCTGAGGTCTTCCTCTATACTAGAGTCGACCTCTGAGGTCTTCCTCTATACTAGAGTCGACCTCTGAGGTCTTCCTCTATACTAGAATCGACCTCTGAGGTCCTCCTCTATACCAGAGTTGACCTCTGAGGACTTCCTCTATACTAGAGTCGACCTCTGAGGTCCTCCTCTATACCAGAGTCGACCTCTGAGGTCCTCCTCTATACCAGAGTCGACCTCTGAGGTCTTCCTCTATACCAGAGTCGACCTCTGAGGTCTTCCTCTATACTAGAGTCGACCTCTGAGGTCTTCCTCTATACTAGAGTCGACCTCTGAGGTCCTCCTCTATACTAGAGTCGACCTCTGAGGTCCTCCTCTATACTAGAGTCGACCTCTGAGGTCCTCCTCTATACCAGAGTCGACCTCTGAGGTCCTCCTCTATACCAGAGTCGACCTCTGAGGTCCTCCTCTATACCAGAATCGACCTCTGAGGTCTTCCTCTATACTAGAGTCGGCCTCTGAGGTCTTCCTCTATACTAGAGTCGGCCTCTGAGGTCTTCCTCTATACTAGAGTCGGCCTCTGAGGTCTTCCTCTATACTAGAGTCGACCTCTGAGGTCTTCCTCTATACTAGAGTCGACCTCTGAGGTCTTCCTCTATACTAGAGTTGACCTCTGAGGTCCTCCTCTATACCAGAGTCGACCTCTGAGGTCCTCCTCTATACCAGAGTCGACCTCTGAGGTCCTCCTCTATACCAGAGTCGACCTCTGAGGTCCTCCTCTATACCAGAATCGACCTCTGAGGTCTTCCTCTATACTAGAGTCGACCTCTGAGGTCTTCCCCTATACTAGAGTTGACCTCTATAATAGAGTCGACATCTGAGGTCTTCCTCTATCCTAGAGTCGACATCTGAGGTCTTCCTCTATCCTAGAGTCGACCTCTGAGGTCTTTATCTATCCTAGAGTCGACATCTGAGGTCTTCCTCTATCCTAGAGTCGACCTCTGAGGTCTTTATCTATCCTAGAGTCGACCTCTGAGGTCTTCATCTATACTAGAGTCGACCTCTGAGTCCTTCCTCTATACTAGAGTCGACGTCTGAGGTCTTCCTCTATACTAGAGTCGACCTCTGAGGTCTTCCTCTATACTAGAGTCGACCTCTGAGGTCTTCCTCTATACTAGAATCGACCTCTGAGGTCCTCCTCTATACCAGAGTTGACCTCTGAGGACTTCCTCTATACTAGAGTCGACCTCTGAGGTCCTCCTCTATACCAGAGTCGACATCTGAGGTCTTCCTCTATCCTAGAGTCGACCTCTGAGGTCTTTATCTATCCTAGAGTCGACCTCTGAGATCTTCATCTATACTAGAGTCGACCTCTGAGTCCTTCCTCTATACTAGAGTCGACGTCTGAGGTCTTCCTCTATACTAGAGTCGACCTCTGAGGTCTTCCTCTATACTAGAGTCGACCTCTGAGGTCTTTCTCTATACTAGAGTCGACCTCTGAGGTCCTCCTCTATACCAGAGTCGACCTCTGAGGTCCTCCTCTATACCAGAGTCGACCTCTGAGGTCCTCCTCTATACCAGAATCGACCTCTGAGGTCTTCCTCTATACTAGAGTCGGCCTCTGAGGTCTTCCTCTATACTAGAGTCGGCCTCTGAGGTCTGCCTCTATACTAGAGTCTACCTCTGAGGTCTTCCTCTATACTAGAGTCGACCTCTGAGGTCTTCCTCTATACTAGAGTCGACCTCTGAGGTCTTCCTCTATACTAGAGTTGACCTCTGAGGTCCTCCTCTATACTAGAGTCCACCTCTGAGTTCTTCCTCTATACTAGAGTCGACCTCTGAGGTCTTCCTCTATACTAGAGTCGACCTCTGAGGTCTTCCTCTATACTAGAGTCGACCTCTGAGGTCTTCCTCTACACTAGAGTCGACCTCTGAGGTCTTCCTCTATACTAGAGTCGACCTCTGAGATTTCAAAATGGTTAGCAATTATGCCACCATTTTGAAATTATAAATGATACGATTTTTTTTTTCATACATGTTGGACCAAGTGACTTTTCCGTTTTCAAGAAGTCACAAGAACTACTTCGGATGTAGAAGCATATAATGGAGTTCTAGGACGAATGATTGCAAAGAATGGACATTTTTTTAAGTTTGTTAAGGCACTCCAAGAAGAAACATTTCTAAAAAGTAGTAATTTTAAAATGCTTATCGAAAGTGGTGGTACAGTTGGTGGCAAGAAGCGTAAACTCTCCTCTATACAAAGGAATACAAATATTCGCAAGGCATCGGAGGTGCTAGAATCTGGATCGATTACTGTAATGAAATTCTTATATAAAATGATACATCCAAAAAACTATATCTGTACAGATATGGAGCCATTTGAAGATATTTTTGAAGAATATCGCGACGAAGCATCTGATGTGGGAACAGGGGAATCTGAAAGTGGAAAAAATCTTCAACAACGGACTTTCTGGAGTACCCATACTTGCATAATTTGCTTTAATTTACGTTCGGATATAGTTTTATTACCATGTAAACACCTAAAAATATGTAATAAATATGTAATAAGTGTAACCTGAAACTAAGGGCACAAAGTATTTCTGATGGTACCAATAAGTATCAATATCCGACCTGTCGCACCCAGGTGCAGGATTCCATGCAAGTTTTTTCGAATATTCCATAATATTTTTGCCGAAGAGCATTCGAAAATTATACTGAATTTCTATTAGAAACAAGTAAGAAAGTTTCAGTCGGGTAAACCGACTAAGGTATACCCTCACTTTGTGAGTAATGTAATATTGAATATTACTCGAATTATTCTGTCAATTTGTGTGGGAGGTACCAGAAGGGGTTTATCAAATATACCTTTTTTGCTGAACATTAGATACTTTAAATTCATTGCACTGTGCCGGCTTATAAGCATTTATGTGCACTGGTATAAACGTTATGAGACATTAAATTGTGGTATGATTTGGGCATTTTGTGTGGGAGGTACAAAGAGGGACGTGGCAATAACACCCATTTTTCACAGGGCTATAGACACTATAAAAACATTACACTGTACAAAATTTCAAGTATTTTTATACACTGGTTTTAATGTTATAAGCTGTTAACTTTTGGTGCAAAAAGGTACCTTTGTGTGGGAGGTACCAAAAGGGACGTGGCGACTTCGCCCATTTTTCTCGAGTTGATAACGACTAATAAGCTAATACTATGTGTGGAATTTCAAAAGATTCGAATAAGTAGTATAGCAGTTATTAAAGAATCAATATTTCACAAAATGTTAACCCTTTGTGGGGGAGGTACTAGAAGGAGTGGACCAATATGGCCCATCTTCGAACTTAACCGGAGATAAAAAAAAATATTACCACATACCAAATTTGAGGTCAATCGGTTACTCCTTTCGAGAGTTATCGTGCGCACCAGCCAGCAGACACACAGACAGACAGACAGACGGACGGACATTGCTCATTCGACTTAAAATGACCCAAAACGGATTTCCTCCGAACATACTTGGGGTCTTAGGTCACTCCTTCGACGTGTTACACTTTTTTCCGTAGCAAATGATATATACCCTCGTCACACTAAAGTGAGGGTATAATAATAAATAAACATTCACTAAATTCTCGATGAGGTTGCTTGGTGGCTTCCGAAACGATATCGTCCAAACCAGTGACCACCCTTAATACATTTCACACATTTCACACATTTCTTATTCTTCTTTTTTAAAGAAGGTTTGTTTTTCTGTTTAACAGAAAACAAAAACAACGATCTCGAGCTCAATAGTCAAAAACAAAACTATGAAAAGTCACAACAGATCGAATAACAAAAACAAAAAACAGTGATGAATGAGGCAGAGTATGGCCGAACGTTTGTTGTCGCTGTAAGAAGCGACAATAACAACAAATCGTGTGCCTTCCCCGCAAATTGCAGGGACACACAAAAAAACGAAACAAGAAGTGTTGGGATGTATTAATGTTGAGAAATACTGTCTGCAATGTTTTGGAGATATGGGACTTTGAAGTCAGTTCTCATTTATTTCATATTGAGCTGCTCTCATATTGTGCCAAATATTGGCAGGGTATTTTGTCCAAGGTGCCGATGAGGTTGCTTGGTAGTTTCCGAAACGATATCGTCCACCAACCAGTGACCACCCTTAATACATTTCACACATATCTTATTCTTCTTTTTTAAAGAAGGTTTGTTTTTCTGTTTAACAGAAAACAAAAACAACGATCTCGAACTCAATAGTCAAAAACAAAACTATGAAAAGTCACAACAGATCGAACAACAAAAATAAAAAACAATGATTCACTAAATGTTTTCTTATTATTACTTGATTTTTGTTCTTATTTCGGAAAAAAATTAAATGAATAAAAGCCCCAAAAAAATGGGCTATTGTTCATTCCAAATTTGGTCTAAAGTTCATGATCGTTTGGGCGATTTTTCATCACTAGTTTTTAGTTTTTCTTGAAAATAATTTGGGCGATTTGACATTTTTCGTTTTGGGCGATTTTCTCTGGGGAGATTATTCGCATAGCCATTTCTTTCCATATTGATGCCTTCATCTCTAGACCTCTATAGTCAAATAGTCAAATATTCGAGTCGATTTCTGAGGACTTTCGCTCTGCAAGAGTCGACCTCTTAGGTTTTCCTCTATACAATAGTTGATATCTGAGATCTCCCGTCTGCAAAAGTGGACCTTTGAAGTATTTCTTTCCATATTGATGACTTCATCTCTAGACCTCTATAGCCAACCTCTATACAAGAGTTAATATCTATAGTAGGGTCAACCTCGGAGGTCTTCCTCTATACTAAAGACAATCCCTGAGGTCTTCGTCTATACTAGAGTCGACCTCTGAGGTCTTCCTCTCAATACTACAGTCGATCCCCGAAGTCTTCCTCTATACTAGAGTCGACCTTTGAGATTGAGGTATATTAGAGTTGAGATTTTCCTTATGCTAGAGATGTGGTCTTCCTTTTTATACTACAGCCTATAGGCATAGGTTGCAGTATAAAAGGCGACATCTGACGTTTTTCATTATTCGATGGATGCGATATCTGAGGATTACTGTGTAGTCTATCTTTCTTTAAACTAAAGGTTCGGCCCAGTGGTTTTTCTCTATACTAAAATGGCCAGTTTTGAAAATTATCATTATACTAGATAACATACATCTTGCACTTCCTCTTGATTCGATTTATGAAATCAAAATGATATACAAACGGCAATGCATACTATATCCTTCCGTTGTTTTTTCTATGCCCCTCGTACCTGTGTATACCGAGTGCATATACACATTGGAATATGTTTATGTACGGGTATATGGTGATTTATAGCTACTCCCCGGGCATCCATATGCTTGATTTATGGCTGTTATTGAAAAATTGCAAGTACGGCTTTTAATTATGAGAAACGACATTAGCTTTTTATATATTTTTTATGGTTTCCTCTCGACTCAGCGACTCATGCAAGCGACCGAGTCAAAGTGTGTTTTTTCGACGTCGGTAACGTCCACTGCCTTTCAAACACCTCTGTCATTTTATTCTATGGCAAATCCATTTCCATCCCAACAACGCCTGGGATGGCTATAAAAGCGGGTCGGTCGGTCGGTCACCTTTCTCCCGACAATTGCACTCGATATTTTAAGAAATACGAGAACCGGCACAAAATTGTAGTACTTTTGTTGAGTGTCCCCAGTGCCAAAAGTGAGCACATGTACATACGAGTATGTTCGTATCCGTGTCCTTGTCCGTGCGGTGTCTGATGGGGAAACGGATATAGTTTTTTGGCGGCAAAACATGGTTTTACATGTTTGCACATAATTGAGTATGTTTTAATAGAATTTACAACCAGACTTGAGGGTATTTGGGAAATTGCCGGGACAACAACAAATATGCGACAGAGCGTTTTTCCAAATGCAATTCCATCAAAAAGAAAAAGCGGAAAAAATAGTTTTGGCTGAAATGAAATTTCAACAAAAGCATTGAACTTTTCGTATTGAAATGGGTGGAATGGGGAATTGAATAGCGAAATATGCGACCAGAAAAATATTATAATTCAAAATTTCTGCAGGCACTTCATTGGAATATGGCAGTTACGGGGAAAGATAAATAAAATGGTGTTGAGTGACTGAATCACAGGTTGACAAAACGTGCATGTATGAGAGAAATGGCCCAAAGTGAAATGAAAGTTTATGGTTTATTACGTGTTAGCCTCTCAAAATGTTTAAGTGACAAACACCAAAACTATGCAGCAGATCAAAAGTTATTTACATTTTGACGATGAAACTAAATAATAAATAAACATTAACAATTATCAGTTGTTAAAATTTATTAAAGAAATTCCCTGGAAATTCCCACATAAAAACCAGTAGGTGATAAGCCAACGAATGAGATTTTTAATTGCTATTTTAAATAAATATGCTGTAATATTGACACCGAAAAGTCAGCTTAGTCGACAAATTGAACATTGTTTTTTAAATCATAAAGATTTGTTAGTGGTCGGTCACTTGATAACAATATCTGACAAAAAAAAATTAAGAAACGCATAATAAAAAACAAAAATCGAACGATGCCAATTATATGATGCCTTACAACACTCATTCCATTTTTATACCCTCACTTTAGTGTGACGAGGGTATATATCATTTGCTACGGAAAAAAGTGTAACACATCGAAGGGGTGACCTAAGACCCCAAGTATGTTCGGCGGAAATCCGTTTTGGGTCATTTTAAGTCGAATGAGCAATTTCCGTTTGTCTGTCTGTCTGTTTGTCTGTCTGTCTGTCTGTCAGTCTGTCTGTCTGTCTGTCTGTCTGTCTGTCTGTCTGCCTGTCTGTCTGTCTGTCTGTATGTCTGTCTGTCTGCTGGTGCGCACGATAACTCTCGAAAGGAGTAACCGATTGACTTCAAATTTCGTATGTGGTAATATTTTTTCTATCTCCGGCTAAGTTCGAAGATGGGCCATATTGGTCCACTCCTTCTGGTACCTCCCCCACAAAGGGTTAAAATGTTGTGAAATATTGATTCTTTAATAACTGTTATTATACGTATTCGAATCTTCTGAAATTCCACACATAGTATTAGTTTGTTAGTCGCTATCAACTCGAGGAAAATGGGCGAAATTGCCACGCCCCTTTTGGTACCTCCCACACAAATGCACCATTTTGCACTAAAAGATAAAAGCTTATAATATTAAAACCAGTGTTTAGAAATACTTGAAATTTTGTACAGTGTAATGCTTTTATAGTGCCTACAGTCCAGTAAAAAATGGGCGTTATTGCTATGTGCCCTTTGGTACCTCCCACACAAAGATACGATTTTGTACGAAAAGCTAACACTTTTAACATTTATACTGGTGCATATAAATACTTAACATTTTGTACATTGTAATGTTTTTATAGTACCTACCGTCTGTCGAAAAATGGACGTTATAAATTTTCTGCAGTCCTGATAAAAATGGGAGTTATCACCACGCCCGTACTCGCATACAAAAAGAGCCAAGACATAACAAATTAAATAGATCATAATATTAGTACATATATAGGGTTTTCAAATAAGAGTGATATGATTTCTTTGAAAAAACACTTATTGTTAAGGAAACTCAAAAGTTTTTTATTCAATGTGAATTACAATCGAAGAGAGTCTGGTTTATTTCGAAAAACCAATGACTTCAAATAACCCCACAAGAAATAGTCTAATGGTGTTAAATCACAACTTCTTGTAGGCCATTCAATATCACAATTTCATGAAATAATCGAATCGAATCCACGAGCTAAAATATTTTTCATGGGTGTCAAGGTCGTAGGTCGACTGGAAAGTGTTTTTTTTTATTTAAAAAAAATTGGCAGCATCATTTTCAAATGTGAACGGAAAGTTTATGCTATGGATAGATGTAAAAGTTATAAGCCATTTTGTAAATGTTAGGGAAATTGAAAAAAAAATCTTGTCTCATATTTTTTCGTTATAAATGATGTTTTTTTGCTTATATTGAATTCAACATATGTATGTGAAAGAGACATATAAGAGACACTTGCATTTTATTTTATGAGGAGGCAATTTAAAATTATAGAGAGGACGAGGTTTTACGGCCGTTCGTAACCCTCCATAAAACATGATATGCAATGTGAGAGCTATATTGGATGAGATCCGCTCAGATAGAGGGTCATTCAACAATATTTGTGGTTTTTTATTTATGAGGTTTCCATTCTGTTACGCCTTTTAGGGGCATGGACATCCCAGTCGTATATACAGGTAGTAAAATTATATGTACGCAATACAAAGTAGTACGCGGCAGTCTGGAAAATATTGAGTGTCTACTTACTATATACTATATATCAGCTACAGGTACTGCAACTTATGAACCTTAAACCCGGAATTTATGAATGAAATTTCTTTTTAATAAATTAGTGTAATTCAGCGCCTTAAAGAGATAAGTCGATTTTCTGAAAAATATTACAAAGCTACATTTCGAAGTATGAGTAAAAAGCAAAGCACTTTTCAATGTGTAAACGATCCCGACAATTTCTGATACATCTGCGGAAAATATGTAATTAAAAAAATCGACGTGCGTTTAGAAGAAATATATGTATAATATTTTGGTATACGAGTTAAAAATATGAACGAACCGTGGACACCTAATATGTTCTGTAATTCGTGCCATGTAAATCTTACTCGATGGACTAGTGGAGGCATGCGGTAAGTACTTTACAATTAATGTATTACAATGCTTTGTGTAATAAAACGTTTTAATTTTAGACATCACGTGCAATTTGGAATGCCAATGATTTTGAGACAACCGTTCATTCACGATACGAACTGCTATTTTTGTCAAAGTAAACAGATTGGAGTAGAAAGGAGCATTCGCTGGAATTACGCTGAAGTAAAATCTGTCACTTAGCCAGTTGAACATTCGGAAACAATACCAATTCCCAAGTGTTCAGCCTAATTACGGAAACATCATCAAGTTCAACTGAGTACTCAACTCCGAACGATTCAAGTTTGAGTCAGAAGTCATCGCTTTTATCTCAGATTCAACTCAATTATCTAGTGAGAGATTTCGAACTATTAGAGTCCGTGATATGCCTTACAAACAATTTTATACAACTGTGGAAAACATATGCTTTCGCAAGGGCATTCCCGGATTGTTCGAGGAACTTAATCAAACACACAATTCAAAGGAATGGCGTTTATTTGTTGGCAACAGTAAAGAAAGTTTGAAAGCAGTATTTTTGCCGTCGAAATCCATTGCTCATGCTGTCAACACTAAGGAATCATACGAAACAATGCCTAAATTGTAGTAGTTGGGGCGTTATGTGGAATGCAAGGCGGATATACAAATTATTTCTGTTTTTTATGCCTCTGGGATAGCCGCGAAGATCATTACAGAAGAAAGAAATGGCCAACAAGAAAAGACATTACATTGGGAGAAAACAACATAAAATGCAGACCTCTCGTCCAAAAAGAAAACATGATTTTGCCACCACCGCATATTAAGCTGGGGCTCTTTAAAAATTTTGTAAAAGTCTTTAGGAAAGATGTCAATTCACTCTAATATTTAAAAACCTTAATTAAAAGTCTTTATTTTCAAAAAATCGAAGAAGGCGATTTGAATGGGCCTAAAATAAGGAAACTGATGAAAGATGTAAATTTCGAATCATATTTGACGTCGAATGAAATTGCAGAATGGAGGTCGTTTAAGCTTGTATTTTCAAATTTCCTGGGATCCAATAAAAGCCCGCAATATGAAACAATGGTTAATGATTTGTTAAAAAAATGGAAATTTGCTATATTTATGTATATAGCACATATGTATGTATTCTTCTAACTAACTTTTCGCTTTATGTATTCCAACATGTGTAAATATGTCCCTCAAAATTCATTTCTTGCGTTCTCATTTAAACTTTTTCCCCGAGAATCTTGGCGACGTAAGTGACGAACATGGCGAAGGTTTCACCAAGAATTGAAGTCCATCGTGCGGCGTTTCCGAGGGCACTGGGATGAAAGAATGATGGGAGATTATATTTGGTTCCTCATTAGAGAAACCGATTCCGAAATCTACAAACGTCAACAAAGATCTCACAATTACTTCTAATGAAACTTGTACATGTAAAAAAACTCAAATGTACATAATATTTATAAATAAAAGTAACAAATATGTAAAATCGCTATTTAAACAGCAATTAAAAAAAGATTTTTTGAAATTCTCTTACCTCTACCAAAAGGGCTATAATTTCTACATTTATCCATAGATTTTTTCAAATATGCATTATTTTCTTCGCTAGGATGCAAAACTTTTAAAAAATAAAATAAAATATTTTTTTTCGATTTTTTTTTTGTTTTTTGTCGTCCCCGCTTTTTTTTTTGACAAAAATCTACTTTTTCCAATTTGTTTAATGACTGTTACTAAAACACAGATTCTAAGTGAAAGAAATATTTCCAACATTGGTAGCCCACATTAATAGCTTCAATTTAAGGTATAAGTCGACCTGATCGGGCATATACTCCAAAAATTATAGTGCAAATACTAAGGGTACCTTCGACGATAATAGTATTTTTAATAAAAAATTTTTTTAAAAAAAATGTACGCTTAAAAAAATTTTTGGTTTCGCTTTTATATAACAGTATGCCACAATCTATACAAAAAAATTATTTTTAGGTCTGGGACACAAACATATTTTTTTTATTGCATAGTGGATAGTAGTATATACATTATGAGATAATCAATATTTCACTACATGGGGGCGCTTCTCGAAGGAGTGGACTAACATAGCCCATCTTTGACCTTATGCTGAGATAGAAAAATATTGACACATTCCAAATTTCAAGTCATTCGATTAATCCTGTCAAAACTTATCGAGCACACCAATCATACCGACAGACGGACAGGCTGACGGACATTGCTTAAATGGATAAAACGGATTTCCGCCAAATATTCTTGGGGTCTATAGGTCACTCCATCTATGTGTTACACTTTTGGCCTGCAGCATCTGATATATACCCTTGTCCACAATAGTGGGGGTATAAAAACGGAATTTTGTTGAAATTCTCGTATTTCTACAAAAAGTGCTATAATCTCTACATTTACCCATAGATTTTCTTCAAATAATCGTAGTTCTCTTCGTTGGGATGCTAGCTTTCAAAATATAGAAAAAACTAATATTTGGCGATTTGTCTCTTTTTATGGATGTTTCGCGCACAACAAAAAACTTTTTTGAAAAATCGATTTTTTTTCTAATTGATTTAACGACAGTTACTAAACTTCTGTTTCATTAATAATATTTGTAGCGCTCATAATTTCCTTTAATATCCGGCATTATCGCGCATATATGTAGTTAAAAAAATTTGGTCCAAATATTAAAGACACCTTCCAAGAAAATTGGAATTTTTAAGAAAATTTTTATTTAAAAAAAGTTACCTTTTAACCAGAAAATGTTATGCGCAGCTCCTCGACACAAATTTTGTTGCATAGTGTAATTGTTTTAGACGACCTCGATTTTCTAATTTGTTTTTAAAGAATTTCAACTATTTTTACTATTATAGGATACAGATTCGGCCCGGCCGAACAGTCCATTATTCTTACTTGTTTATTATGTCTTATATCGTTATCTGAAATCCAAAATCACGTAACATCAAAAAAATCAAAATTAATTTTATGATTGATTACAGTCTATTAGGCTAAACTACACATTCCTACAAAATTTTGGAGTTCAATAACAAAAATTTACCATTTTATGAGTGATACTCAAAATAACGTTACAGGAAACAAGGTAATTAAAAATGTACGCCACAACTAATTGCGCTAGATTTGTTATTTGAATTCGCCTTAATAGTCTAAAATCCCTAAATTTGGTCAAAAGTTTAAAATTACTTTACTTTGATTTTTGGTTCTCCTGAAAAATCATGAACATGTGGGTTACGTTACTTTGGATTTCAACTGACGATATACACATTGAAACTACGGAGCAATGAAAACATTCTTGAAAACAAATAATAATCAGTGTCAGTCGAAAAGTTGTCGCGTACAAACATACCAATTAATTTTATTAAAACGAAACAAAAACAGATTTGGTAAAATGCACAAAACCGGCTTAGTTATATTGCTGGCATTCACAAACGTATATCACGATTGTAATGGAAATCCGGCCCGTGGTGCCATAGTGTTTCCAAACAACGATTATGACGGTCGATACCGGTCGAATATGCCAGGACCAGTAAATTTCAATTATGCATCCGCTCCTCAATATGCACAAAACCAATACGGAAGAGGTGGATTTCAAAACAGTCATCAATACTCTAGCCAACACGGCACAGGAGGAGGAGCAGGATTTCAACATAGTCCGCAATTCTCCGGTCAGAACGGGACAGGAGGAGGATCAGGATTTCAACATAATCCAGAATATCATCAGCAATTTCAGTTCCAACACAATCCCCAATATCATCAACAAAATGGACTTCCTATGACTGGCTTTGGCAACAAATCACCTGCCTCCAATAGTAGATCGGCAAATGTTCCAACCGCCTCAGACTACGACGAAACTTCTGAAGAATTCGGGAATAGGTTTGGTACTAGAGCGAGGCCAAACTGTGCAAGCTCAATTGCCAAATGATGTTTTCGTAAACGTGATAGATAGTTGTAAAGTGACAAAATAATGTTTAAATAAATAAACATAGCCATAAGAGATTTTAACAAAGTGTGCATGATTAAAATCAGTCAATGAAATGACATTGCATTTTTCATAATTTTGAATTGATACGAGGAATATGTATATAAAATGTTAGCAATGTGATCATCTCGTGTCAGAGGTTATCTTTTGTCGTTATTTAAATTTTTGTTGACATCGAAATTGAAAGTATTTTGTGACGAAAGCCATTTAAATATTTAAAAGCGCTGATAACACTATGCAAAAACAAAAATGTTATGTGTGAGACCTACATCTTTTGTTGTGCAGATTAAGACAAACTATTCCAAAAAATCAAAACAAACATTTTGTTATGAAAAAGATTTTTTTAAAATTTTCAATTTTCCTGGAAGCTAAAGGTAGCTTTAGAACATAAAAAATAGAAACAAAATAGTTTATTCTATTTTTTAACGAAATCCCTAAAGGTTCCTCAGATCGGACAACATAGCGACATTTTTTCACAAACATCTGTTTGCAGTAGTTCTTGACAACTTCACGACGGAAATCGACGGTATAGTCTGGTCCTATACATACTCGTATGCACTCCTCAGATAAGTGTATATGCAACTGTTGGTTTTTGAAAAGTTTCCAGTGTTTTGATAAATAACCGGGAGCTAAATATTATTAAATTAGAATAATACAAATTTACCTGTTTTTTTAAGCACCTCGTTAACATTATTTAGCCCTCACATTATTGGGACAAAAAAAAAACAGCACTAAAATCAGGGATAGTAATTCTTTTGTTTATCTTTTGAAAACATCTATTTATTATCCGGCGATGTAAGAGATCATTGCCCCCTCAGTTGTAGGACGTGATTATTATCATTATCCAATTGTTGTTGCGTATATTCCTCCCTCTCTCCGTCCCTCTGGACATGGCTCATTAATAAAGTCTTTTTGTGTAATTGTAAAAGTATTTCAAGTGGAAGTTCTTCAGCAGCAGGCGAGTGGAATCCATCTTCAACTCTATCTCTCTCTCCCTACCCTTCCTCTTGAAAGTGGGGGCTAGGGCTGGGGTGAAGTGGCCGACCACGGATAAGAAAGAAGGTACCAAATAAGTGTCTGTTGTTGTGGTTATAAAACAATTTTGTTAATTACTCCTGTTACAATTCATTATTTTTTCAAGTGACTGGGGGATATAATCCACGCAGCGCAATGCCATATTCCATGGCGGCAGCTGAAGGACCTTCAACTCTTCCAGGCCACTGCCCGGGCGTCATTGTAACGGGTAGGTAAATTTAAATTAATATTAGCACAAGCAAAGATTAACAAATAATTCTAATTAGTGGGCATTAATTATACATTTTAGTCTGGTTGTGTTAAAGGTGAAGTCACAAAGAGATAAAATTAGTGTATGGTTATTTTTAAATCAAGCAAATGTTCGTTATTTTCCATAGCCATAATCATTGTTGGTTTTTAGGAATACAAAATAACTTAATTTCAAAGAAACCACGCTAGCTATAGACAAACAGTCTTAATCAAGAATAGAGAAAAAATAAAGGTAAAAACGCATTCTTGGTTTATGGGTCATTCCAAGAAAATTTGCCGAAGAAACCATAGCTCAAAAATGAATTTCGAGCCCCGGGATCTTTCATCAAAATGGGTATTTTAATATTTTAATAAAGAATATATATTCTTAATAGTCTTAAAATTCTAAGACGATTTAGACATGTCCGTCTGTTCGTCCGTCCGTCTGTTGTAATCATGCTACAATCTATAATACTTGAGCTAGGTGGCTGAAAGTTACCGAAAAACGGTAGCCATAGGTCCATGTTTTGATATAGCCCCCATACAAGTGTCCCTCTAGATTTACCTTCTTAACGCAACAAAAACCACAAATTTCAACGAATCAGGCTGACATTTTGTAATATGACTTTATTTGTGCCCGAAACCATTCACATGCTATCCATGGTGGAGGGTATATAAGATTCGGCCAGGCCGAACTTGACGCTTTTACTTGTTATTAATAATACAGATTCTGAAAATGCCAATTTTGGAAAAATACTTATTTTGGAAAAAATACATATTTTGGAAAAGTATCTATTTTGGAAAAATATCTATTTTGGAAAAATATCTATTTTGGGAAAATACCTATTTTGCTAAAATACCTATTTTGGAAAAATGCATATTTCAAAAATCCGGGGACTCGAAATTCATTTTTGTGCTATGGTTTCTTTGGCAAAGTTCCTTGGATTGACAAACCATTCCAAATCATACTATGTTTTTATGCCCCCACTTTTGTGAACGAGGGTATATATCAGTTGCTGTGTGTAACCCGTGCAGTTTAACACATTGAAGGAGTGACCTAAGAGACTCCAAGAATATTTGGCGGAAACCACCTTTGAGCCATTTGAAGTCATTTGAGCAATGTCCGTCCGTCTGTCCGTGTGTCTGTCTGGTTGTTGCACACCATAACATTTGATAGGAGTAACCGATTGACTTTAAATTTGTATGTGTTAATATTTGTTTGTAAAGTGTGTTTTTTCGACGTGTGGTTTTCAATCTGGCAATACTTTTTTGGGAGTTGGTGTTTTTGACAACTGTTACCTGATTTGTGCCCTGTTTGGTTTGCCATTTCATAATGAATAGACTTACCCGAAACAACGTTTGCAAATCATTCAAATTCATTACCAAAATAATGGAATCAGTGATGAATTCA
The DNA here is from genome assembly GCA_963930755.1 of Eudasyphora cyanicolor. NCBI lineage: Eukaryota > Metazoa > Arthropoda > Insecta > Diptera > Muscidae > Eudasyphora > Eudasyphora cyanicolor. Next base: position 120,636,867 of record OZ005736.1, read on the forward strand.
GCGATAAAGCTCACTTTTGGATGAATGAATACGTTAATAAACAAAATTGTCGCATTTGGAGTAATGATAATCCACAAGCCATTGTTCAGACGCCGTTACATCCACAAAAAGTCACCATTTTGTGTGCTCTATGGGCAAAGAAATCATTGGTCCATATTACAGTCAATGCGGTGATTAATGACATATTCGTGCCTGAATTGGAGGATATTGATGTGGACGGCCTTTGGTTCCAACAAGACGGCGCGCAGAGGGATGAATTTAAAAAAGGGAAATAAGTCTGCGTTTCTTAACCAGACAACCGATTGCGACCACACTCGGCATGCTTGTATATAGAGGAGGTATTAGAGAAGTTAAGTTTTGAGTTTGGTCCTCCTGTGGTATACAGGGCGGAGCTGCAGGGCCTCAAAGTTGGCCACCTCAGGTGAACAAAATGTTTAAGTGCGTGCAACGTTCATCATTTTCGTCCGATTTATAAAATCTATTATTGTGCGTATTCTAGTAACCGAGGTCTACAAAAGGTTTTTTGCACCTAACACTTACCTTGTATAGTTACCGAGATATCTGCATTTGAAAATTTAATTTTTAATTTTTTCCCCCGACCCTGTGCTTGTATTTTGTAAATATCGAAGCAGAATATACACCGATTTTATCTATTTAAACACTGTAGATTAATATCCTATATGATGGACAAAAAATTGGTTCGATATACCCAAATGACAAAAGTTATGGCCACTTGAATTTATATTTTCATAAAATCTGATTTATTGTAATTTTTTAAGAAAAAAGTATATCGTTCATTCCATATCAAACCGAACGATTTTTGGAAAAAAATGTGGTCGACAATTGTCCAAAAGGACAAAAGTTATGGCCACTTGAATTTATATTTTCATAAAATCTGATTTTTTGTAATTTTTTTAAGAAAAAAGTATATCGTTCATTCCATATCAAACCAAACGATTTTTGGAAAAAAAAGTGGTCGACAATTGTCCAATTGTCTTGAAAATTTGTATACGAGTATGAGTTTTTATATGGAAATGAATGATCTTGTACTTGGCGAGAAAAAAAACACAATTTTTTTCCAGATGTTATAAGCATCTGAAATCTGAAAAATTTGGGAAAGGTGTATTTTGGAAGTTATGTATTACGCAAACGCGTAGACGGAATTCTACAAATGGTGGCTCGCTCGTAAGGTCTTGAACTATACTTTAAAGTACATATATTAATGCTGGTTAATGCAAAGCTTTTAAATGCATCTTGCACATCAATGACACCAACTTAAAATTCTGAGAAAAATATAGTCATGTACATAGCTTCATTTGTCCTTAACTGACCCTGCAAATTTGAAGATGGTGTTCAGTAGATAGGGTCGATGCCCAACCAAGAAAAAAAGTTGCGTTTGTCACCGCCTAGATTTGAAGATTATTCAAAGACAATTTCAGAAAATTTTTTTATTTTTTTTTTTGGTGCACCCTACATTCCGCCCTTTTAGTTTTCTATATACTGTGTTGCTATTTGAAGTCCGATCGTAACGGTATGTATATCGTACGGTAACGTTTTGGAAAGGTCAAATTCGATAATTGACCTCTGTCAAATTCGATAATTGACCTCTGTTATCTCGTTTTCTACCCCCCTTATTTGGACTTATTTTGAAACGATAATAAAGGCATATAAAAATAATAAAACTTTTGTCTTTAAAGTACTCAGTTTTATTCATAAACAAAAACGTTACATAGGGCTCAAAATTGTAAATTATATGCTGGAGTCAAATTCGACTAGTTTTTTATACCCTACACCACTCTGTGTTACAGGGTATTATAAGTTTGTTTCACGGCAGATGTTTATAACACCTGAAAATAACACAGCTAGACCCACCTTAAAGTATACCGATCGACTCAGAATCACTAGCTGAGTCGATTTAACGATGTCTGTCCGTCCGTCCGTCCGTCTGTCCATGTAAAGTTGTTCGCCGGCTACAGGTCTCAATTTCACTCCGATCGTTCTGAAATTTTGCAGTTTAGAGTATTTCGCGGCTGTTAAGATCGCTATTGAATTTGGTTGAAATCGGTTCAGAGTTAGATATAGCTCCCATATATATCTTTCGTCCGATTTGGCCCTTTAGTCCTATAGAAGCTGTATTTTACATCCAATCATTTTGAAATTTTGAATGGTAGAGTTTCTTGATCCATGAACCAACACTACCGAATTTTAAGAAAATCGGTTAAGATTTAGCTATAGCTCCCATATATATGTTTCGTCCGATTTGGACCTTTAGTTCTATAGAAGCTATATTTTACGTCCAATCGTTTTGAAATTTAGAATGGTAGAGGTTCTTGATCCATGAACCAACACTACCGAAATTGAAGAAAATCGGTTAAGATTTAGCTATAGCTCCCATATACATGTTTCGTCCGATTTGGCCCTTTAGTTCTATAGAATCTATATTTTACATCCAATCGTTTTGAAATTTAGAATGGTAGAGTTTCTTGATTCATGAATCAACATTGCCGAATTTGAAGAAAATCGGTAAAGATTTAGCTATAGCTCCAATATATATGTTTCATCCGATTTGGCTTTTTAGTCCTGTAGAAGCTGTATTTTACATCCAATCGTTTTTATACCCTACACCACACTGTGGTACAGGGTATTATTTAAGTATAAAATGTCCCAAAAGTAAATTTATGTAAACAATTCATAAATGAATTACAAAATTTATATTTCAGAGTTATTCAATATTACGAGAGTTGTGTAGGGTATTATATAGTCGGCCCCGCCCGACTTTAGCCTTTCCTTACTGGTTTTTACCTCGTTTTCTGTCTCTCTCTCACACACACATGAATAACCCAATGCCACAAACGCACAACCACTACGACAGTTCGGTCCAGCATCAACAAACTAAATTTGCGGTGTTCTCTAACAAATGTTAAAGCTTTTTAAAGGAAGAATAAAATCAGATTGTTTTCCCATTCACCCAACACTCCACTAAAATAGTATTTTTGCCACTGACTCCATCCTCCGTGGGCTATTTAAAATTTGAATTACCCATTACTTTGACTTGTGATTTGAGCCCTTCGGATTATTTTCTGTGGGAACTCATTAAGGATAAATGCTATGCAAAGGATCCAGAGACAATTAAAGCGTTGAAACATGAAATCTAATGGTGATTTCGTTTCGTCATTTTACACTGAAACCGCATTTTTAGGTTCGTTTGTAAAAATAGTGCAGCCGTATGAACGGGTTTTAATTTCGTTTGTAAAATTATTACGCTCCGCAAATGCGAAAATATCCTTTTTGCACACTCAGCCCAGTCCACGCACAGTGGAAAATTTTCGTCATTTTCTGATCGAAAATCAATAACTTTGTTAATTTGAGAGATATATTTTTAAAAATTTGCACACATAATATAGACAATATTTAAAAGGAAGTGTGAAAATATTTCGGATTTCGCACCACTACATATTAAGTAGTAAGCTTGCAAAATCTGTACTTTTATTATACCCTACACCACACTGTGGTACAGGGTATTATAAGTTTGTTTCACGGCAGATGTTTGTAACACCTGAAAATAACACAGCTAGACCCACCTTAAAGTATACCGATCGACTCAGAATCACTAGCTGAGTCGATTTAAGCATGTCCGTCCGTCCGTCCGTCCGTCCGTCTGTGGATGTAAAGTTGTTCGTCGACTACAGGTCGCAATTTCACTCCGATCGTTCTGAAATTTTGCAGTTTAGAGTATTTCGCAGCTGTTAAGATCGCTATTGAATTTGTTTGAAATCGGTTCAGATTTAGATATAGCTCCCATATACATCTTTCGTCCGATTTGGCCCTTTAGTCCTATAGAAGCTGTATTTTACATCCAATCGTTTTGTAATTTAGAATGGTAGAGTTTCTTGACCCATGAACCAACATTGCCGAATTTGAAGAAAATCGGTTAAGATTTAGCTATAGCTCCCATATATATGTTTCGTCCGATTTGGCCCTTTAGTCCTATAGAAGCTGTATTTTATATCCAATCGTTTTTTAATTTAGAATGGTAGAGTTTCTTCATCCATGAACCAACATTGCCGAATTTGAAGAAAATCGGTTAAGATTTAGCTATAGCTCCCATGAACCAACAGTACCGAATTTGAAGAAAATCGGTTAATATTTAGCTATAGCTCCCATATATATGTTTCGTCCGATTTGGCCCTTTAGTCCTATAGAAGCTGTATTTTACATGCAATCGTTTTGAAATTTAGAATGGTAGAGTTTCTTGATCCATGAACCAACATTGCTGAATTTGAAGAAAATCGGTTAAGATTTAGCTATAGCTCCCATATATATGTTTCGTCCGATTTCCCTCTTTAGTCCTGTAGAAGCTGTATTTTACATCCAATCATTTTGAAATTTAGAATGGTAGAGTTTCTTGATCCATGAACCAACACTACCGAATTTGAAGAAAATCGGTTTAGATTTAGCTATAGCTCCCATATATATGTTTCGTCCGATTTGGCCCTTTAGTCCTATAAAAGCTGTATTTTACGTCCAATCGTTTTGAAATGTAGAATGGTAGAGTTTCTTGATCCATGAACCAACATTGCCGAATTTTAAGAAAATCGGTTAAGATTTAGCTATAGCTCCCATATATATGTTTCGTCCGATTTGACCCTTTAGTTCTATAGAAGCTGTATTTTACATCCAATCGTTTTGAAATTTAGAATAAACAATTTATACATGAACTACAAAATTTATATTTCAGAGTTATTCAATATTACGAGAGTGGTGTAGGGTATTATATAGTCGGCCCCGCCCGACTTTAGCCTTTCCTTACTGGTTTTTTTCTGAAACTGTACCACAGTTTTGACCGAATTGAAAGGTCCAAGTTGAAATATTAGTTTTCTAGAATTTGGTATGCAATTTGCATCTTTAATGGTTAATTAAAATCAATTCATTTATAAGGATAAATTAAAATTATGAGAAAATAAAGTTGAAACACAATTTTATTTTTTGTGAAAAAAACACAATATTTTTATAAATTAAAATTGTCTGTGTGGGGCATTTTCAATAACAACATCGCGTCTTCATCAAGATCTCTACAGGCTTTGCGTGTTTCTTTTCTGATGCTAGATATATAAGGATCTGAAGTACATAAAAGTCTCTTAAATACATCCTCATTTGTCGCTATCCTTGAATTTTTTCTGGAATGATTCAATCGGTAGTTTTTATAATCTTTGTTACGCGATTCTTGGGCATCTTCTGACAAATGACCCATTGGCAACATAGAGAAATGATTTAGAATGCTTTTTCCATGTATTAATAATTTATGGACAGAAGATGGCATATAATACCACTTATATTTTTCCACATATAGATTTGCTATTTGGAGAGCATACTTGTTATAATTTTCGCCATCTATCATGACACCGCATGATAAAGCTTGTAGAATATTGTACAACATTCGCATTTGACAACAAATGCGTCGGCTACTATTAGGAATAATATATTGTTAAAAAATATTTCGGAAAATACTATGTTAAACCAATTTTTTGCACACCGTTTGAAAAGGAGCAGCCAATTTGTTGCCACAACTTAGGTTAGGAACGTAGCTTTGAAATTATGCAAAAGTTTGAACCTAGGCAAACGGAGCTAACAACTAAAACCTTAGCTGAAGTTGCTGAATTCAAGAAACATTTACATAAATAGTATATTGCATACAGCGAATATTCGCTGTTAATTTTTTAAACATTTTGCTACTGAATCCGATTCGTTAGAATATTTCCTACACATAAATCCGCAATTTATGCTCTAAAGTATGTTACACGCCGGGTACATGTATTTTTATATGAGTGTTCAGAATTTTTATAGTATTAAAAAAATTTAATAATTTCAATGTTTGTGAAAAGTATTTTTGATCAGGCCTTACACTACCATTTTCCACTGTGCCACGGTGTGGAGTTTTGCACCGTCAATAAGCAAACTTCAGAATCAAACCTAACTGAAAGTGTACATTCTTAATGCACTATCAAATGGTTGCGCTATAATGTAGGTATGGGTTTTACTCACCGCACGATTTTTGTTCGATTGTTCATATGAATGATATTGTGTTGCATTATTAAATGACATAGTTCAACATTTCCAATAAACCCAGAAATTTTAAAAAACTGTCAGTAAATTTTTTTATAGCCGATTCAAATTTAAAATACCCCACCCTTTACTTTCCTTTTACTGTTTGTATTTGTATTCATAAGCAAATAAGTTATAGAGAATTATTAATAAAATGTTGTAGACATGGTTAATTTGTTTGAACATCATACTTAACTTACATACAAATGCCTTTCCACGTGTTTCAAAATAAGTATCATTTACGGGGGTTGAAAATCAAATAACTGAAGTCACTAGTAAATATTTACCTCGGATTCCAAACTGAAGTATGGAAGAAGTGTTGTCATTGTCAAGAGATGATTAAAGACGTATCATACTTAAAGATAATACCAAATTAAATCAGGAATTAGTGGAAAAAATACTATTTTGGTGGAGTGTAGGGTGAATGCGAAAACAAAGTGATTTTATTCTAAATTCTCCCTTAAAAAGCTTCAAAATTAGTTGGAGAATACCGCAAATTTAATTTGCTGATGTTGTAAAGAACCGCCATAGTGGTTGTGTGTTTGAGGCATTGGGTTATTCCCCAGCAAAATCTTGGTAAGTACCTGTCATTATTTCCTGCATTACCAAATAATGACATCTCGTTATTCGCTGCATTACTTTCGGCTTATTAATAATGACTTACCAATAACAACAGAAATAAGTGATTTTTTGCTATTAAAAATCATTTTGGCAATTTTTGATATAATGCAATATTGGCTATATTATTGTACATATGTATATTATTATTGTACAAGATTTATTTATTTTTCAACATGTTTTCAAATAATACATGCAGATTTGAATGAAAATACCATAAATATTTACGTATATCGTGTAATGTTAGACCGTTGAAGAATTGTTCACATGGGGGTTTGGGTTCAGAAATTCGAATCTGGCATGATGAAATTATTTGTTTCAAGAAAAATGCGCGACAATATGCAAAAAACACTTTAAATGGCAATTTCTTCATATCTACTACTTATTTTATGACTTATTGGTAATGCCTTATTCAAGTACTTAAAATCGTGAATATATAAGCACATATTTATGTGGTATGCCTAAGCTAAAAAAAAGGACTTATTATGCTACTTTATTGTATGCTTTTGGGAAGTAATTTCCTCCAATGACATCCCCATGTTAAAATAATAAGAAAAGTGGCTAAATAATAAGTACTTACCATTATCGAACTTTACTTACTCGTCGGATTATTTGGTAATGAGAAATTTTGCTGGGTCATGTGTCTGTAAAAGAAACTAGTCGAATTTAACCTCAGCATATATTTTACATTTTTGAACCCTATATAACTTTTTTATTGATAAATAAAACTGAGTACTTCAAAGACAAAAGTTTCATTATTTTAAATTGCCTTTATTATCGTTTCAAAATAAGCCCACATTAGGGGGGTAGAAAACGAGATAACAGAGGTCAATTATGGAATTTGACCTCGGGGTCAAAAATGGTCAGTGGAAGAAATATAGCTCTTTCCAAAACGTGAACAACGATATGCATCCCATTACGATCGGACTTCAAATAGCAACACAGGATAAAGAAAACTAAAAGGGCGGTATGTAGGGTGCACCAAAAAAAATATTTTTTTTTCTGAAATTGCCGTTAATTAATCTTCAAATCTATGGGGTGACAAACGCAACTTTTTTTATGACCCTATCTAGTGTTCAGCCTCGTTATTTTTTATACCCTCATATTAGTGATACGAAGGTATACATATATCATTTGCTACGGGCCAAAAGTGTAACACATCGAAGAAGTGATCTAAGACCCTAAGTATGTTCGGCGGATATTCGTTTTGGGCTATTTTAAGTCGAATGAGAAATATCCATCCGTCTGTCTGAAGTGCATAAAAATACCTGAAATTTTGTACAGTATAATGTTTTTGTAGCGCCTATAGTCCGGTAAAAAAAAGGACATTATTGTACAGTCCCTTTTGGTACCTCCCACACAAATGGACCGATTTATACCAAAAGTTAACCGATCACAACTTTTATAGTAGGTTGCATACAAATTCTAGAAACTTTGTACAGTGTAAGACTAGGTGTATTTGTTAAACCCCTTCTGGTACGTCCCACACAAATTGACGGATTAATTAGTGTAATGTTATATTACATTACTCACAAAGTGAGGGTATACCTTAGTCGGTTTACCCGACTGAAACTTTCTTACTTGTTAAAACAGTATTTACAAAAAATGCCAATGATTTTCCTTTATAAACTATGATACCTATTTAAATTACAAAATAGACAGGATCATTTTAATAAAAAAACAATTTACATTTCTGACATTTTTAAGTAAAATGCTATTATATAGAAACTGAAGAAATACCAGATTAAAATTTACAGGATCAACTCAGATTAGATAGGGATCCATGCCTATATATATATCACATATCTATGTTGGTGTTTCCCTGGTCCAGTATGCAAAATAATATTTAAGAGGAAAAATAAATAACGATATATACAAATATTAGCGAAATTTCGCATTTATCGAGGATGTCCTAGTCAAGACCTTCAAGAAGAGCAGAAATTTAAGTTGGGGTCATTGATGTGTAAAATGCAAATTAAATTTGCAGATGCATCAGATGCACTTAACGACACGAACATAAATTCTTGCTATGAAAAATATAACTTACGACCTTTAAAATGAGCATTCTTTTGTAAAAATCCGTCCACGCGTTCCGAAAATACAGAACTCGAAACGGCTAATAACATCTGGAAAAATTTTGTGTAATTTTTTTCCCAAACTACAAAAAAAGGTTTTTTTTTTTGGCAGAGAATCGATATGCCAATTTGTTTTGAAATCGGGAATGGTGACCCAAAAAAGGTGTTCGGTTCGACATGGAATGTCGTATGTTCGAGTTATAGAAGAAATTCGTTAAACAAAGTATAACATATTTACTATCTATAAAGGAAACTTTCCAGATAATGTATGTGGCAGCCGTTTTCTTTCCTTCCAGACCAGTTTAGGTCCCTAGTGGTACAACGGGCTAAAATGCCCTTCATCGAAACCAATCTGCTTGATATATAAATGTATCGATAGCACGAATATTAGTACTGGAAAGATCTGTTAGGCTGCCCGGAAAGGCCGACCCCAGTAGGTCCAGTCGTCGTTTACTCAAAGCGGGACAGTCGCATAGCAAGTGCTCAATGCTCTCCACTTCTTCCTCATCTCCACACCTTCTGCAGAAGTCATTGGCGTGTTCGCCGATCAGGCAGAGTCCCGTCAGAACTGATACTAACGTAGACAATCTAGGAGATATTTTGACCTTTTCAGGTCATACCTTGGCCAGATTTGTCTAGCTACCCTACAAGTGCCCATTTGTGTCCATCTTTCGTTGGACTGCCTGATTGCCTCTTGCCTAAGCAAAAGCTTGCACGTGGATAGTGGCGCACCAATATATGCAAATTCTTCGAGAATTTGTAAAGTCGTCCCTTTCCTAGCAAGTTCATCGGCTTTGCAGTTCCCCGGGATATCCCTACGCACAGGCACCCATATGAGGTGTATATTAAACTGCTCTGCCATCTCGTTAAGAGATCTGCGGCAGTCGAGGGCTACTTGTGAATTTAGGGATGTGGCCTCCAGAGAATTGATGGCAGCCTGGCTGTCCGAATAAATGACAACGCCAGTGTTGGTTATTATGTTCCGACTCAGCCACTTGGCGACTTCCCATATTGCCACTGGTGTTGTAAGTTGAACTGCAGAGGTAATCTGAAACCCGGCTTTTAGTATAGTAGATTTAGGGGAAAATCCAAAAATCCCATTTTTGGGGATTTTCAAAATTATTTTGGGAATAAATCACAGACTTTTGGAAATATAAAAATTTGCGAACTACATTGGATTTATGATATCAAGACCTACAAACTACAAAAGATTTGATTGAAATATGCCCATTTTTAAAAATTTTATATCGTTTTTACATTTAAGTTAGAAGAAGTCAACAAACATTGACGAAACGTCGGGAAGAAAATGAAATAAAAAAGAATTTTTATTTAACTTTAAACTAGGTCTTAATAGCTTAAACTAGTTAAATATTTAAATAACTGAAGACTGGGCCAATAAAACTATAACATAAATCCCACCTGTCATATTACATATTTTATCTTCTCACTTTTTCGGCCAACATAGGTTGAGTTACCATATCAATTGTAACCAATTGTCGGGCAGTATAGATAAGGATTCTTCCCCGCTCAGAAAGAAAAAAGTAATTTTCAAATGTATGGCCACCAAGCGACAACAATGTATGACATTTTCTCTCCCAAAGCGGTGTAATACCGCGAAAAACTGGGTTAATGAAAAATCACACAAAAACAAAAAAAGAACAACCCAAGAAGTACTTATAATGTCGTCTTGTTTCCAAATAAACCCACTGAAGAATATATAATATTTTTTCTGCTAAAAATTATCAGTGCTTGTTTTTCTTCTCTCCCAACTCTTACAATTTGTTTAATTTCATTTCAATTTGTTAAAAAGCTTTCTTAAGCATTATACATTGTCCATTGTCGCTGCCGTGGCCATTTTCATGTCAGAGCTCTTCTTGTGTTCATTTTAGCCAGGGATGCACTGGTTGGTAGAACCGCCGAATGAACGTTTTTTTTTTTAACGAGACGTGAGCCGCAGGTTCAAAACAATGTAACAAAGGAAATCTGTTGTTCCTTCCCTAACTACTTCATGAGAAGCAGTAGCAGTCCTTAGGCAGCAATAACAGAAACGAAACGCCACTGCCACAACTTGTACGGGAGAACATTGAATGGGGAGGAGCAGGATGAGGATGTGGTAACTGCCATCCCAGAAGAGTGAGAATATTTCTTTCTGCTTTGTCACCTTTTAGCATTTTTCACACTTTCCGTTTATGTTTTCTTTTTTCTCAGTTTTTAAGCAAACCTCAAGGGAAAGTCTATTGTTGATAGGGTTGTTCTTGGGCCCGAAGAAGGAAGGTAAACAATTTGTTATGCATGTAAATGCATAAAGATTGCAGCAGCTTAGCGTTTTGCAGGACCAAATAATTCTCAAGGGTTTAACATTTTGTTGTGCGGTTATGAATCTAGGATAGTATAGTAATTACAAACTGACAGGTCCGGTCTCGACTCTGCTCTGATGTTTCAAAACAAGTAAGAAAATGTCAGTCGATCAAACCGATTAAGGTATACCCACAATTTGTGAGTAATGTTATATATTTATGAGCCAGAACCGTGGAAACATTTTGCAGAATATGGTTATGATTTATATACTCGTATTGACTTATTGAAGCCATTCTTCGTTTTTCAACCTACAACACATTTCATTGATTTGATGTAAAAAGTCATATCAATATCTCTTCGATAAATTACAATGATTGCAAAAAAAATTGAAGTACATTTGACATTACTTGAATGTCTAAATTTCTGTGAATTGAAGAAAATAATTCCTTCTTTTCACCAAAAATGTACTTCAATGTAATGTTATTTTGACATTAATTCCAAGCAAAATATAAAACGAAAATGCGATAAAACTTCATTAAATCGATGTACATTTTACATTCAATTAATGTCAAGATTACATTGAACTGCATACGATAAATTTATCAAAGTTTTCTTTAAATTAATGTAATTGCACTGTGATAGTCGAAAAATGTAACAAAAAAGGAGACCCTATGGACAAGAAGTTGCAACCAAAGCGGCGCTAAGATTAAACTGCCTATCAATGTGGAGGTATACGAACTACGGTCACATGAGGATATCAAAATGTAGTGCCATGGTAACCGACCGAGTGGACTATATGTCAACGGAACTACATCACTATTGAGAGGAACTACATCATTATGATACCAGCCAGGGCTAAATGGGTTGGCAGAATACCAGGAATAGAAACCACCCCACTTCTAAACGGATGGTTCGAAGCTTGATGAAAAGGTTGGCTTCGGAGTACACTGTGAAGAACTTACTTTGGATATAGCTCACAGACTACCAGATGCCTGCAGAGTCTATAAAGCCGAAATAATGGCAATATGGGAAGGTGTCAAGTGGCTGAGACGGAACAAAGTAACCAACACTGGCGTTGTCATTTACTCGGACAGCCAGGCTGCCATCAATTCTCTGAAGCCACATCCCTAAATTCACAAACAGCCCTCGTCCGCAGATCTCTTAACGAGAAGGCTGAGCAGTTTAATATACACGTCATATGGGTGACTGGGCATAGGGATATCCCGGGGAACTGCAAAGCCGATGAACTTGCTAGGAAAGGGACGACTTTACAAATTCTCGAAGAACTTGCATATATTAGTGCGCCACTATCCAAGTGCAAGCTTTGGCTTATGCAAAGGCAATCAGGCAGTCTAACGAAAGATGGACACAAATCGGCACCTGTAGGGTAGCTATACAAACCTGGCCAGCTAGACAAATCCTTTCTAGTGCAAAATATTTCCTTGCACTAGAAAGGAAAATATTGTCTACGTTAGCATAAGTTCTGACGGGACACTGCCTGATCGGCGAACACGTCAGAAGATTGGGTATTGACTCCAATAACATCTGCAAAAGCTGTGGACATGAAGGAGAAGTGGAGAGCATTTAGCACTTGCTATGCGACTGCCCCGCTTTGAGTAAACGACGACTGGACATACTTGGGTCGGCCTTTCTAGGCAGTCTTACAAATCTTTCCGGTACCAATATTCGTACTATCGATAAATTTGTATATCAAACAGGATGGTTTCGACAAGGGACATTTTAGCCCTTGGTACCACTAGGGACCTTAACTGGTCAATGTGAAGCTGAAGGAAAAAATCGGCTGCCACCCTAACCTAAACCTAAACCTAAGGTTGTGAGTAGCGTGGACGACTGTTTTCAGAGCAATAATTCTCCAAAGGCTCCCTTTAATGGACTGAAGCGTGTATTCCGAAGTCTTCCACTCCAAAATCACCAACGAGATAACGAACCAACAAAATTTGTGGTCGAATATCGCGAAAACAAGAGCTAACCTAGAAAAACGACTAATGCCACTGGATTCAGCACGGTCCAAATAGGGTCTCCTTTCTGTTACATATTCAAAGTTTCCATTTCGAGCACAGTGTTATTAATTAGGCATTAATTGTGCGCTTTTTATTTCCGTTTTACCGTTTATATTTTCTTTTCTTTTGGCAATTTTTTCGATTTACATATACGCTTTCTGGTAACCAAACCATTTGACCATTTATCCGTATGCCAACATAAAGTCTTTGAGAATTATTTCCATACACGCTCTAAAGCATATATACTAAACAACTAAAGCGTTTTGTTGCGTTGGATGACTGTCTTTATCAAACATGGCTAGTGTTTGATTGACTATTGAGCGGAAGAGGGGTGGACTGCATGTGCATCTGCAAGTGCTATTTAGTTTGATTAACAAATATACACGAAGCTCATAACATGAACAACGTGCTTCGGAAGCAAGAAGCATTCGTAATGTGCGTTATATTTCGCAGCAAAAGGTCGTGAGTTCAAACCCAAGTAAATTTAATTTTTACTTTGTATAGCGACTTTATATAATTTTTGAAAATAAGTGGAGAGAAGATCACAGAGTGTGTACAGTGTAATGCTTTTATAGTACCTACCTCCTTTTGGTACCTCCCACACAAATGGACCATTTTGTACCAAAAGTTAACAGCTTATTACTTTAATAGAAGTGCAGACTTTAAGGTTATTACATATATGCAATTTACATTGATACGAGTATTAACATAATTGAAACAAAAAAATATGTAACTCGAAAATTATGTTTCTTAAAGATTTTTTTGTTCTAGAAATCGAAATTTCTGATGCCAGATATTTTTACAAGTGTTGTTCAAAAAAAAAGAAATTTCTTGTTTTTTTTGGGTTATTTGTAATTGCGGGCAGAAATTGAGAGTACTATACCCTCACTTTGGTGTAACGAGGGTATATAACATTTTCTACTGGCCAAAAGTGTAAAACATAGATGGAGTGATATAAGACCCTAAGTATGTTCGGCGAAAATCCGCTTTAGGACATTTTAAGTCATTTGGGCGATGTCCATCTGTCTGTCTGCTGGAGCGCACAAATCTGGTGTGAGGTAATATTTGTTTCTATTTCAAGCTAACTTCGAAGATGGACCATGTTGGTCCACTCCTAGTACCTCGCACACAAAGAGTTAAAATTTAGTGCAGCATTGATTGTTTTAATAACTTCTATACTAATCATTGGAATCTTCTGACACACATAGTATTAATTCATCAGTCGCTCCTTTTGGTACCTCCTACATAAAAGGACAATTTTGAACCAAATAAATAATACCCGAACTACAGAATTTGCCCAAAAATATTAGAATTACTTCGAATTATAAATGAACATACCTCTAGGACAGGTCCTAGAATCATTGCGAAGAATTTAGTTATATGGCGGATTTTGTGTCAAGTGAATCAATTTTTAAAAGAGATGTCTTCTGATCGAGATGAAACTCGCACCAAGTTTAGTCATATCGGATAGTAGTTATGACACAAAATTTCAACGAGATCGATCCTGTCCGAGCTGGAGGGTGTTGAATATTGACATTTTGGTCAAATGGTCCTTTTTGCCCCATCCATACAAATAATTACCTATTGCATTTAGAAAGTTTTGCAGAAAGTGTTTTCGACAGCTTTTTCTTCAATCTTTTTTAAAAAATACAAAAAATATCTTTTTTGTGATTTTTGGCGAAATTTATATTTTTTGTAAACAAATATATTTTTTTATTCACGAAAGTTTAATTCATTTCCTTAAGATATTTATGGTCTATTAGTGGGATGGGCTGTTTATATCTACCAAAATAAAGATAAACATTTATTGAAATAGAGTTTAAACCAAATATTTTTGCATAACTCGAAAACCATCCAGGAAGCTTTAATGAATCCTAAATTAAGTAGACTTCCTCTAATATAACTTTTTCATCCCTTCGGCGTTTTCAAATATATCTTTCAAGATATTGCGATAAAATTAAAGTTTTTGAATTTGAATATATATTTTTAATTAAAATAAAAAGAATAAATTTTTTTGTGAATCCTATTTTACAAGATAATGCAAAACACTTCGCAATTATTATATTTTTATTATTTTGTCGTAAAATCTTATCGGTCATAAATAACATGAGGCCACTCCAACGAAAATCGATTAATATAAACGGCTGTAACTAGTTAAGTAAGTCTACAAACATAGAATATTCGGTTTAGCAGTGTGATGTTATGTTCTTTAACATAATCCCAGCGGTAAAATGGTCCAGGCCTTCTCGGTATCAGGCCTGATAGAAGGGCTTCCACCACCTTCTTTTGGAAGGCACACATGCCTTCCTTGTGAAGGCCTGGAAAATGTGAAATCTGCCGCTTCTATAAAAGTAAGCGTGTCTCCCGCTGCCGGCTTTTTTCAAACACCACATCATGTCTAACGCCTTCCAAAAGATGTCAGGGAAATGTCGTTCTTCATGGTCAGCAGTTCTCCCTCTCTCAAGTTTTTGCAAATGCAGAAAAATGTACACTCTGCCTTCCTTCTCCCGTCTTTTATCAGGCATATCTAACGCCTTTTAAAAGATGTCAGAAAAAGTCGTTCTTCATGAACAACCACCGCCGATATATGTTCATATATTGATAAGTTTCGTTCCCCCTGTCTCAAGTTTTTGCAAATGCAGAAAAATTTACACTTTGCCTTCCTTCTCCCATCTTTTATCAGGCAGGATTCTGTCCTTCAAAAAATATATCAGGTCGAAGGAAATATATCAGATAAAAAATAAAAAAAAATAAAAATTAAAAATTAAAAATACAGAATTTATTGTCTTCTCATTTGCGATGCTTTAGTTCGATTCTAATCAAGCTGTATATCAGGCCTCCCTTTGGAGGCTCTGCATAAAACCATCGTTTCGAAACTCTAAATCAGACCTTCATTTCGAAGCACGACATCAGGCCTTCATTTCCCAGGTCTAAATCAGACCTTCATTTAGAAGCTCTAGGTCAGACCTTCATTTCTAAGCTCTACATCAGACATTTATTTCGAAGCTTTTCTTAAGACCTTCCTTTCGAAGCTCTTCATCAGTCCTTTTTCCGACAAGCCCGCGTTAGGCATGATTTTTACCACGAGATGCAAGGCCTGGCCTCACAATGTCACTCCATGTGAAAAAGAAATGAAGATTGAATGCGGCAGGCAGGCCTCGTGGCTCTTCAATCAGGCTTGATAGCTTGCCGCCTAAGCCATGATTTTTACCGCTGGGATGTTATGTTACATTTGGTATTTCTTTTGATAACTTGGGGGTACATTTGCAAAATTACCTAAACTTTTCAAATTATGCATCGATTTTCTTCGAAATGGTTTCATTTTATTCATGACCGATCAGATCTGAATGGCCAGCAAGTGTATAAAGATGCTGGTCGCTAGCAATTCCCCTCCGACGCCAGGCCACGGGTCGGTTGTCTATTCTACGTAGCCTAGTCTGCGCAAGCCGTCACTGCGTACGATGGTCCATCTCCATACGGCACACTCGTGGAAACAAAAATGGATACAAATTTAAACAAACAACAAAAAACACTCAAAACATAACACTTCGGACGTAGTCTGGTAACTCATCAGAGGCTGATCTCTTAGCCTCCAGTCAGGAATCGGAAGTAAGCCAAACAAGTGTAGTCGACACTGGAAACTCACCACACTTCAACAGACAACATCGAAAACAACTCCGGTTCTGTGCCTCCCGCACGCTAGACAGGTGGCAACAAAAATAGCAATAGAAAGTGTCCGTCTGACGTTCGGAAGTCACTGTACCGGTAGGCTACGTTCATGCTCGAGGAGGTCAAGGAAAAGAAGAAAAACTCCCAACGGGATAGTCAACCTTTAACCTCAAAGCGAGAACGGTCCCAGATGGAGGATGCTGAGTGCTGAGTCCGCTAAGCGCAACAAGGTCAAATATACCACAATGCCAGTCTCATCAACAACGAAACAGCCCTTCAACGAGGTCGTGAAGGACAACCTGCGTGTTGCCCTTCTAAGTTGTCCACACTTGTTGTGGAACATGTGCTCGCCAAAAAGGGTTCTCCTGTACGCCATTATGACTCTATCGAGGCTTCAGGATAGTCAAATGTATGGACGAGTTCTCAAAGGTATTCCTGGAAAAGTGCGTCGCTGAAGTCAGTAATGCATGGAAAGACATCGACCTGAGGCTGATCCCGGCCCAGGATATTCCGATGAGACCACGAGCCAGAGTTTGGCTACCCAAGATGCTGTCGATGGCCCTAAATGAGCTTGGTTCTTGCAATTTCGGAATCCGGAGTAGAAGCTCTGAAGAAATTGGGAAATAAGCTCTATAATCTATCGCAGGGACGATGATTTGGACAATATAAAATACGTTTGAAAATATTAAATAATAAAATCCTTAAAGACATTCAAACTCCTGTATCGATTTCAGAAGAGAGAGGACTAGGTTAAATGTTAAATTTCGAATTTAATTTTGATATTAATATATATTCCTATTTGTACCAGGTCCCGATGAAATATGTTTATGCAAAATGGAGGAATAAAAATCATCATCAGCAAAAATTTTCAAACGAGGATGTCATTGACGAAGAGATCGATTCGTTTTCATAACGTGCAAATGTAACGCATTTCAACTAGGAAAAAATTTAAAAACATCACTTAATTGTCCATTAGAATTAATATATTCCCTCTAATATTCCCGATGTCTACGGGCATCATCAGGTATGTATGCGTGCAGCATTTTGAATAAACTGTTTATCGAAATCAAATGTTTTAATAAAGCAGCAAATAATAACTAGTAAGGAAAGACAGAAAGTCGGGCGGGGCCGACTATATAATACCCTACACCTACCTACCAATGCGAAAATGGGTATTGCGATAAGAATTTGGCAGTGTTCATACATGTAATAGGCAAACTCTCTCTGTCGATTTTCGTACTGATCGGATATAAAACACGGTTTCTACAGCGCTTATATGTCAAATCGGGTGTAACATATATATTGGGACTATGTTTAAATCTGAACCGATTTTACCCGAATTTGGCAGTGTTCATACATGTAATAAGAAAACTCTCTCTGTTAAATTTCGTACTGATCGGATATAAAATACGATTTATACAGCGCTTAAATGTTAAATCGGATGAAACATATATATGGGGGCTATATCTAAATCTGAACCGATTTTCCCCGAATTGCGCAGTGTTTTTTCATGTAATAAGAGAACTTTCTCTGCCGAATTTCGTACAGGTCGGATGTAAAATACGGTTTCTACAGCGCTTTCATGTAAAATCGGGTGAAACATATATATGGGGACTATATCTAAATCTGAACCGATTTTCCCCGAATTTGGCAGTGTTTATTCATGTAATAAGAGAACTCTCTCTGCCAAATTTCGTACTGATCTGATTTAAAATACAGTTCCTACAGCGAGTTTCTCCGAATTTGACAGTATTCCTTCATGTAGAAAGAAACCACTTTTTGCCAACTTTCGCACTGATCGGATATAAAATAACATTTTAAAGCGCTCACATGTCAAATCGGGGGTAACGTATATATGGGGGCTATATCTTAATCTGAACCGATTTCTTCCAAATTTAAAATTGTTCATTCATATAATAGGAAACTTCTTTCTGACGAATTTCATACTGATCGGATATATGATACAGTTTTTACAGCGCTTACATGTGAAATCGGGGGTAACATATATATGGGGGCTATATCTACATCCGAACCGATTTTCTCCGAATTTATCAGTATTCCTTCATGTAATAAGAAACCTCTCTTTGCCGAATTTTGCACTGATCGGATATAAAATAACATTTTTACAGCGCTTACATGTCAAATCAGGGGTAACGTATATATGGGGGCTATATCTAAATCTGAACCGATTTCTTCCAAATTTAACAGTGTTCATTCATATAATAAGAAACCTCTTTCTGCCGAATTTCATACTGATCGGATATAAAATAAAGTTTTTACAGCGCTTACATGTCAAATCGGGGATAACATATATATGGGGACTATATCTAAATCTGAACCGATTTTAACCAAATTCAATAGGGATCGTCCTTGGGCTAAAAAAAAAATATGTGTAAAGTTTCGTCGAGATCGGATAATAATTGCGACCTGTACTTTGATTACAAGAATACATGCACAGACGGACATAGCTAAATCAACTCAGAAAGTGATTCTAAGTCGATCGGTATAATAAACGATGGGTCTATTTCTTCTCCTTTTGGGTGTTACAAACAAATGCACAAAGTTATAATACCCTGTACCACAGTGTGGTGTAGGGTATAAATATTTTACACTTGAGGAAAGTATACTCGTATCAGGTACTTGATTTAATTACAGAATGTAAAGTCATTTTATATATTTAATGTAAGCACAAGTCGTTATTGATTTAAAAATGTGAAGTCTTTCATAGAAGTATAAGTCATAATTCTTTAAAAGACGTGTACACGGGGCAAAATCGCCTTTTTAGATATGTTTGAATCGAAAGGAAATATATTTGGAACACAAATTTTTAAATATAATATATTTCTAAGCAAATCAATTTTATTTGAAAATCAATCAAATATATTTGGAACTTGTATATTAATATGTTACAACATATAATATTTGCAAACTAAATTTCTCAAATAAGATATGTGTTTGAATACAAATAAAATTATTGTTTAGGAATTTCTCCAAATATATTTTTTTTAAAAAAGATTTTCGAAACTTGTTGAATTTTTCGAATTTTAGTTTTAGTTTTTTTTTGGTTTCGATTTGAACATCCCAGATATGATTACAAATGCAGCATTAACTTCGGTTTTAAATCAATCAATTAAAATTTCTGAGTATTCCAAGCCATTATTAGTTGTCAATCCTCCAATTAATATATTTCGATATAATATGATACGATTTCAATTATTATTATTTATTATTTTTACGACATGAACAATTTCTAAAAAATTAACTTTGAATTACTTAAAAAATTAACACATTTTAGGTATTTTCTAAATACTTAAATGCAAATAAATATATGTTTCGGTAATGGTAGTCGATAGTCCCAAATAAACACATATTGGGATATAAACAATGATTAGTTTAGAACAATATCTTCCCAAATATATAATTTTTGTATGTACCAAATGTTATATGTTTAGAGTGTACCCTAAACATATCAATGTTTCAAGCCGAATATGTTTGGGACAATATACTACAGAAGCGATTTTTTTCAGTAATGTTCTTATTTAAAGATGATTAATGACTTTACTTGTCGTACAATATGTACTTATTTTAATAGTTTTTGGAGCCAAATCAATGAAAAAATCCTGGTAAAGTAATAAGAACGTGTCAAATTTCAGATTAATAGGTTGGAATTTGTTGTTTCTAAGGCCTCAAATAGTCAAATCTGCTCAGACCTTTGTATGGGGCTACATGAAATCATGGACCTACGTGGCCCTTCTTGCTATAAATGTAGGGTCTCAGATCAATATCTTTTGTTGTTACAAAGGGAAAGGCCACGGCAAACATAGTCTATTTTTTATGAATCTACAAAGCCCATAGAAAATATGGTCTGTTTTCGCTGATAAATATGGGCGCTGACAAAGATTGCCGCAGGAATACTCTGAAAGTACATACATAAGTTCATAATAGTCTTGAAAATATTTCCATCATATTAAAATTCAAAATCTTTATTTAACTGGAAGAATTTTGTATTGACGACTTTTTGACGATAAATTCTCACCTTTGGGTCTGATATTAAGCTAACAGTACATTTTGATACATTTCCACCGTATTATTGGAAAAAATTCTAATTCACTTAACTTATCAAACGGCCTACGCTGACAACAAATAAATACCGTTTGTAAGTTTTCGTTATTGTGTGTTTGTGTAGTGCAGTTGGTTGGTTGCTGCCACTTCCTCTGCCCCAGAAACATCAACTAAGGTAATGTTAATGCATACAATATAAGCGTTGTTCTATCTACACGCACACGATATGCATGTGTGTAAGGAAATCTGAATACACGGGAATTAAATAGAGAACAAGTAAGCAAATTTTCGGTCAAGTTCACCGGCTAATATATACCCCTACTTTGTGAGATATATACTATGGAATTCCCAAAATATATTATACTAAAAGCCGGGCTCAAAAATCCTTTTGCACACGCTGGAAAAAAATCGCTTCTGTAGTATATTGTCTCAAACATATTCTGCTTGAAATATACATATGTTTAGGGTAAACTCCAAATATCCAATTCATCTTCATAAACTCCAAATATATAATATTTGACACAAACAAATATTATATGTTTGGGAATATGTTGTTCTAAACACAACTATGTTTCCCACCTAAGATCTTTTTATTTGGAACTAACATTTCAAATTGTACACAAAGAAAATTACTATTGAAGTTTTTAAGAAATGCAATTTTTCAGAAATTCGAAGTACATTTTTTAGAAATTGTAGAATTTGCTTAAAATTGATGGATTGACAATATGTGATAATTTTGGAATATTTAAAATAAAATATTTTTTGTTAATAACAAAAACTTTTTAATAAATAAAAATTAGTGCTCTAAAAACAAAAGTAAATGCTGCTTATGACATTTTTAACTATAAAGTATAACACGAAATCTAAAAAAAAATTAAAACTAGATTCATATAAAAATGGCAAAAGTTCTCATACTCTAGCTTTGCGATTGCAGAAAATGTGGACTAATTTTGAAATTTTCGTAAAATATGGGGTAATTTGTTGAAGCGTGGCAACACCTATTAAAAATGTCTGACGCACTCTTTTCTCGAAAAAAATTATGTTTCCTTTAACACGAATATAAACATGATATACTTTCATTTGTACACGCTGAAAAAAAATCGCTTCTGTAGTATATTGTCCCAAATATATTCCACTTGAAACATATATATGTTTGGGGTAGACTCTAAGCATGTAATATTTGGTACACACAAAAATTGTGTATTTGGGAAGATGTTGTTCTAAACAAATATTTGTTTACATTCCAATATGTTTTTATTTGGGACCAATATTTCCGAAACAGATATTTATTTGCATTTAAGTATTCATAAAATACATAAATTGTGTAAAATTTTTCAAAATTGTTAATGTTCGTAAAAAATAATAATTGAAATCATATAATCTTGGATCAATATAAAGTACTTAGAGGATTGACAACTAATGATGGCTTGGAATACTCAGAAATTTGAAATGATTGATTTAAAACAGAAGGTAATGCTGCATATGGTATCATAACTGGAAGGTACAATTCGAAACCCAAGAAAAATTTAAACTGAAATATGAAAAACTCAGCAAAAGTTTTGGAAATATTTTTTAAATAAAACATATTTGGAAAAATTCCTACATAATAATTTTATTTGTATTTAAACACATATCTTATTTGAGAAATTTAGTTTGCAAATATAATTTGTTGTAATATATTAATATATGCGTTCCAAATATATTTTATTGATTTTCAAATAAAATTTATTTGCTAAGAAATATATAATATTTAAAAATTTGTGTTCCAAATATATTTTCTTTCGATTCAAACATATCAAAAAAGGCGATTTTGCCCCGTGTAAGTTCCTTTACATCTCCAAAATACTATATATACCCTTTCCCAATAAACTAAAAAAATACCTATTTTATGGAAATGGTTCGAGGGAAGTCTGTTTATATTTTGCTCTGATATTGAGAAAGTGATAGTGAAAGTGGGTCAGTAAAAAATGAAAACATACATTTTTCAAATGTAGACAGAAATGTAACAAAACCTTAAAATATCGCCATACCCACAAATCGCTCGTACAGAAAGTCCAATGTAGCATAAGCTGTGTGGCCTCTTGAAACCACATGTAGCGCTCGTCATTGACGTCCATCTCAAAGAAATGTGGACCGATGACGCCGCACGGTGTCGTGATTTCATGTAAACGTTGGCCAACAATTTAAAGAGTTTTCGCAGGCGAATGAAAATTGGTACAAGTTATTTTTCTGAGCAAGAAAGAACATATACAATGTTTTGTGAAAATTGGTTCAAGGACACGCATACCTCCCTTTCATCCTAACAATTAAAATATTGCAAAATTCTTTGAATTACTGTGGTTGTCACAACCAAAAATCAATCATATGGTACTATAATGAAAATTTAAAAGTAGTTACTACAACTAACCGAGTTTAAATGAATAAAACAATCTTAAATGGTTTGATACAACCATAGATTTAGTTGCAAGCATTTTCATTTGATCGTATCCATGTTATTATTGTTGTTTCAACTGTTTATAAAAAATAAACACAACCGACACACGGTGTAGGCAATAACTTTTTTGTTGCTAGTACTATTTTTTATTGTTACAATCGGATTGCAACCAATTATTTTCCTGGGTGTGAGTTAAAGCAGAACCTTGCTGAACTATCAAGTAATTGTAATTGCCTTATGTTCTTATGCAGGAGATCCTAGTTACAAATAAATAACGATTTAAAAACCAAAATAAAACAAATGAAAATACAATGTGATGTTTTATTCAGAATAGTTAAAAAAATTAAGATACAAATTGTATTTACATTACAATACATTTACTTAGTCATCAAATCCAATGATATCCTCGTTCGAATATTTTTGCTGAAGATAATTTTTATCCCCTCACCTTAGAGAAGAAAGTATATATCATTTGGTACGAGCCAAAAAAGTAACACATCGAAGGAGTGACCTAACCTCTTAAGAATGTATTTTCGACGGAAATCAGTTTTGGGACATTTGAGCAATGTCCGTCCGTTCGTCCGTCTGTCTGTCTGGTTGGTGCGCACGATAACTCTCGAACGGAGTAACCGACTGATTTCAAACTTGGTATGCGCTAATATTTTTCTCTATCTTCAGCTATGTTCGAAGATGGGCCATATTGGTCTACTACTTCTAGTACCTCCCCCACAAAGGGTTAACATTTAGTGAAATATTGATTAGTTCGTTCGCCCAGTTCGTTTGGTGCGGCTTATGGGTTGGGGACGTCATCGGGCCATACTTCTTCGAAATGAGGCCGGTCAGGAAGTTACTGTGATTGGTGTTCGCTATATGGAGATGATAACGAACTTTTTATGGACCGAATTGGAAGATATGGATGTGAACAATATGTGGTTTCAACAGGACGGTGCCACTTCCACACAGCTAACGAAACAAAGGCTCTGTTACGCAACAAATTCAATGGGCGTGTTATCTCACGTCGTGGCGATGTCAATTGTCCGCCAAGATCATGTGATTTGACACCGTTGGACTTCTTTCTTTGGGGTTATTTTAAAGAAAAGGTGTACGTCGATAAGCCAGTAACAATTCAAGAGCTAAAGGATGAGATAATTCGGCACATTAACGGAATAGAAACTCAATTATGCCTCAGCGCCATCGAAAATTTGGACCATCGGATTGAGGTGTGCCACCGAGATCGCGGCGGCCATTTGGCCGATATTGTGTTCCTTACATAATTGAACCATACCAATATTATCATAATAAAACGAAATGACAACAATTTCCTAAATAATTTGTGTTTTATTCAAAATTAACATCGGTCCTTAAAATTTAACCACCCTTTATAAAACATAACTTCTCTAACACCTCTTCATCTACCATGCCACGTTTGGTCACAATCGGTTGTTTGGAAACGGTCGAATTAGTTCCCCTTTTTGAATTCGTACCACTGTGCACTGACGAAAATTGTCAGACTAGTCTTGGTATTTCGTCCATAACTTTTACAAATATTGGGTCTCCCAAAAATTTTAAAATGTGTAATATTTTGCAAAAAAAACGGCGCATTGTGCCCTCTTTAAACAAAGTAAACATAGCAAAAATCGGTTCAGCCGTTCGAAAGCAATTACAAATTTCGTAAAACACAAAAACTAATTTTTTAAATTTTTTCAAAAATTAAAATGCCCACAAAATTTTTTCAAAAATTTTTTTTTTACAAAAATGATAGCGAGTTCTTGTTTTACCTATATAAACATTTTAGCCAAAAATAAACTACAGAGGTCGATATTAAATATTCTAAACTTGTAATTTGTGTTAAACACGGCATTTGATTTTCCATTCATTTATTTGCTCACGATAATGGCAACAGTGTTGCCAGATTTAATACTCGCCGAACTTATAATTCTATTACAATTTATACCCACAGTTACTTTAATTATTTGAATTCACGCCAAGAAAATGAATTAGCAATGTCATGCTAAGAACTACCAGCTTTGAGATACAATAACGTAGAAACCGGTTGGCGAATCGAAGTAAAACTTTCTAGTTTATCAAATTGGAGTGTTTAATATTAAACGAATTTAATTTTGTCTCAAAATTTGCATGTTGGCTTATACCATTTTTACACCAAACAGTCAATTTTTCGGGATGCATTGGACGCTTTTAGATCCCATGAGTATTGGTATCGTCCCAAATTCGGTGATTTTGTTTGTTGACGGACCCGGGTCAAAAAATAGTCCCATTTATCGCTGAAGATGGCAAAGCGCGCGACCGTTGATTTGACAAAACAGCTGAACAAGCTATCAACTGTCAAACTTCAGAAGTCCCTTTTGGAAGAACCTATACTTATGAGCAATGTAATCTGATCAAATTCTATGTATTCTCAAGATTACTGATGTAGGGTACATTACAAATTTGTATTTGTAGCGTTAAATATTCTCCACAAATGCGTTTTTATCTTCTTTTTTTTTTGTTGGTGAGCGTCCTAAACAACAATATAAACGTTGTAAAAACAACAGAATTTATAGTAGCGCCCAAAAAACAGAATCCTCAAAAGTGCAATCTCATTAACTAAATCTGTTTTGCTTCCCCCCATCTTTTGGTCCTTCGACTTAATTCAATGTGTGTTAGTGTGAATGTGTGTGACAAGGTAAGGTTTGGTGAAAAATGCTGCTTCTTGTGCAGCAAAAAATGAAGTGTAGTTCTTTTTGAGTAATTAAATAAACATATATTTCACAAGAATCACAGAGATGGTCCAATCTGGCGTTGGACATTTTTGGGGGGATAAATTCCATATAACAAAATTGGGTTAAGTGTTTTATTTGTTCAGAAGTTGCATAGCATATACATATGGGTTTTTTTAAATGGAAAATATAACCATTAAACCGCATTCAGCAGGGAAAAATAAGATTAATATGGAAAATTAGACTATACTTATACGAGTACATATTGATTGATCTAAACTCGAAGTTTTAAAACGTATAGTTTTATTAATTTACAAAATCAATACGAGATAGGGAACTGTATCAAACGAAGTTTGCCAACTTGTATTCTGGAAAGTACAACATTCAAAGAATTAGAGCCGGTACTATCCCTCATTCACCGCGAGTCTAAATTTAATGTGGAAAAAATCTTAGTTGTCACATGATCAAATATTATTGTGAAAATTGTACGATTAAATGGGAACATAATCGTTAAGAAGAATCTTGTATGAAATTATGTATATGTAATTATGTTCTTCATTAGTTTTAAGACCTAGGATTTTCGAATAGGACGTCCAGTGGGAAAAAATTGTACTTAGTGCATAACAATACACAGTCGGAGGAATTAAAAAATACGTAAAATAATTCTGCCGTTTCTTAAGCAGACATCCTACACTGATAGAAAAGGCTTCGTCATTCGTCAAAAGTCAGCTAACGTACGGATAATCCTATCTATGAATTTGTTCGTCGCCATGACGAATCTCTGTTTAAGTATACTAGAACAAGAACTATTTAGTGGAATAAAAAAAACCCACAGGGTGATTACATATCATCCCCACGATGAATCGTGCTCATAAATAAAAAAAATGATATATACCCTCCTCTCTAAGGTAAGGGGATAAATATGGGGATTCATTTGATTTATAATGCAAATATCAATAAGTGTATATATAACATATAGCAAAAGGGTAATGCATCAAAGGAGTGGTCTAAGACCCTAAGTTTATGCGGAGGAAATCCGTTTTCGAACACATTAAGTCATTTTACTTATGCCCGTCCATCCGTAAGCCTGACTGGAGCGAACGATAACCCTAGAAACTATAGTTTCCAGAGATTAAACAGAGATTCGTCAGTGCGACGAACAAATTCATCAAAAAGGATTATCCGTACGTTAGCTGACTTTTGACGAATGACGAAGCTTTTTCTATCAGTGTATAGCGACAAATCTTGACATGTTTGCAGAAGGCGTATTGAAGAACTTAACTTGTAAATTGATGCAAACATTTGTTACATTTTGAAAACAAAACATTATATTTATTATTTTTTTTTGCACTCAATTTATTTCATTTACATCTTTTAGCATTTTTTGTCTATTACGCAAGTGAATAAGAAAATTGTTTACATTGTTAAATTTTCATCGGACAAACCTTAAGAGAATTTGGAGTTTTATGTGTAAATGCATTGTAAGACATACAAAACCTGTTTTTAGATGAGGCATAATATTTTTTGAAACCAACACAATTTTAATAATTTTTTTCTAAAATTCCAATTTTCATCTGTTTATCTTTAGTATTTCGACCATATTCTATATTGAAGTATAAGCGCGATACCATGCTAAAAACACAAAAAATCGATTTTTTTTATTAAAAAAATTAACAAAAAAAACAAGTAAGGAAAGGCAGAAAGTCGGCGGGCCGTTTATATAATACCCTACACCTCACTAACAATGCGATAAGGGTCATTGCGATAATAATTTGGAATAATTTGTAAATAGGTGGGAAAAAATACTTATATATGTTGCTATATCTAAATCTGAACCGATTATCGCTAAATTAAGCAATATTCGTTCCTAAATTGAGAGACATCTTTCTGGCAAATTTTGTAATGATCGGAAGTAAAGTACAAATTCTATAGCGCTTTGATACCAAATCAGTAGGAACATATATGTGGATGTTATATCTAAATCTAAACCGATTTTTCCTAAATGCTCATTCATGTCATAAGAAACCTCTTTCTGTCGAATTTCGTACTGTCGGATATAAAATACAGTCTCTACGGCGCTTACATGTCAAATTTGGCGTAACTTATGTATGGGGGTTATATCCATATCTGAACCGATTTTTGATATAAATTAAAGTTTCTACAGGGCTTACATGTCAAATAAGAGGTAATATATATATGGGGCTATATCTAAATCTGAACCGATTTACCCCAAAATTTGGGTGGTCTCTAAATGTATCACGAAACTGCTCTCTGTCAATTTTTGTACAAATCGGTTCAAAAATGTTGCTTATACAGTGCAAATACGCCAAATCGGAGGTACATACGAGTATATATGGGAGATTTATGTAAATCTTAACCGGTTTTAACCAAATTCAATAGGTATCGTCCTTGGGTAAAAAAAAACTTGTAAAGTTTCGTCGATATCGGACCATAATTGCGACCTGTACTTTGATTACAAGAATACATGCACAGACGGACGGACATAGCTACTTATATATCAACTCAGAAAGCGACTCTAAGTCGATCGGTATAATTTTGGGTGTTACAAGCAAATGCACAAAGTTATAACAATAAAAAAAAATCGCAAAAAATAGTTTTTTCCGTTTTTTTAAATAATGATATAATTTCGTGATAGATGATATAATTTCTCACCTAATCTATCCGCCCAGGATAAATGACTCAATTCCTCTCCCAATCTATGAGCCTGTGATAGATGACATAACTTCTCGCCCAATCTATCCGCCCGCGATAGACGGCACAACTCCACGCCCAATCTATCCGCACGTGATAGATGACATAATTCCTCGCCCAATTTATCCGCCCGGGATAAATGATTTGATTCCAATCTATAAACACGTGATAGATGATGTAATTCCTGGCTCAATCAAGCTTAGAATGAAGGATTTTGAAAATCTGCCAAAGACCTAAAATTAAAGAAGTCGTCCGGAGGAGATGGTATAACAGCGAAAATGATTAAAGAACTTCCCTTTTCAGCCTTGAAAATGGTGTTATTTTTATTCAATGCAATACTGCGTGTAGATTACTTCCCCCTATCTTGGAAGAGGTCAGAAATCGTGATGATATCGAAACCAGGAGAAGATCCAACTCAAGTCAAATCCTATATGGCGATAGGATTTGACTTGACTATCTTGACTTACTATCGATACATTCAAAAATGTTTCATTCCATTCTCATGAAAAAAGTCACACCTCATATAATTTCTAACAATATTATACCTGACCATCAATTTGGTTATCGAAAAAGTCATAACACTATAGAACAGGTACACCGTATCGTAACCTGCATCAAAAGAGCTTTTGAGAATAAAGAATATTGTTCGGCGTTATTCATAGATATTTCCCAAGCATTTGACAAAGTCTGGCACGAATGACTTTTGTACAAAATATGCGACCTTCTGCCAATCAACACTCATAAACTGTTCAAGAGTTATTTGTTTAACCGGTCTTTTCATTTTTTTCTAGCCCTAAGAAAATAAATGCCGGTGTCCCACAGGGAGCATTCTTGGCCCTATACTGTATGTTATTTTTGCGGCAGATATGCCCATAACCAACTTTACGCACACGTCTACTTTTGCGGACGATACTGCTTTCGTCAGTACTCACAAAAGCCGTTTAGTTGCGTCCGATCAACTGCAGTCTCATGTCCGAATCCTAGAAGAATGGTTAAAAACATGTAGAATAATGGAGAATGCCTCAAAGTGTACTCATGTTATTTTTACCCTGGGATACAAGGGATACAAGTCCTCCAATTTCTATTTTCAATTTACAGATTTCCCAAAAGGATCATGTGAAATATCTTGGAATCCATTTAGATCGGCGTTTGACGTGGTCGCGCCACATAGACTCTAAAGTAACTCAAAACTAATCTACTTCAGTGGATTATGAGCCAAAGATCTGCCCTAGATCAAGAGTATAAAGTTCTTTTATACACTACGGTATTGAAGCCCATTTGGACATATGGTATCCAGCTCTGGGGTACAGAGTGCTCTTCAAATGTATGCAAATTACAAAGAAGACAATCGCATATTCTTCGTTTAATTACAGTTGCACCATGGTATATAAGAAACGCAAACATACATAAGGATCTCAACATGCCAACATTAAAAGAGGAAATTGAAAACTATTGCCGGTATTACGTAGGCAAACTATTGAATCATCCAAACATCCTGCCTTGAGAACTACTAAATTTTGAAGGGCATAACCGCCTTAGAAGGAGAGATACGCTGGACTTGATTTAAATTTAAACTAATCAAAAACAAAAATTTAATTATAAATTCTTAAATTTGAAATGTTAACCTTTTGTTAAAGTAAAAAATCGTGTAAAGTCAGGGAATAGTATACTGGGTTAAGATTTGTCCACTTATTGTTATTTTCATTGTTTAATAATGAAAGATTCAATAAATGTAATGAATTGGAAAAATTTTTTTTGAAATCATCTCGAACGAAGAATACTATGTCTATTTGCACAAAAGTCTATGGATAAATGTGTAAATTATGGCCCATATTGTAAAAACAGGAAAGGTGCCTGTCCCTTTTTTGGCAGGTACCAAAAGGGGCATGGCAATAACGCCCATTTTTTAATATACTACACGGGGCAAAATCGCCTTTTTTGATATGTTTGAAATGAAAGAAAATATATTTATAACACAAATTTTTAAATAATATATATTTTCTAGCAAATAAATTTTATTATAAAATCGACAAAATATATTTGGAACACATATATTACAACAAAATATATTTTTGCAAACTAAATTTCTCAAATAAAATATGTGTTTAAATACAAATAAAATTATTGTTTGGGCATTTCTCCAAATATATTTTATTTAAAATATTAAAACTTTTGCTGACCTTTTTGGAATTTCAGTTTAAATTTTTCCTTGGTTTCGATTTGTACCTCCCAGTTACCTCCAAATAAAAATATATTGAGTAGTAAACAAAGATTTGTGTAGAACAACACCTTCCCAAATATATAATTTTTGTATGTACAAAATATAATATGTGTTTAGAGTGTACTCTGAACATATGAACGTTTCAAGCTGAATATGATGAGGACAATATACTACAGAATCGGCTTTTACAGCGTGTATGGGTACTATAACAACATTGCACTGTAATTTTCAAGTGTATGAATGTGCAGGAATCGAAGTTATTAACCGTTAAGATTTTGTGCAAAATGGTCCATTTGTATAGGAGGTACCAAAAGGGACGTAGCAACTTCGCCCATTTTTCTCAAGGTGATAGCTACTAATAAACTATATGTGTCGAATTGTAAAATATTCTGATAAGTAGTATAGAAGTTATTAAAGAATTAATATTTCACGAAATTTTGGTCCATCGTGGGGGAGGTACTCGAAGGAGTCTGAGATAGAAAAAATATTGACACATATTTGAAGTCAATCGGTTAAATCGGTGAAAGTTATCGTGCGCACCAACCACACGGACAGGCTGACAGACATTGCTAAAATTACTTTAAGTGATCCAAAACGGATTTCCGCCAAATACTTAATTTTTTCCCCTTAATTTTTTTTTTGCCACCAAAACACAATTTTTTAAAAAAAAAAATCAAATTTTTTGTAATTAAACAAAACTAGACATTAAAGCTATATGCAGTTAACATTTGGTGCAAAATGGTCCATTTGTGTGGGAAGTACCAAAAGGGGCGTGACAATTTTCCCAATTTCTCGACGTTGGAGTTACTAATAAACTAGTACTATGTGTGGAATTTTAGAAGATTCAAATAAGTAATATAGAAGTTATTAAATAATCAATATATCACTAAATGTTAATTTTTAGTGGGGGTACTAGATGGATTGGACCAAAAAATCTTCGAACTAAGCCTGAGATAGAAAAATATATTACCACGTACCGAAATTGAAGTCACGTACCGAAATAGCAGATAGACATACAGACGGACGGACATTGCTCAAATGACTTAAAATTACCCAAATCGAATTTCCGCCAAACATACTTGGGGTCTTAGATCACTCCTTTGATGTGTTCCACTTTTAGCCCGTAACAAATGATAATACCCTCCTCCCTGTACGGCGAGGGGATAAAAATATGTAAATATCTTTACACTGGTATTTTCTTGCAATGTCATATATCCGTTAATGTTATTTTTTGAAATTGTTTGTTACCCTTTTTTGTTGAACATATGCGATATATTAAATACAGATTTCTAAGCAAATCCCCAAATACATTACTCTTTAATACTATGATTAAAAATATAAATAATTGAAAAATAGAAAAAAAATTTCACATGATTAAAATTATAAATATTTACATTTTTCTTTTCTTATTTAAATTTTAATAATTTTTAACGCATTGATCTTACATTTTCAAAACATCTGCCACTGAATAATGATGGGTAATTTATTTATCTCTGGGGGGAGGGATGTTAAACAATTCAATTTAACAATTTTCTATAAAAACAATCAAAATTTCAGGCATCAATTCCTGACATGATACGCTTTCGCTTCCTGCCATTGTCCGCCAAATGGATGGATGACCTCTATTTCTCTTGCACTCTCATCATCGCTACTCAATGGCCACATCAATTTCGAGCTCATTAATTTATGACAAAGCAATTTTGAACACTTCGCTGCTACAGTTCCACACAACAACGTTTTAAATAAATGCTCGTTTCCAGGCACTGGGAGCACTTATTCTAGACTCTCTCGCCTTTTTTGCTCATCCCAAAAATATCCTACAAACGCATAGCGGAGAATTGGACATAGCTGGCATGAGCATGACGATGCCACCAATCATTCGTGCAGTTCTGCAAATGACAGCTGCTGCATCATCAGCATAACCACCAAAAGAAATCTACGAGGCAAGTTCTTCTTGCCCGTAGCCTTGCAAGAATGAACGAGAGATGCAGGAAATGGAGTGGTGAGTGTACACCGAAAGAATTCTATTCTTAATAGTTATGATTTGGCCAAAGTGTTAGTTGATTTTTTTTAAAAAAGAAGCTGAATAAACAAGTTAGGAATTTAAAAAAACTTTACACGGTGCAAAAATTTGGATTATTTATATACATTGGTATTCACGATATAAGCTGTTAAAAACGCTCATTTTTAGACAGACTACAGGTACAATAAAAATAGTACACTGTGAAAAATTGCAAGTATTTGTATGCACTGGTATTAAAGTGATAAGATGTTAATATTTGGTTAAAAATGGTCCAATTGTGTGGAAGGAATCAATTGGGCGGCAACTTCGCACATTTTTCGCAAGGTGATGGCGAATAACAACGGAATACTATGTGTGGAATTTCAGGAGATTAGAAAAAGTACTATAGAAGTTATCAAGGAATCAATATGTTACCAAATGTTAAACCTTTGTTGGGGGAGGTGGAGGAGGAGTGGATCAATATGAGCGATCTTCGAACTTAGCCTAAGATAGAGAAAAATTTTACCTCATACCAAATTTGGAGTCAATCGATTACACCTTTCGGGAGTTATCGTGCGTTCCAGCAGACAGACATACAATTTCATTCACTGAAGCCGTAGAAAAATTAGAGGCAGCGGCTTCCATTGAAAATTATAGGTCGGCAGCGCATACTGCTCTGTCTTCATGTATCGATGTGACAACAATAGAAGGTGTGACAATGCAGAATTATGAAATTTGGTACCAAGCTGTACTTGGTTATAGTTAAGAAGTCATTGGAGTTAATACCCAATCTTCTGGCGTGTTCGCCGATCAGGCAGTGTCCCGTCAGAACTGACACTAACGTAGACAATCTTTTCCTTTCCAGTGCGAGGAGATATTTCTACCGTCTCAGGTCATACCTTGGCCAGATTTGTCTAGCTTCCCTACAGGTGCCGATTTGTGTCCATCTTTCGTTGGACTGCCTGATTGCCTCTTGCCCAAGCCAAAGCTTGCACGTAGATAGTGGCGCACCAATATATGCAAATTCTTCGAGAATTTGTAAAGTCGTCCCTTTCCTAGCAAGTTCATCGGCTTTGCAGTTCCCCGGGATATCCCTATGCCTAGGCACCCACATGAGGTGTATATTAAACTGCTCAGCCATCTCGTTAAGAGATATGCGGCAGTCGAGGGCTATTTGTGAATTTAGGGATGTGGCCTCCAGAGAATTGATGGCAGCCTGGCTGTCCGAGTAAATGACAACGCCAGTGTTGGTTACTATGTTGCGACTCAGCCACTTGGCTACTTCCCATATTGCCATTATTTCGGCTTGATAGACACTACAGGTATCCGGTAGTGTGTGAGCTATATCCAAATTAAGTTCTTCACAGGGCACTCCGAAGCCAACCTTTTCATCAAGCTTTGAACCACCCGTAAAGAAGTGGAGATGGTTTCCGGGTATTCTGCCATCCCATTCATCCCTGGCTGGTATCATAGTGATGTAGTTCCTCTCAAAGGTGCGCACCGTTGATATATAGTCCACTCGGTCGGTTACCATAGCACTACACTTTGATATCCTCATGTGACCGTAGTTCTTGTACCTCCACATTGATAGGCAGTTTAATCTTATTGCCGCCTTGGTTGCAACTTCTCTCGCCACAACTTTAATCGGCAGTATATGAAGATGGGCTTGTAGAGAATCAGTCGCTGTAGTCCTTAACGCTCCGCTTACGCACAGACAGGCAGTTCTCTGAACCCTTGATAGCAGGTTTGTGATGGTTAGTTTGTAAGTTGCCGTCCACCATATCACAATGCCGTATAACAGTATTGGACGAACCACTGCTATATATATCCAATGGACAATTTTAGGAGAGAGGCCCCACCGCGACCCTACAGTCTTCCTGCAGGAATATAGGGCGATGTTGGCCTTCTTTACACGTTCCAGTACGTTTAGTCTGAATGACAGTTTCCTATCCAAAATTATTCCTAAAATTGTGCACCTTTAGAAAAGACTAGATCTGTTCCATTTATCAGAGGAGGAGGGTCCACATGAGGGACATTATTCATCCTAGTAAAGAGAACCAATTCTGTCTCGTTTGGGTTAACACCCAAACCGCTGCTTCTGGCCCATCTAGACAACTTGTTCAGAGCCACCTGTAGAATATCTCGGAGGATGTTTTCGAATTTGCCACTCACTGCGATTGCCAGGTCGTCCGCATATGCCACGACCTTGCAGCCACAACGTTCTAGATCTAGCAGGATTTCATTTACTGCTAGGTTCCAAATTAGTGGAGATAGTACTCCTCCTTGTGGGGTCCCTCTGTTTACAAACCTTGTTAGAGTTGTGGACCCGAAAAGTAAGTCCAATGACCCCGCCGGACCATAAACCGCACCAAACAGTCGCACGTTATTAAAAATCGAAAAATCATCTTGACTGATTAGGCCCATTTCCACCTCGGTGGCTACGTCAACAAGCAAAATTGTCGCATCTGGGGCTCGGAAAACCCTAGAGTTATTGTTGTGGACCCGAAAAAGTAAGTCCAATGACCCCGCCAGACCATAAACCGCACCAAACAGTCGCACGTTATTAAAAATCGAAAAATTATCTTGACTGATTAGGCCCATTTTCACCTCGGTGACTACGTTAACAAGCAAAATTGTCGCATCTGGGGCTCGGAAAACCCTAGAGTTATTGTTGAGAAGCCTCTCCATGCCTCTAACGAGAGGTCAGATGATGATTTTTCGATTTTTATACCCTACACCACACTGTGGTACAGGGTATTATAACTTTGTGCATTTGTTTGTAACACCCAAAAGGAGAAGAAATAGACCCATTGTTTATTATACCGATCGACTTAAAATTACTTTCTGAGTTGATTTAGCTATGTCCGTCTGTCCGTCTCTCTGTCTGTCCGTCTGTCTGTGCATGTATTCTTGTAATCAAAGTACAGGTCGCAATTATGGTCCGATCTCGACGAAACTTTACACATATATTTTATTTGGCCCAAGGACGATCCATATTGAATTTGGTTAAAATCGGTTCAGATTTAGATATAGCCCCCATATATATGTTACCCCAGATTTGACATGTAAGCGCTGTAAAAACTTTATTTTATATCCAATCAGTCTGAAATTCGGCAGAATGAACACTGTTAAATTTGGAAGAAATCGGTTCAGATTTAGATATAGCTCCCATATATACGTTACCCCCGATTTGACATGTAAGCGCTGTAAAATCTGTATTTTATATCCGATCAGTGCGAAAGTCGACAAAAAGAGGTTTCTTTCTACATGAAGGAATACTGCCAAATTCGGAGAAAATCGGTTCAGATTTAGATATAGCTTCCATTTATATGTTACCCCCGATTTGACATGTAAGCGCTGTAGAGACTGTATTTTATATCCGATCAGTACGAAATTCGACAGAAGGAGGTCTTTTTACATGAATGAGTATTCAGGGAAGATCGGTTCAGATTTATATTAAAGCTCCATATATATGTTCCTCCTGATTTGGTATCAAACCGCTATAGAAGTTGTATTTTACTTCCGATCATTAAAATTTTCCAGAAAGATGTTTCTCTATTTAGGAACGAATATTGCTTAATTTAGCGATTATCGTTTCAAAGTTAGATAATATGTTTCTACCCATTTACCAATTATTCCAAATTATTATGGCAATGACCCTTATCGCATTGTTAGGGAGGTGTAGGGTATTATATAGTCGGCCCCGCCCGACTTTCTGCCTTTCCTTACTGGTTTGATTTAGCTCTCTTTTACACCACGAGAGGGCGCCAAAGTCAATGGTTGTACGTTGTAAAACAGCTGTATATAATTCGTTTATTATGGAAATTAATCCAAGCTTTTTGTTTATGTCATTTAATCGAATTCCTAATAATACAAAAATCGCAAGTAAGCGGAAAATTGCCTTCATACTATCCAAAATTGCTTTGGAAAATACGTAATTTTTGTTAAAGTGAAAAAAGTTTGTATATAAACCTTATAGTATATATAAACCTTAGTTACCAGTTTTCAGCCAGATCAGTATAAATTAATGGTCTCTATGGATTAATGAAGTTAAATCAGGGAGATTGCATATATGGTGGCTACATCAAAAAATGGACCGATATTGTCAATCCAAAGAAAGTTTCTGTACCTAATTTCACTTATCTAGCTCAGTTATTGTAGATTGTAGCGTGATTATAACAGACAGACGGACATGGTTAAATCGTCTAAGATTTTTAAGACGATTAAAAATATATTCTTTTTGTGGGGCCCCAGATCAATATTTAAAGGTGTTACAAACGGAGTGACAAAATTAGTATACCACCAAAGGATTAAACTCACTCACTCACTTTGCACAAAATGTAGTTGCTCGTATAATTCATGTGGAGGTTTACTGTTTATGAAAAAGATAAATTTGTAAGAAAATGAGGACACATCCAACATTTTTGAAAAAGGAGGGAGGACACTGGTTGAAAAGGAGGACGTCTGGTAACCCTGAGCACGATCGGTTAAAAAATGCGCTCTCTAGTGCGTAAATATGTCTTATGGAAGGGCACCTTCGTATGGGATCGTCCATGGGTTAAGAAATGCCTCTGTACCGTTCCTAAATAGAGAAACATCTTTCTGGAAAATTTTAATGATCGGAAGTAAAATACAACTTCTATAGCGGTTTGATACCAAATCAGGAGGAACATATATATGGAGCTTTAATATAAATCTGAACCGATCTTCCCTGAATACTCATTCATGTAAAAAGACCTCCTTCTGTCGAATTTCGTACTGATCGGATATAAAATACAGTCACTACAGCGCTTACATGTCAAATCGGGGGTAACATATATATGGGAGCTATATCTAAATCTAAACCGATTTTCTCCGAATTTGGCAGTATTCCTTCATGTAATAAGAAACCTCTTTCTGCCGAATTTCGCACT
Organism: Eudasyphora cyanicolor; assembly: GCA_963930755.1. NCBI lineage: Eukaryota > Metazoa > Arthropoda > Insecta > Diptera > Muscidae > Eudasyphora > Eudasyphora cyanicolor. The sequence continues at coordinate 120,674,711 of OZ005736.1, forward strand.
GATCGGATATAAAATACAGTTTTTACAGCGCTTACAGGTCAAATCGGGGGTAACATATAAATGGGTGTTATATCTAAATCTAAACCGAGTTTCTCCGAATTTGGCAGTATTCCTTCATGTAGAAAGAAACCTCTTTTTGTCGACTTTCGCACTGATCGGATATAAAATAACATTTTTACAGCGCTCACATGTCAAATCGGGGGTAAGTATATATGGGGGCTATATCTAAATCTAAACCGATTGCTTCCAAATTTAAAAGTGTTCATTCATATAATAGGAAACCTCTTTCTGACGAATTTCATACTGATCGGATATAAAATACAGTTTTTACAGCGCTTACATGTGAAATCGGGGGTAACATATATATGGGGTCTATATCTAAATCCGAACCGATTTTCTCCGAATTTTGCAGTATTCTTTCATGTAATAAGAAACCTCTTTCTGACGAATTTCGCACTGATCGGATATAAAATACAGTTTTTACAGCGCTTACATGTGAAATCGGGGGTAACATATATATGGGGGCTATATCTAAATCCGAACCGATTTTCTCCGAATTTGGCAGTATTCTTTCATGTAATAAGAAACCTCTTTCTGCCGAATATCGCACTGATCGGATATAAAATACAGTTTTTACAGCGCTTACATGTCAAATCGGGGGTAACATATATATGGGGGCTATATCTAAATCTGAACCGATTTCTTCCAAATTTAACAGTGTTCATTCATATAATAAGAGACCTCTTTCTGCTGAATTTCGTACTGATCGGATATAAAATACAGATTTTACAGCGCTTACATGTCAAATCGGGGGTAACGTATATATGGGAGCTATATCTAAATCTGAACCGATTTCTTCCAAATTTAACAGTGTTCATTCATATAATAAGAAACCTTTTTCTGCCGAATTTCATACTGATCGGTTATAAAATAACATTTTTACAGCGCTTACACTTTAAATCGGGGGTAACGTATATATGGGGGCTATATCTAAATCTGAACCGATTTCTTCCAAATTTAACAGTGTTCATTCATATAATAAGAAACCTCTTTCTGCCGAATTTCAGACTGATTGGATATAAAATAAAGTTTTTACAGCGCTTACATGTCAAATCTGGGGTAACATATATATGGGGGCTATATCTAAATCTGAACCGATTTTAACCAAATTCAATAGGGATCGTCCTTGGGCCAAATAAAATATATGTGTAAAGTTTCGTCGAGATCGGACCATAATTGCGACCTGTACTTTGATTACAAGAATACATGCACAGACAGACGGACAGACGGACAGACGGACATAGCTAAATCAACTCAGAAAGTAATTCTAAGTCGATCGGTATAATAAACAATGGGTCTATTTCTTCTCCTTTTGGGTATTACAAACAAATGCACAAAGTTATAATACCCTGTACCACAGTGTGGTGTAGGGTATAATGACTGACTGATCATCGCCCAGCCCAAAAAGCTAAAGCTAGAATCATTAAATTTGGTGGGAGGGTAGTCCTTGGGACGTAGACGTGCAATAAGACAGGATTTTTTGAAATTTGTACTATTAGCCGCTCAATGGGGCAAAAAGGGATAAATATGGTACCACCGCGAAATCTAAACAGAATGAGCTAGAATCGCTAAATTTGGTTTGAGGGTAGCCCTTATGAGATAGACTCAGAAATTGACTGGATTTTTCGAAATTTGAATATAATCGCACACGGTGGGTTCAAAAGGGATACATGTGGTACAACAGCCAAATCCAAATGGCAAGAGCTAGAATCGTGAAATTTGTTGTAAGTGTAGCTCTTGTGACGTAAACTAGAACAAGGCGAGATTTGGGACAAAATGGTATACATATGGTACCACCGCTAAATTTAACGCCTATAATTAGAATGGTGAAAATTGAAGCGAGCGATGTCCTTATGAGAACGGATCGGGTAGTCATTTTTTGGTATTCGTACAATTCGAGGCACAGTGGCGCAAACAACTTTAAATATGGTACAGTGGTTTAAAAATGTTAAACATGCACGTCCCATGGTTCTAGGTTAGCTTTTTTAACATAAACTAGAGATCGGAAGTGATTTTTAGAAATTTTAACTTTGAGAGGCACAGTGGTGTATACGGATTAATTATGGTACATTGGGGAAAAAATGAAACAATCTGTCAAATTGGAACCTAAACATGAGATATAAAGAGCTGTCATGCTTTTAGGAGCACATACTCGTATGGTCAAAAACAAAACTTATTAATATGGTCCAGTCGGGCAAAAACGTTAACTATGAAACAATGCGACAAAAAATATATTAACTATGGTACAGTGGGGCAAAAGGGTTAAATATGGTACAGTGTGACAAGAATGTTTAACTATACAGTACAGTGGAGCAAACAGAGTTAAGTGTGGGGCAAAATGTGTTAAATACTTTACAGTGAGGCAAAGGGCTGAATATGGCACAGGTTAATGCGTTAACTATGGTACAGTGGGAAAAAATAGTTAAATGTGGTAACGTGGGACAAAAAGGGTTAAATATGGTACAGTGGGCAAAAAGCGCTAAGTATGGAACAGTGGGACAAAAATGTGTTAATTATGGTACAGTGGGACAAAAATGGTTAAATAAGGTACCATGTGACAAAAATTATTGCAGTGGGAACAAACAGTTAAATATGGTTAAGGTAGTAGTGGTAGTATCAGTTTATTTATGAATAAACTATTTCAATACCTTTTTGATTTTATGAGAATTCAAAATATATGTATGTTTATAAAACTTATTATAAAGATAATTAAAAGGTAATTATAATATAATTTTATTTCAAATAAAAAAAGAGAGATATACGGCTATGACGTAACGTCGTCAGCCGGACCAAACATAGACTTCCAAATATTTGAGTAAAGTCAAACAAAATATGATTTTAAAATTCAATAATTTAATTAAATTCAGTGGTAATTAATAACATATAATGCAACGCAGCCTTTAGATATCCAATCAAATTTTTCCAATCGAACGAGTCTCTCCCATCTAATATTTCTAGGACTTCATTCTCCGCCAGTTGTAGCTTTCCGAAATATCGCAGTCTATATTTTCTCAGCACTGGAAATACACCAAGAAAATGCTGAAAATTTTTAATTTCTCGTAAATTGCATGTCTATTTCCATTGAGATATATCAGATCACTTCTAGATTTTAATATCCATGCTATTTCCCTGGGGCTATATGGACCATTAAAGTAAAAAAGTCCTCTGGAATGATCTAGATGCCTGGATACACAAGTATTGCTCTGTGAGGCTTTTTATACCCTACACCACACTGTGGTACAGGGTATTATAAGTTTGTTTCACGGCAGATGTTTGTAACACCTGAAAATAACACAGCTAGACCCACCTTAAAGTATACCGATCGACTCAGAATCACTAGCTGAGTCGATTTAACGATATCTGTCCGTCCGTCCGTCCGTCTGTCCATGTAAAGTTGTTCGTCGACTACAGGTCGCAATTTCACTCCGATCGTTCTGAAATTTTGCAGTTTAGAGTATTTCGCGGCTGTTAAGATCGCTATTTATCTTTCGTCCGATTTGGCCCTTTAGTCCTATAGAAGCTGTATTTTACATCCAATCGGTTTGAAATTTAGAATGGTAGAGTTTCTTGATCCATGAACCAACACTGCCGAATTTGAAGAAAATCGGTTAAGATTTAGCTATAGCTCCCATATATATGTTTCGTCCGATTTGGCCCTTTAGTCCTATAGAAGCTGTATTTTACATCCGATCGTTTTGAAATTTAGAATGGTAGAGTTTCTTGATCCATGAACCAACATTGCCGAATTTGAAGAAAATCGGTTAAGATTTAGCTATAGCTCCCATATATATGTTTCGTCCGATTTGGCCCTTTAGTCCTATAAAAGCTGTATTTTACATCCACTCGTTTTGAAATTTAGAATGGTGGTTTTTATACCCTACACCACACTGTGGTACAGGGTATTATTTAAGTATAAAATGTCCCAAAAGTAAATTTATGTAAACAATTTATACATGAATTACAAAATTTATATATCAGAGTTATTCAATATTACGAGAGTGGTGTAGGGTATTATATTGTCGGCACCGCCCGACTTTAGCCTTTCCTTACTGGTTGTAACTGTTTCTCTTTACAACTTTCGGATAGTTTTTGAAGCAGACTGCTAACATTATGATTGAATTCAGTTTGTGTCATATTACTGTATATTGGTTGTAATTCCATCTCAATCAACATGCCGTTTATGCTAAGAGCTCAGAACTGATTAGTTTGAAATACGATTTTTGTTAGCTGATGGGGCAATCTTTCGTGGTTATATAGGGTAATCCTTTTTTAAAGAAAAAACACAGAAAATTCAAATTGAATGGGGAATGTTTATTCTTTGGCATTTATTTTTTGAAGATTATGTCTATCAAATGTTGGCCGCGGCTACGTCTCAGATGGTCCATCCGTTGAGTCCAATTTTCGATGACTCGTTCGAGCATTTCGACTGGTAACTGGCGAATGACACGCGTAATGTTTTGCTCCATGGCCTGAATCGAAGCGGGTTTGTCCGCATAACCTTTACACTTTACATATCCCCACAGGAAAAAGTCTAACGGTGTGATATCACACGATCTTGGTGGCCAATCGACCGGCCCAAAACGTGAAATTATCTGCTCACCGAAGTGTTCGCTCAATAAATCCATTGATTGATGCGATGTGTGGGAAGTGGCGCCGTCTTGTTGAAACCAAATGTCGCCGAGATCACGAGCTTAAATTTCAGGCATCAAATAGTCGGTTATCATGGCACGATAACGGTCGCCATTGACGGTTACGTTCTCACCGGCATTATTTTTGAAGAAATATGGACCGATGATTCCGGAAGTCAATTGCAAAAAGATAGCTCTTAACGAGAGCTAAAATATTGCTCATGGGTGTCATGGTCGTGGGTCGACTGGAAAGTGTTTTTTTTTTTGGATTTAATAAAAAATGGAGTTAGCGCAATTGGCGAACGATTATTTTGATAATAAAACTGAATAATTTGTAAACGTTGTTCAGACGTAAGTCTTTCCATGATGAAATGCCAAACAATACTTAACAACCGGTAAGGAAAGGCAGAAAGTCAGGCGGGGCCGACTATATAATACCCTACACCTCCCCAACAATGCGATAAGGGTAGAAACATATTATCTAATTCTGATCGGACATAAAATAACATTTTTACAGCGTTTATATGTCAAATCGGGGATAACGTATATATGGGGATGTAGGAGATATAGTGGCTAGCCGAGCCACACAGAAAAAAACACCTTTTAATTTTAGCTTTAATATAAAATTAATTTCAAGATACTAATGTTTATTTAGTTTAAGATTCAATGTTTAGCTTAACCGAAATTCAGTAAGTATTCAATAAGTATTTATTTAAATGTATGTAATTTTACGCAGCAAGGCAGGAGTACTTTTTCGTTGGTTTCTACTTAACAACTGATTCTACGTATTTACTTTAGCTCAAAGAATGTATAAAGAGACAGAATATGCAAAGATCAACGACCAGCATGCAGTGGCCTTGATCTTGAATTGAAAGAAGACGAATATAATAATTCGTCAAATTTATTGCAACAAAAACTATCAGTAGCGACAAACATTCATACCTCTTTTTCTCTGCTTACATATATACATTCGTATATATGTAACAGCGCTGAAGGTAGAATGCTTAGCGTCGCTAAGATGCGTTGACTGCAACTGACCACCGAGTAAGGTGACCAGTCGCACAAAAATAGTGATAACTTAAATCTAATAATTAAATGAATATATATATAAGAAATTAATCCGCAACATTCCCCCGCACAAAGAACTACTGTTCTTGATTACTCCAAAGTCGAAGATATGAGGTATTTTATTCGGTTTCTGAGATCACCGTTCTATGCCTCTACTCACAGCAACTCGTTTGGTTTTTTATCGAACAGAAGTCATCTTTGACAGGTAGCATTGCAATCTTCGAGACAGGACGTTTGTAGATTTTTCCGTTTGATTTTACAGATACGACACGAACTCGACCATCAGCTCCGGGATGAACAGCAATTATTCTGGCAAGCGGCCAATGGTGGTAGCCGTTCGTCAAATATGAGGGCCAAATCACCAACCTCAACATTCTTTTGCGGTTTCAACCATTTTGGTCGGGATTGTAGACGGTTAATATATTCCGCTGTCCAACGTTTCCAGAATTGTTGTTTAAGCAGCTCTACAACTTTCCACCTTGAAAGTCTATCTATTGAACAATCTAGAAGATTTTCGTCTGGAACACTCAGAATTGGCTCTCCAACAAGAAAGTGAGATGGCGTAAGAGCTTCATTATCAGAGGGGTCAGAAGATAGTGGACACAATGGTCTGGAATTTAAACATCCCTCAATCTGGGACAGTAATTTTGATAATTCCTCGAATGTTAAAATTCTATTCTCCACGATGCGTTTTAAATGATGTTTTGTGGACTTTACGCCAGCCTCCCATAGTCCACCGAAATTTGGGGATGCTGGTGGTATGAAATGCCAGTTTGTACCATTATTAGCAAGCATTTCAACTAGTTCTTCTGGCAGCGAATCACGATTTCTTCGTTTTAGAATTTGTCGCTCCTTGTTTGAGCCAATAAAATTCGTTCCGCAGTCCGAGTAAAGATCGGAACACATTCCGCGGCGAGATGTAAATCTCCTAAAAGCTGCTATGAACGAGTCAGTCGATAAACTGGTAACAGCTTCAAGGTGAAGAGCTTTTGTTACCATGCAAACAAACAGGCATATGTAACCCTTAGTGGTAACAGCATTCCTGGCTGTAGATTGTTTAATTGTAATTGGTCCTGTGTAGTCTACGCCACTATGCTTGAACGGACGTGTAGGTTGTACCCGTACAGCTGGAAGTTCACCCATTATCTGCTGAGCAGCTTTGGCTTTATACTTGAAGCAAGTAACACAAGTGCGTTGAACCCTTTTTGCTAGGTTGCGGGCTGAAAGTATCCAAAATCTTCTGGTAACATATGACTGCATTTGAATAAGTCCACCATGTAACGTTTTGATGTGAGCATCTGAAAAAATGAGAAGTGATAAGGGATTTTGTTTGGACAAGAGAATATGATGTTTGAAATCATAGTGAAACTTAGCTTTCTGTAATCGACCTCCAACTCGAATTATTCCGTTTTCATCGATAAAAGGGCAGAGGTGTGCAATTTTACTGTTGGAATGTACACATTTCTCCTTCTGTAGTTGAATGAGTTCTTCTCCAAAATCTACCTTTTGAGACATAGTAACCAATGTCTGTATAGCTTTATTTAGTTCAGTAGTTCTGTAACACGTATTAGTTTAGATAGATTGGAAAATTTGTGCAATATCTCGGGGAATTCCATCGTAGTTGATATTGCAACATTCAGCTTTGATCTTCGCACTTCTAGATTTGTTTCAAATGAGCTATAAGGTTGTTTGGGCCACAGTTGTGGAGATAATGAGATCCAGCGAGGACCGGACCACCACAAGTTATGTTTTGGGAGCTCTATAGAAGATATACCGCGGGAAGCACAGTCAGCTGGGTTGTCTTCTGTTGATATGTAGCGCCATTGGGAGATATTGGAATATCTTTGAACTTGACTAACTCGATTGCCAACAAAAAACACTCCATTTTGATGATTCTCCTCTGAGCCAACAAAGAACAGTCATAGTGTCCGTCCAGTAAACTATATTTGAGATTCCACGCTCAAGTGAATCCTTAACTTTATACAACAGTTTAGAAAGCAAAGTTGCTGCACAGAGTTCTAGTTTCGGAATGGACAGTACTTTAAGTGGGGCTACTTTTGTTTTAGCCTGTAAAAGGTTAACAGTGGCATATCCATTGCAATCAAGAACCTTTATATAAACGGCAGCTGCGTAAGCTGATTGTGACGCATCACAAAATCCATGTAGTTCCACGGAGCTTTCTTTCGTACAAGAAACCCAACGGGGTATAGACACAAGTTGTAGATTTTTCAGATCAGTGAGATTATTATTCCATCTCAACTTCATATTGGGCGACACATTGTCCTTCCAATCTATTCCTTCTAACCATAACTTTTGAAACTCAATTTTTGCATTTATCGTGACGGGGGCAAGCCAGCCAAGTGGATCATATAATTTGGCAGCATCTGAGAGAAGACTACTTTTTGTCACATTCTCTTGGACTTCAAAATATACTTGAAACGAGAATGAATCTTGGTCTGTATTCCAAGACAATCCTAGAGCTTTTACCACTTTTTCTTCATTTAAATCAACGAAAGAAATTGTCTCTCGAAAATCTTCTGGAATATGCGACATTAGTTCTGGCGAGTTAGAAGTCCACTTGCGAAGATTAAATCCTCCCGCAGCTAACAACTGGACTAGTTGCTGTTGTAGATTAATAGCTTCAGTTTCCGTATCAGCCCCTGAGATTATGTCATCCACGTATGTGTCAGTCTTTAATACGCTACAAGCTTCGGGGTATGTATCAATTTCGTCCTGAGCTAACTGATGTAAAACCCTTATAGATAAGTATAGAGCAGAATTGGTACCGTATGTGACAGTTTGCAACTTATAAACACAGATCTCGGCGTTTGAATTACGCCACAAAATTTGTTGAAAATGTTGTTGACCTTCATGCACTCGAATTTGGCGGAACATTTTCTCCAGATCAGATCGAAATCCAACTTTGAAACGTCGCCAACGAGTTATGATAGCAGGTAAATCGTTCTGCAATGCTGGGCCAGGAAATAACTCGTCGTTTAGCGAAGAATTAGGAGGCCTTCTGCTACTCCCATCAAATATTACCCGTAGTTTTGTCGTGGAGCTATCCTCCCTTACAACACCATGGTGGGGCAAAAAATAACCGTTGGCGTGAATTGCACGAGGATAGGGACCTATCATCACCATATGTCCAAGCTTTTCATATTCATCCATGAATTTTCTATATTCTAAAGTAAAATTTGGCTCTCGTATAAATCTACCCTCCACTTGTTTCAATCTTTTCAATGCATTAAAATCGCTATGACTAAAGTTGGAGGCAGTTTTTCCAGCTAACTGCGACCTAAACGGTAAAGAAACTGTATATCTTCCATCTGTGCTACGACTATACGTTTTTCGAAAATAATTCTCACAAGCTATTTCGTCAGGAGTCGACAGTCTCTTTTCGACCAGCTCTTCCTGTTCCCAAAAGGCTTTCAGCTGGTTGTCCAGAGAACAGATGTGAATATTAACATCATATGAGTAGGCAATTTCAGACGTAGGTCCAGACACCACCCAACCAAAATGTGACAATTGTAGAAAAATGCTCTTATTGAACTTTCGTTGTTCAGGAAGAACGATATCACCATAAATATCTCCACCTAGGAGTAAATCGATTTTGTCATTTTTGTCAAAATCTGGGTCAGCCAAATGAAAATTGGACAAATCGGGCAAATTCTGTCTGTCTATAGGACCTGTGTAATAGCTAGTCAAAGACGGCATTACAAAAGCGTTAGTTTCCAGTTTAAACTCTTTTTCAAAAGAGGATACAACGCAAAATTTTACGTATTTACGTATAACTGTCGATTTCCCTCCTATTCCAGTGATGTGAACAAAAGTATTAAATTTTTTGAGGCCTAGCAGTTGTGCAGCGCATTCACTTATTAATGTTGCTTGAGCGCCCTGATCCAAAAAGAGCTCGTAGTCTAAAATTTCCTAAGTCCGTTTGTACAGTGACACGTATAGTGGCCAACAACACATGAGGCATAACATTAGTATTCAAAAGAGACAAGTTACAGTTGACATTCGAAGAATTCGATGTCACGTTAGAAGTACTACAAATTTCATTATCTAAGTTTTGTGCAGCAGATGGCACAGAATTAGTAGGCTTATTTGTATTTGCACCGTATTCGTTATGAACAATGGTATGGTGAGACAAACTACAAGACTTGCAACGAGTTTGCAAGCGACAATCTTTTGCAAAATGTCCAGTATTAAGACAATTTCTGCAAATTCTCTTTGAAGGCTCGCGCTTAGAAGCAGATGGTAAAGCAGCGAACTTGAAACATTTGTACAACAAATGGCGTTTTCCGCAACAGGGACAATTCTCGTCGCCAAGAGAGACCATATTCACCCTGCGGTTAGGGTATCCTTTGTGACCCTGGTAAATTTTACCGAAATTATTCTTTGGTGGAGCCCTGACAGAAGAGTCAGCATATTCAGCAATAGATTCTAGGGTTCGGAAAGCTGTTTCAAGAAAATTATATAGCTCCTTAATTTTCGGAATTTCTGTAGAAGCCTTTAATGATTGCTCCCACTCTTTGCATGTTTGAATATCTAATTTATTCACAGTAATATGAATGAAAAGAGGATCCCAATTTTTACAATCAACTCCGAATGTGCTCAAAAGGGCCAAACAATTTCGTGTGGTATCACGAATTCGTTTAATACTTTCACATGAGCCATTTGATTTTGGAATCTCAAACAATTTTCGAAAGACCGTGTCAGCAATTTTCCTTTTATTGTGATACCTTCTATCTAATGCATCCCAAGCAAGATCGTAGCTTGTATCAGAAGCAGGGTATTCATTCACAATCATTAAGGGTGTGTCTTTGCACGAATTTTTGAGAAAATAGTATTTTTGCACATTAGACAAATTGTGATTGTTATGAACCAATGACATGAACATGTCTCTAAATGGTATCCAACTCAAGTAATCTCCTGAAAAGGTTGGAATGTCAATCTTTGGAAGACGTACATCCGTAGAGACACTATCATTCCTATGCGAAGGAGCATGGAAAGTACTTGAGTGAAAAGTTGGTGAATTTGGATCACGAAAGTCACTTAAGGAATCTATTAATTTTCCCTTTTCTTTTCAGATATACTGAAGAAAACGAATAGTGCACATCTTCTGCGAGGTAAGGGACATCAGCCACTTTTATGGATTTGTCTCGGACATAATCAAACATTTGCTCATGATTTCCCTCGAACAATTTCTTTATTTCTTCAATCTCCTCCAAGTAACTTTGACATAAACCGCGCGTTTTGTCTTCACGTGTCAGTTTGTCGAAATGAGAAATGATTCGTTTGATACGTCCAACAAGTACATGTTGGTCTTCGATAGCTTTTGACAAATCTTCCATCACAATAAGTTTTAATAATTATTTCCCGCAGAGACAAATTAAAGCACACCAAAAACAATTATTTTTCTTTATGTAAAAGTATTCCGTTAACAAACGTTCAATCGGGCTAAGAACTGTCACGCCAAAGATAATTTTTTCTCCAATTATTCTATTTCAATTATTTTCCACGATTATATTTGTATGAGAGTATATCTAGATTATGTTTTGAGATGAGATGAAAATCTCCCGGGTTTCGGCACCATAAAAATGTAGGAGATATAGTGGCTAGCCGAGCCACACAGAAAAAAACACCTTTTAATTTTAGCTTTAATATAAAATTAATTTCAAGATACTAAAGTTTATTTAGTTTAAGATTCAAAGTATTTGTTTAAATGTATGTAATTTTACGCAGCAAGGCAGGAGTACTTTTTCGTTGGTTTCTACTTAACAACTGATTCTACGTATTTACTTTAGCTCAAAGAATGTATAAAGAGACAGAATATGCAAAGATCAACGACCAGCATGCAGTGGCCTTGATCTTGAATTGAAAGAAGACGAATATAATAATTCGTCAAATAGGCAGGGCAATAGAAAATAACAAGTTATATTGCAACAAAAACTATCAGTAGCGACAAACATTCATACCTCTTTTTCTCTGCTTACATATATACATTCGTATATATGTAACAGCGCTGAAGGTAGAATGCTTAGCGTCGCTAAGATGCGTTGACTGCAACTGACCACCGAGTAAGGTGACCAGTCGCACAAAAATAGTGATAACTTAAATCTAATAATTAAATGAATATATATATAAGAAATTAATCCGCAACAGGGGGCTATATCGAAATCTGAACCGATTTTCTCCGAATTTGGCAGTATTAATTCATGTAATAAGAAACCTCTTACTGCCGAATTTCGCACTGGTCGGATATAAAATGACATTTTTACAGAGCTTACATGTCAAATCGGGGGTAACGTATATATGTGGGATATATCTAAATCTGAACCGATTTAACCAAATTTAAAAGCGTTCATTCTTATAATAGGAAACCTCTTTCTGCCGAATTTCATACTGATCGGATATAAAATACAGTTTTTACAGCGATAACATATCAAATCGGGGGTAACATGTATATGTGGGCTAAATCTAAATCTGAACCGATTTTCTCCGAATTTGGCAGTATTAATAAGAAACCTCTTTTTGCCTAAATTCGCGCTGATCGGACATAAAATATAGTTTCTACAGCGGTTACACGTCAAATCGGGGGTAACATATATATGGGGGCTATATCTAAATCTGAACCGATTTCTTCCAAATTTAACAGTGTTCATTCATATTATAAGAAACCTCTTTCTGTCGAATTTCATACTGATCGGTTATAAAATAAAGTTTTTACAGCACTTACATGTCAAATCGGGGCTAACATGTCAAATGGGGGCTATATCTAAATCTGAACCGATTCTAATCAATTCAATAGGGATCGTCCTTGGGCCAAACAAAAGATATGTGTAAAGTTTCGTCGAGATCGGACCATAATTGCGACCTGTACTTTTATTACAAGAATACATGGACAGACGGACAGACAGACAGACGGACATGGCTAAATCGACTCAAAACTTGATTCTATGACGATCGGTATAATAAACTATGGTTCTATTTCTTCTCATTTTGGGCGTTACAAACAAATGCACAAAGTCATAATACCCTGTACCACAGTGTGGTGTAGGGTATAAAAATAACATGACAGCATGACACGACTCACACGTTATCTGTCAAAAAAAGGCTATTGAAAAAAGTATCTCTACTTAGATCACCCGTTATAATTATGTTAGTAAATTTTCTTTAGTTGCAGTACGAAATGCCCTTGTATTAATGATTTCTTGGCTTTGGCACCCAATGAATGCCATTTTCGTTCATATCAGGACACTTCTTTTTAGTGTAGACTACAGGGTTGCCCATATTCGACGGACCCATCTGGCAACGCAATAACTTTTGACAGAGATGTCAGATCGCTTAATGACATACCGCGTTTGAAGCGTCAGTCCAAGCAGATTTTTACCATGGAACAATACACGCCACGCGAGCGCTCTGAAATAGTTGAAATTTACATTCAACAGAAGAAGTCAATTGTGAAAACTCAACGTGCTTTTAAAATATTAAAAAATGTGAGAAGTGCGCCTTCTAAGAACACCATTAAGCGTTTATACGAAAAATTTTCGACTGGTGAGGCTCTTTCTAATCCGAAGAGGCCAAATAAAAGTCGACCAAGGCGATCGGCCGAGAATATCGCTGCCGTACGAGCCAGTGTTGAGAGGTCCCCAAGAACATCCCAAAAACGCCGTTCTCAGCAGTTGGGCATGGCTCGGTCCACTTTACAACGGATTATTCGCGTTGATTTGCATTTGTTCCCGTACAAAATTCAATTGACGCAAAGATTGTTGCCTGCGGACAAGCCTCGTCGATTGGAATGGGCCCAACGAGTCATCGAAATGGCCGATGATGACGAGCAATTTTGGAACAAAATTATCATGTCCGATGAAGCCCATTTCACATTGAATGGGACCGTAAATAAGCAAAATTGCCGTATTTACGCCACTGAAAATCTTCAGGAGATTCAAGAATTGCCTCTTCATGACGAAAAAGTCACAGTTAGGTGCGGCGTTAGTGCGAAAACGGTCATTGGGCCGTTTTTCTTCCAAAACGAAAATGGCCATGCTGTTACCATCAACCAGGAGCGTTATCGCGACATGATGACCAATTTTGTGATGCCAATTATTCGTCGAAAGCGTATGAGGCAGTTCTGGTTTCAACAAGACGGCGCTCCACCGCACACAAGTCGCATAACAATCGATTTTCTGAAGAATTTGTTTCCGGGCCGTTTGATGTCGAAAAGTGGTGATTTGGCCACCGCGTTCGCCCGATTTGACGCCGCCTGACTTCTTCTTGTGGGGATATTTGAAGTCAAAGGTTTACGTTAACAAGCCAAGGACCGTAGAAGAGCTCAAGGACAACATTCGTGAAGAAATAGCCGCTATTCCGGCCGAAATGTTGGCGAAAACGATGGAAAATGCTGCAAAAAGGGCACAATACGCCATCAACGCCAGAGGCGGCCATTTGAGAGATATCATATTCAAAAATTGATGTAAACAAATCTACTTGGAACAAATTAAATGATTAAGATTGCCAACCGCCAAATTTTTATTTTTTTCTTTGATTTTTTTTAAAAAAACATGGGTCCGTCGAATATGGGCAACCCTGTATTGTGTTGACAATTTCGAAAATTTATTCAGCCAATGTTTTGCCCTCAGTAACTCGGTTAAGAATCAAGATCTATTCTTAACCAATGTTAAGGTAAAATAATACAAGGTAATTCCTTCAGTGTAGCGAAAAGCTATTTTCCATTTCCATTCCATAACCCAACGGAAATCTTTGTCGAATTCATCTATGCCATTGTATGGCACTGATAGTACGTACGAGTATCATCCATAACTACGTTGTATTCCTTCCATTCTATGCTATGGCAATGATGGGATGCTTTGAAATCTAAGTACGTTTTCGAAAATGACATTTGAAGTATTCGTGTTATTATTGCAACGCACATCAGAGTGAAGCGCTACTTCTTCTCCGCTGCCCTTTCACACGATAATGGGGAATGATGAAAAGTATGGCAAAATATTGACGCGTCATTTATCTAGAACCACTTCATTCTATGACGACGTAACACTCTCATATTTTACAAAACTCATAAGTCAAATTTCTTTCAATTTTTCCATTCATTTATTTCATTCTTCTGCTCCATTTTTTTGCTCCGTCGTTCTTTCTGCAATTGTCAGTCATTTCAGAATCAATTGTGTTTGGTTGTCTTCTATACAAAAAAAAATATTGTTCTTTACTAATGTACTTGTTGGTTTCTTTGTACTTTCATCAATTGATTTGTGTTTGTTTGTACAGAATAAAATGAATTTTATGTTGACAATGGGTTCTGCTGTGAGCGTCAATAGTAGCGTAAGTTATAACAGAGTTATCTAAAAACAAGTAAGAATGGTTTGCTCTCCGAAACCATTGAAATGGAAAAGAACCTAAACATAAACCGACGCCGTTCTTTTTTGTTGTAGAAATTATTTAAAAAAAAAATTAAAGCTGCAAATTTTCAGCCAAATTGCTTAGAAAATGTAAAAATGAGCTACACTGTTTAATGACCTACAGCTACTTATATAAGAATATCCGATCAACCTATGCCTGTTATTAAGGACCGTAGCGGGCTTTCAATAGACAGACGGATTCAAATCAGAAAAACTGAAAAAAATCAGCAATGAAATAAATAAAAAATTAAGTATGTAATAAAACTAAAACCAGTAAGAAAGACAGAAAGTCGGGCGGGGCCGATTATATAATACCGTACACCTCACTAATAATGCGAAAAGGGGCATTGCGATAATAACTTGGCATAATTGGTTTCGTTTCAGTTCACAAAGTACTTAGCTCCACTAGTACAACTCCTATAGCGCTGTGATATCAAATCGAGACGAACATATGTATATATCGATACCTCCATTCTAAAACATGGAAAGTCGACTTGGCATGTTTTTAGGGCGATTGCATTTTTAACTTCTTAAAATTCCAGATTATATTCAGTCAAAATTTGGTGTTTATCCGTTAAGGGGGATACATAAAAATCTGAATCGATTTCCCCGAATTTGGCAGATTGCTTTCATGTAAAGGGTGGTTATATTTTAAGGGCCGATGTTTATGTTGAATAAAACATAAAAACTTTTTATTATGATAATATTGGTATGGTTCAATTATATATGGAAAAAATATCGGCCAAATGGCCGCCGCGACCTCTGCGGCACACCTCCATCCGATGGTCCAAATTTTCGATGACGCTGAGGCATAATTGAGGTTCTATGCCGTTAATGTGCCGAATTATCTCATCATTTAGCTCTTGAATTGTTGCTGGCTAATCGACGTACACCTTTTCTTTCAAATAACCCCAAAGAAAGAAGTACAACGGTGTCAAATCACATGATCTTGGCGGCCAATTGACATCGCCACGACGTGAGATAACACGGCCGTTGAATTTGTTGCGCAAAAGAGCCATTGTTTCGTTAGCTGTGTGGCAAGTGGCAAGGTCCACATCCATATCTTCCAATTCGGCCCATAAAAAGTTCGTTATCATCTCACGATAGCGAACACCATTCACAGTAACAGCCTTACCGGCCTCATTTCGAAGAAGTATGGCCCGATGACGTCGCCAGCCCATAAGCCGCACCAAATGAACTGGGCGAGCATGCACAGGTTTTTTCACATCTCCTACAGACCCGGTTTGCTGAAAATTGCACGCCAATCTCTCGAATGGCGTACTCGATATTCGCAGCCATATAAATTAAATCTTGTTTTTAAATAATGGGAATGTTAAGCGCTCCAGTAGGCGAGTTGGTAGCGTACTCGCTTATGAGTTTGGGGTTGTGGTTTCGATTCCCACCAGAGGCTCTGGTCTATCGCTGCAAACATTTAGCCATATGGTCTTTGTAACCCGGCCTTTCCTTGGGACGTAAAATTAGAGTATAAATTTACTTTGTATTGTAATTCATATAAATAAATAAATAAATAATGGGAATGTTTCGGATAAACCAATAACATACCGATTTTTTTTTTAAAACGGATTTGGTCCACCCTTTACACTAAAAAAAAATATTCACATTATTCCCTTGGCAAAAATAAAAACTTCACAGTGTTCTTCTTTACCGGGTAATTGAACTATCACACAGATAATACGACTTTTTAAGCAGTGTTATTTTAAGCACAAAAGTTTGCTGTTCAACAATTGCACTGAAGCATTCCACAAATAGTATTATTACAGTCAAATCCATTTTTAAATCTTTACCATTTCGCTGATCGAAAAGTGACCAAAACCACAGCTCGTTCAATATTAAATTCCATTCGATTCGATGCAATTCGCACTGAAATGCATTTCGTAGGTGACATTGCAATGCCGTTGGTCGATGGGTCGGTCGCTAGGCTGGTTGGCGGGTCGCTGTTGGATCGACCGTCTTAATTTAAAGTGATTTATTTACATTCTGTTTTCCATGCCATCTACCGCAGATTGTCAATAAAACATCTTTTGCGAATATCAGCGATTTCGTTTCAATCCGCGATGCGACGCGGCGCAGGGCGATTGGATTCGCTGTTGTTTGTTTATTTTCATTTCGGCGCATTGCATTTTAATTTTATTTATTTTTTTTTTGTCTTTCATTACGTCTCGTCCATTGCGTTTTCGAAATATTTGTTGGGGTCTGGGAGCAACCCGGACCACATGCACTCGCTCTCTGTGTCCTCCTCTTCAATAATCATTATTTAAGTTATTTAATGTGTAAATATTTGCACCCTGATTGTATTATCGTGTTTTTAATGTAAACATTTTCACAGACGCTTTATGTTCGATGTTATTGTAGTTTTGTGTATGTACAAGTATGTATATCATTTGCGACAGCAGGGCGGAGATAGGTCCTTAAAGTTTCTTGAAGTGTTTGCAATTAATATGAGGTTTCTTGTCAATGGTACCAGTTTTAATTTGGATGGTATTGACAGATCATTATTGTTCCCTATTTTGTAGGTGAGATAGGCAGTCGGAAAGGGTGGGGAAAACTCTCCCGTACTTGGACTTCTTATATTTCGGTAATGTACATCTAAGATCATTATATATTATTAAGCAAGACCGATACTTTGACATTATACAAGGTGGCGCAAAAGTAATCCCCCTATCAGAAAATGCTATAAATTTTGCGATTGGCCCCTAATGTCAGTTCTGTTTTGACATTTGTGTAGTAAACACATGCGAAATACACGTTAATAAACAATGTTACGCTACACTGCTCCAGAACGCGGAATATTGCTGACTATTTATTTGACCAATAATCGGTCGGTGACTTTGGCACAACGTGAATTTCGTCCCAGATTTCCTGGCCGTCCAACGCCTACTGGTGAAACACTGCGACGTTTAGCCGCTCGCCTCGAAGAGACTGGCACAACACGAGATGCTGCCAGGCGTGGCAGACCCCGGAGTAGCCGTTCTGCAGAGAATATTGCTGCTGTAGCCGAGGATGTCATGGAAGCGCCGTCGACATCGACCAGACGACGTGCCACGCAAATGGGTATCAGTCGACGGTCTCTACAGCGAATTTTGGTACAAGATTTGAAGATGTTTCCGTACAAAGTCCAGACGGTGCATCAGCTGTTAGCTGCTGACCGCCAATCGCGTCTAACATAACATCGAAAGGTTACTTTTGCGCCACCTGTTATATTTATATTTTTTAAAGTAATAAATATAAAAACTTAATTTCATATGCTGCTATGCAATTAAGCTGGATAAATATTTTTATACATTTTAACCAAAAAGGTTCGAGCCCACATATTGCATAGTTCTGAGTGGCACATAAGTTGCATTTTAATTCAGTTACTTCTTCCTCAACCGAATATGGCAGTATCATAATGTCTACGACAAATGGATTGCGGACCAATTTACTTTGCCAAGAATCTGTCTTTATATCAGAGAACGGTGCCCTACAATAATATCTTGAGCATACAGTACAGCATTTTTCAGCTCATTGATTTGGGACTCAATTCTGAGAATTGGACGTGATCATTCGTTTAGTCAAGTTGGCTCAAATAATAATGTAATGGCCGTATGCATTTTTTTGCTCAAGGTGGATGGTTATATCTCGGTATACCATTTTCCATATCGAAATTGTTAATGCTTTTCAGCTTTTTAAAATGTTTTTCAGTCTAAATTATAATTTAATCTGCACTTGTTGAACGGCAAAAATCGGTCAATGAACACCTATAAATACTACTATATTTTTCAATATTTTACTGACAGGTGCGTATCATCATTTATGAAAGTGTTCATGCACGTGTGCGTTTAACATTTTTCAAAACTTTCCAAAAAATGAGGACTCATAAATGTGGGTGGAATTTCTAAAGAAAACTCATTCATTATAGGTAGCCAACGGAAAACACACACATAAATAAACCAGTAAGGAAAGGCTAAAGTCGGGCGGTGCCGACTATATAATACCCTACACCACTCTCGTAATATTGAATTACTCTGATATATAAATTTTGTAATTCATGTATAAATTGTTTACATAAATTTACTTTTGGGACATTTTATTCTTAAATAATACCCTGTACCACGTGTGGTGTAGGGTATAAAAACGATTGGATCTAAAGAGCCAAATCGGATGAAACATATATATGGGAGCTATAGCTAAATCTTTACCGATTTTCTTCAAATTCTGCAATGTTGGTTCATGGATCAAGAAACTCTACCATTCTAAATATCAAAACGATTGGATGTAAAATACAGCTTTTATAGGACTAAAGGGCCAAATCGGACGAAACATATATATGGGAGCTATAGCTAAATCTTAACCGATTTTCTTCAAATTCGGTAGTGTTGGTTCACGGATCAAGAAACTCTACCATTCTACATTTCAAAATGATTGAATGTAAAATACAGCTTCTATAGGACTAAAGGGCCAAATCGGACGAAACATATATATGTTCCGCTGCCCTTGTCTCCCTTTAATTGACATGATGGAACAAGAAGAGCAATTCAGCGTCCACGCACATTTATGAACGTTTATGCGCCTGTGTTTCTATGTTCTGCATTTTCATTATACCATTTCATCGAACATCGACGAAACGTCCCTACGGCGTTGTAAATAGGCACTTCCAAAAAACAGCATATTTGTGGTTTTATTAATCCAGTTATTGAGCAAAAATGGGGGAAAATTTTTAAAAATAGCCATTTTTCGTTTTTTTATGGCACTGGATGCACTTTTGTCGGGTAGGTTTGTTCCGCATTTTTCTCGTAGTCAATATATGTATATATCTTTGCTTCAGACACAAAAGAGATATTCCGTTCCTAGATATAACCGTGTTTAAATATAGGAAAAATGATAAAATTCAACTTGAGCAAAAAATCGTATGGCCATTAAATTATTAATTGAGCCATCTTGACTAAACGAATGATGCATATGTTCTTATTTTTGGGGCTACTTTCACGACCAATTCTCAGAATTAAGTCACAAAATCATGTGTAAACAACATATCATTTAAGCACGGAAAAGAGAATTTAAGTTTGCATCTATAAAAAACATTTTACAAATTCCACGAGCAGTTGTTTTAATCTAAAATTCCGATACTTTTAGAAAAATCTCCCTAAATCCTCACGCCTTCACCAGGAAACTCTTTAGAACAAGGGCTAAAGTTGCCACTCTTCTTAGTTCAGTAAAGAATGGGGGTTATTGTCATGCCTCGTTTTACTCGACTGAAAATTTTTAATTGAATATTACAACCACTACTTTGTACTCCTCCCCTAACAACAATACGTCTCAATATATTTGTTTTTAGTTATCTGAATATTGGGTGATCCATTTAGATCCATTTTTTAGACTTTTTGCATTCGTTTTTTTTTCAAAAATCACAGCTGAATGTTTCATGGCAATTCATCACGGACAGACTCACGCGCAAACAACGCCCATTCTGGATCGTTCTGACAGAACAGTTTTCCGTGAACGTGCATCACCAAGCTACTTAATGTGTCGTCAAGCTAAGTATTCAATTTATAGTGTTCAATTTTAAGTGATCAATTTTAAGAGTTCAATTTAAAAACCAGTAAGGAAAGACAGAAAGTCGGGCGGGGCCGACTATATAATACCCTACACCTACCTACCAATGCGAAAATGGGCATTGCGATAAGAATTTGGCAGTGTTCATACATGTAATAAGAGAACTCCCTCTGTTAAATTTCGTACTGATCGGATATAAAACACGATTTCTACAGCGCTTAAATGTTAAATCGGGTGAAACATATATATGGTGGCTATATCTAAATCTGAACCGGTTTTCCCCGAATTTGGCAGTGTTTATTCATGTAATAAGATAACTCTCTCTGCCAAATTTCGTACTGATCTGATTTAAAATACAGTTCCTACAGCGCTTACATGCCAAATCGGGTGAAACATATATATGGGGGCTATATCTAAATCTGATCAGATTTTCTGCGAATTTGGTAGTGGTCATTCACGTAATAATAAAACTCTCTCTGCCGAATTTCATAAAGATCGGATGTAAAATGTGGTTTCTACGGCGCTTGCATGTCAAATCGGGTGACACATATATATGGGGACTATATCCAAATCTGAACCGATTTTAACCAATTTCAATAGGGAACGTCCTTGGGCCAAAAAAGAGCACTATTCTAAATTTCATCACAATCGGACCATAAAAACGACCTGCACTTTGATTACAAGAATACATGGACAGACGGACAGACAGACGGACATGGCTAAATCGACTCAGAAAGTGATTCTGAGTCGATCGGTATAATAAACAATGGGTCTATCTCTTCTCCTTTTAGGTGTTACAAACAAATGCACAAAGTCATAATACCCTGTACCACAGTGTGGTGTAGGGTATAAAAACAATAGATCATCCTATATAATAGACTAGCTGGGCCCGGTCCACTTCGTTGCACCAGATTTGAGATTTCCCATCCCGACAATTCTTGGAACTATTGCGTAGACTGTAACAACACATATACATAAAATTACAGCACTCTCGCTAAAATTGTTCAAGATATATCAATCTCAAAACATGGCTATACTAGCGAGGTCACGCACATTCGTTCCATCCCGCCATTTTTTGGACCAGTCACGTAGACTGCCACCAGACATATATATACATACACAAAATTTCAGCACTCTCGCTAACAAATTGTGCAAGATATCTCAATTTTAAAATTTGACTTATATGGGCGGGATCGGACCAATGGGCGTGGCTTTTGGATTAATCACATAGACTATCGACAGGTACATATGCACAAAATTACAGCACTCTCGCTAATAAATTTTGAAAGATACCCCATTTTCAAAATTAGGCTTATACGGACTGCGCCATGCCCACTTGATATATCGAAATTAAAATGAAGGTAAGTGTATATTTATGATCACATAAAACAATCACCGAAGTTAAAGGGTGGGCCATTTAAAATTTACTTTGAACTACCGATTACTTTGGCTTGTGATTTGTGTTGTGATGCCACATATTACGATTTTTGAAGCTCAATAATAGAGAATATGGCGATTTTTAAGAATATGAAAAAATTAAGGAAATTGAACTGTTTTTTTAATACTTAATCCTTTTGTGATGAAAATTAGAGATAAATTTAAAAGTATCTCTAATATAATATGATGATCCTTATGGGCCTGGAATGCGAAATCGGGAGAGAAAAATTAAAAATTTTAAGTAATGTAGTAAAGTGGTTGTTATTTGTACGAATGTATTCAAATAAAGTTCTATGGCGTCAAGGCATCAAATCGAGTTGGACTATTGTATCGGGCTGTATGAATGCATGGACTTCATTGACCCTTGAAATGACTCTATGTAAAATATCGTAAAATGTAAATTGCCCAGAGTTCGGAAAAAAAACTAAGGAACGGTTCTTTAGCGTTCTGTACCGTTTCTTCGTCGCGAACGGAACAGTGACGAAACTCCTATAAGAGAACAGAATACACTAAAAATTTGTTTAGTGTTACTGTTCGCGAACGGTACCACTACGATAACGTCCCGTTCTTAGAACACGACGTTAACGTACGGTTCATGGAACAGTATCACTACGTCGTAGTGATACTGTAGCACAGTGTGGTGTAGGGAATAAAGATTATACGTAGAAAAATTAGTTGCAAAATAGTTACGGGTTTGTACGAAAAGTTGCAGTTTTTAATGCAGTTTTGAAAAAATCTTAGAAAATGAGAAACTTGAAAATGATTTACACTAAGAAATATTCAGAGAACAAATCTAAATACATATTGTGGATTTTATTTAAAAATATAGTGTGTTCAACATATTAACAATGTGCTTAAGATATGTGGGTATCGAAAAAAGGCGGAGTCCCATTACTATACTTACATAAATATGTATATTTAAAAGCATTGCTAAATGTCGGAAAATGCTAAAAAAATATTGTTTTCATAAACAAAATAAATATTGAAACAAATCGTGATATTTTTGTTTTAAGGGTGTTATACCAACAATTTAGTCCTTGATCTTAAGATATGGCCTAACTCTGCAATGTATGAGTGTTTGAAATTTTTGTATAAAAAATTCCTCTTTTATTTGAATTATCACGAGTTTCTTGTTTCAAATTATAATCAAATTATTTGTGAAGACAAACAAGAGTTATTTTCATTAAAAACCTTAATACAACTTTATATTTGCATGTTTTGTTTGCGCAATACGCTAACGTTTTTTTAAAACAGATTGTAGAATCTATATTTGCAAAATCGTGTGGTATAGAAACAGTTTTCCCTCTCTCCTTTATGATAGCCGGTTTTTAATATCAGCCCTCATTATATTCTTTACAGGGTCTTATATTAACATTTCAATATTTAAAACGGAATGGCAAACTTATGGTGGATGGTATAGTGAGAAAATTCAATAATGTGCGTATTTCATTGTGAGACGGTTCTCAGTTTCATGCCCTGAAAGTATTTATTGGTACATAATTTCCTCTAAAGCGCTTCCTTAGCCTAAATGGCTCAAAATCTATATGTAAATAGTAGTTTTATGGAATGACGTTTTTTCAGGATTTCGGAAACGGATTTTTACCTTTGGATTATTTTCTGTGGAGAGCCATTACGGATAACTGTTACGCAAAGCATCCAGAGATTCGACCCGAAACAATCGAAAATGTGGTGAAAAATTGGGTTGATCGGATGAGGTACTGCCGAGCCAGTCGTGGTAGTCATATGAATGATATTATGTTGTATTATTAAATTACAAAGTTCAACAATAAAACAGAAATTTTAAAAATAGATGTACTTTTTTTAAAGCCGATTCAAATTTACCCGTACCTGAGTCCATATTTTGGGGACATTTTATAGTTAAATAATACCCTGTACCACAGTGTGGTGTAAAGTAAAAAAACGATTGGATCAAAAGAGCCAAATCGGATGAAACATATATATGGGAGCTATAGCTAAATCGTAACCGATTTTCTTCAAATTTGGCAATGTTGGTTCATGGATCAAGAAACTCTACCATTATAAATTTCAAAACGATCGGATGTAAAATACAGCTTCTATAGGACTAAAGGGCCAAATCGGACGAAACATATAGTATATGGGAGCTATAGCTACATCGTAACCGATTTTCTTCAAATTCGGTAGTGTTGGTTCATGGATCAAGAAACTCTACCATTCTAAATTTCAAAACGATCGGATGTAAAATACAGCTTCTATAGGACTAAAGGACCAAATCGGACGAAAGATATATATGGGAGCTAAATCTGAACCGATTTTCTTCAAATTCGGCAATGTTGGTTCATGGATCAAGAAACTCTACCATTCTAAATTTCAAAACGATCGGATGTAAAATACAGCTTCTATAGGACTAAAGGGCCAAATCGGACGAAACATATATATGGGAGCTATAGCTAAATCTTAACCGATTTTCTTCAAATTCAGCAATGTTGGTTCATGGATCAAGAAACTCTACCATTCTAAATTTCAAAACGATCGGATGTAAAATACAGCTTTTATAGGACTAAAGGGCCAAATCGGACGAAAGATATATATGGGAGCTATATCTAAATCTGAACCGATTTCAACCAAATTCAATAGCGATCTTAACAGCCGCGAAATACTCTAAACTGCAAAATTTCAGAACGATCGGAGTGAAATTGCGACCTGTAGTCGACGAACAACCGTGTCAGCTAGTGATTCTGAGTCGATCGGTATACTTTAAGGTGGGTCTAGCTGTGTTATTTTAAGGTGTTACAAACATCTGCCGTGAAACAAACTTATAATACCCTGTACCACAGTGTGGTGTAGGGTATAATTATCAGTACTTTTTTTATAGCCGACTCAAATTTAAAATTTTAGCTGACACACTCTTTATCAATGTCTTAATTCAAACGCAAATTTTTTATTTATTCAGAAGTTCAAAGTACAATGATATTGTGCTCCATTATTAAATTACAAAAGTTCACTCTTTCCAATAAAACCAGAAATTTTTAAAAAATTACTTTTTTATAGCCGATTCAAATTTTAAATGGCCCACCCTTTACATACAACTTTTAAAGTGTGGGTTTAGATAGGTCGTTCCACCTCATCGGATTCGGATATGGTGTAGGGCATAACATATTTTTTTATCCAACGGCCAATTTCATGGCTATAATACTATTTCCCAGTCCTTGTGGCTGCTGTCCTTGTAATGAAGGGATTGACTTAACTTTCATTAATGTATTTGTACTGGTGTAAGCTTAAAATTAAGATGAAATTATGAAGTAAAGTAGTAATGAAATGATATACTGGAAGTGATATTTTGGCATGATGGACATTGAGCGACAATAAATAAAGATATATATATATTGTTCATTCCATATCAAACCGAATCCTTTTGTGGGTGACCATTCCCGATTGCAAAATAATTTTGCATATCGATTATCTGCTCAAAATTAAACATTTTATAGTTGGCGAAAAAAATACAAATTTTTTTCATATGTTATTAGCATCTGAAATCTCATAAAATAGGATAATGTTCTCAAAATGCGTTTAGAGTTATGTATTTTTGGATCGCGTGGACGGATTTTTCCAAATGAAGCCTAATTTTAAAGGTCGTTAGTTGTTCTTTATATAGCAAGAATTTATTTTCGCGTCCGTAACATTTTTAAATGCATCCGATGCATTTGCAAATTAAATTTGCTTGTTACACATCAATGACACCAACCTAATATTCTGTGAAAAATATAGTTATGTAGCCCCATAAATTCTAAGCGAACGCTGAAAATTTTAAGATGATTTTTAAAACAAAATGTTTGTTTTAAAATTCCTGAGATGCGAAGATTGCATTTGTTATATTTTAAAAACGCGTTTATTAATTTGTACAAATTAGAGCTCTTCATAAAGGTATTGACTAGGACATCCTATATCGTTACATATTTGTCCTCTTAAGATTTAACTTGCATACTGGACTGCGAAACGAAATATTAGACAACTACAATTCTCGTTTACGACTACGGAAATTCGTTTGGTCAAAACAAACAATTGCTTATGCGAAATATGTTTCTGTCACAACAAACGAAATTTCAGTTCCGGCAAACGAGAATTGTAGTTGTCTAATATTGCGTTTCACAGAAACGAATTTTTTCTTTATGTTATATATGAAATATATATAGGCACGTTGTCCTATCTATAAGAAATCTGAACTGTAATTTTAATCAGGTGTTTCCTTCAGGTTCTATATAAAAACATTTGTACTGAAAAATGTCAGAAATCTCAATTGTTTTTGTAGTTTATAAAGGAAAATCTTTGGCATTTCTTTAGTAAATATTGTTTTAAAAAAACGAGGCTGAACTCTATTTTGTAGGATCAGTTTAGGACATATGGAGCTACAAGACTTTATTTTTTTCAGAATTTAAAGTTGGTGTCATTGATGTGCAGGATGCAAAATAAAGTTGCATATGCAACTGATGCATTCAAAAACTTTAAATTAACCATCATTAATATATGTAATTAAAAGTACAGTTCGCGACCTTACAAACGAGCCTTCATTTGTAAAATCCCATCCACGTGTTTTCATAATACTTAACTTCCAAAATTCAGCTTTGCTAATATTTGCCCAAAATTTTCAGGTTTCAGATGCTTTTACAGGGTTTTCCAAAAAGAGTGATATGAAAGTTCTAAATAAAACGTCATTCAAATGGCCTCCACGACTTCTTCTGCAGGAACAAATTCGATGAACCCAATTTTCGAGCACGTTTTCCACTAAATCAAGTCGTATGTCATGAATGGCACGTTCAATATTGACTTGTAAAGCATGAAGAGAGTCTGGTTTATTTCGAAAGACCAATGACTACAAATAACCCCACAAGAAATAGTCTAATAGTGTTAAATTGCAACTTCTTGGAGGCCATTCAATATCAAAATTCCTTTAAATAATAGTATTTCCAAAATTTTCTCACAACAATTCAATTGTTTCATTTGCTGTGTGGCACGTAGCCACAATCGGTGAATGGCAAAAAGATAGCTATTAACGAGAGCTAAAATATTGGTCATGGGTGTCAAAGTCGTAGGTCGACTGGAAAGTAGCTAACTCCTTAACGGTACGTCGGCTATATCTAAATCTGAACCGATTTTCACCAATTTCAATACAGACCGTCCTTTGGTCAAAAAAGAGCACTGTGCTATATTTCATCACAATCGGACAATAAATGTGGCCTGCACTTTGATTACAACGATACATCTACAGACGGATAGACTGACGGACGGACGGACATGATTAAATCAATAATAAATTATGGGTGTATCCCTTCTCCTTTTGTGTTTTACAAACAAATGCTCAAACTCATAATACCCTGGATTACAGTGTGGGTGTGTGTAGGGTATAAACATAGATGTTGCTACGCCCCTTGTGGTACCTCCCATACAAATGGACTATTCTGCACAAACAGTTAATGACTTATAACTTTAATTACAGTCCATACATCCATAAAACGTGAAAAATGGGCGTTATTAACACGCCCCTTTTGGTACCTCCCATACAAATGGACCATTTCGCACAAAAAGTTAACGTATTGTAACTTCGATACCTGCACATACAAGCACTTGAAATTTTGTACAGTGTAATGCTTTCATAATAGTAATAAAAATGGGCGTTATTGCCAAACCCAAATAAAAAATATGAAAAATTATTCTTTGAATTTAGATTACTTTTACAATATGGGTCATAATTTATACATTTATCCATAGATTTACTCAAATACGAATTGGTTTCTTCGTAATGATACTTGCTTTCATAAAATGGAAAAATAATTAATATTTCTGCGCCAGCAAAAACAATTAAATGGAAAAAATATATGTTTTTTTCTAAGTGTTTTAACGACAGTTAATAAATAAAGCACTATTTCTACGTGAAAGTGATATTACCAACATTTGTTGCCCTCATAATTTCTTCCATGAAAATTGGAAAAAAAAATTAAAAAGAAAACTTTACCATAAACACTTTTTTTTGGTTTCATAAAATACTATGCCTCAATCTACACAAAAAAGTTTTTAGGTCTGGGTCACAACATTTTTTGTTGTTGCATAGTGTTGTTATTTATAATTAAAAAACACATAATTCCACAATTGAATAGTTCTGACAAAATATTCAGTAAAAAGGTTAAATTTACAGAATTTTTAAGACCAGCCTAGAACATGGTGAATTTAACTAAAATGGTAAAACATCCTTCCACATCTTTGTACTTATCTCTCTTTTTCATATGAATCACATCGATATTATTTTCTTGAAATTCTGTCATTGAAATTCACATATTATCCCTATGTCGATGCAGGCAAGTCAGCAGATAAATTCTATATGACAAATATGCAGTGTATTTGCATCTTTCGGAAATCGCATTGGGCCTGCACAACATCCTGTAAATGAGTAATGCTTGCATTAAGAAAATTTTCGCTTTTCGTGTGTATATTTTAATTTTGGTTTATTTGTTTTTTATTCCGCAACGCATCTTCACAAGGGGGATTCATTTAAACCAAACATAAAATGTTAATTCATATTATGAAATAGGAAATAACTTTGGGCTTAGTAGAACAAGTGCGGAATTCCTTAAGTCGAGCAGGACGCACAAAACTAAGACCGTTCAAATACCACCAAAAAATATAAATGGGGAAAGGACTGTTTTTTGGACCGTTGTAAAAAATCTTGATTTGAAATAGCTCACAGAAATTTTTTCCAGGTGCAAAGTCAACATATAGTAATAAAACATGGTGGCTACTAGGAGCACCAAGAGGTCAAATCATAACGGACCTTTATCAGAGTTTTTATATAAATAAATAAAGGACATGCATATGTATATATTAGAGTGCGTTGTTCAAAGCTTATATAAAACTTACTGGACCCGGTTCACTTCGTTGCCCCTGATTTCAGATTTCCGGTCCGGTCCATTTTTTGACCAATCCAGTAGACTGTCACTAGATACATATCACAAAATTACGGCACTGTCGCTAAAAAATTGTTTAAAAGGCGGGGTCACGCCCATTCGTCCGATCCCGCCCATTTTTAGACCAATTACGTAGACTTCCCCCAGACACATATACACAAAACTACAGTACTCTCGCAAACTAATTGCTCAATATATCTCAATTTAAAAATTTGGCTTAATACATATGCACAAAATTACAGAACTCTCGCAAACAAATTGTTCAAGAAATGTAAATTTTATTCGAAATATGTGCACAAATCTAGAACAATTATTATATTTTTCGACTTTGATTTTTTTCCACTTGGATTAGAGCAATTTTATAGAAAAATTTACAAAATGTCCAACTTCTTAAAAATTTCAGCTTTTGAGGTTAACCAAATGAATGTAGGATCATTTATATGGCAATTAATTTGCTTTAACCCATACGGGACCAACAAACAAATAAAAAGTTAACGGCCTTGAAAGTGTTAATTTTTTAAAAAAAAATTAAGGGCCTGTTTCTGTAACTTGTTTTTCGTTCGTCTACTGCGAACGATCAAAAATCACTCAATTATTCCGAGAAATCTATAAATCGCAGAAGTTTATAATTCGTTGTGTATGTAGGAAATCATGAAAAAAGCTTCTTCCCAAAATATTTCTAACCTGCGTTTTATAGAATTCAAGTAATAGCTGAGAGAATTTTGATCGTTCGCCGTAGACGAACGAAAATAAGTTACAGAAACAGGCCCTAAATCTAGATATCATCAATTCTATAATGAGAGTCGAACCAAATTGTAGAAGTTATATCCGATTTTGTAAAAAATGCTTTAAAAATTACATTAAAATTGAGAAACAAGTGACTTTCAATTGGAATTTTTTTATAGAAAGTCACGCGGCCCTATAAATAATGGTACAGATTTTAATGTCCAGTTGTCAACTCCTAAAAGTAATAAAAATTTACAATTTTATTAAGGAAAACCCTGATTTTTACAGGCTATTTAAACCTAAATAGCCCCTAATTTCGCAACCGCAGAAACGAAATAGTTTGCAAATATACTTGAAACAAACCAAATTTTCATATAAGCTTTGATCAATGCGAACATTTTTTTACGCTTAGATTTCCGATCCCATCCTATTTTGGAATAATCACGTAGACTGTCACCAAATACATATACCGAAAATTACAGCAATCTCTCCAACAAATTGCTCAAGATATATCAATTTCGAAACATGGCTCATATGGACGGATTTACTACCATTGGTCCGGTCCGGCCGCTCCCTTTGGTCCGACCTCGCCCATTTTTGGACCAATCACGTAGACTGCCACCAGATACATATAAACAAGATAACAGCACTCTCGCTTATTAATTGTGCAAGATATCTCTATTTCAAAATTTGGCTATATGGGCGGAGCCACGCCTTTTGGTCCGATCCCGCCCATTTTTACACTGCTACAACATACATATACGCAAAATTTCAGCACTCTCGCTTATAAAATGTGCAAGAAATCTCAACCTCAAAATTTGGCTTATATGGGCGGGGCCACGGCCAATAGACCGATTACGCCCATTTTTGGACCAATCACGTAGACTGGTACCAGATACATATGGGCATTTCTCCAATGTCGAAAGCGACATTCGTACGCATTCACAGTGAAAAACAAAACATATGCCAAAACATTATTTCATTTTGACAAAAGGCGAAACTTATAGCTCTTGATTAGCACTATAATTGGTGCTAAGGTTGATTTTGGCCAATTGTTCGTCTTCAAGATAATTACAAAAAAAACAAGACAATCGCATACGACAGAAGTCGCTTTTAAAGCAAATAAATCAAACACTGATTTCAGCGAAACCTGTAGGAATATTTTAATGCGACTAATATTAAAATGTTATGCATTGATGTAACTTAATAATGTTTTTTATTTATTCAAAAATATTAACCCCCAACTTCACAACCTCCGGTTAGAGCTAACTCACAGTTAAAAAATAAATCTTTCATACTCTTTGACAGCCATAACTGTAGGTTAGCTCTAACTGTAGGATAACACTACGCAACAAAAAAATATTTTTTGTGTCCTAGACCTAAAAATTATTTTGCTTGTATAGATTGTGGCATACTGTTATATAAAATCAAAAAATTATTTATGGATAATTTTTTTTTTTTAAATTTTTTATTAAAAATACTAATATCGTCGAAGGTACCCTTAGTATTTGCACTATAATTTTTGGAGTATATGCCCGATCAGGTCGACTTATACGTTTAATTGAAGCTATTAATGTTGGAAATAACTATTTCACTTAAAAACAGTGGTTTAGTAACAGTCATTAAACAAATTGGAAAAAGTAGATTTTATCAAAAAAATAAAAAATTTCCATAACAAATCGAAAAAAAATAGTTTATTCCATTTTTTAAAAGTTTGCATCCTAGCAAGGAAAATAATGCCTATTTGAAAAAAATCTATGCATAAATGTAGAAATTATATCCTTTTTGGTAGAGGTAATAGATTTTCAAAAAATCTTTTTTTTTTAATTTCTGTTTAAATAACGATTTTATTTGTTACTTTTATTTATATTATATGCATTTGAGTTTATTTACATGTACAAGTTTCATTAGAAGTAGTTGTGAGTTCTTTGTTGACGTTTGTAGATTTCGGAATGAGGAACCAAATATAATCTCCCATAATTCTTTCATCCCAGTGCCCTTGGTAACGCCGCTCGATGGACTTCATTTCTTGGTGAAACCTTTCCCCATGTTCGTCGCTTACGTACCCAAGATTCTCGTGGGAAAAGTTTAAATGAGAATGCAAGAAATGAATTTTGAGGGACATATTTACTCCTGTTGGAATACATAAAGCGAAAAATACGTTAGAAGAATACATACATATGTGTTATATGCATAAATATAGACAAATATATTTCTAACCAAGTTTTTCATAATTTTTTAACAAATCATTCATATTGCGGGCTTTTATTGGATCCAAGGAAATTTGGAACTACAACCTTAAACGACCTCCATGCTGCAATTTCATGCGACGTCAAATATGATTCGAAATTTACATTTTTCATCAGTTTCCTTATTTTAGGCCCATCAAAAACGCCTTCTTCGATTTTTTGAAAAGAAAGACTTTTAAATAAACTTTTTAAATATGAGAGTAAATTGCCATCTTTCCTTAAGGCTTTTACAAAATTGTTAAAGAAATGTTATGTTTTCTTTTAAGACGAGAGGTGTGTATTTTATGTTGTTTTCACCCAATGTAATGTGTATTCTTGGTGGCCATTTCTTTATTTTGTAATGATCTTTGCGAGCACGGCTATCCCAGAGGCATAAAACCAGTAAGGAAAGGCAGAAAGTCGGGCGGGGCCGACTATATAATACCCTACACCTCCCCAACAATGCGATAAGGGCCATTGCCATAATAATTTGGAATAATTGGTAAATGGGTAGAAACATATTATATAATTCTGAAACGATAATCGCTAAATTAACCAATATTCGTTCCTAAATTGAGAAACATCTTTCTGGAAAATTTTAATGATCGGAAGTAAAATACAACTTCTATTGCGGTTTGATACCAAATCAGGAGGAACATATATATGGAGCTTTAATATAAATCTGAACCGATCTTCCCTTAATACTCATTCATGTAAAAAGAATTTCGTACTGAACGGATATAAAATACATTCTCTACAGCGCTTACATATCAAATCGGGGTAACATATATATGGGAGCTATATCTAAATCTGAACCGATTTTCTCCGAACTTCGCTTACAGGTCAAATCAGGGGTAACATATATATATCATATTATAGAGTCCGTGATATACCTTACAAACAATTTTATACAACTGTGGATAACATATGCTTTGGCAATGACATTCCCGGATTGTTCGAGGAACTTAATCAAACATACAATTCAAAAGAATGACGGTTATTTGTTGACAGCAGTAACGAAAATTTGAATGCAGTACTTTTGCACAACGGAAATCAGAAACCGTCGATTCCCATTGTTTATGCCGTCAGCGCTAAGGAATCATACGAAACAATGGCTAAATTGATACAAATTATGGAAAAATGGAAAATTTGTTGCGATTTAAAAGTAGTTGGGATGTTATGTGGAATCCAAGGCGGATATACAAAATATTGTTTTGTATACCCTACATACACACTGTGGTACAGGGTATTATAACTTTGTGCATTTGTTTGTAACACCCAAAAGGAGAAGAAATAGACCCATCGTTTATTATACCGATCGACTTAGAATCACTTTCTGAGTTGATTTAGCTATGTCCGTCTGTCTGTCCGTCTGTGCATGTATTCTTGTAATCAAAGTACAGGTCGCAATTATGGTCCGATCTCGATGAAACTTTACACATATCTTTTTTTTGGCCCTATTGACTTTGGTTAAAATCGGTTCAGATTTAGATATAGCCCCCATATATATGTTAGCCCCGATTTGACATGTAAGCGCTGTAAAAAGTTTATTTTATATCCGATCAGTATGAAATTCGGCAGGAAAAGGTTTCTTATTACATGAATGAACTCTGTTAAATTTGGAAGAAATCGGTTCAGATTTAGATATAGCCCCCATATATACATTACCCCCGATTTGACATATAAGCGCTGTAAAAATGTTATTTTATATCCGATCAGTGCGAAATTCGGCAAAGAGAGGTTTCTTATTACATGAAGGAAGAATACTGCTAAATTCGGAGAAAATCGGTTCAGATTCAGATATAGCCCCCATATATATGTTACCCCCCATTTGACATGTAAGCGCTGTAAAAACTGTATTTTATATCCGATCAGTGCAAAATTTGGCAGAAAGAGGTTTCTTATTACATGAAGGAATACTGCTACATTCGGAGAAAATCGGTTCAGATTTAGATATAGCCCCCATATATACGTTACCCCCGATTTGACTTGTAAGCGCTGTTAAAATGTTATTTTATATCCGATCAGTATGAAATTCGGCAGAAAGAGGTTTCTTATTATATGAATGAACACTGTTAAATTTGGAAGAAATCGGTTCAGATTTAGACATAGCCCCCATATATACGTTACCCCCGATTTGACATGTAGGCGCTGTAGAGACTGTATTTTATATGCGATCAGTACGAAATTCGACAGAAGGAGGTCTTTTTACATTAATGAGTATTCAGGGAAGATCGGTTCAGATTTATATTGATTGTTCCTCCTGGTTTGGTATCAAACCGCTATAGAAGTTGTATTTTACTTCCGATCATTAAAATTTTCCAGAAAGATGTTTCTCAATTTAGGAACGAATATTGCTTAATTTAGAGATTATCGTTTCAGAATTAGATAATATGTTTCTACCCATTTACTAATTATTCCAAATTATTATGGCAATGACCCTTATCGCATTGTTAGGGAGGTGTAGGGCCCCGCCCGACTTTCTGCCTTTCCTTACTGGTTTATGTTTTTTTTGTACCTGGAAAAAGTGTTCTTTTTTTAAGACTTTCTGCCTTTCCTTACTGGTTTATGTTTTTTTTGTACCTGGAAAAAGTGTTCTTTTTTTAAATAATTTTCATATTTTTGACGACTGTTACGAAACCAAAGATTCTACGTGAGAGCAAATTTTGCAGCATATGTAGCCCTCATAATTCCCTTTAATTTGAGGCATAACACGGCTCAATCAGGCGTATACGAGTACTTTTAAATTATGGTCCAAATACTGAATGTACTTTCCATGAAAGAAGGAATTTAAAAAAAATTAAAGAACAAAAATTTACCATAAAAATTATTTTAATATTTTTTTTGTGTTTGTGACACCTAATTGCACGAGAAACTGTTATCCACATCCCTTGGACAAAAATTGTGTTGCATAATGTAACCGGAGATTGTGGAATTGGCCGTAAGTAGGTTATTATACCCTACAACACACTGGGGTACAGTGTATTATGACTTTGTGCATTTGTTTGTAACGCCCAAAAAGAGAAGAAATAGAACCATAGTTTATTATACTGATCGTCATAGAATCAATTTTTGAGTCGATTTAGCCATGTCCGTCTGTCTGTCCATGTATTCTTGTAATCAAAGTGCAGGTCGTATTTATGGTCCGATTGTGATGCAATTTAGCACAGTGCTCTTTTTTGGCCCAAGGACGATCCCTATTGAAATTGGTCAAAATCGGTTCAGATTTAGATATAGCCCCCATATATATATTACCCCCGATTTGACATGTAAGCGCTGTAGAAACTGTATTTTATATCAGATCAGTACGAAATTTGGCAGAGAGAGTTCCCTTATTACAAGAATGAACACTGCTAAATTCGGGGAAAATCGGTTCAGATTTAGATATAGTCTCCATATATATGTTTCACCCGATTTGACATGTTAGCGCTATAGAAACCGTATTTTATATCCGATCTGTACGAAATTCGGCAGAGAGAGTTTTCTTGTTACGTGAATGAACACTACCAAATTCGGAGAAAATCCGTTCAGATTTAGATATAGCCCACATATATATGTTACCCCCGATTTGACATGTAAGTGCTGTAGAAACTATATTTTATATCCGATCGGTGCAAAATTCGGCAGAAAGGTGTTTTTTATTAGTCAAAGGAATACTGCCAAATTCGGTTTAGATTTAGATATAGCCCCCATATATGTGTTACCACCGATTTGACATGTAGTCGCTGTAGAGACTGTATTTTATATCCGATCAGTACGAAATTCGACAGAATGAGTATTGAGGGGAAATCGGTTCAGATTTACATATAACCTCCATATATATGTTCCTCCCGATTTGGAATCAAGGCGCTGTAGAAGTTGTACTTTACTTCCGATCATTAATATTTTCCAAAAAATGTTCCTCAATTTAGGAACGAATATTGCTTAATTTAGCGATTATCGGTTCAGAATTAGATAAGTTCCTACGCATTCACCAGTGTAGGGTATTATATAGTCGGCCCCGCCCGACTTTCTGCCTTTCCTTACTGTTTTTATACCCTACACCACACTGTGGTACAGGGTATTATAAGTTTGTTTCATGGCAGATGTTTGTAACACCTGAAAATAACACAGCTAGACCCACCTTAAAGTATACCGATCGACTCAGAATCACTAGCTGAGTCGATTTAACGATGTCTGTCCGTCCGTCCGTCCGTCCGTCTGTCCATGTAAAGTTGTTCGTCGACTACAGGTCGCAATTTCAATCCGATCGTTCTGAAATTTTACAGTTTAGAGTATTTCGCGGCTGTTAAGATCGCTATTGAATTTGGTTGAAATCGGTTCCGATTTAGATATAGCTCCCATATATATCTTTCGTCCGATTTGGCCCTTTAGTCCTATAGAAGCTGTATTTTACATCCGATCGTTTTGAAATTTAGAATGGTAGAGTTTCTTGATCCATGAACCAACATTGCCGAATTTGAAGAAAATCTGTTCAGATTTAGATATAGCTCCCATATATATCTTTCGTCCGATTTGGTCCTTTAGTCCTATAAAAGCTGTATTTTACATCCAATCGTTTTGAAATTTAGAATGGTAGAGTTTCTTGATCCATGAACCAACATTGCCGAATTTGAAGAAAATCGGTTAAGATTTAGCTATAGCTCCCATATATATATGTTTCGTCCGATTTTGCTCTTTAGTCCTGAAGAAGCTGTATTTTACATCCAATCATTTTGAAATTTAGAATGGTAAAATTTCTTGATCCATGAACCAACACTACCGAATTTGAAGAAAATCGGTTAAGATTTAGCTATAGCTCCCATATATATGTTTCGTCCGATTTGGCCCTTTAGTTCTATAGAAGCTGTATTTTACATCCAATCGTTTTGAAATTTAGAACGGTAGAGTTAATTGATCCATGAACCAACACTACCGAATTTGAAGAAAATCGGTTAAGATTTAGCTATAGCTCCCATATATATGTTTCGTCCGATTTGGCCCTTTAGTCCTATAAAACCTGTATTTTACATCCAATCGTTTTGAAATTTAGAATGGTAAAGTTTCTTGATCCATGAACCAAAATTGCTGAATTTGAAGAATATCGGTTAAGATTTAGCTATATCTCCCATATGTATGTTTCGTCCGATTTTGCCCTTTAGTTCTATAGAAGCTGTATTTTACATCCAATCGTTTTGAAATTTAGAATGGTAGAGTTTCTTGATCCATGAACCAACATTGCCGAATTTGAAGAAACTCGGTTAAGATTTAGCTATAGCTCCCATATATATATGTTTCGTCCGATTTTGCTCTTTAGTCATGAAGAAGCTGTATTTTACATCCAATCGTTTTGAAATTTAGAATGGTAGAGTTTCTTGATCCATGAACCAACATTGCCGAATTTGAAGAAAATCGGTTAAGATTTAGCTATAGCTCCCATATATATATGTTTCGTCCGATTTTGCTCTTTAGTCCTGAAGAAGCTGTATTTTACATCCAATCATTTTGAAATTTAGAATGGTAAAATTTCTTGATCCATGAACCAACACTACCGAATTTGAAGAAAATCGGTTAAGATTTAGCTATAGCTCCCATATATATGTTTCGTCCGATTTGGCCCTTTAGTCCTATAAAACCTGTATTTTACATCCAATCGTTTTGAAATTTAGAATGGTAAAGTTTCTTGATCCATGAACCAAAATTGCTGAATTTGAAGAATATCGGTTAAGATTTAGCTATATCTCCCATATGTATGTTTCGTCCGATTTTGCCCTTTAGTTCTATAGAAGCTATATTTTACATCCAATCGTTTTGAAATTTAGAATGGTAGAGTTTCTTGATTCATGAACCAACATCGGTAAAGATTTAACTATAGCTCCCATATATATGTTTCATCCGATTTGGCTCTTTAGATCCAATCGTTTTTATACCCTACACTACACTGTGGTACAGGGTATTATTTAAGTATAAAATGTCCCAAAAGTAAATTTATGCAAACAATTTATACATGAATTACAAAATTTATATATCAGAGTTATTCAATATTACGAGAGTGGTGTAGGGTATTATATAGTCGGCACCGCCCGACTTTAGCCTTTCCTTACTGGTTTTTCTTATATTTTTATTTTTATTTTTATTTATATGAATTACAATACAAAGTAAATTTATATTCTAATTATAAGGTCCAGGGAAAGGCCGGGTTACAAAGACCATATGGCTAAATTTTTGCAGCGACAGACCAGAGCCTCTGGTGGGAATCGAACCCACGACCCCCAAACTCATAGGCGAGTACGCTACCAACTCACCTACTGGGGCGCTCTTTTTCTTATATTATTTAAATATAAATCGAGATTTAAAAGAGAGTTCATTAATCAAAACATAACATGCAATACAAATGTTAAAAACTTAAATTTTGCAATTGTTCGACTTTGCACTCGAATATTTTAAAATGTGTTATGAATAAATGTAATTTTTGGAAGAATTAGTTAAATTTTTAGATTTCCTATAAAAAAGTGGCAAAACAGCATACTTTTATAGACTTTTAATTTTTTGGCTGCGGTTGACATCTCTTAAAAAATGCCCATATACACAAAATACAACACTCTCGCTAAAAAATTGTTCAAGATATCTCATTTTCAAAATTTGGCGTATATGGGTGGCGCCATGCCCATTGGTCCGATTCCGCCCATTTTGGACCAATCACGTAGACTGGAATCAGATACATATACGCAAAATTTCAGCACCCTCGCAAACAATTTTTTCAAGATATATCAATTTAAACATTTTGGTTAAAATGAATGGCACGCCATTAGTCCTATTCAGCCCATTGTTGGACCAATCACGTAGAATGCCACAAGATACATGTACACAAAAGAACAGTACTCTCGATAATAAATTGTGCAAAATATTTAAATTTCAAAATTTGGCTTATATCGGCGGGGCAACGCCCATTGGCATATAAATTCACACAAACATGATTTATAACTTTTTTGTAAAAATTGCGTAAAATATGAATTTTTAACTATGAAAAAGAAATAATTTGTTGATGCTTAAAATTTGTCAGGATGTGTATTTTGATGCAGTCTACCAAAATCCACCGAAAAACGAATCTCCATTTTTCCTTTTCTTACTCTCTTTTTCGTTTCTGATGACGATATGTATATAGAGGATATATCTAAATCTAAACCAATTTTCTCCAATTTCAATAGGGCTAGTACTTAGGCCAAACAAGATATACGTACCAAATTTCGTCACGATCAGACAATTTAGACATGCCAAAAACTTGGTCACCAATTTCGCCAAACCGAGTATAGGGTTATACTACCCTTTGATAGCAGAATAAAAGAAAGAATTGTACGAACATTTCAGATATCCGAAAAAATTAACATTGAATAACTGAAAAACATAAAACTTGTCCTTAAATTAAGTTAATTACTTATTTGCTTAATCCCTAAATGCAAATAAATATTAGTTTCGTAACTAAATAAAAACCAGTAAGGAAAGGCTAAAGTCGGGCGGGGCCGACTATATAATACCCTACACCACTCTCGTAATATTGAATAACTCTGATATATAAATTTTGTAATTCATGTATAAATTGTTTACATCAATTTACTTTTGGGACATTTTATACTTAAATAATACCCTGTACCACAGTGTGGTGTAGGGTATAAAAACGATTGGATCTAAGGAGCCAAATCGGATGAAACATATATATGGGAGCTATAGCTAAATCTTTACCGATATTCTTCAAATTCGGCAATTTTGGTTCATGGATCAAGAAACTCTACCATTCTAAATTTCAAAACAATTGGATGTAAAATACAGGTTTTATAGGACTAAAGGGCCAAATCGGACGAAACATATATATGGGAGCTATAGCTAAATCTTAACCGATTTTCTTCAAATTCGGCAATGTTGGTTCATGGATCAAGAAACTCTACCATTCTAAATTTCTAAACGATTGGATGTAAAATACAGGTTTTGTAGGACTAAAGGGCCAAATCGGACGAAAGATGTATATGGGAGCTATATCTAAATCTGAACCGATTTCAACCAAATTCAATAGCGATCTTAACAGCTGCGAAATACTCTAAACTGCAAAATTTCAGAACGATTGGAGTGAAATTGCGACCTGTAGTCGACGAACAACTTTACAAGGACAGACGGACGGACGGACATGGTTAAATCGACTCAGCTAGTGATTCTGAGTCGATCGGTATACTTTAAGGTGGGTCTAGCTGTGTTATTTTCAGGTGTTACAAACATCTGCCGTGAAACAAACTTATAATACCCTGTACCACAGTGTGGTGTAGGGTATAAATATTACGACGGAAACAAAAATTTGATTAGAACAACATATTGGCACATATATAATTTTTATGTGTGCTAAATATAATATGTTTAGAGTGTACCCTAAACATTTGTATATTTCAAGCGGAATATGTTTGGCGCAATATACTACAGAAGCGATATTTTCAGCGTGAATATATTCACCCGTGTATTTCTTTGTATAAGAAGTAACATCGATGAAAATGTTGATAGTGTATTTTCTGGATAACCATGTGAACTGGCAAATTGAGCCGAACCATTTTCATTGAGTGTATCATATCCTGTCTGGCGTCTGTGGTTTTTGTCGTACTGTGCATATATGCGACTTAATTACATTTGTAATATACATACAAAAATAAATAAAAATGCGAAAGTAAAATATTTTTAATCGACCGCCGCCAACACTGACTAACCGAGTTTCAGGCAAAATGGGAAAAGCCGAAGCAGAAAATCCACAGACTCGCTCCAAAGGAGCAAATAAGGAGATAATGAAATGTTTTTATCTGTATGTACATATGGCTTATACTTTTCGTAGTATAAGGAGTTATTAAGGATAAAATGCAAAAAGT
This sequence comes from Eudasyphora cyanicolor, assembly GCA_963930755.1. Classification (NCBI taxonomy): domain Eukaryota; kingdom Metazoa; phylum Arthropoda; class Insecta; order Diptera; family Muscidae; genus Eudasyphora; species Eudasyphora cyanicolor. Next base: position 120,715,644 of record OZ005736.1, read on the forward strand.
TGACAAATTATTATCATTCCCTCAAAGAAATCATAATAATAATGAATTCAACAGGACAGCAGAAATAAGTTTTGCGAGTAGGAGTGGAAGTGCGAGAGTTGGGAACAGGTGAATGTCGTCTGTCTGCACATCATTAAAGTGATAAAATTGCAAACAACGTATGTGGACGAATTGTTATTAAATTATGAATTATTAATTTGGAACATTTATATTATTCGCGCGAGTTTATTAAAATTCACATATGCCAGATGTTAATTGAGAGTATCAATTATTTTATGGTGAAGTTGTTGTATGGCGGCCATTCATAACACCAGCCCAAAAAAATAGTTCCAATAAACAATATAATATTAATTTAGGGTTTGGAATGTCTCGGAAATTTTCGAAGCCCGGGATTTTGTTTAATTCCCGAGGATTCCGCAATTAAAGCACAGTTTATGACACAAAATTTCTCCGAGATCTCTTAAGGACTGTGCAAGTTGAAAAGGGGTTGAATTTTGGTTTTTCGATGAGGATTCGGCAATTAAAGCACAGTTTATGTAAGGGAATTTCATGTCAAGTGAGTACATTTTTAAAACCGATGTCTTCTGATCGGTCCTATTGGATACCAGTTATGACACAAAATTTCTCCGAGATCTCTTAAGGACTGTGCAAGTTAAAAGGTGTTGAATTTAGGTTTTTCGATGTTTTAAAAAGGTTTTAAATAAAAAATGATTAACTTTTTTTAAAAAAATTGATTTTTTGGCAATATCTTGAAAGTTATCTTTGAAACCGTTGATGGGATGAAAAAATGATATTAGGAGAAGATAAGGGCTAATTAACTTAGGTTTCTGTAAAGCTTTCCTGAAAGCTTTTCTTTCGCGAGTTATGCTAAAATATGTGGTTCAACCTTTTTTCTTTATTTTGATAGTTAAACAAGTCACACTAATAGACCACAAAGCTCTTAAGGACATTTTTATACCCCCCACCATAGGATGGGGGTATATTCATTTTGTCACTCCGTTTGTAACACCTCTAAATATTGATCTGAGACCCCATAAAGTCTATAGTATATTCTTAATCGTCGTAAAATTCTAAGACGATTTAGCCATGTCCTTTTGTCCGTCTGTTGTAATAACACTACAATCTATAATACTGAAATTTGGTATCGATACTTCTTATAGCTGCAGGTAACTTCGGATTGAAAATGGGCGATATCGGTCAACATTTAGATATACCTCCCATATATAGCATCTAAATTGTTGTTATTCCTACTGTTCTCGTCTACTATATTTTTTTTTTGTGTTTTTCGGTGCTATTTTCTTTAGGTTTGAGTCATTTTGTGAGGTCATATGCTATCCATGGTGGATGGTATATAAGATTCGGCATGGCCGAACTTAACGCTTTTACTTGTTTTATTTCATTTTTTTAATGGAGATATCGGTCCTCTCCTTCTAGTACCTCCACAAAGGGTTAACATTTAGTGAAATTTTGATTATTTAATAACTTCTATACTACTTATTTGAATCCTCTGAAATTCTACACATAGTATTAGTTTATTAGTCACTATTACCTCAAGAAAAATGGTTGAAGTTGCCACGCCCCTTTTGGTACCTCCCACACAAATGGACAATTTTGAACCAAAAGTTAATAGCTTATAACATTATTACCAGAGCATACAAAGACTTGAAATTTCGTACAGTGTAATGGTTTACAGTGAAATGCTCATGGAAATACAGTGAAAATGGCCATTATTGCCACGCTCCTTTTACTACCTCCCACACAAACGGACCATTTTACACCTAAAGTAAAATAACTTTATAACTTTTTAAATATTATATATTTCTTAGCAAATAAATATTACTTGAAAATCAAAAAATATATATTTGGAACGCATATATTAATATATTAGAACCAATTATATTTGCAAACTAAATTTCTCAAATAAAATATGTGTTTAAATACAAATAAAATTATTATTTAGGATATTTCCAAATACATTTTATTTAAAAAAGATTTCCAGAACTTTTGCTGACTTTTTCGAATTTAAGTTAACATTTTTTTTTCAATTATTATTATTTTTACGAACATTAAAAATTTCTAAAAATGTGTTGTTGTTATATATTGTTGGTCTGTGCTTTTGTTATTCGGTCAGAATTTATTTGGTTGGAGACAGGGACGTATCCAGGATTTTGGTTGGGGGGGCCCAACCTTTTTTTTTCCATAACAAAGATAAACAATTAAAAAATTGCGTTTATTGTGTAGGTAATGGAAGTTAAGTTCCTTAGTTTTTTATTCGAATTTTATTCCTATATATAAATGTGTACTTTAGTACGAGATCAGTAAAACTTTTTATAATAAAATACGTAAGAGTAAAAAATGTAATCTTCGATTTTTTGAAAGAAATATATCAATTATTTCATCGATTTCGACTTCATCATTGTATATATACATCAAAGCCAGATAAGACACCCTTTCTCCTTCCATTCTGTTCCGGAGATAAGTTTTTATTCTTCTTAACGTCGAGAAACTTCGCTCAGCAGATGTCGTTGTCACAGGTATTGTGGCCAGTATCTGCAAAAAGGTAAAAACGCTTGGGAACTTGTCCTCATCACAAACTGAAATAGCATCTAATGCATTTGATGGCTTATCATTCTTCTGCTTCTAATAACACTGTGCTAGTCCAAAAATGTAACAGAAAGGAGACCCTATGGATAGACCTATTTCGGCCATGCTGAATCCGGTGTCATTAGCTGTTTTTCTATGTTAGTTCTTGTTTTCGCGATATTCGACCACAAAGTTTGTTGGGAAATCAGAGAGGTGAATTATCTCTTTGGTTATTTTGAAGTGGAAGACTTCGGAATATACGCTTCCGTCCAAAGTTCGAAATAAAGGGAACATTTGGACAATTATTTTTCTCAAAACAGTCGTCCACGCTTATCACCCCCTTACCCCTGAAAAAGTGCAGTGAAGTCTTATCATATGTTAAAAATCATCGTAGTAGGCATCGTTGGGAAAAATATTCCTCGCGAATAAATACTATAAGCCCTTTCTCAACTTTTTTATGAGAATTAAGCAAATTTAGAGTTATTACATAATTTGTGTATTTTTCTGCTTATAGCAGAAAATATTTGAAATAAAATGTTTTGAACTAAATTTTTGTAAATTATTTTTTCGTTAGTGTTAATGGAAATTTCAAAGGTAACCAACAAAACCTGCTAAATTGTGAAACCTGTTAATTTTTCATAAATACGTTGAAAGAAGACTCATAGTAATTTTTCACGAGGAACATTTTTCTCAAAGACACAAACTAAAAATGTCGATGATTTGTATGACGTTTGACACATGGTAAGATTTGATTGCACTTTTTCGGGGGTAAAGTGGTGAGAAACGTGGTTGACTATTTTGAGAGAAATAATACTCGAAGGGTTCCCTTTATTTCGTTCTTTGGACTGAAGCGCGTTTTCGGAAGTCTTACACTTCAAAATCACCCCCGAGATAACTAACCTCTCTGATTTTTTGCAAACTTTGTGGTCGAATATCGCGAAAACAAGAGCTAACCTAGCAAAACGGTTAGCTCCATTGGATTCAGCAATGTCGAAATAGGTATATCCATAGGGTCTCCTTTCTGTTACATTCTTAAAGTGTCCATTTCAAGCACAGTGTAATCAATCCATATACTTATTTCAGCTAAAACAGATTTTGCTGAATTTTTTAAATCGTTTTTGTAAAGAAGTGTGACTTCTTCGAAATCTTCCTTTATTAGATTTACAACTCGTATTGGAACGATATTAAACAGACTTGTAATTATAGCTTCATGTTCGGAAAATCTATTATTTAAATGTGATATTACTTCGTCCAGATATAGTATGAACAATGTTGTCCTAAAATACGCCTTGGCATCTGAACCAGAAATATTAGCCCTATACTTTTGAGTGCCTACTCTTCAAGGTAGTGCAGCTTCTATTCCAAAACTTCTTGCAAGTTGTGTGGATTATTCAAACAGTTTATCAAACTCCGCATCTGAATTTCTACGCATGTCACTTAATTTAGTCGTTGCCAATTTTATGATTTCGTAAGCCTTTATTATATCTAGGTTAATCGTTTGCAAATACCGTGATAAGTTCTGTGTAATGGCCAAAACCGTACTACTTATGACCACACCCAATATAAAGTCAAATTTACATACACGGTTGTGCAAACTCATTCCATCACTGCAACCTGCATGTTAAAAAGGTAGATAGATAAGAAATCATAAATGTAATTTTAACTTAATTTTCGCCATATCTGGTTATCATAAATTTAAAGCCAACCAATATTTACATCGGTCGACAAAAACAACATTTTTTCTTGGGTTTCTGTTTTAATGCATAGATTCTGATTCTAGACGTCAAAAAACGTCAAAATCTCCAATCTTAGCTTTTAAAGTTTGTTTTTGTAAATTTTACATCGATAAGAAAGTTTTAAAGTTAAAACCTTACTAAATTAGCTATAACTAAATTATGCATCGATTTTCTTCGGAATGGGCTTGTTTAATTCATGACCGAACAGAATTTACGATAAAATCATAAAAATATAACATTTGTTCATTTTTAGATTGTTTTATGGGAGTTTTATTTTAAAAATATTACAATTTTATCAAAAAATCACATTTTTTTGCAATATTTTGTAATACTCGTATATCGTCGAAACCGCTGAAGGGATGGAAAATGGTATTATATGAAGTTGAAGGCTACTTAATATTTAATTCTTTAAAACTTTCCTCAACCAAATCGGATAAATGGTTCTCGAGTTATGCCACTATATGTGGTTCAACAACTAATTTCTTTCCATATCACAGCTTATCGCGAGAATTTAAAGAGACAACCCTTTAGGCTAAAAACAGAGTGAGGTTGAACCACATATTATGGCATAACTAGAGAACCATTCATCCGAATTGGTTCTGGTAAGTTTTACAAACTTCAGAAGTAGCCTTCAACTTCGCACAATACAATTTTCCATCCGTTCAGCGGTTTCGACGATATCTTACAAAGTATTGCAAAAAATCATATTTTTTGCAATACATCTGTATACGTTTCTATTACTATTTGTTTCTATTACTTTTTTGCAATAGACAGAAAGTAAATGAAACATATGGTCTCGAACCAAATAAATTCTGACTGAATTTCTAAAAATTTTGATTTGAATTACTGAAATATTTACCACAATTTGTGTATTTTATGAATATTTAAATGCAAATAATTATTTGTTTCACAAATAGCAGTCGCATTGGGATGTAAACTAATATTTGTTTAAAACAATAATTTCCCAAATACACAATTGTGTGTACCAAATATTACATGTTTGAGTGTACCCTAAACATTCATATGTTTCGAGCCGAATATGTTTGGGACAATATACTACAGAAGCGATTTTTTTCAGCGTGTACATACTTTAAAGTTATTAAATGCAATTTAAATTGAAAATAATTTAAATAAACCAAAAAAAAAAAATAAATTTACTAATATTTGTTTGAGACTCAAGCTAAGGGGATTCATTAGTCGGTTTACCCGACTGAACTTTTTTACTTGTTATTAACAAATTTCCGTATAAAATCATTTACATACCCTTTAAGATCATTTTTATTCAAATAGTCTTATTGACCCTTACTGTGATATTTTACTATTGTAGCACGGCTAAAGAAATTTCAGAAAACTTGCTGTCATCCAACAAAATTTTAACTAATAAAACAGTTCTGTCAATTTTTAAAGGCACATTACATCGTTGTACATAGATTCAAATAGGGATGTAACGAATATTCGCATTCGCATATGCGAACGCGAGTTATTCGCATCATTTTAACATTCGCTTTCGCATTCGCAAAAATCATCTCTGGATTATTCGCTTTCGCAAAAATATATTTCATTATTCGCTTCCATTTGTTAAAAGTGTTAAAACTCCTTATTCCTTTCACACAATTTTAATATAATAATAACAATGAAAACTTGTGCAACTTCTCTTTAAAACAGTTGAAAAAATATGTTTATACTTGTAGTAAAAAGAGGTAAAAATATAGAAAACATTCTTAATACTTGAATATCCTGGAAAAGAATCAATTCGGTTCCTTAAATTTGTAGGTACTAAAGGGTCAAACGATTATTCGCTTGCGCAAAAATGCATATGCGTTACATCCCTAGTTTCAAATACTCCGATTTCGTAATACACGTCACGCTCTTTTTATTTAGGTAAAGTAATTATACAAAATAATAAGTTGATCTAGTTGTTTTATTTATATTTGTATGATATATATTCCAAATACATATATATATATATCATATAAATATGTATACATATGCACCGGTCCGATTTCACCCATTATTTGACGGGGAAACTCACTTTGTTAACATAATAATTTAAAAATTTACGGTACCATATAGGAGGTATGTTCAAAAATATCGGAAATTTTTAATTTCCGCGGGCTACGTGTATTTGATTTTCGATATTTTTGTAGCGTTATGTTGGTACTCATGTCCCTTACTTATGCTGACAAGGTCGGCCATTTTGAATGTTTAGTTAATTTTTGACAGCTGTTGTGCTTGGATGTGTTTTAACTTGCCTTCGATTTTTATCTATTTCAGAAAATGGATCAAAGAATCTACATCAAATTTTGTGTGAAAAACAAAATAAAGTGCGCTGACGCATTCCGAATGTTGACTGTGGCATATGGTGAAGCTACCTTGGACCAAAGCAACGTTTATCGGTGGTACAAAATGTTCTTAGAGGGCCGAGAAGATGCGAAGGACGAACAGCGTGCCGGACGCCCGAGCTCACAGTTTTCTATGATTGCAGGTACGTGGTGCATTATGAGTTCTTGCCACATGGTAGTACGGTCAATTAAGAATATTACCTGCAATTTATGCGCAAAATGCGCGAAGCAATCCCCCAAAAACGCCGAATTTGTGGAAGAACAAAAACTGGCTTTTGCACCATGATAACGCCCCTGCACACACATCGTTGCTTGTGCGCGAATATTTGGCCAAAAACTACACAGAAATCGTGCCGCAGCCACCGTATTCCCCTGACCTAGCCCCCTGTGACTATTTTTTGTTCCAAAAACTGAAAAGGCCCATGAAAGGACGACGCTACGCCACGATTGAGGAGATAAAGACGGCATCGAAGGAGGAACTGAACAAGATCACAAAAAATGATGATTTGAAGTGCTTCGAGGATTGAAAAAACGTTGGCAGAAGTGTATCCGATGGGAATTACTTTGAAGGGGACAAAATAGATATTCATGAATAAATAAATACTTTTTGAAAAATACAAAAACCACGAATACTTGTCCCATTCCAAACGCTTCTGCTAAATTGACCACTAATCCTATAACGACCGCTTTTGGTGAATTTACAAATATTGACTCCAATCCAAATATCATTCTTCTACGGTCATTTCCGAGGTATTGCATTTTAAATATTGCAACGCCCACTTTTGCCGCACCCACCAATCCTATCACACCTTTTTGTACCCTCCGTCATAGGATGGGGGTTATATTTATTTTGTCATCCCGTTTGTAACACCTCTAAATATTGATTTGAGACCCCATAAAGTATATATTTTCTTAATCGTCGTAAAATCCTAATAAGATTTAGCCATGTCCGTCCGTCCATCTGTTGTAATCACGCTACAATTTACAATACTTGAGCTAGGTGGCTGACATTTGGTACATATACTTCTTATGCAGGTATGTTGGGATTGAAAGTGGGCAATATCGGTCCATTTTTGGATATAGCCCCCATATATAGCATCTACCCCATTTGACTTCTTATCGTCATAGAGACCACAAACGTCAACTGATCGGGCTGAAAATTGGTAACAGGGTTTAATTTATACTCGGAAACTTTCACACGAACAACAGTAGTCCATGTTTTGATATAGCCCCCATACAAAGGTCCCTTTAGGTTTGACTTCGTAACGTAAAAAAAGGTATGTTTGGATTGAAAATGGGCACTATCAATCCATTTCTTAATATAGCCCCCATATATAGCTCTCCCCTATTTTACTTCTTAACGTCATAGAGACCACAAATGTCAACTGATGGGGCTGTCAATTAGTAACTGGGTTTTATTTATATCCGAAATCCTTCACACAAATAACGATAGTCATAAGTCCATGTTTTGATATAGCCCCCATACAAAGGCCCCTCTAGATTTGACTGCGTAAGGCAACAAAATCTCAAATTTCAACGAATTGGGCTCAAATTTGGTATAATAAGTATATTAGTATGGAGTGGAGGGTATATAAGATTCGACATGGCCGAACTTAACTAGTTTTTTTATGTTAGCACACTTGTCTCCAACATATGTTCTTGGTTGAGTTTGTTTGTGTTTAACTTAGTTTTGTTTGTGAGAGACATAATAGTTAAACGTGTTTTGCTTATTCGGCGATTTTCCGCTGTGGAAAAATATGGATCAAAGAATTTGCATCACATTTTGTGTACAAAATTGAATGTCCAAAGTCACTTCAAATGTTGTGAGTTGCATATGGTGATTGTACTCTGAGTGGGAAAAATATTTACAAGTGTTACAAGCTTTTCAAGGAATGTCGATATTGACGACGCTTGTCCCGGAAAATCCATCACATCAAAACCGATGAAAATATTGAGTAGGTGAAGAAAATTGTTATGGAGAATCGTCGAATCATTATTAGAGAAGTTTCAGAGGATGTTGGCATATCGGTTGGCTCATAAAAACCGAATCGCCGAACAAGCAAAACACGCCAAACTGCTCTGTCTCTCACAAACAAACTTAACTAAACACAAACAAACTCAACTAAGAACATATGTTTGAGACATGTGTGCCAACATAAACAAAAAAATAAAAACGTAGCCCGAGAAATTTCAAACTTCACCTTTTCTATTGAACATACATGGTATATATGTATATAATATAGGAATATATGACATTAAATCGTCCCAAGTGAAAATAGGGCAACTCGGCCCATGTTTTGATATAGTCCCCATTTAAATGTCCCTTCCGGTTAGACTTCTTAATGTTCTAGAGAAAATGTTTCTCAAACGGATTGTCTGAAATTTAAGTACCGGGTTTTCCATTAAGGACATAACATTAACTTTGCCAGAGCCCAATCGCAGAAGTTTAGGCGTTTCAAATGATCAAGTTGCTTTAGTTCATGAGTCAGTTTGATCTTATAAGGATGCAGGCCAAGATGTTTTCGCAAAATACGCCACAGTGTGGTTTGGGAGATGCTCAATCGACTGATTTGGCTCATTTTCAACGGATACACTTACGGCTCGGGTAAAAATAAATATTACAAGAAAGCACTTAAAGCAATAAGAAAAAAGTTTTTACTATGAAGCTTTACTCTTAATGTGTGAGTGATTTCTACAAGTAAATTCTAATTGAATTTCTTGTGGACATGGCAAAGTGCTAGTATTCATTGTGTTTGATTGTTTGATCGATAGCCGAAAAGTGCGTCTTTGGGTGCAATTCTCATTTGCTCGTGTGAGTCGCCCCGTGATAGGCCCGCGTCCTCGGGGGCACACCTCCATCCAATGGTCCAAATTTTCGATGACGCTGAGGCATAATTGAGGTTCTACGCCGTTAATGTGCCGAATTATCTCATCCTTTAGCTCTTGAATTGTTGCTGGCTTATCGACGTACACCTTTTCTTTCAAATAACCCCAATGAAAGAAGTCCAACGGTGTCAAATCACATGATCTTGGAGGCCAATTGACATCGCCACGACGTGATATACCACGGCCATTGAATTTGTTGCGCAAAAGAGCAATTGTTTCGTTAGCTGTGCGGCAAGTGGCACCGTCCTGTTGAAACCACATATTCTCCACATCCATATCTTCCAATTCGGGTAATAAAAAGTTCCTTATCATCTCACGATAGCGAACACCATTCACAGTATTCTCCCGATTGTGGACACATTTGGTCGATTAAGCTGATCAAAAAAACATCACGAAGTGCACGAAATGAATTTTGATTTGAATGTCCATTTTCGTAAAAGGCTTTAAAACTTTAACGCGTTGCTCCACTGTGTATCTTTCTATGGTTCAAATTAAGTTAGTCTGACATTGAGAAATTTCAAATGACATGCAGAAAAAACTTGACGTTTAGGTGTGGTTCACATTTAGCATCGGCCCTTACAATTTAACCATCATTTATATACACAAAATTACAGATCTCTCGCTAACAAATTGTGCAACATATCTCGATTTAAAAATTTTACTTATATGGGCGGGGCCACGCCCTTTGGTCCGATCCCGCCCATTTTTGGACCAATCACGTAGATCGCCAACAGATATATATACACAAAAGTACAGCTCTCTCGCTAACAAATTGTGCAAGATATCTAGATTTCAAAATTTGGCCATTTTTGGATCAATCAAATCCCAGCTCTCTCGCTAACAAATTGTGCAAAATATCTCAAATTCAAAATTTGTATGAGCGGGGCCCCGACCCTTGGCCCGATTCCGCCCATTTGTAGACCAATCACGTGGACTGCCACCATATACATATAAACAAAATTCCACTTCTCTCGCTAACAAATTTTGCAAAATATCTCAAATTCAAAATTTGGCTTATATGGGTGGTGCCACGCCCATTGGCTCGATTCTGGCCATTTTTGGACCAATCACGTAGACTGTCACCAGATACATATACACAAAATTACAGCACTCTCGCTAACAAATTGTACAAGATATCTCAATTCTAAAATTTGTCTTATGTGGGCGGGGACACGCCCTCTTGATATATCGAAAATTCAAGTACCCTATTTTCACCACGCCTTACATGTACATTCTGTTAAAATTTCAAGAAGATCGGTCCAGCCGTTTAGGTGTCTATACGGTACAAACAAACCAAAAAACAAACACGCATTATTCTTTATAAAGGGTTTTCCAACAAGAGTTGGTATTTTGATATTCAAAGAAAAATTCCATTTTTTGAGATAAATGATCGGATGTTTATTTCATAATAAAGAGGAAGGTATGCCGTTAATAATGAAAAACAACACCAGCCGTAGACCTTATCTTTCACGTGGCCCCAAAGGAAGAAGTCGCAAGGAGTTAAATCACAAGATCTCGGTGGCCAAATGTGATCACCTCTTCGAGAGATAACACGGTCCGGAAACTTTTCCAGTAACAGAGCAATGGTTTCGTTGCTTGTGTGGCACGTGGCGCCGTCTTGCTGAAAGTAAACGTTGTCCAGATCAATACCATCCAACTCCGACCATAAAAAATCATCATTCACCGTATCTGTTGATCCAACCTCATTTTCGAAAAAGTAAGGTCCAACGACCCCGCCGGACCATAAACCGCACCAAACAATCACACGTTGAGGATGGAGAGGCTTCTCAACAATAACTCTTGGGTTTTCCGAGCCCCAGATGCGACAATTCTGCTTGTTGACGTAGCCACCGAGGTGGAAATGGGCCTCATCAGTCAAGATGATTTTTGAATCGTGTATCGTTCCATTTTTAGTAATGGCGTAGTTTCTACTTGTCAAATGTCAAAGAATAAAAGCTTCAAAAGTGACAGCTACCGAAATACCGGGTGATTAAAAATAGCACCTCTTGTTGGAAACCCCTATAACGAAATTTTTGGAAATTATGTTCGCTTCAGGCAACCAGTTAATTTATTATTTTTTATACCCTACAACATACTATAGTAGAGGAGGTTATAAATTTGTTTCTTTTTTTTTTCAAATTTGCAAAAAAAAATCTACAGCTAGACAATTCTTAAAATATACCGTTCTACTCAAAATCACTAGCTGTCCGTCTGTCCATCTTAAGTTGTTCGTTAAGTACAGGTCGAAATTTCGCTACGATCCTGCTAAAATTTGGCAATAAGCACTCTTTCACACTAGAGAGGAAACCTATTGGAATTGGTGAAAATCGGGTTTCATCGATATTGACCCCAGATAAAAATTTTTCTTTGATTTGGCCTTGTAACGCTATGGTAGCTGTATTTCACATTCAATCATTATACGCTCACTTTAGTGTGACGAGGGTATATATCATTTGCTACGGAAAAAAGTGTAACACATCGAAGGAGTGATCTAAGACCCTAAGTATGTTCGGAGGAAATCCGTTTTGGGTCATTTTAAGTCGAATGAGCAATGTCCGTCCGTCTGTCTGTCTGTCTGTCTGTCTGTCTGTCCGTCTGTCTGTCTGTGTGTCTGCTGGCTGGTGCGCACGATAACTCTCGAAAGGAGTAACCGATTGACCTCAAATTTGGTATGTGGTAATATTTTTTTCTATCTCCGGCTAAGTTCGAAGATGGGTCATATTGGTCCACTCCTTCTAGTACCTCCCCCACAAATGGTTAAAATGTTGTGAAATATTGATTCTTTAATAACTGCTATACTACTTATTCGAATCTTTTGAAATTCCACACATAGTATTAGCTTATTAGTCGTTATCAACTCGAGAAAAATGGGCGAAGTCGCCACGTCCCTTTTGGTACCTCCCACACAAATGCACCATTTTGCACCAAAAGTTAACAGCTTATAACAATAATAACAGTGTATAAAAATACTTGAAATTTTGTACAGTATTATGTTTTTATATTGCCTACAGTCCAGGGAAAAATGGGTGTTGTTGTCACGCCCCTTTTGGTACCTCCCACACAAAGGTACCTTTTTGCACCAAAAGTTAACAGCTTATAACATTAAAACCAGTGTATAAAAATACTTGACATTTTGTACAGTGTAATGTTTTTATAGTGTCTATAGCCCTGTGAAAAATGGGCGTTATTGCCACGCCCCTCTTTGTACCTCCCACACAAAATGCCCACATCATACCACAATTTAATGTCTCATAACTTTTATACCAGTGCACATAAATGCTTATAAGTCGGCACAGTGCAATGAATTTAAAGTATCTAATGTTCAGCAAAAAAAAGGTGTATTTGATAAACCCCTTCTGGTACCTCCCACACAAATTGACAGAATAATTCGAGTAATATTCAATATTACATTACTCACAAAGTGAGGGTATACCTTAGTCGGTTTACCCGACTGAAACTTTCTTACTTGTTTTTTATACCCTTCACCATAGGATGGAGGTATATTCATTTTGTCACTCCGTTTTTAACACCTCTAAATATTGATCTGAGACCCCATAAAGTATACATATATATTCTTAATCGTCTTAAAATTCTAAGACGATTTAGCCATGTCCGTCCGTCCGGCTGTCCGTCTGCTGTAATCACGCTACAATCTATAATACTTGAGGTAGGTGGCTGAAATTTGGTATATATACTTCTTATAGCTGCAGGTAACTTGGGATTGAAAATGGGCGATATCGGTCCATATTTAGATACAGCTCCCATATATAGCATCTAACTTGTTGTGATTCCGACTGTTCTCATCTACTATATTTTTTGTGTTTTTCGGTATTATTTTCGTTAGGTTTGAGTTATTTTGTGTGGTCACATGCTATCCATGGTGGAGGGTATATAAGATTCGACATGGCCGAACTTAACGCTTTTAATTGTTTAATTTAGTAGGGTAGAATTTATTTATCCAAGAACGCATATTGTCGAATTTTAACTAATTCTGTTTAGATTTAGATTTATAAGTTAACAAGCTTTAACCCGGTGCGCTTTGCAGCTCCATCTTTTATTTATTTTCTGTTTAGGGTACTGTAAAATAGTTATACCTCTTTCTTTCAAAATGACATGATTATTACATATGGTGCAAAATGAAGAAGATTTGATTACTTTTTTTTTTCTTTTTATTTATTATGTACAAAAATACTATAAATACAGTTCAATATATTGTCTCAGCACCTCTAGGGCATTATTGAGACTAGCTAGCAAACCACTTTCGAGTTTGTACATAGTTTAAGAAGAGTGCAATATAGTTGAAATTATTTAATTCAAAAAATCATAATTTTGTTACATGGTATATTTGTTTATATTAGAAGCATTTCCACATTGTGCAATAAATATTCTTTTAATCTTTTTTTAAAAATAGAGATTGAGCAGCTTTCTAAACATCCCGCATATTTTATTCGTTGCTTAGTTTTTTCTAATCGACATCTAACCATCCTTAGATTCCAATTATTTCTGGTATTTATTATATGATCATTCGTTCGAAAATGTATTGTGTGATGTCCAATATTTCTTAATACTTTATATACATATATTTGTAATTGATTTTTATATAAACCATAAACAGGTAAAATATTTTGGACGACATATTTGTATAGTAGCAAAGTAGAATATCTCTCCGGTAAATTGTAGACTATTTTCAAGGCTTTATTCTGAATAATTTGCAATGATTTTAAACCAACGTTCCTTTTGAAACCATAAATAAGCGCCAGGTAGTTTAGGTGACTTTGTACGAGGGACTGGTAGATAACATATTTCACTTGCTGGTCCATTTTATTCCTGAATTTGTACAGAATACCCAAGACTGGTGTAAGTTTGTTTTTTATGTGTTGTATGTGCGATTTCCAACTTAAATTACTTTGAAGGTTTATACCCAGGTATCTGATATTGTCCACTTCTGAAATTAATTTGCCATCAACAAAAATATTACATTGAACTTCAGACCGATGTTGCTGAGGCCTAAATCGAATTAATTTTGTCATATTTGCATTCAGTACCAGTTTGTTTATTCTTGCATATTCACATATTAATGCTGCGTCATGTTCCGCATACGTTTTCAAAACCAAACTGTGTTTATAAGGGTAGTATAAACATATGTCATCAGCATACATGAACAACTTCCCATGCAACTCAAGATTACTGATATCATTTACATATAGTTTGAACAGCAATGGTCCCAAAACGCTTCCTTGTGGGACACCATAAACAACATCCGAAAAAGAGCTTCTAGTTATATTTATTTGAACAAATTGCTTTCTATTTTTTAAGTAGCTGCAAAACAATTCCAAATCTTTTCCTCGAATAACGTAATATGTAATATGTAATAACGTAATATGTAATAACGCCATCTAACCAATCACAAATAAAATTCACGACATTGACAACTGCTTCCTCTGTTCCACATCCCTTTTGGAAACCATACTGGTTATCGAATAATAAACGTTCTCGGGTCAAACACATCGAAAGCTGAGAATATATAATTTTCTCAAAGATTTTATCCACAACTGATAGGATGACAATCGGCCGATACTGCTCAAACGAGTTCGATCTTATCTCATTAGGAATTGGATCTTATCTCCTTATCTTCTGTATCTTTAGTGTATCTGGATACTTGGACGTGTTAACCGACATATTAATGATATGTGCTAAAAATGGACTTAATACATTTGCGCAATGGATCGTTGTTGCAGGAGTTATATCATCATGGCCACTACTTTTGTTCTTTTCCATACCAAGTATTAAGTTTCGCATTTCCGATTCTGTAATAAATTGAAGTTTGAAACTACTGTCATGTCTCCGAAGTGTCCTGAGTGCATTGAAGTGATCAACATGGTTTTGTTGAATTTGCAGCTTCAACTCATTTACGGAGTCAATGAAAAATTTATTAAACTTAACAGCCTTAACAATATCCGAAGATTCATCATTATCATCTTTAACGATTATATCCGATTTCAAATTTCTTCCGAGATGCTTATTCAGAAATTGCCAACATTTTTTTGGTTGGTGCTGTATTTGATGCAAGTTTTCATGGAAGTAAGAAAACATTGACCGCTTTGATGCTATTTTTATGACTTTGCTTATTCTTTTTAACACTTCTTCAATTTGAACGAATTTAGTTTTTTCCTTGCTTTTAGCAATTTCTTCTTGTATTCTATAAGAGCTTCCAAATTTCTGTTTATCCATGGAGTTAATTCATAGCTCTGTAATCGTTTTTCCTTTTTTCAACTGTGGAAGTCGAAACAACATCTGAAACACATGCCAATAAATGAGCCATATCATCAGATGAATCTCCATTAAAACTCGACCATTGCAGATTTTGACTAATCAAGTATTTTACTCTTTCATAATTGCAATGACGCTGCACAGTTTCTATATAAGTATCTTTCTTAGTAATTGAATCTAATTGGCAAAACAGTAAATTATGGTCGGTTATATCACACTCAATGGCATCTATATTTATTCCACAACTCAAATTACTATAAACGTGGTCTAACGACGTACAGCTACTAGGACGAGTAACAAGATTGTGTCGAGTTTTAAAACTGTAGCAATCAAGAAGATTTAATAAATCATCAGACGTTGAATTTTTCAGGTTATACAAATTCGAATCTCCAACGAAGAAACATGGCATTCGCCCAAAACGATTAAACATACAATCCAAAAACTCCAAAAATATATACTGGCTGCATTTCTGGGATCTATAGAATGAGGCTACTTTAAGTTTTTTTCCTGAAAAAGTTTTCTTGTGCAACGTCAAAACAATAGCATCGATGAAATTTCTGCTCTCACAAAAATCAACTGTGTATGGCAAGTTATCTCGGATATATATTGTCGTACCTCCATGTCCGTCTCCTCTACTGTGTATGGCAAGTTTTCTCGGATATATATTGTCGTACCTCCATGTCCGTCTCCTCTACAACAGTGAACAGAATTATATCCAGAAATATTATATAGTTGTACGAGCTCCGATTGAAACCATGTCTCTTGAACACAAATAACTTTGGTAAATCAGAAAATTGTGTCAATATCATTTTGAAGTTATTGAACTTATTAATGGAAGAAATGCTTCTAATATTCACTGATACAATATTAAAACAATTTTTGTATAAGTATTTACTTGAAGAAATCATTGATATTAAAACTTGAAAAACAATTTACTTAAAATTAGTTTTATATTACTTTTATATATAAAATACGAACCTCGTTTCATTTCTAGTTTGTGTTCCAAGAGTTACCCTGACATCATGGTACAATATTTATCCCTTTTCCCACTGTAACTCTGAACGTGGAAAAACTATATCTTGGTTCATACGTTAGCAACTTTCCCCTAGTTTATGTTGCAATAGCTTCATTAACACCCTGGTACAATATAAATCCATGTTTGTCCTACTGTGTCTATAAATGTACGAATTTAAAAATCTAAAGTGAATCCCTCCATTGTACCACATTTAACCCTTTGTGTGTCATAATTAACCAATTTTGCACGATTGTACAATATTTTAAAATGATAATTGATATTTCAAGATCCAAATTCGCAAGCTTAGGCCGTATTTTAACATTTTTGTCCCCTATCTGTGCCATTTATTTAAAATTTTCCCCACGGTTTAAGTAGGAGAACCTATTTGGAAAAAACAATTTCTTAGCTTTGGTTTATGCTGTAAGAGCTACCTTTGCGCTCAGGGACCACATTCAACACCTTTTGCACCACTATTCCATATTAAAAACCTTTTTAATACACTGTGCTTCTGAAGTACGAATTTTTATACATAACTGGGACTATTTCGTTCCCTTTTTTCCCACTAAACCATATTTAACACATTTTCTCCCTTCTGTAACATATTGAACAATTTTTGCCTTTTAACCTTTTTGCACCACAGTGCTACTAAAAGCATAAACATTGAAAAAAAACATTCTTATTTCATATTTAACTTACCCTCTCTCCCTGGATCCATGTATTTACCCATTGTACTAAATGTACGATTTTTGACCCACTGTTCCAAATTTAACCGTTTTGGGTCCTTTGAATGAAATTTAACACCTTTTTGTCCTACTATATTTTGTCCACTATATTTAACCATTTTTGCCCCACTGTCCCATAGTTAACACATTTTTGCCCCACTGTTCCATAGTCAACGCTTTTTGCCCCACTGTACCATATTTTACTATTTGTGGCCACTCTAACCATTTTTGTCATACAGTACCATATTTAACCATTTGTGTCCCACTGTATCATAGTTAACACATTTTTGTCCCATTGTTCCATAGTTTAAGATTTTTGCCCCACGTTACCATATTCAACTAATTGTGCTCCACTGTACCATAGTTAACCCTTTTTGCCCCACTGTACCATATTTAACCCTCTTTGCTCCACTGTACTGTACTGTATAGTTAACCATTTTTGTCACACTGTACCATATTTAACCCTTTTTGCCCCACTGTTCCATTTTTAACCCATTTTGTCCCACTTTGCCATATACATATACATAACTATTTTTGCCCCACTGTACCATATTTAACAAATTTTTGTCTCACTGTACAGTATTTAAAATGTGATGTGAATAAAACTGAACTCGCTTCAATTTTCACCATTCTAATTTTAGGCTTTAAATTTGGCGGTGGTATCATATTTATACACTACTGTCCCACTGTGCCCCTAATTTAAAAAAAATCGTTCCTTGTTCTTGTTTACGTCCCTAAAGCTATTCTCACACCAAATTTCACGATTCTAGGTCTTGCCATTTGGATTTGGCTGCTGTGCCACATTTTTGCCTTTTTCCCTCACTGTGTACGTAAATGTTCGATTTAAAAAAATTGACTTGTTGAACGCAATTGGCGAACGATTATTTTGATAATAAAACTGAATAATTTGTAAACGTTGTTCAGGCGTAAGTCTTTCCATGATGAAATGCCAAACAATACTTAACAAAAATAACATGACAGCATGACACGACTCACATGTGATCTATCAAAAAAGGCTATTGAAAAAAGTATCTCTACTTAGATCACCCATTATATTATACCTTGCTACAATTTATGGACTACATCATTTTGAGTCTAACTTATTTCTTACTCATTTCAGGATTTACGCATTATTATCCGAGTAATGTCTTTCATAATTTTACATCTATCAAATGCTACCAAATTCCACATAATTAGTACCTTATATTAATATCCATAACTTAAGATACAAATCAAAGGCATACTTGTGGTTATCATAATGTTTTAAATAGTCACCCGGGAAACGGCTAAGCAAAAATGTGTTTTTAATTAAATTTTAATAAGACACGACAATTGCTGAAAATTGCAAAACAAGAAAGCGGAAAACAATCTCCAAATGCCACAAAACCAACAGTTGTCCAGACCATTAAATCGCGTAATTGCTTTAGAAGAATTTCCGGCTGCACCAAAACGTGTTTTAAATTTACAAAAACCGCTCAAACGTTTTTGACTGACGCGGCGGAGAACCCTTAAATGAAATTTAAACCATTTCACTCTTTGCAATGTCGATGACAATGATGAAAAGGTCTGAGGTGGGGGCGTATCATGGGTGCGGGGCAGAAGAAGGCCAAAGAGGCCAGCAGCGTGGGGCAACATAATGGTGTAGACGCTACAACACGTTACGATTAACACGAATCTCGGCATAAACGTGATGATAATATAAATCAGCAAAATTGGCATTTGTTGCCATCATTATGGATGCCAATGGATGGATGGAAGGTTCGTTCACAGGAAGGCGGAGGAGCGATGGGAGAGGGAGTGAGAGCAATAAAAAGGACACTGGCATTCACAGCACACTCGCGAACACACCCACTCACGCATTCCTGCTTCTTCTCATCGTCCTCCTCATCCGTTCACCCATTGACTTATGTGTTGTCTGCGAAGCACAATAGCCAAAGATGGATGCCAAAGCTAATGAAAAAATGAAGAACGTTGCCACTGGACAGTGAAAGGGAAAGACTGAGAGAGGGCGGATGCCATCGAAGGACAATGGACCAAAGATTAACTAATGGCTTCAATATGTTCGCTAGGAATATAAACTCTACTACCTGACCATTGTCAGCAAATGCCATCATTGGGCTCCAACACTGAAACAAATTATGCCAATTAAAACTAAGAAACATACTTCACAAACTTGACTTTATAGTTTTGAATCTTTCTTTGGAGTTTCATTAAAACTGAGGAGCATTATGAAGACTATTTAATGTAATTATGAAAAATGTCTTCTTTTAGGAACAAAGCAATGCATTTTGCTTTATATTTCGTCGCATAGCGTAGACTCACGAATAGCGAAAAGTTGAAGTTATTGCATGTGTTTGGAGAATTTTTGTTCAGAGATGTGACATAAAATTCTCATTGACAATAAGATCCGTAGGTGAGAAGGTAGCGTGCTCGCCTATTAGTTGGGGGTCGTGGGTTTAATTCCCACCAGAGGCTCTGGTCTTTCGATGCAAAAATCTAGCCAAATGGCTTTTGTAACACGGCTTTTCCCTGGACCATAAAATTAAAATATTAATTTATTTTCATATAAAAATAAAAAATAACTTCAGATATAGTCAAATAGTCGATTATAACAAAATAATTAAAAATAACAAAAAAGTTTTGAAGCTTTAATAATAAAATAATTTAACCTAATTGAATGAGATATTTTTTTAACAAATAAATAAAAGAATTACAAAATCGTTAAACATATGAACAAGTTCCTTAAATATAAATATTCTAAGACCAAGTAAAGAAAGTCTAAAATCGCTATTGGACAAAAAAAACGTTCTTTCAAGATCGGTTAATGCTCTTGTAAAAAAATTAATAATGCATGGAAGTAAAACACTGGAAGGTTAGGTTAGGTTGAGAATAGGTTTGGTTCAGAGAGAGAAACTGTCCTTTACTTCACATCATTATAAAATTTATCGCTTAAAGTCCATATCGGACGAGTATCCACACTATTCAAATTTTAGAGAATTCTGTTCAGTTTTTGACTTATTCGGCGGCATTTCAGCTTGTTTCAAAAAACTAATTTGTATCAAATTTCATACACATCCCACAGTGGGAGGAAACCCAGAAGGGGTTTAACAAATACACCTATTATTCGGTAAACATTAGATTATTTAAATAAATTGCACTGTGCCGAATTATAAACGTTTATGTGCACTGGTATATATATTAACATTACGAGCTATTCAATTTTGGTATGATTTGGTCAGTTTGTGTGGGAGGTACAAAAAGGGGCGTGGCGATAATTCACAGGGCTATCTTTAGGTACTTTAAAAGCGTTACACTGTGTAACGTATTGTAGTAAGTTCGTGCATTGGTACTCACGCTATAAGCTGTTAACTTTTGGGGCGTGGCAATAACGCCTATTTTTCAAAGGACTGTAGGTATTACAACAGCATTACATTGTACAAAATTTCAAGCAATTTTGTGCACTTGTATTAAAGTTCTAAGCTGTTAACTTTTGGTGCAAAATTGTGAATTTGCGTGGGAGGTACCAGAAGGGGCGTGGCAACTTAACCCATTTTCTTCAAGGTGATAGCGACTAATAAACTAATGCTATGTGTGGAATTTCAGAAGATTTGAAGAAGTAGTATAGAAATTATTAAAGAATCAATATTTCACCACCTTTTAATCCTTTGGGGGGGAGGTACTAGAAAGAGTAGACCAATATAGCCCATCTTCGAACTCAGCCGGATTTAGAAAAAATATTACTACATACCAAGTCAATCGGTTGCTTCTTTCGAGAGTTATCGTGCGCACCAGCCAGCAGACAAAGAGACAGACGGACGGACGGACATCACTAAAGTGAGGGTATAAATATAGTGTGTTCCATTTCGAGGTTCCCTACTTTTTTAAAGAAAAAACACAGAAAATTCAAATTGAATGGGGAATGTTTATTATCATTTGAAAGAACATTCTTTGGCATTTTTTTTTTGAAGATTATGTCTATCAAATCTTGGCCGCGGCTACGTCTCAGATGGTCCATCCGTTGAGTCCAATTTTCGATGACTCGTTCGAGCATTTCGACTGGTAACTGGCGAGTGACACGCGTGATGTTTTGCTCCAAGGCCTGAATAGAAGCGGGTTTGTCCGCATAAAGTTTAGCCTTTACATATCCCCACAGGAAAAAGTCTATCGGTGTGATATCACACGACCTTGGTGGCCAATCGACCGGCCCAAAACGTGAAATTATCTGCTCACCGAAGTGTTCTCTCAATAAATCCATTGATCGATGCGAAGTGGCGCCGTCTTATTGAAACCAAATGTCGCCGAGATCACGAGCTTCAATTTCAGGCATCACATAGTCGGTTATCATGGCACGATAACGGTCGCCATTGACTGTTACGTTCTCACTGGCATCATTTTTGAAGAAATATGGACCGATGATTCCACCGGCCCACACTGTGGTACAGGGTATTATAACTTTGTGCATTTGTTTGTAACACCCAGAAGGAGAGTAAATAGACCAATTGTTTATTATACCGATCGACTTAGAATTACTTTCTGAGTTGATTTAGCTATGTCCGTCTGTCTGTGCATGTATTCTTGTAATCAAAGTACAGGTCGCAATTATGGACCGATCTCGACGAAACTTTACACATATATTTTATTTGGCCCAAGGACGATCCCTATTGAATTTGGTTAAAATCGGTTCAGATTTATATATAGCCCCCATATATATGTTACCCCAGATTTGACATGTAATCGCTGTAAAAACTTTATTATACCCTACACCACACTGTGGTACAGGGTATTATAACTTTGTGCATTTGTTTGTAACACCCAAAAGGAGAAGAAATAGACCCATCGTTTATTATACCGATCGACTTAGAATCACTTTCTGAGTCGATTTAGCTATGTCCGTCTGTCCGTCTGTCTGTCTGTCTGTCTGTCTGTCCGTCTGTCTGTCTGTCCGTCTGTCTGTGCATGTATTCTTGTAATCAAAGTACAGGTCGCAATTATGGTCCGATCTCGACGAAACTTTACACATATCTTATTTTTGGCCCAAGGACGATCCCTATTGAATTTGGTTAAAATCGGTTCAGATTTAGATATAGCCCCCATATATATGTTAGCCCCGATTTGACATGTAAGCACTGTAAAAACTTTATTTTATACCCGATCAGTATGAAATTCGGCAGGAAAAGGTTTCTTATTACATGAATGAACTCTGTTAAATTTGGAAGAAATCGGTTCAGATTTAGATATAGCCCCCATATATACATTACCCCGATTTGACATATAAGCGCTGTAAAAATGTTATTTTATATCCGATCAGTGCGAAATTCGGCAAAGAGAGGTTTCTTATTACATGAAGGAATACTGCTAAATTCGGAGACAATCGGTTCAGATTCAGATATAGCCCCCATATATATGTTACCCCCGATTTGACATGTAAGCGCTGTAAAAACTGTATTTTATATCCGATCAGTGCAAAATTTGGCAGAAAGAGGTTTCTTATTACATAAAGGAATACTGCTAAATTTGGAGAAAATCGGTTCAGATTTAGATATAGCCCCCATATATACGTTACCCCCGATTTGACTTGTAAGCGCTGTAAAAATTGTATTTTATATCCGATCAGTATGAAATTCTGCAGAAAGAGGTTTCTTATTATATGAATGAACACTGTTAAATTTGGAAGAAATCGGTTCAGATTTAGATATAGCCCCCATATATACGTTACCCCCGATTTGACATGTATGCGCTGTAAAAACTGTATTTTATATACGATCAGTATGAAATTCGGCAGGAAGAGGTTTCCTATTATTTGAATAAACACTGTTAAATTTGGAAGAAATCGGTTCAGATTTAGATATAGCCCCCATATATACGTTACTCCCGATATGACCAAATTATTATGGCAATGACCCTTATCGCATTGTTAGGGAGGTGTAGGGTATTATATAGTCGGCCCCGCCCGACTTTCTGCCTTTCCTTACTGGTTTTATATCCGATCAGTCTGAAATTCGGCAGAAAGAGGTTTCTTATTATATGAATGAACACTGTTAAATTTGGAAGAAATTGGTTCAGATTTAGATATAGCCCCCGTATATACGTTACCCCCGATTTGAAGTGTAAGCGCTGAAAAATGTTATTTTATATCCGATCAGTATGAAATTCGGCAAAAAGAGGTTTCTTATAATATGAATGAACACAGTTAAATTTGGAAGAAATCGGTTTAGATTTAGATATAGCTCCCATATATACGTTACCCCCGATTTGACATGTAAGCTCTGTAAAAACTGTATTTAATATCCGATCAGTATGAAATTCGGCAGAAAGAGGTTTCCTATTATTTGAATGAACACTGTTAAATTTGGAAGAAATCGGTTCAGATTTAGATATAGCCCCCATATAAACGTTACCCCCGATTTGACATGTAAGCGCTGTAAAAATGTTATTTTATATCCGATCAGTGCGAACTTCGGCACAAAGAGGTTTCCTTCTACATGAAGAAATACTGCCAAATTCGGAGAAAATCGGTTCAGATTTAGATATAGCCCCCATATATATGTTACCCCCGATTTGACATGTAAGCGCTGTAGAGACTGTATTTTATATCCGATCAATACGAAATTCGACAGAAAGATGTCTTTTTAAATGAATGAGTATTCAGGGAAAATCGGTTCAGATTTATATATAACATCCGTATATATGTTCCTCCTAATTTGGTATCAAAGCGCTATAGAAGTTGTACTTTACTTCCGATCATTAAAATTTTCCAGAAATATGTTTCTCAATTAGGAACGAATATTGCTTAATTTAGCGATTATCGGTTCAGAATTAGATAATATGTTCCTGCCTACTTTCCAATTATTCCAAATTATTATCGCAGTGGCCTTTATCGCATTGTTAGGGAGGTGTAGGGTATTATATAGTCGGCCCCGCCCGACTTTCTGCCTTTCCTTACTGGTTTTTATGGTGATTTTGATTTTTGAAAATGTCTGAAAATTACTTGAGAAGGTTTTACGACATAGGTAACGAATTGATCGAATCGATTTAGAATAATGTAATTTGTGCAATTTTTAGACAAAACAAGGGATTATTTTAAGACATAGTTTTTCACATATACTTCAAATCTTTTTACGTTATTTTTTTAAATTTCAAACAAAAATATTCGTGTGTAAGTAAATCCATTGAAGAATAGCTTTAACTTCTTTAGCTTCACGTGTGTTTGTCCTTTAGATGTGCTTTTGAATTTGATTACATCCCCTCACATATTGCTTGGCAATCCTGCTCCAGAAAAGTTCGATGAAATATCGACCCCAGTGCGCGGAATTATAGTATATGGCATTTTTTTTAATATTGAGTTTGTGATGCAATTTTGTTCTTCATTCATAGTCCCGTCACCTGACAAAATATTGAAGGCGAAATCCTCTTATTTGCTCCAAAAATTGACTATATACTCTATCGTATGTTACACTGCATTTTTGCGAAAGCAGAGAAAATTAGAACAAACGCTCTCCTGAAAAATTTAGATTTTGGCACATACGATAATTCCGCGCACAGGGGTCGATATGATGTTATTGAAAACTGTAAATTTATAGAACATTGCCTCATGTTTAAATTGTAGAAAATCTTGCCTAAAATAATATTTTCTTAAAACTTTCATCAAAATTGTAAATTTAGTGGAAATTACAGTTTTATATGAATTCCAGCAAAATTAAATTTTTATATTTATAAAAAAACCATAGAATCAAATTTGTAAAGAAATGTTGTTCAAAATTGGTATTTTTAAAAAGTTTCATTAAAATTACATCAATAGAATCAAATTTGAAAAGAAATCTTTTTCAAAATTGGTATTTTTAAAAACTTTCATAAAAATTTCATTTTTCTAAACAGCATATTTATTCCTTTAACTACCACAGAAGCAAGTGGCTCTAATACAAAATTCTTAAAAATTTAATTTTTCTATAAAAGTTTTTAAAATTGAATTTTTCTAGAAAATTTAGTCAAATTTAAATATTTTGTCGAAAATACATTTTTAATAAACATTTTTTTCTACCAAATTATGTGAAAATTAATTTTTAAAGATTATTTATTATTTTTTATAAGTATGTCCTTCAATATTTCCGAAATTGTATATTTTTAGAAAATCTTGCCTATATTAATATTTTCTTGCAAAGTTCATCAAAATTGAAAAAATCTAAATTAGGTGGAAAATGCTTATTTTAATACAAAATTTTAAGCAAAATTAAATTTTTATATAAAATTTAATAGAAATCGAATTTGTATAAACTTTTTTAAAACTTGTGATTTGAAAAAAATCGTTAAAATTGCATTAAAAAAATATAAATTATTTTTTATAAATTTCTTCAAAATAATGTCCTTCAAAAATATTAAGTATGCTAATATTTCTGAAATTGTATTTTTCTAGAAAATCTTGCCTAAATTAATATATTCTTGCAAAGTTCATCAAAATTGCAAAAATGTAAATTAGGTAAATATTAGAAATCGAATTTGTATTTATAAAAAATGTTTAAAAGTTGTGATTATAAAAACAGTTCGTTTAAATTTCATTAAAAAATATTTTTTTTTTAATTTCTTAAAAATTACTGTTTCCTAAAACTAATATTTTCTAGAATATTACGTTGAAATTAAAATTTTCTAGAAAATTTCGCAATTTACTTTTTGTAAAAAATTTCATTGAAATTGCATTTTTGTAGAACATTTTATAAATATTGCATTTTCTACAAAATTTCACGAAAAAAAATTTTCAAAAAAAAAATTGTTTCAGTATATTTTTCTGTTAATGCAATTTTGCAGAAAAATTCAATTTCGACGAAATTTTCAAGCAAAACGAAATTTTGAAGAAAAATTTCCGTTTAGAACATTGCATCGAAATTTACTTTTTCTACAAAATTTCGTTGAAATTGCATTTTTGTAGAACATTTTATCAATATTGCATTTTTCTATACAATTTCACGGAAAAAAATTGGTTTCAGGATATTTTTCTGTTAATGCAATTTTGCAGAAAAATGCAATTTCGACGAAATTTTCAAGCAAAACGAAATTTTGAAGAAAAATTTCCGTTTAGAACATTGCATCGAAATTTACTTTTTCTACAAAATTTCGTTTGTAGAACATTTTATCAATATTGCATTTTTCTCGAAAATTTTACGAAAAAAATTTGTTTCAGGGTATTTTTCTGTTAATGCAATTTTGCAGAAAAATGCAATTTCGACGAAATTTTGAAGAAAAATTTCCATTTAGAACATTGCATCGAAATTTACTTTTTCTACAAAATTTCGTTGAAATTGCATATTTGTAGAACATTTTATCAATACATATTGCATTTTCCTAGAAAATTTCACAAAAAAAAATTTTCAAAAAAAAAATTTCTTTCAGGATATTTTTCTGTTAATGCAATTTTGCAGAAAAATGCAATTTCGGCAAAATTTTCAAGCAAAACGAAATTTTGAAGAAAAATTTCCATTTAGAACATTGCATCGTTTACTTTTTCTACAAAATTTCGTTGAAATTGCATTTTTGTACAACATTTTATCAATATTGCAGTTTTCTAGAAAATTTCACGAAAAAAAATTGTCAAAAAAAAATTTGTTTCAGGATATTTTTCTGTCAATGCTATTTTGCAGAAAAATGCAATTTCGACGAAATTTTTAAGAAAATTTTCCATTTTAACACTATTGTTATGAAATTTTGCAGAAAAATTAAATTTCGACGAAATTTTGAAGAAAAATTTCCATTTTAACACTATTTTTTAGTAAAATAAAAATTTTAAAGCATTTTTTAGAAAAATAAATATTTGAAGAAATTTTCTAAAAAAAAATAATTTCACGAAATTTTTGTAGATAAATTATTATGAAATTTTCAAAAAAAAATAAAGTGTGATTTTTGTAGCAAAATGTAATTAAATATAATGGAATTTTCTATAAAATTGCATTTTTCATTTAATTCTCTAGAAAAGTGAAATTTCAATTTTCATTAATTGTCTTTAATTTTTAAAGGAAACGCTATTTTTTATAAAAATAGAAATTTGAAGGCGTTTTCTAGAAAAATACAAATTTGAAGGAATTTTCTAAATAATTAAATTTCAAGAAATTTTGGTAGATAAATGCAATTATTATGAAATTTTCAACAAAAAAAGTGTGATTTCAAGAATTTTTGTAACAAAATGTAATTAAATATTATTAAATTTTAAGATTGATTTATTAAGATTGAATTTTTCATTAAATTTTCTAGAAAAGTGTAATTTCAATTTCATTAAATTGTCTAGAAAATATTAATTTTTAAAAAAAATTTAGTCACAAGATTCCGAATAGCCGCCTCAGAAGGTCGCCCAAACAGACCGTAAAATGGAATAACTTAACCGAGCATGAATTTTGATAATAAAATTCAATAATCTGCAAGCGTTGTTCCTTTGTAATTTATGGTTAAATTATAGACCAAACTGAACATGTTTGATAGTAATATCATGTTACACAAAAATAGATGAGCTGCCCATTACTAGATAATATTTGTACGTTTTAAGTCGAAATAAAGTGGTCCTTCGAATTTAACTTAACTCCATTTTTAAATTTTCAAACATTAAAAAATTGTTAGAATTATTGCGTTTTCGGGAAAAGGGCAAAGAAAAGGCTCCACTTTTTGCAGAAACTAGATTATATTAGATTAGATTACATGAAGAACATAACGACTATTTTTAAATTTAATGAGCAAATTTTGTCAGTGTGCTCCTCCAGTTTTCTGTTGTCTTTAAGTCTTTGGAACGCGTTCTCGTTTATTTTATGGATCATTTTGTTGCCCTCGGGCAATTTTAAAGCTATGACCGACTTTTCTCTATCGCCTTCATTTCTTCCTTTTTTGCAGAGCTGCTATTCTGTGTCTTGTCTTGTGTTTTTTGTATTCACCGCTTTTATTTTTTATTATTCTTCCGTTCCGCTATCTGTTAGGTTCGGCTCGATTCTATTCCCAGTTGAGGTTGTGGATGATGGGGTTGGATGGATGTATTTGTTTTCTTTCTTTCTTCTTCTTCCCCTTATTTTATTTTGTTTTGCTGTTGCTGCCATCGATAGACGTGATTTAAATTAAAATTCAAAAGGTTTAATGCGACGTTTACCTGACGTCTTTAACGATGTTACAGTGTATCAATTTCTCATCATCGCCGCCATCATCGCTATCACCTGTTATTATCGTCGTTCCCAGGACTATCATCATCACCAGCATCGGCGTCATTATCATTGTTCCTTGTCATGTTTTCCGCGGGTGAAACAGGTGTAGTCGATTTTTATCGTTTGTTGTGGGTATGTGTTTTACGGTGTCGGCAGTTTGCCGGAGTTGTAGGATTTTTATTTCCCTTTCAGGGAAACAACTTTAAATTGTCCTGAGACCAATAACATATTTCATACTAACATTGCCTTTTTTGGAAGACATCGGCCAGTTTTTCTCATTAACACCAGATGATCTGGATTCGGTGGAATTTTCTTAGATATTTAGATTTACCAGAGTAAGAAGTGCGACAAAATAAACTCAAGTTGAGAAGCAAATGACGCTATACTAGTTTTCCTGTAGGTCTTATCAAGTAAAACAAGAATCTTTTTTTGGAATACATGTTTGTTTGTCCTACAACACATTTTTTTCTTTTTTGTCGAAATTTTCTAGTTTAGGCGGTGTTTTTACCTATTATTTTGTGAGATAACCGCACGATTAATTTGTTTATACATATAGTAAATTTTAAAAGGAACAAAATTGTTACGAACAGAATTTTTACTACAATTTACGTACATTGTACACATTTAGTTCTAATGAAACTTTAATAACTCAGTCAATTGCAAACGGATTTTTAAGAACATATTTGCATTGTGTTCCTTATAAATATATTCCTTATAAATATATACCTATACTATATATAGGTAAATCAATTAATCGTACGGTTATGTTACAAAATAATTGGTAAAGAAAATTGGTAAACTATAAAATGACGAAAAATATTACAAAAATGTGTTTGTAGAACAAATAAACATATATTCTTACAGCTCGTTTAGAGATTGAATACGGGTTAATAATTGAAAAAGTTATAGGCGTATAAGTGAAAAAAGGTAAGAAAATCGGGTTTTTCGCAAATTTCGTTGAACAAACGTTGTTTTACTCGCCAAGACCTACAAGAAAAATAGTATCTCGATTCTTGGTTTTTGGAATGTCGCACTGTGTTATTATTTATTAATTGATTTGTATTTAAACAATGCTCATTTATTGTATAAATTACGTAATAAAACCTTTATATGGATAATTGCTGTAAGCCAGATTTGTGTTTACAAATGTTTGTTCATTTAGCAAACATACATATCGTCACCCGAAATGCCCAAAGGCGTAACCCTCATTTTCATTATTTTACAGGATAAGCAAAAAACGTTATAAAATGAAAAGTATTGAATATTTAAACGTGATTTTTTTTCACAGCATTCCTAAATATTGTCCATACATTTATTTCTGTCAGAAAAAAATAATTACTTCCCAGAATTTTGAAACTTTTGGTGGTTACGTCTTTAATGATTGTATTTTTCTTAAATGCCCAAAGGCGTAACCCGTATTTATCCCCTCACCTTAGAGAGGAGGGTATATATCATTTGCTACGAGAAAAAAGTGTAACACATCGAAAGAGTGACCTCAGACCCTAAGACCAAGTATGTTCGGCGGATATCCGTTTTAGGACATTTTAAGTCATTTGAGCAATGTCCGTCCGTCTGCCTGTCTGGCTGGAGCGCACGATAACTCTCGAAAGGAGTAAAGGATTGACTTCAAATTTGGAATGTGTTAATATTTTTTTCTATCTCAGCCTAAGTTCCCAGATGGGCCATATTGGTCCACTCCTTCTAGTACCTTCCTAACAAACGGTTAAAATTTAGTGAACTATTCATTCTCTAATATCTTCTATACTACTTGTCAGAATCTCCTGTAATTCCACACATATTAATGGTTTATCTGTCGCTATCAGCCTGAGAAAAATGGGCGAAGTGGCCCTGCCCCTTTTGGTACCTCCCACACAAAAGGGACCATTTCGTATAAAATGTTAACTGCTAATAACATTAATACCAGAGCAAACAAAAACGTGCAATTTTGTATAGCGTAAGGCTTTTATAGTACCTATAGTCCAGTGAAAAGTGGGCGTAATTGGCACTCCCCTTTTTTTGCCTCCCAAATACAAAAGACTTGAAATTTTGTAGAGTGTAATGGTTTTATAGTACCTACAATCCAGTGAAAAATGGGCGAAGTTTCACGCCCCTTTTAACTTTAAAGTTAGATACTTTAAATTTTTCAACTTTGTTGTGTGTCCTGCTTGGATTTGAACTCACGATCTTCACATTTATAATCGGACGTGCTACCAACTAGCCCACAGAATTGAGTTGTGTGTTTACGCCAAGAAGTGTACAGAAACTCCCGACCCTTCGTTAAAGTAAACACCTTCGGCGCTGCCTTCTCTTGACAGGCATTATAGAATGCCTCAGGAAAGAAGGGAGTCAGGAATGTACCACCGAAATTTGTTTTGTGTTTAATGGTGATTTCGTTTGTGCAAAAAAATGTAAAATTTTTTCTACATTTTCCACTGAAACCGCATTTTTTGGTTAGTTTGTAAAAATAGTGCAGCCGTATGAACGGGTTTTGATTTCGTTTCCGCATATGCGAAAATATCGCATTTTCCACACTCAGCCCAGTCCACGGTGTGGAGTGTTGCACCGTCAAAAAGCATACTTCAGAACCAAACCTAATTTAAAGAGTACATTCAAAATGCACTATCAAATGGTTGCGCCATAATGTAGGTATGGGTTTTACTCTCCGCATCGTTGAAGTGAACACCTTCCACGCTGTCTTCTTTAGGCGGGCCTTCTTAAATGCCTATCTGAAGAAGGTAAGCAGGAATGAGCAAAGGATTTTGTACCATCTAATGGGAAGGCCTACGAAAATGCCTTATCATAGAACGAATATTTCGGGCCTCTTATTTGATATACTAAATCTGGGCCGATTATCTTATAATTACATGGTCGTAGTTTTGATTCAAAACCGTTATCTGTTAAATTGATGTTCATAATCTTTTTTCAATTTTAATACTTTTTTCATGTACACAATCTTCCTCATATTATAAACTATATTAGATTTTTGGAAATTTAATGGTTTCTATTTTTTTTTTTGGTAATTATTCACATTAGGTTTTATATTATTCTCTAGTAGAACATTCTATTGAAAAAACAATAAGACGGTTTAAGAGTGCTATCTATTTATAAATATTTAATTAAAAAAATAATTTAATAAAAATTTCACGACAATTTTTTTGTCTGAAAATATTAGACACTATTTCAAAATATTTTGACTTGCTGAATTCAAAAATGATGACGGAACAATTCTACTATTTCTCGTTTCTGAAGTATGATAAAGTTTATGTTCTAAAATATTGCATTTTTAATATTTAAAGATACACTGCGTCACACTGACTAACTATTTCAAGGATTGAATTGTAGATTCATAAAGATCAATTCCATCTTATTTTATTATTTAAAGTGTACATCTAAAAGATATAAAAATCTCGACACTATTTATGAGAAATCGACTTAAACGTATCACTCTAAATGAACATTTTCCTTCAATTTATCTTGCTGAAATTTAAACATTAGTTCGTCCCTAGTGAAATGCCGTATATCAGATATTTATTCCATTTAACCTGCAACAATTCATGTTAGTTTCATATTTCACGGGGATTGGCTGGCAAAGAATAATTGTTACTCCGTAGTTACTATTCCCATAAATTTTATTAATTCCCAAGACTGAATTCCACGAATTTGTATACCCTACACCACACTGTGGTACAGGGTATTATAAGTTTGCTTCACGGCAGATGTTTGTAACACCTGAAAATAACACAGCTAGACCCACCTTAAAGTATACCGATAGACTCAGAATCACTAGCTGAGTCGTCCGTCTGTCCATGTAAAGTTGTTCGTCGACTACAGGTCGCAATTTCACTCCGATCGCTCTGAAATTTTGCAGTTTAGAGTATTTCGCGGCTGTTAAGATCGCTATTGAATTTGGTTGAAATCGGTTCAGATTTAGATATAGCTCCCATATATATCTTTCGTCCGATTTGGCCCTTTAGTCCTATAGAAGCTGTATTTTACATCCGATCGTTTTGAAATTTAGAATGGTAGAGTTTCTTGATCCATGAACCAACATTGCCGAATTTGAAGAAAATCGGTTAAGATTTAGCTATAGCTCCCATATATATGTTTCGTCCGATTTGGCCCTTTAGTCCTGTAGAAGCTGTATTTTACATCCAATCTTTTTGAAATTTAGAACGGTAGAGTTAATTGATCCATGAACCAACACTACCGAATTTGAAGAAAATCGGTTAAGATTTAGCTATAGCTCCCATATATATGTTTCATCCGATTTGGCTCTTTAGATCCAATCGTTTTTATACCCTACACCACACTGTGGTACAGGGTATTATTTAAGTATAAAATGTCCCAAAAGTAAATTTATGTAAACAATTTATACATGAATTACAAAATTTATATATCAGAGTTATTCAATATTACGAGAGTGGTGTAGGGTATTATATAGTCGGCACCGCCCGACTTTAGCCTTTCCTTACTGGTTTTAATATGTAATTATACATATTATAATAAAAGTAATAAATAATAATAACAATGAATTTTTTAATCCATTTTAAAATTGTCATAGAAAAAATGGTATTCTTGTGGAATCACAGGATAGATATAAAAATAGTCATAATTTAAATACTAAAGCTTCGACTAAAAAAATGTAACCAAATTCGGGTTTAACATACTCTTTTCACCAAAGAACCATCTTTTAGAAGAAAAAAAAACAACAACAAAATAGTCCCAAATTATATGAAGAATTATATGTGTATGATAGAGAAATTACAAAAATGACCATAAAATATCAATTTTTGTTTTTTTTTATTTCCAAATTAGTACCATAGACCGAATATTTTAACATAAAAATCTCATTTTTGCAACAATTTAAGATAAAGGGTTTTGAATATAAGCCGACCCCCTCCAGACAGCAAAGCTGAATAACCTTAATTTAATATTGTTTAAATTTTATTTCCAAAATAAAAAATATAATTTTATTAACATTTCCATATTGTTTTAATAAGACGACAATATTGATCTACATAAAAGAATTCAATATTAATTCAATACCGAACATTATTAATTCTATATTGTTTTCATATTAAATTTATAAAAATAGGGCTAGGTATTATCCCCACTTAAATTTTTCTTAAATATATTTATTACTATGAGCACCAAATTTACTTAGTAATGTAAATATCTAATGTTTGTATAGTTTATACTTAATACTTCGCCATTTTGTCACTCCGTTTGTAATATAAATTCTTAATCGTCTTCAAATTCTAAGATGATTTAGACGCGTCCATATGTCCATCCGTCTGTTGTAATGAATTTTGGTATAGATACTTCTTATAAAGGGTCCGCCAAATAATTTTTTTTTTTTTGAAAATGCTATAAGAAAAACTGCTGAAAACGCATTGGATGGTCAGTTGGCTTCAACTCGTGAACCAATTGGACTTTGTATGGCGTCATACTAAGGTCTTTATGCAAAATTATTCTCAATGATGTCTCCGAAATGTTCAATTGTTGAGAACGACGGTGAATTGATGTTGATGGCGCTTCACGCACACTTTCTGCCACAGCAGCAATATTCCCGGGTGTACGCACTGTTTTTGGCTTTTCACGCTATGGTTTATCGATGAGGATGCCAGTTTCTTTCACTTTTTTCACAAGATAACGAACATACGGTGCTGACGGTGCTTCTCTTCTTCCAAAATCCGTACTCAATTTTCGCACACATTCTGAAACATTACCATGATTTTCAAAGTAATGTCGCAATATTCGCAATATACACATATTCATTCAGCGGAAGGATAAAACTAATTATCTGTCACATCAGACAAGAGCTAAGTGTTACCATTCACGAAATAAGCACTAGTTGAAAAAACGATATATGGCGGACCCTTTAGCTGCAGGTAAGTTGGGATTGAAAATGGGCAATACCTTCACACGAACAACTGTAGCCATATTTCAAAGTTTTGATATAGTCCCCAGACAAAGGTCCCTGAAGGTTTTACTACAAATTTGAACGAATCGGGCTGAAATTTTGTAATATGACTCTCTTTGTGCCCGGAACCATTCATATGCTATCCATGGTGGATAGCATATAAAGTTCGGCATGGACGAACTTAACGCTTTTTCTTGTTTTTTGTTGCTATAGTTGCTATAAATACAAATGGACTGTTTTTTTTAAATTTTTTTATTGTAGTAACAACGTTCTGTTTGTCATTTAGCTAAATATACTAGGGTGTACACGCTGAAAAAAACGCTTCTGTAGTATATTGTTCTAAACATATTCTGCTGGAAACGTACATATGTTTAGGGTACACTCCAAATATATAATATTTGACACTCACAAATATAATATGTTTGTGAGGATGTTGTTATAAACAAAATTATGTTTCATCTTAATATTTTTTTTGGAAATAATATTTCCAAAACAATGATTAATTTGTATTTAAGTATTTTGGCAATGTATTGATGCCTTAATTTAAAGGAAAGTTTTTTTTAGAAATTTAAGGTTTAATTTTTTAGAAATTTTATATGTTTGAAAAATTATATTAAAATGTAAATCGTATAATCTTGGGTAACGACAAATGGCATTGATGGATTGACAATTGGACGATTTATAAATTAAAAAATTATAAATTAAAACAAAAGAAAATGCTGCTTACGACTTTTTTACCTGTAAAGTATAACACAAAATCTAGGAAAAAATAAAATTAAAATTTGCCAAAGTCAACAAAGTCTTAAAATTGTTTTAAATATAATGTATTTGGATAAATTCTTAAACAATATCTATGTTTGATTGTAAACACATATTTTATTTGTGACAGTAAGTTCGCAAATATATTTTGTTGTAATATATTAATATATGCGTTCCAAACAAAATTTCTTGATTTTCAAATAAAATATATTTGTTCAAAAATATATAATATTTAAAAATTTTGGTTCCAAGTATATTTTCCTTGAATTCAGACATATCAAATATGGCGATTTTCCTCCGTGTATATACAAGGTGGCGCAAAAGTAACCTTTCGATGTTTTTTGGATGTAATTTAAAAAAAAAATTAAAAACTTTGATTCTTCTTGTGGATTATTTTTATTTGGTCTTTTAATTTTTTTTACATCAAGTCGAGAATATGATGTCATGTAAATGGCCGCCGCCACAGTTGATTGTCATTTGAGCCCTTTTTATGGCATTTTCCATCACTTTGGCCAAAACTTCCGGCGATAGGTCCTCACATTCGAGCAGTGTAGCGTAACATTGTTTATTAACGTGTATTTCGCATGTGTTTACTACACAAATGTCAAAACAGAACTGACATTAGGGGCCAATCGCAAAATTTATAGCATTTTCTGATAGGAGGATTACTTTTGCGCCACCTTGTATTATTATGAGCAGGTATCATAATAATAGATCTATTATTATGAAAATGAACTTACATTTTTTAACGGGAACATTATATATATATTTATATTTATACCCTCACTTTAGCGATACGAAGGTATATATCATACGGGCCATAAGTGTAACACATCGAAGAAGTGACCTAAGACCCTAAGTATGTTATGCGGATATCACATTTGGGTGATTTTAAGTCGAATGAGCAATGTCCGTCCGCCCGTCTGTCTGTCGGTCTGCTGGCTGATGCGCACGATAACTCTCGAAAGGAGTAACTGATTGCCTTCAAATTTGGTATGTGGCACTATTTTTTCTATCTCCGGCTAGGTTTCCGAACTTAGCAACCATATTGATTCTAGTACCTCCTCCAACAAACGGTTAATATTTACAGAATTATTGATTATTTAATAACTTTTAAATTACTTATTTGAATCTTCTGATATTCTACACATAGTATTAGTTTATTAGTCACTATCATCTCGAGAAAAATTGCCGGAGTTGGATCATATTGCACCAAAAAGTGATATGATTTCTTTGAAAAAAACACACTTATTGTTAAGGAAATCCAAAAGTTTTGTTCTAAATAAAACGTCATTTAAATGGCCTCCACGACTTCTTCTGCAGGAACGAATTCGATGAACCCAATTTTCCACTAAATGAAGTCGTACGTCATGAATGGCACGTTTAATATTGGCTTGTAAAGCTTGAATATAGTCTAGTTTATTTCGAAAGACCAGTTACTTCAAATAACCCCACAAGAAATAGTCTAAAGGTGGTAAATCACAACTTCTTGGAGGTTATTCAATCAGAATTTCTTGAAATAATCGAGTCTTCAAACTTTTCTCGTAACAATTCAATTGTTTCACTTGCTGTGTGGCCACAATCGGTTAATGGCAAAAAGATAGCTCTTAACGAGAGCTAAAATATTGGTCATGGGTGTCAAGGTCATAGGTCGACTGGAAAGTGTTTTTATTTTTTGGATTTAAAAAAAATGGACTTAGCATAATTTTCAAATGTGAACGGAAAGTTAATTTTTGCTCTAGCTCCCTTAACGGTACGTCGGATCGGGAATCGGACGATGGCAAAAAGATAGCTCGTAACGAGAGTGTTGCGAAACATGTAATATAGTTAAGTTAAAAAAAAAATATATATATAGTAATTCCTAAATATAAAAGGATGGAATAGTAATAAGCATTACATTTGTTTAAAATAGTATTTTAATATAAAAAAAAAAACTAATGGTAACAATAAGCGGTACCCACTCTATACCCATCTGGCTAGGTAGTTTGAATATCACTGTAAAACAAAAAAAATACATTCTTGTTTCATGTCTTCTACTGTCAGAACACTTCCACAACAGCTGACATTTCACGATAGAAAGTCATAATTTTTGCCCATATTTTCTTGATCGGTCTTTTTCCCTCAAATCATCGAAGTGTAAAGTTGGTCAAGGTAAAGAAAAAATTCTTTTGATGCCCTATAAAGTCAAATAAAGACATACAGTCTAGTGATAAAGCCTACGATTTATTTTGTGAAGTCTCACATATAATTTTCAAACAACCCGATTGGGTTTGAGACGGCAACACAGGCTTTGGCAAACAAAAAAAGAAAAAAGGAGAAGTGAACCAAGGAATCTCAAGTGAGTTAGATCAATTTGATAGTGACATTGACTAAATTGTGTAATTTAAATTAGGCCTTGTGTAATAAAGAAACATCCACTGGGCAGCGCTTCACGAGGTAAACGTGGCCTGCGTAGTGGAGTTTCATAACCGTTACAGTCCAAATTCATGGAACTGTCTGTTGGACGGCGAATAAGAATGAAAGTTGTTCTTCTCGAGCTGGTTGTTCTTGGATCAAGTGCTCGAATCATAGAATTTGCTGCCATAGAGACAAACTCTCCTAATATTTGCTCGGACGAAGACACAATTAAAAATCTGCATAGTTCTGGTCATTACAGTCCGAAAGCGAACAGGGACCCCCCACACACACATCACCCCTCCCACGAGGCGGAATTCGCATACCGAAGTGTCGTAAAGTCAGTGCCGCAGAAATAAGATTCTTGATTATTTCAAGCAACAACATCATTGGTAGAAGCAACAACAACATCAGTAACATTGATTTGCTGATCGGGAAGGTGACAAGCTCTGCCAACTAAAGACGGTTGCGTTTCTCTACAACAACAACAACAGAGTTTCTGTAATCTGAGATGAAGATGAAGCAAACTCCTGCCAGATGTTAATGAGTGAGTTCGTTCTAATAATAAAAAATGTTAGATTAGTGACGGTAACCAACACTTGTGAGAGAGACATAGTAGAGATTGAGAATGTTTTTTTGAAAGTATTTTGTAAAAGAAAAAAAAGAAAAGAGACTTGGAAAAGAGAAATTTGAAAGAGATAAAGATAAGAGATAATTTAACATAATGTTAACCCTCGATGGGACTTATATGCTATGATTTTAAGAGCCTACTTGATGAAATTGAATTGGATTCGATACAGAATGTATCTGCAAAACAAATTGAGTTAATAATAAGAAATTCCATCGTAGTTAGTAAACTAACAATCACTAACCCATAACCCCTAGGTTAAGTAATACAAAAATATGAAAATGTGTTCGCTCAATAAATTCGATATGAATTGATAAAATATTGTTGGTGTGTGTAATGGAATCGGACCACATGAACAACACGGACGGACAGCGGACTGGGGTAACCAAAACGTAGTTTGAATCGGACAGAAAATATTCAATTTTGGGGTTGCAGATAGAAGACAGTTTTGGATGGACCACTGCAACATGGTTGGGAAGGGATGGTCAAGGCCTGCTAATAACATCTAGGTTGTGCCGACGTATAGATGGGAAGTAAAGGAATTGTAAAAGGGAATCAAAATAACCCCGGGTACGATTTTCGTGCTGCGGCGGACAGTGTATCATCAAGTCACCAAGAATCCACCCATATCCGACGAGCTGGCTCGTGCTGAAATGCAAGCGTACCCGAGTGACTGATGGCCACAAAATTTAACCTAGGTCCGCGCGTAACACTGGCGCCCAACGGCTGGAGTCCTAAATGGACCAAGATCAGAACAAATGGTTTGACACGTTTTGATGAAGAGTTTTTATTTTACAATACGGATATGATTTGATTCCCATGCAATTTCTCTAATTGACATTAGGTAAGACAGAAAATCTTCGATTTGCATTGATCGGTCTCTGGTATCTCTGATTAAAGGTCAAGTAACTCTAGCAGATTGTGTCAGTGATGGATTTATATAAGTCGAAGATAACCTATTATTGAAATTTATAATTTTGCTGCCTATTATAGGGTTTACCTTATATAGTGAGGTTTAATGAAAATTTTAGAAACATAGGACACACTTCAAAAGGTAGCCATCTCGATTTGTTAAAATCAGAATTGAATACATTCGATTGTGGTATTCCTGGGAAAAGACTGAAGGACGGACGTACTAGACAGTGACAGACCTTCATGTTGGCTGATGAAGTTACATACACACATTACATATATATGAATTTGCAAAGATAAATATCGTAAATTTAGATTACGAATAATAAGTTTAAAATTTAAATATAATTTTATGTGAAGGTTTTGGTAGTTGGTTGGCAACAAAACTTTTACGTACATATTGAACAGAACACATAAGCAAAAGAAAGGAGTGTCAATTGAAGATCTAATACACAGCTCCCTTATTTTATTGATAAAAAGAGAATACGAAATATTGGTTAAAATGTCTGAGAACGAACTTGATACAATGACTCTTAAAAGTGGTAAGACCATACAGAAAGGGACGACTGATTATCCACCACCGCCACATTTGGCTGACTTAGACTGTGACGACACTATAGATGAAGGGGCAGTTTCGTTACCAGAACAAACCCAAAGGGAACATCCAGATAAGCCTACAGAGAGTATGCAAGATTTGATGAAAAAATTCGAAAGAATGTTTGTACAACACCAGATGGACGTGAATAGAGGAACAACAGACGCAGTAAAAAGCGCGATTAAGGGTTTAAGAAAAGATATTGAAAATATTGCGGGAAGACTCTCAAACATAGAAAAGGTTAGTGGCGA
The DNA here is from genome assembly GCA_963930755.1 of Eudasyphora cyanicolor. Taxonomy (NCBI): domain Eukaryota; kingdom Metazoa; phylum Arthropoda; class Insecta; order Diptera; family Muscidae; genus Eudasyphora; species Eudasyphora cyanicolor. The sequence continues at coordinate 120,755,825 of OZ005736.1, forward strand.
GAAAAGTGATCAGAATATGGGAGACAATAAAGAAGTAGAGACCCGTAACGAAAGTCAATATCGACGACGATTATTCGATCAGACACCAGATTTCACTCCAATTCAACGATCCAGTTTCGAGGAGAATTATGATGATAGAAGATGTAAGCGAGTTAGAGATTGGGGTTTGAAGTACGATGGTAGTTCGAAGTCCATACCCGTAGAGAGATTTTTGTTTCGAGTGGAAGCTTTACAGAAGAGAAGTGGAATATCTAGTGACGAACTTTATGACAATTTTCATCTGTTGCTCGAAGCACAAGCTAGAGAGTGGTATTGGTTATATAGGGAGGAACATTTTGAGGAAATACAGACCTTTTCAGATTTTCGTAAGTCATTCCTAGATCAGTTTCGACAAGCAGAATGCGACGAGGAGATTCGAATTGCAATGAATGAGCGTAAACAAGGATACAAAGAGCCATTTGATGAATTTTATGCGGCAATACGTGGTATGGCTTTCACTATGAAAAGTAAAATTCCGGAACAAAGCCTTGTTAATATAATACGAAGGAATTCAAGGCCAAGGATCAAAAACTTGATATTTGGCTGCAAAATTGAAGGTCTAGACCAACTTAGAAGTGAGTGTAGACGTGCCGAAAAACATCTATCTGAATTTGAAAACAAGACAGGACACAAAAGGACAGTGGAAGAAATTGATTGGGAAAGCGAAGTTATATTGAGTGAGGAGGTTGATAACAGCTTAGAGGCTTTTGAAAAGCGCCATAAAAATAATATCCATACAGGCAATACTCGTGTAACTGCTCATTATCCAATGCATACATCTTCAAATGAAGATATTACTCCGAAATGCCCATGTGATTCTCCTTTTCATAAACTGTTATGTTTTAAGTGCAATCAACCAAATATTAAGTGTTTTCTGTGTGATAAGTGCCAGGCGGGAAACCGGAAGTCAGACGATCAGACCGGGATGAATCGTCAAGGCAACTCTACCCCGGAAAGCATGAAGTAACCACTGTTTTGAAAGACACGCCAGCTGGACCTCTCAATTCCAGTCGTACTTTAATACCATCATTGACTTTGGAAGAGAGGCAGTCTCGGTATAATGAAGTTAGGGCTCGAATATTTAGTGACTTTGAAGAACCGAGTGATAGTAACAGAAATTTTAGAAAAATTAAGAGAATTCGAGAAAAATGTAAATTTAAAAAGATAGAAAAGAAGGCCATTGAATCGACTATAATACGAGACAGTGCGGATAGACGTCCATATGCAAGAATTAGTATTGAAGGCTTTGAGATTTTAGGTATGCTCGATAGTGGGGCAAATGTTAGCTGCTTTGGGAAGGGTGCTCTGGGGATGGTGGAAAAGCTGACCCTTAGTATTCAACCTTTAGATGAAGAGCTGAAAACGGCTGATGGTAGAGTTCAGGCGATAGTGGGAAAGGTATCAGTAAATATGTCATGGAGGGATAACAATTTTCCAATGACCCTTTATTTAGTTCCATCTTTGCAACAGCAGCTTTACCTTGGCATGGATTTTTGGGATAGGTTTGGAATATGTCCGCAAATTGAGGAAATAGATTTCAAAAGTAAAAATGAATTTAATCTTACCCCTGCACAACAAATGGAGTTAGAGACTATCAAGAATTCTTTTCCATCTTATATTGAATTGGGCCTGGGTCGAACCCATCTTATGGAGCACGTTATAGAAGTTTTTGATGAATCCTTGCCCGTGAAACAAAAATATTACCCAATGTCACCGGTTAAATTGAGAAAGGCATATCAAGAGGTAGATCGTATGCTAGCTCTTGATGTCATCGAAGAGAGTAATAGTGCTTGGAGTTCGCCTATCGTCATTGTAGAAAAGCCGGGAAAAGATCGTCTCTGCGTTGACCTTCGAAAGGTCAATGAAAGAACAAAAAAGGATGCCTATCCCGCGCCTCACGTCGAAGGTATTTTAAGTCGGCTTCAAAACACCTTTTTTATCACGAGTCTGGACTTGAAGGATGCCTTCTGGCAGATACCTCTCCAGAAGGCATCCCGAGAGAAAACGGCGTTCACAGTCCCTGGTCGGCCGTTATACCATTTCAAGGTTATGCCCTTTGGGCTTTGTAACGCCAGCCAAAGACTGTGTCGTCTTATGGACCGAGTAATACCTTCGAGGTTACGAGAGTTCGTTTTTATATACATTGACGATCTACTTATTTGTTCACCAGATTTTTCCAATCATATACAACACCTTAGGGAAGTAGCCAAGTGTCTATCGGACGCAGGATTGACAATAAACCTCGAAAAGTCTAAATTCTGTCAAAAGGAGGTCCGATATCTGGGGTTTATTATCGGCCAAGGCGAGTTACGCACAGACCCGGGAAAAATTCAGGCTATGTTAGATTTTCCACTCCCTACCACCGCGAAGCAGCTCCGTAGATTTCTTGGCATGTGCGGGTGGTATAGGAGGTTTTTGCCAAATTTTGCCACCATTACGGCTCCCATGACTGATTGCTTAAAGAAGGTTAAGGAGTTCAAAATTTCTATCGAAGCTGAGGAAGCGTTCAATGCCTTGAGGGCAGAACTCACCTCCCCAAAAGTCTTGATAAACCCTGACTTTAACAAGCATTTCTATCTTCAGTGTGATGCGTCCACGGTAGGCATCGGTAGTGTTTTGTTCCAGCTCGATGACCGTGGAAACGAACGGCCGATAGCGTTTATGTCGCAAAAGCTAAACTCGGCGCAAAGAAATTACACGGTCACTGAGTTGGAATGCCTTGCTGCCGTTGCCAGCGTGCAGAGATTTCGTCCATACATAGACGGGCTTCCATTTACCATCATAACTGACCACATGAGTCTGAAATGGCTCATGGGTCAGAAAGACCTCTCCGGGCGACTGGCGAGGTGGAGCCTCAAATTGCAGGCATTCAATTTCAATATTGTTCATAGGAAAGGCTCTAAGAACATTGTGCCGGATGCTCTCAGCCGTATGTTCGTTGAAGAATTGGCAGAAAGCAGTATAAGTGTAGAAGTAGATTTAAACTCTCCGGAATTTCAGGAAATGGAATATTTGAATTTAGTGGAAAATATTAGCAGGAATCAAAATCTACTCCCAGATTTAAAGATAGTAGATAACGCCGTCGTTAAAAGGACAAACTTTCGTACAGATGAAAACAATGACATAGTCTGGAAATTGTGGGTACCTCGAGGCCTTCGCACGAATTTATTGGAAAAGTATCATCGTGACCCAGCAGCTGGTCATGGCGGCATTGGCAAAACCCTTCATCGCCTAAGGGCTAAATATTTCTGGCCAGGTATGGTGGGCGAGGTGAAGACTTATATTGCGAATTGTGAAACCTGCAAATGTTCAAAGGCCACGAATATAATTTCCAGACCCCCAATGGGCAACCAAATAACTTCCGAGAGGGTTTTCCAGAGACTATTCATAGATTTTTGTGGCCCATACCCTCGAAGCCGGCAAGGGAACAGTTATGTTTTCGTCGTTTTAGATCATCATTCTAAATTTGTATTCTTGCAGCCAATGAGAAATGCGACTGCGAATGAAGTAGTAAAGTATCTAGAAAACTCGATTTTTCATATTTTCGGTGTCCCCGAAGTCATAGTTTCAGACAATGGGCGACAATTCATATCTGAAATGTTCGCAGACTTTTTGAGAAAATACGGTGTTAAGCATATGAGGACCGCAATATATGCACCTCAATCGAATTCATCCGAACGGGTGAATCGCTCGATGTTATCTATAATTAGGTCATATATTAACGAGTCAGATCAGAAAACTTGGGATATTCATATTTCCAAAGCAGCCTTTGCCATTCGTAGTGCCTTTCATGAAGCCATAGGCACGGAACCATACAGAGCAGTATTTGGCATGACGATGATCCAACATGGAGATTCTTACGAGCTGATGCGTAAACTAGACGTTATAGATGATTCAGACACTGAAATTTTGTCCAAAGATACTAGATTACAACTTTTAAGACTTAAGATTGTTCAGAATTTGAAAAAAGCTTACGAAAAGGGTAAACAAAGATATGACCTACGATCTCGAGAGGTAAGTTATAAAGTGGGACAGTTAGTTTATAGGAAGAATTATAAACTGAGTGATGCCTCTAAAAATTATAGTGCCAAATTGGCGCCTAAATACTTAAAGTCTGTCGTTTTAAAAGAAGTGGGGAACTCGCTTTATGAACTGGGAGACACTGGTGGCAAGTCTGTCGGTATATATCACGCGGAGAATATCCGAGTGTGACGTAGATTACATTTAAACCAATATATAAAGATAAGTAAAGTTAGAGCATGAGATATCTGTGGGCTCTTGCCCCACGTTTTGCGCGGACTGTGAATTTTATCTTCAAATTATGAATATGGTAGCACACTAATAATATTAATGCTATGTTTCCGCTAAATCTTTTTCGAGCCAACCACCATCCAAAGTCGGTCGATTGACTCGCCCTGTTGCGAAACATGTAATATAGTTAAGTTAAAAAAAAAATATATATATAGTAATTCCTAAATATAAAAGGATGGAATAGTAATAAGCATTACATTTGTTTAAAATAGTATTTTAATATAAAAAAAAAAACTAATGGTAACAATAAGCGGTACCCACTCTATACCCATCTGGCTAGGTAGTTTGAATATCACTGTAAAACAAAAAAAATACATTCTTGTTTCATGTCTTCTACTGTCAGAACACTTCCACAACAGCTGACATTTCACGATAGAAAGTCATAATTTTTGCCCATATTTTCTTGATCGGTCTTTTTCCCTCAAATCATCGAAGTGTAAAGTTGGTCAAGGTAAAGAAAAAATTCTTTTGATGCCCTATAAAGTCAAATAAAGACATACAGTCTAGTGATAAAGCCTACGATTTATTTTGTGAAGTCTCACATATAATTTTCAAACAACCCGATTGGGTTTGAGACGGCAACACAGGCTTTGGCAAACAAAAAAAGAAAAAAGGAGAAGTGAACCAAGGAATCTCAAGTGAGTTAGATCAATTTGATAGTGACATTGACTAAATTGTGTAATTTAAATTAGGCCTTGTGTAATAAAGAAACATCCACTGGGCAGCGCTTCACGAGGTAAACGTGGCCTGCGTAGTGGAGTTTCATAACCGTTACAGTCCAAATTCATGGAACTGTCTGTTGGACGGCGAATAAGAATGAAAGTTGTTCTTCTCGAGCTGGTTGTTCTTGGATCAAGTGCTCGAATCATAGAATTTGCTGCCATAGAGACAAACTCTCCTAATATTTGCTCGGACGAAGACACAATTAAAAATCTGCATAGTTCTGGTCATTACAGTCCGAAAGCGAACAGGGACCCCCCACACACACATCACCCCTCCCACGAGGCGGAATTCGCATACCGAAGTGTCGTAAAGTCAGTGCCGCAGAAATAAGATTCTTGATTATTTCAAGCAACAACATCATTGGTAGAAGCAACAACAACATCAGTAACATTGATTTGCTGATCGGGAAGGTGACAAGCTCTGCCAACTAAAGACGGTTGCGTTTCTCTACAACAACAACAACAGAGTTTCTGTAATCTGAGATGAAGATGAAGCAAACTCCTGCCAGATGTTAATGAGTGAGTTCGTTCTAATAATAAAAAATGTTAGATTAGTGACGGTAACCAACACTTGTGAGAGAGACATAGTAGAGATTGAGAATGTTTTTTTGAAAGTATTTTGTAAAAGAAAAAAAAGAAAAGAGACTTGGAAAAGAGAAATTTGAAAGAGATAAAGATAAGAGATAATTTAACATAATGTTAACCCTCGATGGGACTTATATGCTATGATTTTAAGAGCCTACTTGATGAAATTGAATTGGATTCGATACAGAATGTATCTGCAAAACAAATTGAGTTAATAATAAGAAATTCCATCGTAGTTAATAAACTAACAATCACTAACCCATAACCCCTAGGTTAAGTAATACAAAAATATGAAAATGTGTTCGCTCAATAAATTCGATATGAATTGATAAAATATTGTTGGTGTGTGTAATGGAATCGGACCACATGAACAACACGGACGGACAGCGGACTGGGGTAACCAAAACGTAGTTTGAATCGGACAGAAAATATTCAATTTTGGGGTTGCAGATAGAAGACAGTTTTGGATGGACCACTGCAACATGGTTGGGAAGGGATGGTCAAGGCCTGCTAATAACATCTAGGTTGTGCCGACGTATAGATGGGAAGTAAAGGAATTGTAAAAGGGAATCAAAATAACCCCGGGTACGATTTTCGTGCTGCGGCGGACAGTGTATCATCAAGTCACCAAGAATCCACCCATATCCGACGAGCTGGCTCGTGCTGAAATGCAAGCGTACCCGAGTGACTGATGGCCACAAAATTTAACCTAGGTCCGCGCGTAACAAGAGCTAAAATATTGCTCATGGGTGTCAAGGTCGTAGGTCGACTGAACTAAAAAAAATGTACTTAGCGCACGAAAAGTTGCAATTGGAGAACGATTATTTTAATAATAAAACTGAATAATTTGTAAACGTTGTTCTTGCGTATATCTCTCCATAATGAAATTGTAAACACTACTAAGTACAATGAAAAACAAATGACAGATCATGGCATATTACAAATGGCCGAAACCTCTTCAAATTCACATCATCCCTATTGGAAAACCCGTTATATATCACTTGCTACGAGCCAAAAATTTTACGAGTAACATATCGAAGGAGTGCCCTAAGACCCCAAGTATGTTCGGCGGATATCCGTTTTGGGTAATTTTAAGTCACACAAATGGACGATACCAGTAAATAAAAATACTTGAAATTCTGTGCAGTATAAAGTTTTTATAGTGCCTACATTCCGGTAGAAATGGGCATTATTGAACGGCCCTTTTGGTACCACCCACACAAATGCACCGTTTTTCACCAAAAAATTACAGCTTATAACGTTAATACCTATGCAAATACAAATACATTAAATTCTGTAGAGTGTAATTCTGTTATAGTGTCTACAGTTCAATGAAAAATGGGCGTTATTGGCTCGCCCCTTTTGGTACCTCCCACACAAATGAACCATTATGCACAAAAGTTAACAGCTTATATCTTTAATACCACACTGATAGAAAAAGCTTCGTCATGACGACGAATTTGTACATCATCACGATTATTTTTTCGTCAAAAGTCAGCTAACGTACGGAATAATCCTCTTGATGAATTTGTTCGTCACCATGACGAATTTCTGTTTCCAAAAACTTTCGTCCTCAGGATGATCCATTCATCACCACGACGAACCACATTCATCATCATGACGAACCCCATTCATCATCACGATGAATAGCATTCATCACCACGACGAACTCTATTCATCACCATTATGAACTCCATTCATCACCACGACGAATCCCATTCATCATCACGACGAATTCCATTCGTCACCACGACGAATCCCATTCATTATCACGACGAATCCCATTCATCCCCACGACGAATTCGTGCCCACGACTATTTACATTTTAAAAATTCCAATAAATGTTCTTCTAGTTTTAAACCATTTAAAATGGTATGGAAAATAAAATTATTTGAATGCATTGCTAGGTTCAGTAGTGAATATTCGTTTCGAGACGCAGTTCTTATCAGGTAAGGGTGAAATCAAACAAACGAGAAGTATTCATTACTTCTGCTATTTTAAATCAAAAATAATCACATCAAGTAATGTATTTGCCAACAGACCACTACAAATGTTTCACACTTATACAGCTTGTCGAGCTGCATGTACGAGTATGCATGTATTTGATGTTTTGTTAAAAAAACATCAGTTACGCCGTGCCAGTGCGGTTTGTTTGAACCAATCGGTGCTGCGTGGAACACACACGTGGACGAACATAACAACGTCGCATGTCTTACTTTGTTTTGCTGTAGGAGTTGCCGTATAGGGCGAATAAGTCGATCGTTCTCATGATGAATGGATAATCTTATTGACGAACGGTGGTCGTCATTAATTATTAGATTTTTTAAATTGATCTTTTACAACAAATTATTCAACTAAGGTAATCAGAACGCATATGGAACAGTACATTTATGCAGAAACTATAATTAGATTGCTTCGTTTGATCATATTTTCAGCAAAATGGCCAAATAAATCTTTTCGTCGTGGGAATGAAACCTCATCGTTCTCTCGACGAATTTCGAAATCACCAAAAACATGACTTGATTATCGTGTTCGTTCTATTGACGTACAAAAACATCGCATGAACGAAACTTTTCGTCACCAGTACGAAGATATATTGACGAAACTGATTCGTCATGGTGACGAACGGTTTTTCTATCAGTGCAGAACATACACATACTTGAAATTTCGTACAGTATAATCTTTATACCCTCACTTTAGTGTGACGAGGGTATATATCCCCCACAAAGGGTTAAAATATTGTGAAATATTGATTCTTTAATAACTGCTATACTACTTATTCGAATCTTTTGAAATTCCACACATAGTATTCGCTTATTAGTCGTTATCAACTCGAGAAAAATGGGCGAAGTCGCCACGTCCCCTTTGGTACCTCCCACACAAATGCACCATTTTGCACCAAAAGTTAACAGCTTATAACATTAATAACAGTGTATAAAAATACTTAACATTTTGTACAGTATTATGTTTTTATATTGCCTACAGTCCAGGGAAAAATGGGTGTTGTTGCCACGCCCCTTTTGGTACCTCCCACACAAAGGTACCTTTTTGCAACAAAAGTTAACAGCTTATAACATTAAAACCAGTGTATAAAAATACTTGAAATTTTGTACAGTGTAATGTTTTTATAGTGTCTATAGCCCTGTGAAAAATGGGCGTTATTGCCACGCCCCTCTTTGTACCTCCCACACAAAATGCCCAAATCATACCACAATTTAATGTATCATAACGTTTATACCAGTGCACATAAATGCTTATAAGTCGGCACAGTGCAATGAATTTAAAGTATCTAATGTTCAGCAAAAAAAAGGCGTATTTGATAAAACCCTTCTGGTACCTCCCACACAAATTGACAGAATAATTCGAGTAATATTCAATATTACATTACTCACAAAGTGAGGGTATGTATACCTTAGTCGGTTTACCCGACTGAAACTTTCTTACTTGTTTTATAGTACCTACAGTCCAGTAAAAATGGGCGTCATTGACACGCCCCTTTTGATACCTCCCACACAAATAGATGATATTAATGCAATTTAAATTGTTAATATTTTAATTAAAACATAAAATAAATTTATTTACGAGTAGTTCTTGGGACTGAAGGTGAGGGAATTCTTAAGTCGGTTTAACCGACTAAACATTCTTACTTGTTCTAGTATATTTTTATATAGAATTCGAGATTCGTCGGCTGGGCACTTCTAAACGGCTTGACCGGTTGTAGTTATTTTTACACATTATATCTATGTATATCATCAATGTAAGTATGTGTAACTGTATCTAGATCGAATAGGTGGCGCTGTATTCAAGTTATAACCAAATTGTCCATTTATGGACCGAAATGACTGAAAAATAAGTAAAAAGTTCAGTCGGGTAAACCGACTAATGAATCCCTTCACCTTGAGACCCAAAAAATATTAGTAAATTTATTATTTTTTTTTTTGTTTTAATTAAATTATTCTCAATTTAAATTGCATTTAATAACTTTAAAGTATGTACTGGTATTAAAGTTAAAAGCTGTTTACTTTTGGTACAATATGGTCCATTTGTGTGGGAGGTACCAAAAAGGTCAATTTTTCTCTGGACTATAGGTAGTAAACCATTACACTGTACCAAATTTCAAGTCTTTGTATGCACTGGTAATAAAGTTATAAGCTATGAACTTTTGTTTCAAAATTGTTCATTTGTGTGGGAGGTACCAAAAGGGGAGTGGCAACTTCGCCCATTTTTCTGGAGCTAATAGCGACTAATAAACTAATACTATGTGTAGAATTTCAGAGGATTCAAATATGTAGTATAGAAAGTATTAAATAAGCAATATTTCACTAAATATTAACCCTTTGTGGGGGAGGTACTAGAAGGAGTGGACCAATATGACCCATTTTCGAACTTAGCCAGAGATAGAAGAAAATATTACCACATACCAAATTTGAAGTCAATCGGTTACTCCTTTCGAGAGTTATCGTGCGCACCAGACAGACGGACACACGGACAGACAGACAGACGGACGAACGGACATTGCTCATTCGACTTAAAATGACCCAAAATGGATATCCGCCGAACATACTTGGGGTCATAGGTCACTCCTTCGATGTGTTACACTTTTGATATTTACCCTCCTCTCTAAGGTGAGGGGATAAAAAACACGATTCTTGAGGTATATTAAAATTTCAACGAAACTTTTTATATAAATAATACCTATCTTTGTACTTCATATACCAGAGGCAAAACTTCTTAAGTATGTATTTACCATTTACTCTAAAAATGCAAAATTTTTAAGATATTAAAATTTTTGTTGAATTCCGGACGGCATGTTCCGGACAGCTCGAAATTCATATAGAAAAGGGGTTATAAAAATATCAAACTTTTTTACGTAGAAAGATCGACAAGGTCTAAAGCAATAATTTCATGCCATGAATGTTAAATTTTGCATTTACATAATGAGTAAATGTGGCGCAGAAACTTTGAGTACATTGATAAAAAAATACTTCAGAAAGAGTTGCAAAATTGTAAAGCTCAGGGAAATGCACATATAACCAGTAAGGAAAGGCAGAAAGTCGGGCGGGGCCGACTATATAATACCCTACACCTCCCTAACAATGCGATAAGGGTCATTGCGATAATTATTTGGATTAATTGGTAAATGGGTAAGAACAAATTATCTAATTCTAAACCGATAATCGCTAAATTTAGCAATATTCGTTCCTAAATTGAGAAAAATCTTTCTGGAAAATTTAAATGATCGGAAGTAAAGTACAACTTATATAGCGCTTTGATACCAAATCAGGAGGAACATATATATGGAGGTTATATATAAATCTGAACGGATTTCCCTGAATACTCATTCATGTAAACAGACCTCTTTCTGTCAAATTTCGTTCTGATCGGATATAAAATACAGTCGCTGATCGGATATAAAATAACATTTTTACAGGGCTTCCATGTCAAATCGGGGTAACATATACATATATGGGGGCTATATCTAAATCTGATCCGATTTCCCTCAAATTTGGCAGTGTTAATTCACGTAATGAGAAACCTCTTTCTGCCAAATTTCGTACTGATGGGATTAAAAATACACTTTTTACAGCGCTTACATGTAATATCGGGGGTAACATATATATGGGGGCTATATCTAAATCTGAACCGATTTTCTCCGAATTTGGCAGTATTCCTTCATGTAATAAGAAACCTCTTTCTGCCGAATTTCGTACTGATGGGATTAAAAATACACTTTTTACAGCGCTTACATGTAATATCGGGGGTAACATATATATGGGGGCTATATCTAAATCTGAACCGATTTTCTCCGAATTTGGCAGTATTCCTTCATGTAATAAGAAACCTCTTTCTGCCGAATTTTACACTGATCGGTTATAAAATAAATTTTTTACGGCGCTTACATGTGAAATCGGGGGTAACGTATATATGGGGGCTATATCTAAATCTGAACCGATTGCTTCCAAATTTAACAGTGTTCATTCATATAATAAGAGACCTCTTTCTGCTGAATTTCATCCTGATCGGATATAAAATAAAGTTTTTACAGCGCTTACAAGTCAAATCGGGCTAACATATATATGGGGGCTATATCCAAATCTGAACCGATTTTAACCAAATTAATTAGGGATCGTCCTTGGACCAAAAAAAGATATGTGTAAAGTTTCGTCAAGATCGGGCCATAATTGCGACCAGTACTTTGATTACAAGAATACAACTACAGACAGACGGACAGACAGACGGACATAGCTAAATCGACTCAAAAAGTGATTACAAATCGATCGGTATAATAAACAATGGATCTATCTCTTCTCCTTTTGGGTGTTACAAACAAATGCACAAAGTCATAATACCCCGTACCACAGTGTGGTGTAGGGTATAAGAATATGCAAGCAAAATTATAATATTGACTCAAAAAAATTGCTATATCTTTTAGGTCCATCAACGCTCCATTTTGAGTTTTTCATAGTCAGTTCATGATAGTTTGACCCTTTAGTAACAAAAAAATCAAGGACATGAATCTATACTCAGCATATTCAAGGATTAAGAATATATTCCATGTTTTCACATCCTTCCACTAAAAGGATATAAATGTATTATTCCGCAATATTGAAGAGGCAGAACTTTTTATTAGTATTAATATCTTCAAAATACGTGAAGCGGTTAAGATGATGTGGCTACTCAACAAATGGTAATTTTGAGAAAAATCCTTGAGGTAGGCAACTTTGGAGCTCTGTACCACAAAACCAACAATGAATTTTGAAAAGGTAAAAACGCAAAGAATTCCCGCGCACTATGAGAATTATTGTGCTAAATTTTGTGAAAATTTAAAGGGGTAATTTTTCGTGTTGATCGAACTGCTTTGGAATTACCCTTGGGTTTTATAAAATAGTATGCCTCAATCTATACAACAAAAAAGTTTTTTTTGTGTTTCCTAGACCTTAAAACTTTTTTTATTTCATAATGCTATGACCGTTTTATTTATTATAAATGCTTTCGTCGCAAAAAACACTTTCAATTTCGAAGCCAACAACAATAAAAACCAACAAAAAAAAGATAACCTCTGACATGAGATGATCACACCGTTCACGTTTCGTACGAGTATGGTATCAATTAAAATGTATGAAAAATTTAATGTAATTTCTTTGAACGTGTTTAATCATTCACACTTTATTCAAATCATTTATGGATGTGTTTACTCGTATTTATTTAAACATTATTTTGTCACTTTACAACTATCTATTACGTCTACGAAAACATCTGTTGGCAATATTGCTTGCACAGTTTGGCCTCGCTCTAGTACCAAACCTATTCCCGAATTCTTCAGAAGTTTCGTCGTAGTCTGAGGCGGTTGGAACATTTGCCGATCTACTATTGGAGGCAGGTGATATGTTGCCAAAGCCAGTCATGGGAAGTCCATTTTGCTGATGATATTGGGGATTGTGTTGGAACTTAAATTGTTGATGATATTCTGGATTATGTTGAAATCCTGATCCTCCTCCGGATCCGTATTGGCTAGAGTATTGAGGAAATCCACTGCCTCCGTATGGGTCTTGTGCAAATTGAGGAGCAGATGTATAGTTTAAATTTAATGGTCTTGGGTATTGTACAAAATTCGACGGGTATCTGTCGTCATTATCGTTATTTGGAAACACTATGGCACCACGTGCCGGATTTCCATTACAATCGCGATATACGTTTGTGAATGCCAGCAACAAAACTAAGCCGGTTTTGTGCATTTTACAAAATCAGTTTGTGTTTTGTTTTAATAAAATTAAGTAAAATAATTATTTAATCAGTATGTTTGTTCGCGACAACTTTTAGACTGACACTGATTTTTAATCTTTGTCTTCGTTTTCATTGTACCGTAGTTTCAATGTGTACACAGTACACAGAAAGAAAAATGCCATACTAAATTCAAGTAAAAAAATCTCGTACTAAGTTTTTCTTAAAACAAGTATAAATCGACTTAAAATGAAAAAATCAGAGCTGTAAGGCTTACAAAAAGTATACAATGCTTGAAATCAAGTAAACAATTCTTGAAACGGAAAATTAAGCCTAATATGGCTTAAAGTAACAAGAAAAAACTTAATTTAATTTCTAAGAGACAGAACCATTATAGAGCACAATAAAATTACCCTCTCAACCACTCTCATTTAAGTGTTTGATTTGAGCAGCGTTACCGTTGAGAAATTTCAAAAAGTGGCACAAAAAGGGGATTGTTTTTGAAAAAAAGTGGCACAAAAAGGGAATTTTTCAAAAAAAAAGTCCCAAACTTTTCGTAAGTTTATTTTATTTAAACAAAACAGTTAAATTGAATAAAAAAATAACCAAAAACAACGGAAAAAACTCAGTTCATTAAAATAAGAATTAATATACACATTACAAACAAAAAGAACATTTAAATCTTAAAACTGGAAATTGAATAAAAAATAACAAAAAACGCAGTTCGTTGATGTGAATTTGTTTGTAAAACAAACAAAAAAACAAGATATAGACCCATACTCGATTTATCCATGTCAGTCTGTCGATGTATTCTTGTGATCCAAGTGCAGATCGAAAATATGATATTTACAAAAATTAGGACAAATGCATCGCAAATATGATATTTACAAAAATTGCTACAGATTCATTTCTTAGGCTATGGATGATCGCTATTAAAAATGGGGCATATTGGTCCAATATGACGCTTTTTTAAATAGGGAACGTCCCTGATCCAAAATATGACCTTTAAAATTTTCGTAAAGATAGGTTAATATTTGCGACCTACTCTTTTATCACAAGATCATATGGACACACAGACGGACGTGGCTAAATCGACTTAAAAGGCGATTCTGTGCCGATCGGTATAATAAACGATGGGTCTATCTCTTCTCTATTTATGCGTTACAACCAAATACACAAAGTCATAATACCCTGTGCTACAGTATGGTGTCGGGTATGAATATTTGTAAACAAATATTTAACGATCATAAACCCAAAAAAAATAAGAATAGTATATTTTAAACCAGTATGGAAAGGCTAAAGTCGGGCGGTGCCGACTATATAATACCCTACACCACTCTCGTAATATTGAATAACTCTGATAAATAAATTTAGTAATTCATGTATAAATTGTTTACATAAATTTACTTTTGGGACATTTTATACTTAAATAATACCCTGTACCACAGTGTGGTGTAGGGTATAAAAACGATTGGATCTAAAGAGCCAAATCGGATGAAACATATATATGGGAGCTATACCTAAATCTTTACCGATTTTCTTCAAATTCGGCAATGTTTGTTCATGAATGAAGAAACTCTACCATTCTAAATTTCAAAACGATTGGATGTAAAATACAGCTTTTATAGGACTAAAGGGCCAAATCGGACGAAACATATATATGGGAGCTATAGCTAAATCTTAACCGATTTTGTCAGTCTGTCGATGTATTCTTGTGATCCAAGTGCAGATCGAAAATATGATATTTACAAAAATTAGGACAAATGCATCGCAAATATGATATATACAAAAATTTCCACAGATTCATTTCTTAGGCTATGGATGATCGCTATTAAAAATGGGGCATATTGGTCCAATATGACGCTTTTTTAAATAGGGAACGTCCCTGATCCAAAATATGACCTTTAAAATTTTCGTAAAGATAGGTTAATATTTGCGACCTACTCTTTTATCACAAGATCATATGGACACACAGACGGACGTGGCTAAATCGACTTAAAAGGCGATTCTGTGCCGATCGGTATAATAAACTATGGGTCTATCTCTTCTCTATTTATGCGTTACAACCAAATACACAAAGTCATAATACCCTGTACTACAGTATGGTGTCGGGTATGAATATTTGTAAACAAATATTTAACGATCATAAACCCAAAAAAAATAAGAATAGTATATTTTAAACCAGTATGGAAAGGCTAAAGTCGGGCGGTGCCGACTATATAATAACCTACACCACTCTCGTAATATTGAATAACTCTGATAAATAAATTTAGTAATTCATGTATAAATTGTTTACATAAATTTACTTTTGGGACATTTTATACTTAAATAATACCCTGTACCACAGTGTGGTGTAGGGTATAAAAACGATTGGATCTAAAGAGCCAAATCGGATGAAACATATATATGGGAGCTATACCTAAATCTTTACCGATTTTCTTCAAATTCGGCAATGTTTGTTCATGAATGAAGAAACTCTACCATTCTAAATTTCAAAACGATTGGATGTAAAATACAGCTTTTATAGGACTAAAGGGCCAAATCGGACGAAACATATATATGGGAGCTATAGCTAAATCTTAACCGATTTTCTTCAAATTCGGTAGTGTTGGTTCATGGATCAAGAAACTCTACCATTCTAAATTTCAAAATGATTGGATGTAAAATACAGCTTCTACAGGACTAAAGGGCCAAATCGGACGACACATATATATGGGAGCTATAGCTAAATCCGAACCGATTTTCTTCAAATTCGGCAATGTTGGTTCATGGATCAAGAAACTCTACCATTCTAAATTTCAAAACGATTGGATGTAAAATACAGCTTTTATAGGACTAAAGGGCCAAATCGGACGAAACATATATATGGGAGATATAGCTAAATCTTAACCGATTTTCTTCAAATTCGGTAGTGTTGGTTCATGGATCAAGAAACTCTACCATTCTAAATTTCAACACGATTGGATGTAAAATACAGCTTTTATAGGACTAAAGGGCCAAATCGGACGAAACATATATATGGGAGCTATAGCTAAATCTTAACCGATTTCCTTCAAATTCGGCAATGTTGGTTCATGGATCAAGAAACTCTACCATTCTAAATTTCAAAACGATTGGATGTAAAATACAGCTTTTATATGACTAAAGGGCCAAATCGGACGAAACATATATATGGGAGCTATAGCTAAATCCTAACCGATTTTCTTCAAATTCGACAATGTTGGTTCATGGATCAAGAAACTCAACCATTCTAAATTTCAAAACGATTGGATGTAAAATACAGCTTTTATAGGACTAAAGGGCCAAATCGGACGAAACATATATATGGGAGCTATAGCTAAATCTTAACCGATTTTCTTCAAATTCGGCAATGTTGGTTCATGGATTAAGAAACTCTACCATTCTAAATTTCAAAACGATTGGATGTAAAATACAGCTTTTATAGGACTAAAGGGCCAAATCGGGTGAAACATATATATGGGAGCTATAGCTAAATCTTAACCGATTTTCTTCAAATTCTTCAATGTTGGTTCATGGATCAAGAAACTCTACCATTCTAAATTTCAAAACGATCGGATGTAAAATACAGCTTCTATAGGACTAAAGGGCCAAATCGGACGAAAGATATATATGGGAGCTATATCTAAATCTGAACCGATTTCAACCAAATTCAATAGCGATCTTAACAGCCGCGACATACTCTAAACTGCAAAATTTCAGAACGATCGGAGTGAAATTGCGACCTGTAGTCGACGAACAACTTTACATGGACAGACGGACGGACGGACACACATCGTTAAATCGACTCAGCTAGTGATTCTGAGTCGATCGGTATACTTTAAGGTGGGTCTAGCTGTGTTATTTTCAGGTGTTACAAACATCTGCCGTGAAACAAACTTATAATACCCTGTACCACAGTGTGGTGTAGGGTATAAAGACATACAAACTTTTCCGGTTAAGGAAAGTAGAAAAAATTCCAAAAAGGGCAAAAAGGGGGATTTCTTAAAAGGGGGCAGCAAAAGTGGCATGGCTTCAAAAAAGGGTCAAAATGCCACTTTAGTCGCACAACGCTGGATTTGAGCTGACGCAACATCAAACACACACGCCAGCGTTGCCGTTTTGGTCAGTTCCGACCAAATTTGGTCGGACGGATTTAAAATTTGTCTTTTTGGTCGGATGGTCGGACCAATTTAATTTTGGTCGGTTTTATCGAATATACCCTCAATATTTAAATTGTATTACAATACAGAATAATACGAAGATGATCGAACTTATTAGGATAATATCAGAGTAAATTACTTAAAGTTAACCTTTTCGCAGGCGGGAATACTTTGAAATGTCGAAAGCGAATCTCAATATTTTGCTTCATCGCTGCAAACAATATCGTTCTGTTGATAAAATTGTAGACAAACCTCCATTCTAACCATGCCAAGTGCAAAAAGGTAGTTCTACAGGAGAGGATATCAAAGTTTGATGAATTTTTTAAATTTGTGTGGAATTCATTTAAAATGCAAATCAAATGACCTGTACTGTTTTGTGAATAACTTTTTATTAGGTTGACGGAAAAACACCGAATTTTGACTGAATATAATTTGGAATATTTAGAAATTAAAAATGCAAACTCCCTAAAAACATGCTAAGTCGACTTAAAATGTTTTAGAATAGCGGTATCGAAATACATCGTTATACAAATTTGTATGAAAATAATAATTTCAGGAACTTTCATTTCCGGAAATGGGTTTTGGAGCAGTCTACAATATCGTTCCTGTGAAAAGAATTATTCTGGTTAAAAAATCTCACCATAATATTAGTTTGAGGACTTTTAAAGACTCTCTATGTATATATACATATCACTCTAATTTTGCGTAGAATTCTAATTCAAGAAATGCGCAATACAAATTTTTATAACATGATTGACTTCTTGGCGCCTTAGTAACCACAAATAAATTTTTTTTGGCAATTGTTATTCCATTGAATAATGGATCTCTTTGGTTCACATTTTAATATAGCTATATAGCTATAGCTATATAGTATTTAGATACAAAACGAACGAAAGCACAATAAATCAAGTATGATCAGGCTTAAATCAAGTATTGGTTAGGATTAAATCAAGAACAGATCAGGCTTAAATCAAGTTTTATCAGGCTTAAATGAAGTACAATCAGGCTTAAATCAAGTATTGGGCAGGCTTAATTCAATCAAAATTTTCTTCATTGAAGCCCGTTTCGCACTCAAATCAATTCCATAAAATTCTTAAATCAATCGCTTTTTGCTTGAAATAAAAATATTTCGGCTTAAAATCAAGCCTAATCAGGGCACAGTGAGCGCTAAGATTAAGAGTTCAGGGCTTAAAAATCCGTACTTGATTCAAGTATTTTGTACTTGGTTTAAGAAAAATCGTACTTATCGTACTTTTGACACCGCTACGGCTTGATTCAAGTACGGATTACTCAATATTTTCTTTCTGTGTATGTATGTAGGAATAAGACTTAATAAACAAGTACACAGAAAAAAAACTTAAAATTTAAGATTTGCGCCAACGACGTCCTTAATCGTTGAAATAAGTACAACCAGGAAAATAATTGGTTGGAATTCAATAGTAACAATAAAAAAATAGTACACCGGGCAAAACCTCCTTTTTTGATATTTTTGAATCGAAAGAAAATAAATTTGGAACAAAAATTTTTAAATATTATATATTTCTGAGCAAATAAATTTTACTTGAAAATCAATAAAATATATTTGGAACTCGTATATTAATATGTTACAACATATAATATTTGCAAACTAAATTTCTCAAATAAAATATCTATTTGAATAAAAATTAAATTATTGTTTAGGAATTTCTCCAAATATATTTTGTTTAAAAAAGATTTTCGAACTTTTGTTGAATTTTTCTAATTTCAGTTTTAATTTTTTTGGTTTCGAATTGAACCTTCCAGTTATTATAAAAGCTGTTAACTTTTTGTACAATAAGGTCCATTTGTGTGGATGGTACCTTCAAACTTAGGCGCAGATAGAGAAAAATATTACCGCATACCAAATTTGAAGTCAATTGGTTACTCCTTTCGAGAGTTATCGTGCGCACCAGCCACCAGACAGACGGAAGGACGGACATTGCTCATTCGACTTAAAATGACCCAAAACGGATATCCGCCGAACATACTTGGGGTCTTAGGTCACTCCTTCGATGCGTTACACTTTTGGTGCGTAGCAAATGATAACCCTCCTCTCTAAGGTGAGGGGATAATTAATGAAAACTGTTTTTAATTAATTGCTAATAAATGACTAAAAAATTGTCAGAACAACCAATTTTTAAAAAAAGTTAGTTGTGGCATTTTACAAAAGATAAGTTTAGCTACTATTTTCGTAGTTGGCGCAATCAAATATGATTGTTGTCAGCATGGAAGCAGAATTATACCACAACCAAAATGTTGGATGTCCTAATGGAATCGCATGATAGTAGACGGAACTATTAAAATTCGGTTGAGGCAACCAAACTGTTTTCTGCGTGTTCGTTCTGTACTTAAAATTAGGAAAATGTACTTAATATGATTAAAATTATCTATATTTTAAGTACAAAATGTACCTATTTTAACGACAAACGATGTCTTTGGCTCGTTTCTTTACTTTTATGACTATTTTTTTCAGTGTAATAATAATGGAAAGTTTTGCCGAGCCGAATCTGAAAACAAAGTTGTGAAAAAATGAGTGAACTTTATTCATTTGTGGTACTATGTTTTTTCAACATGAAAAATTGACATTTTGCGCCGCTACAAATTGAAAGCCGTTACAAATTGAACGTTGCAACCAACTTAATGCCGCCAGCATTGCACTCCTATTTATTATACCCTATACCACACTGTGGTGCAGGGTATTATAAGTTTGTTTCACGGCAGATGTTTGTAACACCTGAAAATAACACAGCTAGACCCAACATAAAATATACCGATCGACTCAGAATCACTAGCTGAGTCGATTTAACC
The DNA here is from genome assembly GCA_963930755.1 of Eudasyphora cyanicolor. Lineage (NCBI taxonomy): Eukaryota > Metazoa > Arthropoda > Insecta > Diptera > Muscidae > Eudasyphora > Eudasyphora cyanicolor. The sequence continues at coordinate 120,776,190 of OZ005736.1, forward strand.
ATGTCTGTCCGTCCGTCTGTCCATGTAAAGTTGTTCGTCGACTACAGGTCGCAATTTCACTCTGATCGTTCTGAAATTTTGCAGTTTAGAGTATTTCGCAGCTGTAAAGATCCCTATTGAATTTGGTTGAAATCGATTCAGATTTAGATATAGCTCCCATATATATCTTTCGTCCGATTTGGCCTCGTTTTGAAATTTAGAATGGTAGAGTTTCTTGATCCATGAACCAACATTGCCGAATTTGAAGAAAATCGGTTAAGATTTAGCTATAGCTCCCATATATATGTTTCGTCCGATTTTGCTCTGTAGTCCTGTAGAGGCTGTATTTTACATCCAATCATTTTGAAATTTAGAATGGTATAGTTTCGTGATCCATGAACCAACACTACCGAATTTGCAGAAAATCGGTTAAGATTTAGCTATAGCTCCCTTATATATGTATATTTCGTCCGATTTGGCCCTTTAGTTCTATAGAAGCTGTATTTTACATCTAATCGTTTTGATATTTAGAATGGTAGAGTTTCTTAATCCATGAACCAACACTACCGAATTTGAAGAAAATCGGTTAATATTTAGATATAGCGCCCATACATATCTTTCGTCCGATTTGACCCTATAGATGCTGTAGTTTACATCCAATCGTTTTGATATTTAGAATGTTAGAGTGGTACACTGTGGTACAGGGTATTATTTAAGTATAAAATGTCCCAAAAGCAAATTTATGTAAAAAATTTATACATGGACTAGATTACAATATTTATCCCTTTTCCCACAGTACCTCTGGACGTTGAAAAACTATTTTTTTTTGGTTCATACGTTAGCAACTTTCCCCTTGTTTATGTTCCAACACCTACATCACCCATGTACAATATAAAACCATGTTTGTCCCACTGTGTCTATAAAGGTACGAATTTAAAAATCTAAAGTAAATCGCTCCATTGTACCACATTTAACCTTTAGTGTGTCATAATTAACCACTTTGCACGATTGTACAATATTTTAAAATGGTAATTGATATTTCAAGATCCAAATTCGTAAGCTTAGGCCGTATTTTAACATTTTTGTCCCCTATCTGTGCCATTTATTTAAATTTTTCCCCACGGTTTAAGTAGAAGAACCTATTTGGAAAAAACAATTTCTTAGCTTTGGTTTATGCTGTAAGAGCTACCTTTGCGCTCAGGGACCACATTCAACACCTTTTGCACCACTGTTCCATATTAAACACTTTTTTTATTACACTGTGCTTCTAAAGTGCGAATTTTTACACATATCTGGGACTATTTTGTTCCCTGTTTTCCCCACTTACCACATTTAACCATTTTACCGTATTTAACTTTTTGGCTTCACCGTGCCATATTTAACCCTTTTTGCTCCACTAAACCATATTTAACACATTTTTCCCCTCTGTAACATGTTGAATAACTTTTGCGTGCCCCAACTGCATCATAATTTTAACCTTTTTGCACCACAGTGCTACATAATTGCAGTGCATCATAATTTTAACCTTTCTGCACCACAGTGCTACTAAAAGCATACATTGAAAAAAAAAACATTCTTATTTCATATTTAACTTACCCTCTCTCCCTGCATCCATATTTTTACCCACTGTACTAAATGTACGCTTTGTGACCCACTGTGCTATATTTAACCTTTTGGGTCCACTGAATCAAATTTAACACCTTTTTGTCCTACTATATTTTGTCCACTATATTTAACCATTTTTGCCCCACTGTACCATAGTTAACACATGTTTGCCACACTGTTCCATAGTAAACGCTTTTAGCCCCACTGTACCATACTTAACCCATTTTGTTCCACGTTACCATATTTTACTATTTGTGCCCACTGTGACCATTTTTGTCATACTGTACCATAATTAACCATTTGTGTCCCACTGTACCATTCTAACACATATTTTTCCCCACTGTTCCATAGTTAAAGCTTTTTGCCCCACTGTACCATATTTAACCCATTTTGTCCATACCATATTCAACTAATTGCGCCCCACTGTGCTATAGTTAACTCTTTTTGCCCCACTGTATCATATTAAACCCTTTGTTTCACTGTACCATGTTTAACAGTTTTTGCCCCACAGTACCATATTAAACCCTCTTTGCTCCACTGTACAATATTTAACACAGTTATGCCCCACTGTACTATATAGTTAACCATTTTTGTCACACTGTACCATATTTAACCCTTTTTGCCTCACTGTATCATAGTAAATAAATTGTTGCCCCACTGTTCCATAGTTAACGCTTTTTGCCCCACTGTGTCATATTAAACGCTTTGTCTCACTGTACCATATTTAACAGTTGTTGCCCCACTGTACCATATTTAACCCTCTGTGCTCCACTGTACAATATTTAACACAGTTATGCCCCAATGTACTGTATAGTTACCCATTTTTGTCACACTGTACCATATTTAACCCTTTTTGCCCCACTGTATCATAGTAAATACATTTTTGCCCCACTGTACCATTTTTAACCCATTTGTCCTTTTTGCACAACTGTGCCCCATTCAACTCTTTATCTTACTGTACAAAATGTTTACCCACTGTACCATATTTAACAAATTTTTGTCTCACCGTACCGTACTCGTATTTAAATTGTGTCTCCACGCTAGCGTACTTAAACCTTTTTCCCCGACTGTAACATATTTAATCATATTTTCTCCACTCCACTATTTAACCGTTTTTGACCACAGTGCTCCTAAAACTACATAAACTCTTCATATCTCATTTTTAAGTTCCAATTTTGGCAGATTGTTCCCTTTTTTCCCCATGCTCCATAATTAACCCGTCGTGTCCCACTGTTAGAATTACTAAAAATCAATTCCAATCTCTAGTTTATGTTCCAAAAGTTACCATGGAACCATTGATCCATGTTTGACATTTTTAAGCCACTGTACTATATTTTACACTTTTTGCCCCACTGTGCCCCGAAAACTACGAATACAAAAAAAAATTAAATCTTAATCAGTTGCCATAAAGACACCCCTCGCTTCAATTTTCACCATTCTAATATTAGGCTTTAAAAATAGCGGTGGTACCATATTTATACCTTTCTGTCCCACTGTGCCTCTAAATTTTTAAAAAAAAATCACTCATTGTTCTTGTTTACGTCCCAAGAGCTACTCTCACACCAAATTTCACGATTCTAGGTCTTGTCATTTGGATTTGGCTGTTGTACCACATTTTTCCCTTTTTACCCCACTGTGTACGTAAATGTTCGAATTTCGAAAAATCCTGTCAATTTCAGAGTGTACCACATAAGAGCTACCCTCACACCAAATTTCACGATTCTAGCTCTTGCCATTTGAATTTGGCTGTTGTACTACATTTATCCCATTTTTCCCTTTTTACCCCAATGTGTGCGTAAATGTTCGAATTACGAAAAATCCTGCCAATTTCAGAGTTTACTCATAAGGGCTACCATCACACAATATTTCACGATTCTAGCTCTTGTCATTTGGATTTGGCTGATGTACCACATTTATCACTTTTTACCCCACTGTATGCGTAAATGTTCGAATTTCGAAAAATCCTGCCAATTTCTGAGTCTACCTCCTAAGGGCTACCCTCTAGCTCATTGCGTTTTGATTTGGCGGTGGTACCATATTTATCCCTTTTTGCCCCATTGTGCGGCTAATACTACGAATATCTACGTCTACGTCTCAAGGACTACCCTCCCACCAAATTTCATGATTCTATCTTCAGCCGTTTGGCCTGGGCGATGATCAGTCAGTCAGCCAGTCAGTCAGTCACGCAACAATTTTAAATATATAGATTACAAAATTTATATTTCAGAGTTATTCAATATTACGAGAGTGGTGTAGGGTATTATATAGTCGGCCCCGCCCGACTTTAGCCTTTCCTTACTGGTTAAGCATCTATAGGGTCACATCGGACGAAAGATATGTATGGGAGCTATATCTAAATATTAACCGATTTTCTTCAAATTCGGCAATGTTGGTTCATGGATCAAGAAACTCTACCATTCTAAATTTCAAAACGATTGGATGTAAAATACAGCTTCTATAGAACTAAAGGGCCAAATCGGACGAAACATATATATGAGAGTTATAGCTAAATCTTAACCGACTTCAAATTCGGTAGTGTTGGTTCATGGATCAAGAAACTCTACCATTCTAAATTTCAAAATGATTGGATGTAAAATACAGCTTCTACAGGACTAAAGAGCACAATCGGAAGAAACATATATATGGGAGTTATAGCTAAATCTTAACCGATTTGCTTCAAGTTCGGCAATGTAGGTTGATGGATCCAGAAACTCTACCATTCTAAATTTCAAAACGAAGTTATGCGCAAATTACGCGAAGCAATCCGCCAAAAACGCCCGGATTTGTGGACACACATCGTTGCTAGAGTTGTGTAGTTCGTGAACGAACTAGTTCAATTGAACGGGTCACTATACTGAACTGAACGAACTAGTTCACACAACTCGTTAATTTCAGCTCAGTAGTTCACTATGTTTTTTTCTTCAACCATATCTTTTTGTTCTATCTTCTCTGCTGTTGTGTTGTTTCCATTTTTATGTCATCATCAATGTATGATTCTACCTATACAAACGCCTCTGTATTAGTGATTCCAACTCTTCCATTCATGTTCCAATCAGATTCCTTTAATAGCGGCTTATTTGAACTGGTGATCTACTGAACGAAATGAACTGTTTAAGTAAAGTGAGCTGGTGAGCTAAAGATCTGGTGCGCTAAAGTGAGCTGTTGAACTAAATGAACGAACTAGTTCACTCAATTGAACTGAACTAAAAAGAGCGATCACTTAAAAGAACTATAGTGCCCAACTCTAATCGTTGCTTGTGCGCGCACACATCGTTGCTTGTGCGCGAATATTTGGCTAAAAACAACACAGTAATTGTGCTGCAGCCACCGTATTCCCCTGACGTAGCCCCTGTGACTATTTTTTGTTCCCAAAACTGAAAAGGCCCATGAAAGGGCGACGCTACGCCACGATTGAGGAGATAAACACGGCATCGAAGGAGGAGCTGAACAAGATCACAAAAAATGATTATTTGAAGTGCTTCGAGGATTGGAAAAAACTTTTGGCAGAAGTGTATTATATCCGAGGGGAATTACTTTGAAGGGGACAAAATAGACATTCATGAATAAATAAATACTTTTTTTAAAAAATAGAAAATTCGCGATATTTTTTGAACATACCTCGTATAAAATTTTATTACTAATTAATTGTTTTTAACATAATTATATTATTATCTACTTATTTTTTGCTTTTAAATAACTTTTTTTGTTATTGTTCTATCAGTCGACAAATAAAATAAAGTGACTCGATCTGACATTTTGTGTTCGCCCAGATGACAGCACAGAGAGATAGAGAAACCAAAATGTAGACTGAAATGATTACGTTTTCGTACGAGTTCATTATCGTGCGACTTGTCGTTGTGATGGTAGTTAGTGAAACCCAAATCAGCTGTTTGTCGTCTGGCAGGCGAACGAAAGCAAAATTTTAATTTACAGAAACAAGCTGTAAATGTTTGTTTCGGAAATAATAGTTCCAAAAAAACATATTGCGATTTAAAAAAGGATTTGTTTAGAACAATATCTTCCCAAATATATAATTCTTCTGTGTACCAAATATTATACAGGGTGGCTGATGAATATTGCTATATTAAGAAACTCAAATAAAATTTTTTTCATGTTAAAGCTCATTAAATTTAATTAAATATAGCTTAATTAGTTTTAAAAATAATGGAATTTAAATGCCCCCCTGCTCGTTGATACATGTGCGGCATCTTCCCAAAAAGTTGTTCATTACAACTTGGAGAGTTGAGACGGGAATAGCCGCAATTGTTTCTCGAATGGATTGCTTTAGTTCATTCAAATTTGTTGGTTTTGCTTTGTAGACTTTCTGTTTGCAATAACCCCACAAGAAAAAGTCAGGTGCAGTAAGGTCAGGCGAACTGGGGGCCAACGGAATGTGGAGTTTCTGGATATCAGCTTATTGGGAAATTTTCGCCGCAATACTGTCATAACAGGCCGGGCTATGTGAGGAGTTGCACCACACAGAGTTGAAAGAAATTCTCATTCGGCGCAATTCTGGATAGAAAAACTCTCTCAACATGCTCAAGTAACGGTCTCCAGTAACTGTAACGGTGTGACCGTTTTGTTCGAAGAAGTAGGGCCCGACAATGCAGCGTGATGAAACTGCTCACCACACTGTGACACGAAGTGGATGCAATTCCGTCTCAAGGAGTATATGTGGGTTGGAAGAACTCCATATTCGACAATTTTGTTTGTTTATGTTGCCGTTTAAATCGAAATGGGCCTCGTCAGACATGAAAAGAAAATTCTTGTTTCAGTGTCCCAGTTATCCATTTTTGTTAAATCTAAAAATCAATTTGCAAAATAAAAAAAATTAACCAGATTCATTAAACGGAAAAAAAGTTATTAATTTTTTTTTGGTAGCAGCTTTCATCGGCCACCCTGTATGTTTAAATTGTACCCTAAACACATATATTTTCCAAGCCGAATACATTTGGGACAATATACAGGGTTGCCCATATTCGACGGACCCATGTTTTTTTGGGCCCATTCCAATCGACGAAGCACGTTGAGTTTTCACAATTGACTTCTTCTGTTGAATGTAAATTTCAACTATTTCGCGTGGCGTGTATTGTTCCATGGTAAAAATCTGATGACTGACGCTTCAAACGCGGTACGTCATTAAGCGATCTGACATCTCTGTCAAAAGTTATGGCGTTGCCAGATGGGTCCGTCGAATATGGGAGACCCTGTACTATAGAATCGATTTTTTTCAGAGTGTATATGTCAACAAATATAAGGTAAATCCTTAATAATAATAATAATAAAACATATTTCAAAACATCATTTTACTTATTTATATTCGATCAACATTGTACTACTCTGCCTTCTGATGACTCACAAGCATCGTCATTGTATCAACACAAAAAAATAATTTATGTATAAGATTAGCACAATTATCTACAACAATATTTTCTTTCTGACATTTAAATTAATTATCTACTAAGTCGGAATTATTCCAATGAATTGTTTATTGATAAGAATTTAATCTTGTGTTTGTTTTCAAGAATATCAGCAAAAAGAAACACATGCATATACACTAGATAGGGTCATACAAAAAGTAGCGTTTGTCACCCCTAGATTTGAAGATTATTCAAAGACAATTTCAGAAAAAAAAATCATTTTTTGTGTACCCTACACCGCCCTTTTAGTTTTCTTTATCCGTTGTTGATATTTGAAGTCAGATCGTAATGGGATGCATGTCGTTGTTCACGTTTTGGAAAGGGCTATATTTCTTCCACTGACAATTTTTTACCCCGAGGTCAAATTCGATAATTGACCTCTTTTATCTCATTTTCTGCCCCCTCCTAATGTGGACTTATTTTGAAACAATAATAAAGGCAATTTAAAATAATGAAACTTTTGTCTTTGAAGTACTCAGTTTTATTTATAAACAAAAAAGTTACATAGGGTTCAACATTGTAAAATATATGCTGAGGTCAAATTCGACTAGTTTGTTTTTGTCTCGTTTCTGTCTCACTCTCTCTTACAGACACATGAATAACCCAATGCCACAAACACACAACCAATACGGCGGTTCTTTACAGCATCAAAAAATAAAATTTGCGGGATTCTCCAACTAATTTTGAAGCTTTTTTAAGGAAAAACATAAGAATAAAATCACTTTCAATTTCCCATTCACCCTACACTTCACCAAAATAGTATTTTTTCCACTAATTCCTGATTTAAAGTAAAGGTTGGGCCATTTAATTTTTGAATCGGCTATAAAAAAATGTACTGATAGATTTTTCATATTTCTGGTTTTATAGGTATATAATGTATATATACCTACATTATAGCGCAACCATATGATAGTGCATTAAGAATGTACGCTTTCAATTAGGTTTGGTTCTGAAGTTTGCTTTTTGACGGTGCAACACTCCACATAGTGGACTGGGCTGAGTGTGGAAAACGCTATATTTTCGCATTTGCGGAGTGTACTAATTTTACAAACGAAATCAAACCTCGTTCATACGGCTGCACCATTATATTTCATGATTAAACGCTTTACATAATTATCTCTGGATGCTTTGCATTGCATTTATTCTTAATTGGTTTCACAGAAAATAATACAAAGGGCTCAAATCACAGAGGTCAATTATCGAACTTGACCTCGGAGTCAAAAATGGCCAGTGGACGAAATGTACCACTTTCCAAAACTTGAAGAACGATATGCATCCCGTTGCGATCGGACTGAGAAAGCTAAAAGGGTGGTAAGTACGGTGCAAATATTCAAAAAATATATAAATTGAAAAAATACATAAAAAATATTAAATAATAATAATTAAAATCGTATAATCTTGGATAAAAATAAAATAACTTAAAACGTAAAAGGATTGACAACTAATGATGACTTGGAATACTCAGAAATTTGAAATAATAGATTTAAAACATAAGTTAATGCTGCACGTCGTATCATAAGTGGGAGGTACAATACGAAACCAGAGAAACTGAAATTCGAAAAAGTTAGCAAATGTTTTGAAATCTTTTTCAAATAAAATATATTTGGAGAAATCCCTAAACAATAATTTTATTTGTATTTAAACACAAATTTTATTTGAGAAATTTAGTTTACAAATATATTAATATGTATATACGTTCCAAATATATTTTATTGATTTTCAAATTAAATGTATTTGCTCAGAAATATACCAGTATAATATTTAAAAATTTGTGTCCCAAATATATTTTTTTTTCGATTCAAACATATCAATTGCGCCCCGTGCATATGCATACATATAAAAGTGACACTTTGTCAATCACACTTCTAAATTGCAATGCGACTTTAGTGAAAAAGCGTTCCATTTTTCAACTTGAAATAACGTTTTGTGGAATTTTTCAGTTTGAAAAAACATAGTACCCAACCTAAATGGCAAATTTTGTTCGAATGTATCTGTCAATTTGTGTGAGAGTCTTTGAAAAATCGATACCTTCTGTCTAAACTGGCAAGTTTAGACTTATTGATAAGTTTACAATATTTCCTTACAATTCTTATTCTAAGCTATAACTAACTAGTTTTAAAGCCACTGAATTCCTAACATACTAATTATTGTGAATTACTAAAAAACTTATATTTGAATTACTACCAAAAATCTACTACCAAAAGTTACTACCTAAAACATACTACTAAAATTATGAAGTTTCGTGTTATACAGATGAACAGAAATTCGTTCACTTTTACAAAACATCTCTACTGGTGAGCACCCGATTATTGTAATAAAGACTCAATTACTCAGAAAACCTAACCTCCTCTTGACTTCTTTATTTCCCTCCCTCAACTAATTTGCCCATAATATCTCTTCTATCGAGAAATTATGCACTCATCACCGATATTCCCTCAAATTTACTCATGGTCCATCAGAGAAGAGACAACAGAGAGAGAAAGAGGTAAATTCCAATATAAAAAAATACCACAAAACTAGTTCTTTCGAAACGTCGGTATGCATAGCCATGTGATGAGAATTAAAAATTACGCGTTAAAACCAAATAATAATCTATGAAATGAAAAATATGCATATGTAAGGAAAATACAACTTAAAGAATTGTGATATTCGAAAATTAAATTTTGTAAGTCATAGATATACTCGTAAATCAATGCTTTTAGTTACAAAAAGAGATCTAAGAACCTGTTATGCAATACAAAAAAGGGTTAAAGAATAGTGATATTGTCTTTTTTTAAACAAACAAAATTATATAACGAAAAAAAAAAAAAAAAAACTCTGACGCCAGGTCTCTTTCTGAAAGGAGCTTCCATAATGTCGTTTCCTGAACCTGTATGCGCCAATATGTCTCTCATAAATCGTTGGCTAAAATGAAAAGCTCTTCACCACCAGTTTTCAATAAGGTGGAAAGAAGATTATCTTAGAGCTCTCCAAAAGCGATATAAGTGGAAATCTCCCACCCCAAATTTAAAAATTGACGATCTTGTCATTATTATGGACGATTTACTTCCCCCATGCGAATGGCGTTTAGGAAGAATCGAGAAAACCTATCTAGGTTCTGACAACAACGTACGAGTAGCAGACGTACGCACTGCTAATGGAATAATCAATCGACCAATAGCAAAACTTTGCTGTTTGCCTTTCTCCAACTCACAAGATTCTAATCAAATTTACTAATCTTTCACGCTTAAAAATAAAGGGAAAGTTTATTAATACTCCTGTATACATCTCATATTCACAGATCTTCCTCAAATCACACACTTCATAAGTCATCCATATACAAATGTAAGATGTGCGACCGTTTCCACGCTCTTAAGGACTGTCCGAAATTCATACGGATGACTCCCAAAGAACGCAATACACTTGTACTCAGAGAAATATATTGCGTGAATTGTCTTGCTCGAAGCCACCGATTTCGCGATTGTCGTTCCAAACACATGTGTCGAAAATGTAACAGACCACATCATACCCTGTTGCATCAAAATCATATTAGGAAGGATCGGATCCATGAACGACTATCACAAAACAACAGCAAAGTTAACAACAACAACGCAATCAAACCCAAAAGATCGGCTAAGTACAACAAGCCAAGTGAAGAATCCAGGAATAACTCAAATCCCAACCAACAAATACTTTCGGAAGCCATTCGAGCTCTTGCCTCCGTTTTATGTGCAAACCACCCATGAACATCATTGGACTCGGCGGCATGTCTAAACTGGCAAGTTTAGACTTATTGATAAGTTTACAATATTTCCTTACAATTCTTATTCTAAGCTATAACTAACTAGTTTTAAAGCCACTGAATTCCTAACATAATAATTATTGTGAATTACTAAAAAACTTATATTTGAATTACTACCAAAAATCTACTACCAAAAGTTACTACCTAAAACATACACTAAAATTATGAAGTTTCGTGTTATACAGATGAACAGAAATTCGTTCACTTTTACAAAACATCTCTACTGGTGAGCACCCGATTATTGTAATAAAGACTCAATTACTCAGAAAACCTAACATCCTCTTGACTTCATTATTTCCCTCCCTCAACTAATTTGTCCATAATATCTCTTCTATCGAGAAATTATGCCCGCAAATTAAACTATCCATATTTCTCCCGTGTCCACTAGAGGATTCACTCAAACTTCCCTCCGTTGTCCCCTAACCACCTTCAATACAGTCCACAAATCATTGGTGACGATACTGAACTCCAGCTCTAATACTGACGTAATCAGCAGCACTCATCACCGATATTCCCTCAAATTTACTCACCTTCATTCCAGATAATGCTAAGTCAACTTAGCATATTTTCAGAGACATTTAATTTTTACATTCTAAATATTCCAAATTATTCATTCAGTCAATATGTAGTGTTTATCCGTCAATCCAATCAAAATTTATTCATAATATAATATAGTTGGTTCGGTTAAAGGTTAAAGGAATTCCATACAAATTTTAAAATTTCATATAACTTTGAGTTCTTAAAAACTACCTTTTTTGCACATCGAATACCATGTTTTGGAACGGAGGTATCGAAATATGCCTATTTTGCGATGAGCAGTAAATACTTCAAAGACATTGCACTGTACCGAATTATAAGTGTTTATGTGTACTTTTATTAATGTTATAAGCAAATCAATTTTTTTATGATTGAATTACAAAAACAATTAAGAAAGTTCAGTCGGGTAAACCGGCTAATGAATCCCCTCACCTTGAGTCTCAAAAAAATATTAGTAAATTTATTTATTTATTTTTGTTTTATTTAAATTATTATCAATTTAAATTGCATTTAATAACTTTAAAGTATGTACTGGTAATAAAGTCATAAGTTCTTGACTTTTGGTGTGAAATGGTCCATTTGTGAGGGAGGTACCAAAATGGGCGTGCCCGGCCACTTTTCTCCAGACTCTAGGTATGTACTATAAAAGCATTGCACTGTACGACATTTCAAGTATTTGTATGCACTGGTATTAATGTTAGAAGCTGTTAACTTTTGGTACAAAAAGGTCACTTTGTGTGGGAGGTACCAAAGCGACGGGCCTATAACGCCCATATTTTTCTGAACTCTAGGTACTATAATAGAACTACACTGTACAAAATTTCAAGTCTTTGCATGCACTGGTAATAAAGTTATAAGCTATTAACTTTTGGTTCAAAATTGTCCATTTGTGTGGGAGGTACCAAAAGGGGCGTGGCAACTTCGCCCATTTTTCTCGAGGTAATAGCGACTAATAAACTAATACTATGTGAAGAGATTCAACGATTCCGACGGTTCAAATAAGTAGTATAGAAGTTATTAAATAATCAATATCTCACTAAATGTTTATGGGGGAGGTACTAGAAGGAGTGGACTAATATCGCCCATCTTCGAATTTAGCCGGAGATAGAAGAAAATATTACCACATACCAAATTTGAAGTCAATCGTTTACTCCTTTCGAGAGTTATCGTGCGCACCAGCCAGCAGACAGACAGACGGACGGACATTGCTGATTCCACTTAAAATTACCCAAAACGGATATCCGCCGAACATACTTAAGGTCTTAGGTCACTTAGGTCAAATGATATATAGCCTCTTCTCTAAGGTGAGGGGATAAAAATAGACAGGGAGAGCGAAACACATATTTAGGCATAACTCGAAAACAATTTATTCGAATTGGTTCAGGAAAGTTTTAAATAATTAAAAATTAAGAAGCCTTCAACATCTTACCATACCATTTTTCCATCCGTGAAGCGGTTTAGAGGATACTACTAGTTTACAAAATTTGTGTCGAAAGGCTGTGTATAATATTTTCTGGTGTAATATGGAGCTCTAAACTAAAAAATTTTAAAAACAAAAGTTTGTATTAATTTTTTTTTTCTTGGTAGTTTCTTTTGGACCACATGTAAATATAAGCTCAATAAAGCAGTGCTAAATTAAAGGAAACTATGAGGGCTACAGATGTTGAAAATACCACTTTCACTTGTAAGCAGAAGTTTAGTAACTGCCGTTAAAACAGATAGGAAAGGAGTTATTTTTTATCGTTTTTTGATGGGAAGGAATAGACCCATAAAAAGTAGGGGAAAATCGCAACAAAAAACATTTTTCCAAATTGAAACCTCGTATCCTACACCGAAATTGTCTTTAAATTAAAAATTTGAGCCAAAGCCGCCCTTAATCTTCGAAATAAGGACGTTTTGTACTTAAAGTTATGAAAATGTACTTAATATTAATAAAATTATCTATATTTTAAGTACAAGATTTACTTATTTTAATGATCTGGGGCGTTTCTGACGCAAATCTTTAGTTTTAAGACAAAATTGTTTTCAGTGTAACGAAGAAAACAATCCCTATTTGAAAAAAAAAATTGAATAAATGTAGAAATTACACTATGCAAAAAAACTTGTATGAGGTGCCTTTTGTGTTTGGACCCTAAATAAAATTTTTTTAAGTGCTGTAAAAACTGTATTTTATATCGGATCGGTATGAAGTTTGGCTAAAAGAGGTTTCCTATTATATGAATAACCAGTAAGGAAAGGCAGAAAGTCGGGCGGGGCCGACTATATAATACCCTACACCTCCCTAACAATGCGATAAGGGTCATTGCCATACTAATTTGGAATAATTGGTAAATGGGTAGAAACATATTATCTAATTCTGAAACCATAATCGCTAAATTAAGCAATATTCGTTCCTAAATTGAGAAACATCTTTCTGGAAAATTTTAATGATCGGAAGTAAAATACAACTTCTATAGCGGTTTGACACCAAATCAGGAGGAACATATATATGGAGCTTTAATATAAATCTGAACCGATCTTCCCTGAATACTCATTCATGTAAAAAGACCTCCTTCTGTCGAATTTCGTACTGATCGGATATAAAATACCGTCTCTACAGCGCTTACATTTCAAATCGGGGGTAACATATATATGTGAGCTATATCTAAATCTAAACCGAGTTTCTCCGAATTTGGCAGTATTCCTTCATGTAGAAAGAAACCTCTTTTTGCCGACTTTCTCACTGGTCGGATATAAAATAACATTTTTACAGCGCTCACATGTCAAATCAGGGGTAACGTATATATGGGGGCTATATATAAATCTGAACAGATGTCTTCCAAATTTAAAAGTGTTCATTCATATAATAGGAAACCTCTTCCTGACGAATTTCATACTGATCGGATATAAAATACAGTTTTTGCAGCGCTTACATGTGAAATCGGGGTTAACATATATATGGGGGCTATATCTAAATCCAAACCGATTTTCTCCAAATTTGGCAGTATTCCTTCCTGTAATAAGAAATCTCTTTCTGCCAAATTTAGCACTAATCGGATATAAAATACAGTTTTTACAGCGCTTACATGTCAAATCGGGGGTAACATATATATGGGGGATATATCTAAATCTGAACCGATTTTCTCCGAATTTAGCAGTATTCCTTCATGTAATAAGAAACCTCTCTTTGCCGAATTTCGCTCTGATCGGATATAAAATAACATTTTTACAGCGCTTACATGTCAAATCGGGGGTAACGTATATATGGGGGCTATATCTAAATCTGAACCGATTTCTTCCAAATTTAACAGTGTTCATTCATATAGTAAGAAACCTCTTTCTGCCGAATTTCATACTGATCGGATATATAATAAAGTTTTTACAGCGCTTACATGTCACATCGGGGCTAACATATATATGGGGGCTATATCTACATCTTAACCGATTTTAACCAAATTCACTAGGGATCGTCCTTGGGCCAAAGAAAAGACATGTGTGAAGTTTCGTCGAGATCGGACCATAATTGCGACATGTACTTTGATTACAAGAATACATGCACAGACGGACAGACAGACGGACATAGTTAAATCAACTCAGAAAGTGTTTCTAAGTCGATAGGTATAATAAACGATGGGTCTATTTCTTCTCCTTTTGGGTGTTACAAACAAATGCACAAAGTTATAATACCCTGTACCACAGTGTGGTGTAGGGTATAAAAATATATTATCACATACCAAATTTGAAGTCAATTCGTTACTCCTTTCGCTTTCGCTTCCTTTATCGTGCGCACCAAAAATGTTCTGAATTTTGTCTACAGTCAAAACATCTTATTAAACGGCTTAGAAATTTGTTTATTAAATTTCTTTACTGAATCTTTAACAATTGTGGTGTTTAATACAGAGGACAAAAATAAAAGTTATAAAGCACTGCGATTGAAATAGTTTTTGAACATTGTAAATAAATGTTTATGCACAGAATTTACAACTTCATTATTATGAAAATGAATCTATCAAGTTTCTTCGTAGCACAAAACTCCATACATAAGTTAAAAAGTTGTTGTCATAATTAAACTTTGAAGATTTCTGTCAAAAATCTGTCTGGATATAATTTAATCATAAGCAAATTATACCACTTTGAAATTCATTGCTCAAATAAAGTAAAACTTTGGTTTTTTTGTGGAAGTTTACTTCATGCCTCCTGCTATTTTTGAGCTTTCAAAAATATTAATAAACATCATTCTTCCAGTCGTCTATGTCGTCGCCAACCATTGCATTTGTCAAATATTAGTTAATTCTTGTTAGCATTTGTATATTAGTATATTACAATCTGTTTAAATATTTTACAATGAGTTTATTTTGTTAACTCCGTCACAACTGCACATCCTGTGAACCTGTAATAAAACACTGTGGTCTAAGCTAAGAAGGTGGTATGAAAGGTGTGGGGAATATCTAAGACACATACAAAACATACCCACATGGCAAAATTTTTCTGAGACGCAATCCTTTCAATAGTCTAGAATATGTCTCCTCAGCTCCCAGAAACACTACAGTTGAGTTACCTCATCCAAATCATTCTGAATGCTCAGACGTGTTTGAATCGAAAGTAAATATATTTGGAACACACATTTCTAAATACTATATATTTCTGAGCAAATACATTTTATTTGAAAATCAATAAAATATATTTGGAACGCATATTACAACGCATATTACAACAAAATATATTTGCAAACTAAATTTCTCAAATAAAGTATGTGTTAAAGAACAAATAAATTATTGTTTATGAATTTCTCCAAAGATATTTTATTTAAAAGAGATTTTCAAATCTTCTGCCGACTTTTTCGAATATCATTTTTAATTTTTTCTTGGTTCCCAATTGTACCTCCCAGTTATGATACCATATACAGCATTGACTTCTGTTTCAAATCAATCATTTCAAATTTCTGAGTACTCCAAGCTAACATCAGTTGTCAATCCACCAGATAATTTATTTTGATCCAAGATTATAGAATTTCAATTATTATTTATTATTTTTACGAACATTAAAAATTTCTACAAAAATTAATTTATACACTGTACCGAATTGTAAGTGTTTATGTGCACTGGTATTCAAGAGATGGACCACTGAACTGTTCTTCGATATGGCCATTTTGTGAAGGTGGTACCAAATGGCTAATTTTTCACTAAACTGTAGGTACTGTGAAAGCATTACACTGCACCAAATTTCAATTTAAAGTTATAAGCTGTTAAATTATTGTACAAAATAGTCCCTCTGAGTGGGAGGTACTAAGAAGGACGGGACAACTTCGCTTATTTTTCGAAAGATGATATCGACAGATAACCTATTACTTATGTGGAATTACAAAAGATTCGATTATATAGTAGCTAAATTTAAAACATTGGTAGTGGAAATTCTAGAAGAATGTTCCAATATAGTCCATAAAAATTAATATATTTCAATATTTTTGGTATTTTTTCCCAAAATCTATTATACTGAAATTCTGGCTCAAAATTCCTTTTGCAGTTTGCCGACATTACCACATATAAAAATGATAAAGGTTTACCTGTCTTTAGATCAGTGTTCGGCGTAAAGATAACGTGCCAAAATTGTGTCTGTATTGGTGTGTTTGCACTGAACAAAATTGTTGGTTTTGTTATTATGTGCTGTGTTATACAGAGTGGAAAATTATTTTTTTTACTGACTAAGTATAATGTGAATTGGTGTGAACGTTTTAATAACGCAAATTCGAATCAAAGTTTTTATTTTAAAAGAATTGAAAAATATATTTTAATTAAATAAAAATAATTTTCATTCCAGTTGATTACTACCAATGATTTCGACAAACAAAATTTTATTGATGAAAATTTTACTAATATTATTAATGTACAAGTTTATTTTTTCCGTTGATAAAAATTAGAAATAATGTGAATGTTTTAATAAAGTAAATGTTGAAAATTCAGTTTATTAGTCCTTCATTTTTAAATAGAAGTAAAGTTAATGTGCAAGTTTATTTTTGCCGTAGATTAAAATTTTAAAAATAAGAATGTTTTAATAAAGTAAATGTTAAAAATTCATTAATTAGTCCTTAGTTTTAGAACAGAAGTATAACATAAGATTTATTTAACTTATAACCTTTTTCACATTTATTTCATTTAATAAAGGGTAATATCAAAATGTATAATTTCTCAGTGTACCAACTTTCCGATAAAAAGCGACAAGAACCTGCTTTGTTGAACGCTGATGAGCGACTGACACATTTTGTTCTTACTTTTGTGCTCTTTGTTATGCTGTTCGTGTTGTGTACGTGTGAAAACCCGATTGCGTTCGGGGCTCGGCCTAACCAGCCGCCGAACACTGCTTTAGATCATCTTTCACTCTATTATGTAAAGGGGTTTCCAACAAGAGGTGTTATTTTGGTATTCAAAGAAAATGCCATTTTTTGAGATAAATGATCGGATGTTTATTTCATAATAAAGAGGAAGGTATGCCGTTAATAATGAAAAACAACATCAGCCAAATGGCCACCACGACCACACTTACAGGACCATATCCTTTCATGACATTTTCCATAACCAAATCGCAAAGTAACTGCCCTATGTCCTCGATAGCCTCACGAATTCTATCTTTGAGGTCTTGAACCGACGCTGGGCTGTTGGCATACACGCAAGAAAGGAGATAACACGGTCCGGAGCGCAATAGCGCAATCCATTCACCGTAACTGTTCATTCAACCTCATTTTGGAAAATGTTACGTCCAATGACCCCCGGACCATAAACCGCACCAAACAGTCACACGTTGAGGATGGAGAGGCTTCTTGGTTTTCCGAGCCCCAGATGCGACAATTTTACTTGTTGACGTAGCCACCGAGGTGGAAATGGGCCTCATCAAAAATGCTTTAGTTTTGCGAATTGTGACTGCAAGATTTTCACCAATTCTGTAGTGAATTTTAATAATTTCAATACGTTGTTGAATTGTGTATCGTACCATTTTTAGTAATGGCGTAGTTTCTACTTGTAAAATGTAAAAGAATAAAAGATTCAATAGTGACAGCTACCGAAATACCGGGTGATTCAAAATAACACCTCTTGTATTATAGCTTTAACCCGGTGCGCTTCGCAGCCCCATTCTTCAGATATTTTCTGTTTAGGGTACTGTAAAATAGTTATACCTTTTTCTTCAAAATTACATGATTACGTTCATACGATAAAAGACGAACCCCCGTTTCATTTCTTGTTTATGTTCCAAGAATTTCCCTGACATCATGGTACAATAATTATCCTTTCCCCACTGTACCTCTGAATGTTGAAAAACTTTTTTTTGGGTCATGTGTTAGCGTCTTTCCATAGCTTATGTTCCAATAGCTACATTCACATCCTGATACAATATAAAGGCATATTTGTCCTACCGTGTCCGTAATGGTACGAATTAAAAATGCTAGAGTAAATCGCTCCATTATTCCACAAATATTACGCCACTGTACAATATTTAATCGTTTTTTGCAACAGTGCAACTATAATTGAATTCATTTAGAAAAAATCATAGTTTATAGTCCAAGATCCAAATTCGCAATATTAGGCCGTATTTAACCCTTTTTGCCCCTATCTGTGCCATGTTTAACTATTTACCATACCGTATCTTATTTAACTTAATTTTCCCCAAGGATAACAAAGATGTACTTATTTTCAAAATTTTCTTAGCTTTGGTTTATACTGTAAGAGCTACATTCACACTCTGGGACCACATTTAATCCTTTATGCACCACTGTACCATATTTAACACTTTTTATTCCACTGTGCTTCTAAAGTACGATATTTTATACATATCTGGACTACATATAACCCTTTTTCCTACTTACCACATTTAACCATCTTGCCACACTTTAACTTATTTAACACGTTTTTGGCCCACTGTACCATATATAACTCTTTTTGCTTCACCGTACCATATTTAACCCATATTTAACCCTTTTTGTTATACTCAAACATATTTAACATCTTTTCGCCCCTCTGTAACATATTGAGCAATCTTTGCTTGCCCAACTGCACCACTAAAATCATAAATGTGGAAAAAATACTTCTTATATCATATTTATGTTCCTGGAGTTAGCCTCTCTCTCTGCATCCATTTTTGTCCACTGTTCTGAATCTATGCTTTTTGATCCACTGTATCCACTGAATCATTTTCTACACCTTATTGTCGTACTGTTCAATATAATTAACCATTTTTGCCCCACTGTAACATAGTTAACACATTTTTGACCCACTGTACCATATTTAACCCATTTTCTCCCACGTTGACTTATGTAACCATTTTTTCATATTGTACCATATTTAACCATTTTTGTCCCACTGTATATTGTTAACACATGTTTACCCCACTTTTCCATAGTTACCGCTTTTTGCCCCACTGTACCATATTTCACCCTTTTTGTCCCACGTTACCATATTAAACTATTTGTGCCCCACTGTACCATAGGTCACCCTTTTTGACTCATTGAGCCATATTCAACCCTTTGGCTCACTGTACCGTATTTAACACTTTTTAACCCAAATGTACCATAGTTAACCCTATTTGCCCCATTGTGCCATATTCAACCTTTTGTCACATTGTACCATAATAAACACTTTTTGGCCCACTGCACCATGGTTAACACTTTTTGACCCACTGTGTCCTATTCAATCCTTTTTGCTCCACTGTACCATATTTAACCCTTTTTCCACTGAACCATAGTTAACCATTTTTGTCACATTTTACCATATTTAGCAATTTTTGTTTCACTGTACAATAGTTAGCACATTTTTGCACCACTGTTCCATAGTTAACGCTTTTTGCACCACCGTACCATATTCAACCCATTTTGTCCCACGATACTATATTTAACCCTTTTTGTCTCACTGCACCATAGTTAACCATTTTTGTCACATTGTACCATATTTAACAATTTTTGTCCCACTGCACCATAGTTAACCAATTTTGTTTCCCCACTTTTCGATAGTCAACACTTTTTGCCCTGTAATACCATATTTAACCCTGTTTGCTACACTGTGCAATATTTAACACATTTTTGCCCCACTGTACCATAGTTAACCATTTTTTGCCTAACTTCCCCATTTTTAACCCTTTTTGCACCCTGCATCATAGTTAATACATGTTTGCCCCAATTTTCCATAGTTAACCCACTGTGCCACATTCAACCCTTTTTCTCACAGTACCATATTTAACACTTTTTGCCCCCACTGTGCCATACTTAACAAATTTTTGTCTCACTCTACCAAATTTAATCCTTTTTGCCCACTGTACCATATTTAACCATATTTTCTCCACTGTACCATATGTGTTCACTGTAAATTATTTAACCGGTTCTGACCCACTGTGCTCCTAAAAAAACTCTTCATATCCCAAGTATAAGTTCCACTTTTGCTAGATTGATCCATTTGAACCATAAATAACCCCTTTTTGCCCCACTGTGCATCTCAAAGTTAGAATTTCTACAAATCACTTCCGATCCGTAGCTACCCTAGAACCATGGGACCATGTTTAACATTTTTAAACCTCTGTACCATATGTTATGCTTTTTGCCCCACAGTGCCCCGAAAAGTACATATAAAAAATACTATCCCGTTCCGTTGTCCTAAGGACATCCCTCGCTTCAATTTTTACCATTATAATTCTAGGCGTTAAATTTAGCGGTCGTACCATATTTATCCCTTTCGTCCCACTGTGCCCCTAAAATTTTCAAAAAAAAAATCGCTCCTTGTTCTAGTTTGCGTCCCAAGAGCTACTCTTACACCAAATTTCACGATTCTAGCTCTTGCCATTTAGATGTGGGTGTTGTACCACATTTATCCCTTTTTACCCCACTGTGCGGGTAAATGTTCGGGTTTTAAAAAAATCCAGTCAAATTATGAGTTTACCTCAAAGGTGCAAATACGATTACTTGACGTGATTTTTTCGTGTTGAAATAACAGAAGTAAGGTAATTATTCTTATTCGTTTGGAAGAAGCTATGCCTCTTAGAGCTGGATTTTTTACCGAATAAACACAACTAAACCTCGTTGAATGATCGGAGTAGCATCTGTGAAATAGCTATACGAGGAGCAGTGCTGTCACTATTTAGTATTTGCTTCACGTTTTTAAAAAAACATTGTATTCTATAATACGTACATAATAGAGGCAAAGATTGTCTAAAGCCAGGAGAATATCCTACCCTAAGAAAATAATCGCTTCTGTAATATATTTTCTGGAAACATATTATATTTGGGAAAAATTACTTTTTTTCTATAGTTAGGAAAACAAATTCTGTAGCCGATTTAAATATTTCCCCGTTTTTAAATATAATTTGCTTCAAAACTCCGAAAAAAAATAACATTGATAAGAGAGATATTCAAACTTTTTGTCCAGTATGTAAATATAAAATATTTGCACCAAAGTATATTTTATTTAAATTTTGATCCGAAACATATTGTGTTTCCTGTTTTTTTCTCCGTGTAGTGACAAATCAATTTTATAATTTTTTTTTAATTTAAAACGTATAATCTTTCGTAACCATAAATTGTATTGATGGATTGACAAAAAGTGGTGAATTGCAATAAATTAAAAAATATTGCTGTAAAACAAAAGCTAATGCTGTTTATAACAGTTTTAACTTGAAGTATCGACACGAAATCGAGAAAAATTTTATAGTAAAATTCGAAAAATTCAGTTTTAAAATCTTTTTAAAAAAATATGTTTGGCAAACTTCATAAACCCTAACTTTGTTTGTAAACACATATTTTATTTGTGAAAGTCAGTTAAGTTTGTAAACAGATATTTTATTTGTGAAAATCAGTTCGTAAATATATCTTCTTCTAATATATTAATATATGCGTTCCCAACAAAATTTCTTAACTTTATTTGTTCACAAATATATAATACTCGTATTTAAAAGTTTTGATACCAAATATATTTACTTTAAATTGAAACATATGAAAAATGAAGATTTTCCGCCGTGTAGGACTTGTAAGTCGGTTAACTGTTTCGCATTTTGAAACCACTTTGAGCTTAATCAAAATTATTGGATCTTAATTTTAAAAATATATAAAAAAGTATGTAAACTATGTTTGATGAAAAAGTGAAATATAAAAAAAAATTTACAGAAAATTGTTAATACCTTTTTCGAGTTTTCATCAGAATTATTATAGAGATCTCGTCTAAAAATGAACATAAAATTACACACAAATCATCTAATGCAGTGACATGCATTCATATTTGCTTTTATTTATCACATATTATAATATATTTTTTCGTATACATAAGCGAAGGAGAAGTGGCCTTCTAAGAGGCCTTCATTAATACTAGTTTGTGTGAATGGCTCGATTACAAGACAAATTCTCAAAGACAAATTCGCACTAAGCCAAGACCTACAATATTACCCAAAGAAATCCAAGGTTCAATGTGAAAACGAAATAAAAGGACGTGCATAGCCAGCGTAGATCCGCAGGAATTAGAAGACGATATAATTGTTTAGTAGATGTGCACGAAAATATGAACCTGCAAAAAGAACAATTCATCTAAATGTTGTATCCCCTCACCTTAGAGAGAAGGGTATATATCATTTGCTACGAACTAAAAGTGTAACACATCGAAGGAGCGACCTAAGACCCTAAGTATGTTCGGCGGATATCCGTTTTGGATCATTTTACGTCGAATGAGCAATGTCCGTCCGTCTGTCTGTCTGTCTGCTGGCTGGTGCGCACGATAACTCTCGAAAGGAGTAACCGATTGACTTCAAATTTGGTATGTGGTAATATTTTCTTCTATCTTCGGCTAAGTTCGAATATAGGCCATATTGGTCCACTCCTTCTAGTACCTCCCTCACAAAGCGTTAACATTTAGTGAAATATAGATTATTTAATAACTTCTATACTACTTATTTGAATCCTCTGAAATTATACACATAGTATTAGTTTATTAGTCACTATTACCTCGAGAAAAATGGGCGAGGTTGCCACGCCCATTTTTCTCGAGGAACCAAAAGTTAATAGCTTATAACTTTACTAGCTTACCCGGTGCGCTTCGCAGCCCCCATGTTTTATGTATTTTCTGTTTAGGGTACTGTAAAATAGCTATACCTCTTTCTTTCAAAATGACATGATTATTACATATGGTTCAAAATGAAGAAGATTTGATTACTTTTATATATAAAATGCGAACCCTTGTTTCATTTCTGGTTTATGTTCCAAGAGTTACCCTGACATAATTTTACAATATTTATTCCTTTTCCCACAGTACCTCTGGACGTTGAAAAACTATTTTTTTTGTTTCAAACGTTAGCAACATTCCCCTTTTTTATGTTCTAATACCTACATTCACACCCTGGTACAATATAAAACCATGTTTGTCCCACTGTGTCTATAAAGGTACGAATTTAAAAATCTAAAGTAAATCGCTCCATTGTACCACATTTAACCTTAAGTGTGTCATAATTAACCACTTTGCACGATTGTACAATATTTTAAAATGATAACTGATATTTCAAGATCCAAATTCGCAAGCTTAGGCCGTATTTTAACATTTTTGTCCCCTATCTGTGCCAATTATTTAACTTTTTCCCCACGGTTTAAGTAGAAGAACCTATTTGGAAAAAGCAATTTCTTAGCTTTGGTTTATGCTGTAAGAGCTACCTTTGCACTCAGGGACCACATTCAACACCTTTTGCACACTGTTCCATATTAAACACTTTTTGATTACACTGTGCTTCTAAAGTTCCACTTTTTATACATATCTGCGACTATTTTGTTCCCTTTTTTCCCCCACTTACAACATTTAACCATTTTGCCGTATTTAACATTTTTGCTTCACCGTACCATATTTAACACTTTTTGCTCCACTAAACAATATTTAATACATTTTTCCCCTCTGTAACATGTTGAATAATTTTTGCTTGCCCCAACTGCATCATAATTTTATCCTTTTTGCACCACAGTGCTACATAATTGCTGTGCATCATAATTTTAACCTGCACCACAGTGCTACTAAAAGCATACATTAAAAAAACATTCTTATTTCATATTTAACTTACCCTCTCTCCCTGCATCCATATTTTTACCCACTGTACTAAATGTACGCTTTGTGACCCACAGTGCTATACATTTTTAACCTTTTGGGTCCACTGAATCAAATTTAAAACCTTTTTGTCCTACTATATTTTGTCCACTATATTTAACCATTTTTGCCCCACTGTACCATAGTTAACACATTTTTTGTCATTTTGTTCCACGTTAGCATATTTTACTATTTGTGCCCATTTTGTCCCACGTTACCATATTCAACTAATTGTGCCCCACTGTACTATAGTTAACTCTTTTTGCCCCACTGTATCATATTAAACCCTTTGTTTCACTGTACCATGTTTAACAGTTTTTGCCCCACAGTACAATATTTAACCCTCTTTGCTCCACTGTACAATATTTAACACAGTTATGCCCCACTGTACTATGTAGTTAACCATTTTTGTCACACTGTACCATATTTAACCCTTTTTGCCCCACTGTGTCATAGTAAATAAATTTTTGCCCCACTGTTCCATAGTTAACGCTTTTTGCCCCACTGTACCATATTTAACCCTCTTTGCTCCACTGTACAATATCTAACACAGTTATGCCCCACTGTACTATATAGTTAACCATTTTTGTCACACTGTACCATATTTAACCCTTTTTGCCCCACTGTATCATAGTAAATAAATTTTTTCCCCACTGTCCCATAGTTAACGCTTTTTGCCCCACTGTACCATTTTTAACCCATTTTGTTACACGTTACCATATTTTACATTTTGTGCCCTTTGTAACCATTTTTGTCATACTGTACCATATTTAACCATTTGTGTCCCACTGTACCATAGCTAACACATTTTTTTCCACTGTTCCATTATTAAAGCTTTTTTCCCAACTGTGTCATATTAAACGCTTTGTCTCACTGTACCATATTTAACAGTTTTTGCCCCACTGTACAATATTTAACACAGTTATGCCCCAATATACTGTATAGTTACCCATTTTTGTCACACTGTACCATATTTAACCCTTTTTGCCCCACTGTATCATAGTAAATACATTTTTGCCCCACTGTTCAATATTTAACGCTTTTTGCCCCACTGTACCATTTTTAACCCATTTGTCCCACTTTACCATATACATATAACTATTTTTACCCCACCGTACCATAGTTAACCCTTTTTGCACAACTGTGCCCCATTCAACTCTTTATCTAACTGTACAACATGTTTACCCACTGTACCATATTTAACAAATTTTTGTCTCACTGTACCGTACTCGTATTTAAAATTTGTCTCCACGCTAGCGTACTTAAACCTTTTTCCCCGACTGTAACATATTTACTCATATTTTCTCCACTCCACTATTTAACCGTTTTGACCACAGTGCTCCTTAAACCATATAAGCTCTTCATATCTCATTTTTAATTTCCAATTTTGGCAGATTGTTCCCTTTTTTCCCCATGCTCCATAATTAACCCGTCGTGTCCCACTGTGCCTCTTAAAGTTAGAATTACTAAAAATAACTTCCAATCTCTACTTTATGTTCCAAAAGTTACCCTGGAACCATTGATCCATGTTTGATGTTTTTAAGCCACTGTACTATATTTTACACTTTTTGCCCCACTGTGCCCCGAAAACTACGAATACAAAAAAAACTTAATACCCCGATCAGTTGTCATAAAGACACCCCTCGCTTCAATTTCCACCATTCTAATATTAGGCTTTAAATTTGGCGGTGGTACCATATTTATACCTCTCTGTCCCACTGTGCCTCTGAATTTTTAAAAAAATCACTCCTTGTTCTTGTTTACGTCCCAAGAGCTTCTCTCACACCAAATTGCACGATTCTAGGTCTTGCCATTTGGATTTGGCTGTTGTACCACATTTTTCCCTTTTTACCCCACTGTGTACGTAAATGTTCGAATTTCGAAAATCCTGTCAATTTCAGAGTCTGCCTCATAAGAGCTACCCTCACACCAAATTTCACGATTCTAGCTCTTGCCATTTGAATTTGGCTGTTGTACTACATTTATCCCATTTTTCCCTTTTTACCCCACTGTGTGCGTAAATGTTCGAATTACGAAAAATTCTGCCAATTTCAGAGTCTACCTCATAAGGGCTGCCATCACACAATATTTCACAATTCTAGCTCTTGCCATTTGGATTTGGCTGATGTTCCACATTTATCACTTTTTACCTCACTGTGTGCGGTGGTACCATATTTATCCCTTTTTGCCCCATTGTGCGGCTAATAGTACGAATTTCGAAAAATCCCGCCTTATTGCTCGTCTACGTCCCAAGGACTACCCTCCCACCAAATTTCATGATTCTAGCTTCAGCCGTTTGGCCTGGGCGATGATCAGTCAGTCAATCAGTCAGTCAGCCAGTCACGCAACAATTTTATATATATAGATTACCAGTGCATGCAAAGACTTGGTTTAATAGTAACTACAATATAGTAAAATTTGGGCATTATTGCCATGCTCCTTTTGGTACCTCCCACACAAATGGACCATTTTGTATCAAAAGTTACCAGCTCCTACTCTGATGGGTCCAGGCTAGGAGGAAGGACGGGTCTGGGACTTTTTATTGATGAACCAGAAGTCGAACTTTACTTCCGCCTCCCAGACCATAACACAGTATTTCAAGCAGAAGTTCGAGCAATCACGGAGTGTGTTAACTGGCTCAGTAATACCACAAAGCCTAAATATGCCAACATATTCACAGATAGCCAAATGGCGATCAAAGCAATAAGATCGGAAAAGGTCAAATCCAGAACAGTGTTAGACTGTAAAAGAACGATAAATAATTACTCAGTCCATGGTCAACTGCGTATTTTCTGGGTACCGGGACACAAGGGAGTGATTGGAAATGAACGAGCAAACAGCTTGGCTTCAAAGGGCAGATAACTTCGAGTAACAAACTTGGAAAATTGGAAACCTTTCGGAGCCACGAAGGATGAGTTGAAGCACTGGGCAGTGAGGGCTCACAAAACTGTGTGGAATAGAGCAACTGTAGGAGCAACTGCAAAGATACGGTGGGGTGACCCAAATGAAAAGAAAACCAGTAGTTTTCTGAAACTAAACAAGATCGAGATTAGTAAGATGATAAGTGTTCTAACGGGACACTCAAGCTTACAGGCACATCTTCATCGCATAGGACTAGCAGAAAACGACGAGTGCAGGGCATGCAGGGAAAACATCGAAACGATAGAACATTTTCTGTGTCACTGCCCAGCTTTCACACATGCAAGATCCCGATATTTCGGTTCCGACATATTGCCAGACTTGACTCATCTCAGAGGATATGACTGGAAGATACTGAGGAAATACGTGTCTAGTACCGATTTTCTGTAATCCGTGGGGTATGAAAATCATAAATAAGGAGCGCACAACAGGCCGAACCACTGGCTTAAGTGTATGTCCATGGACATAAGACGTTTTAAACGTCTCCTCTATTCAACCTAACCTAACCTACAAATACTTGAAATTTTGTACAGTGTAATGATTTTATAGTACCTAGAGTCCAGAGAAATGTGACCGTTATTGGGACGGCCCTTTTGGTACCTCTCACACAAATGGGCCATTTTGTACCAAAAGTAAACAGCTATTATGTTTAATACCAGTACATACTTTTAAGTTATTAAATGCAATTTAAATTGAAAATTTAATTAAAATAAATAAAATTACGAATATTTTTTTGTGACTTAAGGTGAGGGGATTCATAAGTAGGTTTACCCTACTGAACTTTCTTACTTGTTTTTATTTCAAAATCGTTTTAATAATAGCCCCCGGATCATTCAAAATATGTACATATTTTTCCAAAATATTCAAGAATAGAGAAAACATGTAAAAGCGTTAAGTTCGGCCATGCCGAATCTTATATACCCTCCACCATGGATAGCATGTGACCTCACAAAATAAGTCAAACCTAAATAAAACCAGTAAGAAAAGGCTAAAGTCGGGCGGGGCCGACTATATAATACCCTACACCACTCTCGTAATATTGAATAACTCTGATATATAAATTTTGTAATTCATGTATAAATTGTTTACATAAATTTACTTTTGGGACATTTTATACTTAAATAATACCCTGTACCACAGTGTGGTGTAGGATATAAAAACGGATGGATCTAAAGAGCCAAATCGGATGAAACATATATATGGGAGGTATAGCTAAATCTTTACCGATTTTCTTCAAATTCGGCAATGTTGGTTCATGAATCAAGAAACTCTACCATTCTAAATTTCAAAACGATTGGATGTAAAATATAGATTCTATAGAACTAAAGGGCAAATCGGACGAAACATATACATGGGAGCTATAGCTAAATCTTAACCGATTTTCTTCAAATTCGGCAATGTTGGTTCATGGATCAAAAACTCTACCGTTCTAAATTTCAAAATGATTGGATGTAAAATACAGCTTCTACAGGACTAAAGAGCAAAATCGGACGAAACATATATATTGGAGCTATAGCTAAATCTTAACCGATTTTCTTCAAATTCGGTAATGTTGGTTCATGGATCAAGAAACTCTACCGTTCTAAATTTCAAAACGATCGGATGTAAAATACAGCTTCTATAGGACTAAAGGGCCAAATTGGACGAAACATATATATGGGGGCTATAGCTAAATCTTAACCGATTTTATTCAAATTCGGCAATGTTGGTTCATGGATCAAGAAACTCTACCATTCTAAATTTCAAAACGATTGGATGTAAAATACAGCTTCTATAGGTTTAAAGGGCCAAATCGGACGAAAGATATATATGGGAGCTATATCTAAATCTGAACCGATTTCAACCAAATTCAATAGCGATCTTAACAGCCGCGAAATACTCTAAACTGCAAAATTTCAGAACGATCGGAGTGAAATTGCGACCTGTAGTCGACGAACAACTTTACATGGACAGACGGACGGACGGACATCGTTAAATCGACTCAGCTAGTGATTCTGAGTCGATCGGTATACTTTAACATGGGTCTAGCTGTGTTATTTTCAGGTGTTACAAACATCTGCTGTGAAACAAACTTATAATACCCTGTACCACAGTGTGGTGTAGGGTATAATAACACCGAAAACACACAAAAAATATATTATATGAGGACAGTAGGAATCACAACAAGTTAGATGCTATATATGGGATCTATATCTAAATATGGACCGATATCGCCCATTTTCAATCCCAGCCACGTTTTGGAAAAAGAATTTAATTAGAAAATTCTTAATACTTTGATTACCTGGATTTTTGGGCAAATTGGTTTATAGATTTTGATTTAGCAATTTTTGCTGAATACCGGAATACCGCAACTTTTTTTAGTTAGCCACAGTGGGTCATTTAGAAAAAGGATTTAACAAAAAGTTCTTAATAGCTCGAGTAAACTAGAGTAAACGTGGTGCGAAACCGATCCATGGTTGCTCGTATTACCGACTCTGCTGGGCGATTATGTCGACCAAATTGGACGAAGAGCGCGATGCGTCGCACGAACCGACCCATTATTTTAGAAATAAATTTGCAAACGTTGTCGCGGAGTAAGTCTATTCATTATGAATTGGCAATCCCAACTGAGCACAAATCAAGTGACAGCTGTCAAAAAGACCAACTCCGAAAAAAGTATTGCCAGATTGAAAACCACACGTTTACAAAAAAACACCCTGTTTTTATTTTCAATGCCTATTTCTGTAGTTTCCACGAATAATCGATTGATTCATAAAATACAACATTTCAGGAGAAGGAAAACAAATTAATTTTAAGATTACAGCTTCCGTAAATGATTTTTAAACTTTTTTCTTCACTGATATGTTTATAGTGTCTTTATAAGTAAAATATATAATTTTAAAAAGAACCAGTAAGGAAAGGCTAAAGTCGGGCGGTGCCGACTATATAATACCCTACACCACTCTCGTAATATTGAATAACTCTGATATATAAATTTTGTAATTCATGTATAAATTGTTTACATAAATTTACTTTTGGGACATTTTATACTTAAATAATACCCTGTACCACAGTGTGGTGTAGGGTATAAAAACGATTGGATCTAAAGAGCCAAATCGGATGAAACATATATATGGGAGCTATAGCTAAATCTTAACCGATTTTCTTCAAATTCGGTAGTGTTGGTTCATGGATCAAGAAACTCTACCATTCTAAATTTCAACACGATTAGATGTAAAATACAGCTTTTATAGGACTAAAGGGCCAAATCGGATGAAACATATATATGGGAGCTATAGCTAAATCTTTACCGATTTTCTTCAAATTCGGCAATTTTGGTTCATGAATCAAGAAACTCTACCATTCTAAATTTCAAAACGATTGGATGTAAAATATAGCTTCTATAGAACTAAAGGGCCAAATCGGACGAAATATATGTATGGGAGCTATAGCTAAATCTTACACGATTTTCTTCAAATTCGGTAGTGTTGGTTCATTGATTAAGAAACTCTACCATTCTAAATTTCAAAATGATTGGATGTAAAATACAGCTTCTTCAGGACTAAAGAGCAAAATCGGACGAAACATATATATGGGAGCTATAGCTAAATCTTAACCGATTTTCTTCAAATTCGACAATGTTGGTTCATGGATCAAGAAACTCTACCATTCTAAATTTCAAAACGATTGGATGTAAAATACAGCTTTTATAGGACTAAATGGCCAAATCGGACGAAACATATATATGGGAGCTATAGCTAAATCTTAACCGATTTTCTTCAAATTCGGTAGTGTTGGTTCATTGATCAAGAAACTCTACCATTCTAAATTTCAAAATGATTGGATGTAAAATACAGCTTCTACAGGACTAAAGAGCAAAATCGGACGAAACATATATATGGGAGCTATAGCTAAATCTTAACCGATTTTCTTCAAATTCGGCAATGTTGGTTCATGGATCAAGAAACACTACCATTCTAAATTTCAAAACGATCGGATGTAAAATACAGCTTCTATAGGACTAAAGGGCCAAATCGGACGAAACATATATATGGGAGCTATAGCTAAATCTTAACCGATTTTCTTCAAATTCGGCAATGTTGGTTCATGGATCAAGAAACTCTACCATTCTAAATTTCAAAACGATTGGATGTAAAATACAGCTTCTATAGGACTAAAGGGCCAAATCGGACGAAAGATGTATATGGGAGCTATATCTAAATCTGAACCGATTTCAACCAAATTCAACAGCGATCTTAACAGCCGCGAAATACACTAAACTGCAAAATTTCAGAACGATCGGAGTGAAATTGCGACCTGTAGTCGACGAACAACTTTACATGGACAGACGGACGGACATCGTTAAATCGACTCAGCTAGTGATTCTGAGTCGATCGGTATACTTTAAGGTGGGTCTAGCTGTGTTATTTTCAGGTGTTACAAACATCTGCCGTGAAACAAACTTATAATACCATGTACCACAGTGTGGTGTAGGGTATAAAAATATCATACAATTTGACAGCTATAACTGTAGGTTAGCTCCAAAATGGTCATACCAAGGAATTCATACACGAGCAAAATAGTAATTTTTGATATGTTTAAATTGAAAGAAAATATATTTGTAACATTATAAAGGGTCCGCCAAATAACTTTTTTTTTTGAAAATGCTATAAAAAAACTACTGAAAACGCTTTGGATGGTCAGTTGGCTTCTACTCCTGAACCAATTGGACATTGTATGGCGTCATACCAAGGTCTTTATGCAAAATTCGTCTCAATGATGTCTCCGAAATATTCAATTGTTGAGAACGACGGTGAATTGATGGCGCTTCACGCACACTTTCTGCCACAGCAGCAATATTCTCGGGTGTACGCACTGTTTTTGGCTTTGGTTTATCGATGAGGATGCCAGTTCTTTCACCTTTTTCACAAGATAACGAACATACGGAGCTGACGGTGCTTCTCTTCTTCCATAATCCGTACGCAATTTTCGCACACATTCTGCAACATTACCATGATTTTCAAAGTAATGTCGCAATATTCGCAATATACACATATTCATTCAGCGGGAGGATAAAAACTAATTATCTGTCAAATCAGACATGAGCTAAGTGTTACCATTCACGAAATAAGCACTAGTTGAAAAAATAAACGTTACGGACCCTTTACTTTTGTAAACAAATAAAATTTATCATTTGGAACGCATAGAGAAATTTTGTTTGGAACGCATATATCAATATACATATTAGAACAAAATATTTTTGCGAATTGAGTTTCACAAATAAAATATGTGGTTAACATACAAAGTTATTGTTAAGAAGTTTTCCAAATATATTTTATTTAAATAGATTTTTAAAACTTTGCTGACTTTTTCGAAATTTAATTGGTTTTTCCTAGATTTGTGGTATATAGGGTGGGTCATTTATAATTCTATTTTGAACTACCGATTACTTTATTTTGTGATTTGAGCCCTTTTGATTATTTTCTGTGGGCATCCAGAGACAATTGAAGCGTTGAAACATAAAATCGAAGTTGCCATTGAAGAGATTCGATCCGAAACAATCGCAAATGTACTGAAAAATTGTGTTGATCGGATGAGGTACTGCCGAGCCAGTCGTGGTAGTTATATGAATGATTATTAAATTACAAAGTTAAACAATAAAACCCGATATTTTAAAAAAATATCAGTACTGTTTTTAAAGCCGATTCAAATTTAAAATTTTAAATGGCCCACCCGTACCTGAGTCCATCCCTGAAATTCTCAATTGCCGAGACAGTCATGGTAGTCATATGAATAATATTGTTCCATTACTAAATGACAAAGTTCAATAAAACCAGAAATTTCAAAAAAATTTTCAGTAATTTGTTTATAGCCGTTTCAAATTTAAAATTTTAAATGGTCCACACTGTTCTTTATAGATAAACTCATACGCAGCATTAGTATTTGCTTTACGGCACTAATTTTCAATTTATAAATATTCCAATTCATCACTTTTTTGTCAATCCATCAATGCAATTTATATTTACGAAAGATTGTACGATTTGAATTTTAAATGAATTGTACAAACATATAAAATTAGTAGAAAATTGCTATTTGAACTTTTGAAAAAAACAGAAAACTTGCATTTAAATTAAGGCAGAGCGCCCAGTAGGCGAGTTGGTAGCGTACTCGCCTATGAATTTGAGGTCGTGGGTTCGATTCCCACCAGAGGCTCTGGTCTTTCGCTGCAAACATTTAGCCATATGGTCTTTGTAACCCGGCCTTTCCCTGGACCTTAAAATTAGAATATAAATTTACTTTGTATTGTAATTCATATAAATAAATAAATTAAAATAAGGCATTAAGGGTCTAATGGGAAAGTGAAGCGAAGACAAATTTAGTACCTCTTAACATAGCCAATCCTTTCCAAATACCAACTTCACGCACCGCCCAACACGGACTTGGCGACCCCTGTTAGCGGTAACGAGGCTCTGATGACCTATTATGGGCGGAATAACCCCCTTCATGCATGGTGGCGATGTTGGCAGTCCCAACACCAGGATCGGACGCTATAGCCTAATAGGCTGTACGTCTAAAAACTATTTATTACTGAAACAGAAACCAGATATTGAATATGAACCGGATTTGAAGAAGATCAAAGCTTAATATCTTACTCTGCGAAATTATGTAGATTGGTGATTACATGGTTTCCAGCTGACGGCCCTACTCTCCCGTAACTCCTGTAACGCTACCAGTGGTGTTGGAGTCATGCTATCCAAACATGCAAAACGTGCCCTTTTTGACTGTAAGGCGCACTCTGACAGAGCCCGAAACATCTAAATTGTGCAATGTTACGCTCCTACGAAGACATCTGAGATGTCGACGAAAGAAAATTTCTTTGATCTCCTTGAAAGTGCTCTCGCAATGTTACAATAATGTTGTTATAATGGGTGACTTCAGCGAACAAATGCGATCCGATAACGTAACTGCAGAGACCACAATGGGCAGTCACGGATTAGGGCGCCTGACAGAAAATGGGCAAATGCTTCTGCATACCTGCAGAACCAACGATCTGGTCATATGCTGTATTATATTTCCACACCCGAGAGAACACATGGTTACCTGGGCTTTCCCGGATAATGTCGCTGAAAACCAGATAGACCAGATCACCATATGTAGAAAGTGGTGATGTTCCCTACTAGATGATCACCATCTACTGGCTGCAACTATACGAATTAATTGCCGCCATTAAAAGAGCCAGCGCAGAAGGTTCAACGTAAACAAGTTATAAAATCTGAAAACCGCTAGAGCGTTCTCCATCGAACTATGTACATCCATAAGGAATAACATTTCAGAGCATTCGTGGCCGGGAGTGAGAGATATATTTGTTAACGTTGCAGAAAAGCATATCGGATACCAAACCATCGCCCGAATGGTATGGATTTGTGATGAGTAGACAGCGGAATTATATGCTATTTTAAGATATTGTCGAATTTCAATTCCGGCTGTATATTTGAAATATGTACTTTTCATTCAAAATATTATAGTAATATGGAAACTAGATAATTTTATAATGCAGCCTAGATAGAATTTTATAATGCAGCCAGATCCAGAGTATGTTAAAAAATCAAAATTGCATATTATTCCGCTGTCTAGTGATTAGAGATGGAAACTAATTGAAGAAAGAAGGAAAGCAAAAACAGCTCTAATCTCGAGTAAAACCAACTCCAGCAAGACCAAATACCAGGAACTATGTAACAGCCTTAATAGAGAGATTATGCGCAGTGCTCGACGCGATAAGCGTGAATGGGTTAATACATCGAAGGCCCTGCAAGCAGCTGCTGAAACCCACCGCTCCAGAGATTTATACATCGCTGTGAATAAGCTTTCTAATAACAGTCAAGCCACTGGGAAACCTCTACACCCAGGAAAATAATTGGTTCGAATTCGATTGTAACAATAAAAATCCGTGTGTCGGTTGTATTTATATATAAATAGTTGAAACAACAATAATAACATGGATACGATCAAATAAAAATGCTTGCAACTAAATCGATGGTTGTATCAATCGAATTAATATTGTTTTTTTCATTGACACTCGGTTAGTTGTGGTAACCAACTTTAAACTTTTATTATACTACCATATGATCGATTTTTGGTTGTGACAACCAATGTTTTATTCTTGAAAACAGATATTGTATCAATAGACCAAAGAATCTTATTGCAACGTATAACTGTTTACTACAACAGAAAAAATATTATTAAATAATCGTTTTTTGATTATCTCAATTATTTCCCAAATTTAGAATAATTAAATGTATTTTGGGAAATACAACCGAAAGATTGGTTGCTGTTCTTCTGCTGATACATGACAAACAAAAAAATAAAATTACTCGACATAAATAAATCTTCAACATTTTGTTCAAGAACGGTATATGTAGTCAAAAATAATCTCGTGTGGATAATAATGTGTGTAATGCAGAATATCCCAGCAAAATCTTGGTGAGTACCTGTCATTATTCCCTGCATTACCAAATAATGACATCTCATTATTCGCTGAATTACTCTCGGCTTATTAATAATGACTTACCAATAATAACAGAAATAAGTGATTTTTTATCAAAATAATTTTTGGCAAATTTTAGTATAATGCAATTTTGGCTATATGTGGGTTATTGTAGAAGATTTATTTATTTTCAACAAGTTTTCCAAAATTACGTGCAAATTGAATGAAAATACCAAAAATATCTACGTATATCGTATGATGTTAGACCATTGAAGAATATTTCACATGGTGGTTTGGGTTCAGAAATTCGAAATATTCGCGACAATATGCACAAAATTACTTTCAATGGCCATCTCTACATATTTACCATATCTACTACGTATTTTGTAACTTATTGGTAATGCATTATTCAAGTACTTAAAATCTTGAAAACATAAGCACATATTTATGTGGTATGCCTATGCTACAAAAAAGTACATATTATGCTACTTTATTGTATGCTTTTGGGAAGTACTTCCCTCCAATGACATCCCCATGTTAAAATAATGAGAAAAGTGGCTAAATAATAAGTACTTACCATTATCGAACTTTGCTTACTCGTCGGATTATTTGGTAATGACAAATTTTGCTGGGATGTTGTGCAAAATGTTTTACATAAATAAAAAACAAGTAAGAAAGTTTCAGTCGGGTTAACCGACTAAGGTATACCCTCACTTTGTGAGTAATGTAATATTGGGCGTGGCAATAACGCCCATTTTTCACAGGGCTATAGACACTATAAAAACATTACACTGTACAAAATTTCAAGTATTTTTATACACTGTTATTAATGTTATAAGCTGTCAACTTTTGGTGCAAAATGGTGCATTTGTGTGGGAGGTACCAAAAGGGACGTGGCGACTTCGCCCATTTTTCTCGAGTTGATAGCGACTAATAAGCTAATACTATGTGTGGAATTTCAAAAGAGTGGAATAAGTAGTATAGAGGTTATTAAAGAATCAATATTTCACAACATTTTAACCCTTTGTGGGGGAGGTACTAGAAGGAGTGGACCAATATGGCCCATCTTCGAACTTAGCCGGAGATAGAAAAAAAATATTACCACATATCAAATTTGAGGTCAATCGGTTACTCCTTTCGAGAGTTATCGTGCGCACCAGCCAGCAGACAGACAAACAGACAGACGGACGGACATTGCTCATTCGACTTAAAATGGCCCAAAACAGATTTCCTCCGAACATACTTGGGGTCTTAGGTCACTCCTTCGACGTGTTACACTTTTTTCCGTAGCAAATGATATATACCCTCGTCACAATAAAGTGAGGGTATAATAAAAGCATCAATCATGAAATTGAAAGCACAGGGTTAAGCGATATTTGCATCAAAGTTTTGTGTTTTTTTTTCGTGTACTAAAATTTGTGTCAAATATTTTTACATCTCATAAAAGTAATGAATTTGTAATATGGGATTTTTAATTTTGTTATGAATTGTTTGGTTTTAGGTTCAATAAGTAAAATAAAAATTAATGAAAACTGTTTTTAATTAATTGTCGGTAGTAAAGAGGTAATGGGCCTCATCAGTCAAGATTTTTCGATTTTTCGAATTTTAATAATTTCAATGCGTTGTTGAATCGTGTATCGTTCCATTTTTAGTAATGGCGTAGTTTCTACTTGTCAAATGTCAAAGAATAAAAGCTTCAAAAGTGACAGCTACCGAAATATCGGGTGATTCAAAATAACACCTCTTGTTGGAAAACCCTATATATGATATGATAAATTGTGAGAACACCCAATTTTTTAAAACTGTTGGTTGGTTGGGTGGCAACATACAACAAATAATTTTAGCCACCATTTTCGTAGTTGGTGCAACAAAATGTGATTGTTGTCAATGTGGAAGCAGAAGTATAGCACAACCAAAATGTTGGTTGTCCTGATGGAATCGCATGACAGAACTACCAAAATTCGGTTGGCAAATAATTCGGTCGAGGCAACCAAACTGTATTCTGACGACGGTGAACTCATTACTACCGAGCGAGTGCGCATTTGAAAAATAAGCTTCAACACAAAATGACCTCTCCTCACGTGTCCAATGCATGATGACCGCTGAAAGGCAGACGAGTACAAATCTCCCGTCAGCCACTATAAGCCACGCACACGCTCCACTCTCTTCGACGAACAGTGCCGCCACAGCCTGCAGTGCAAAAAAAAACAAATTGCCGCGCTCCACCCTGTATAATAAATATAAAATTATAAACAACAATTCTTCCAAACCTCCGAAAGGAACAAGCTGGTTTACATGCTAAAAATAGTGTGATGATGGTGATAGTGGAACAGTCAGTTGAGTGGAGATCACCCTTATATTAGGTGTTCATTGACTTCGAGAAGGCCTTCGTCACACTCAACCACTCTGGTATCTGGCATGCAAGATTATAATTATAATTGAATCCTTGTACAATTATCTAACTTGCTGCATACTCCATGGGAAACAGTAGAGTAAAAGAATAACAGTTAAAAATGGAGTCCGCCAATGATGTTTCCTATCTCCACTGCCTTTTAATTGTGTCCTCTATTCTGTGATGCAGAAGTCAGCAAATCCCCGGAAGGGCATCACATGGGGTTGGCATGGAAGACTTGAAGATTTGGGCTACGCAGATGATATACCCAGTAAAAAATTACTGGTTATATTTGTAACTGACTCGCCTAGAAATACTTCCAGTTTCGTTTGCCAAGATTCAATTAAGCATTGCTCTCTGCATTCTATTGAAGTAGCTGTAGAACTGGCGCCATGACATTAATTCTTCATTGTATTTTTACCTTCCGGAATATAATGTGGTATATTTTTTCTGCATTTTCTAATGGAGACCTTAATTCCAAAAATCCGCAAAAGTAAGCGAGTCTAAAAATAGAACAATCAAATTGTCAGCTTAATTCCATAAATCCTAAAAAGGAAGCGAGGCTATCGAAAAAATCTTGTTCCCTTAAATACTTAGTACAACTTAGCGTTGATGAGTGCGAGACCTTTGGTGGTGCAGAAAGCTAGCATGCACTGTTTTGAAGCAAGTAACCCGGGTTGAAAACCTCGTCGGAGCGAAATAAAAAATAAATAAATCTATAAAAATAAAATTAAAAATAGAAATAGAAAATAAAAAGAAATAAAAACTAAGGAAACATTTTTTTGTAATTTTTCTAACCTGGCGAAAAAATCGAAAAAAGAAGGCATTCTTTTTTCAGCAATTCAAAATTAGTTGCAGAAGTCTCATCCCTTTATAAAAAGAATTGGTTAGGGAAGCGAGTGGGGAGTTAGTACGCACAAATCTGCTTAATTCCCTACTCGATTGCTTTTTTGGAAAATTTTTTACTGGGTATGTTTGTTTAGCTACTCTTTTGCTGACATGCAGTCCAAACTAACACTAGTTATTCAAACAGCAACATCAGTGGGCCTAAAAAATTAACATCACAAAAACGAAAAAACTCCGAGCGTAAATTCGTCATAAAAAACAACTAGATGAATGTATCATAGATGAATGTATCAATCCTTCTATCCTTCTGTTACTTGGGTAGCATACTAGACAAGATCGGTGGTTCAGCTGCAGATATCTGCAGCCGCATAAATTCAGCTGCATAAACAAGACACGCAATTGTTTTGCACAACTGAGATCGGTGTGGAGATCATCCAACATTTCAAAACGATCAAAAACTTGGAATTTTGAACTCCAATATAAAATCCACACTCCTATACGGATGTGAGATCTGGAACATGACTCTCCGTGATACACAATCTCTACAAGTGTTCGTCAACTGAAATATATATTTAAGACGGCGGCAATGATTTAGAGCCAATGATAATTTGGGTTTAAAGTTAGTACATTTCCTACTTAAATTAAAATTTACTTAATATTAAGAAACTCGGCTTAATTTTTATTAAATTGTCTTAATATTATGTGTGGAGTGTTTTTATTTTAAAGATTTTTTTGTCATTGGCTCGAAATCATTGCCACTGTCTTTAAAGTTAGTAAACTTTTTTTCTTTGTATTTTGGCCCGAAATCATAACCAATACCCAGCTTTGGGCGGAAACAAAGCACCAATACATATGCACAATTTCTAGCTTCCTACCTCTCATAGGAGGAGCCGCAGCGGTCAAGTGGTCAAAAGTGGCTTAGTGAAAATTACATCCGCAACTAATTAGAAAGATAATCTTAAAGGACTTTTAAAGTACAGAAAAAGAAAAACATTGTTTTGGTCACTGCTACACTGACCACAGTCTGAGATTTGGCCGAGTTGACAATTAGATTGAAAGGCCTTAGACATTTTAAGTCACGGGTTGACCTCAGGCTAGACATCGCATAATTTTTTTCGCATCTCCTTTGAGGCCAGTTTGGATTTGCAAAATTCGCATTTTCAGAGCGATTTGACTGAAATTTAAAATGTATGTATGTATGTGGTTTGTCTTGATAATAGTTTGTATGTATGATGAATTTCATTGATATTCAAAACCGTTTTTGTTTTATTTAAAAAAGCTTTTGTAGCGCTCTTATTGACGAAGATGTTGTTTTATACAAATCTTTGTTTCCTTCCGAATGTTTTTTATTTGGGAATATTATTTACGAAACAAATATTTATTTGCCTTTTAGTATTCCGAAATTATAGATGGTTTTCCAACAAGAGGTGTTATCGAGGTATTCAAAGAAAAATGCCATTTTTGAGATAAATTATCGGATGTTTATTTCATAATAAAGAGGAAGGTATGCCGTTAATAATGAAAAACAACATCAGCCAAATGGCCACCACGACCACGCTTACAGGACCGTATCCTTTTCAAGAAATTTTCCATAACCAAATCGCAAAGTGCCTGCCCTATGTCCTCGATAGCCTCACGAATTCTATCTTTGAGGTCTTGCATCGACGCTGGGCTGTTGACGTAGACCTTATATTTCAAGTGGCCCCAAAGGAAGAAGTCGCAAGGTGTTAAATCACAAGATCTCGGTGACCAATTGTGATCACCTCTTCGAGAGATAACACGGTCCGGAAACTTTTCCCGTAACAGAGCAATGGTTTCGTTGCTTGCGCAGTCTTGTTGAAAGTAAACGTTGTCCAGATCAATACCATCCAACTCCGACAATAAAAAATCATTAATCATCTCTCGATAGCGCAATCCATTCACCGTAACTGTTGATCCAACCTCATTTTCGAAAAAGTAAGGTCCAATGACCCCGCCTGATCGTAAACCGCACCGAACAGTCACACGTTGTGGATGGAGAGGATTCTCAACAATAACTCTTGGGTTTTCCGAGCCCCAGATGCGACAATTTTGCTTGTTGGCGTAGCCACCAAAGTGGAAATGGACCTCATCAGTCAAGATGATTTTCGATTTTTCGAATTTTAATAATATCAATAACTAGCTGAGCCCGGTGCGCTTCGCTGCCCATGTCAAAATTAGCGCTGTAGAAACTGTATTTTATATCCGATCAGTACGAAATTCCGCAGAAAGAGGTTTGTTATTACATGAAGGAATACTGCCAAATTCGGAGAAAATCGGTTCAGATTTAGATATAGTCCCCATATAAATGTTACCCCCGATTTGAAATTCAAGCGCTGTAGAAACTGTATTTTATATCCGATCAGTAAGAAATTCGGCAGAAAGAGGTTTCTTATTACATGAAGGAATACCGCAAAATTCGGAGAAAATCGGATTAGAGACTGTGTTTTATATCCGATCAGTACGAAATTCGACAGAAACAGGTTTCTATTTTACATGAATGAGTATTCAAGGAAAATCGATTCAGATTTATATATAACCTCCATATATATGTTCCTCCAGATTTGGTTACAAAGCGCGTACATACACACACACACCACATTTACCAATTATTCCAAATTATTATCGCAATGACCCTTATCGCATTGTTAGGGAGGCGTAGGGTATTATATAGTCGGCCCCGCGCGACTTTCTGCCTTTCCTTACTGGTATTAGTAATAAATTCACTGAATGAAAAAATACCGAATTCAGTGGAAAGTCCAGAAAATAGAAATGTATACTTATAAAATTTGCAAATTCTTGTTTCATTGGTCATGCATCACATTATCATATTGCG
This sequence comes from Eudasyphora cyanicolor, assembly GCA_963930755.1. NCBI lineage: Eukaryota > Metazoa > Arthropoda > Insecta > Diptera > Muscidae > Eudasyphora > Eudasyphora cyanicolor. The sequence goes on from OZ005736.1 coordinate 120,818,048, forward strand.
ATTGTATTGGCGTGAGCAGCTGTAATTATCGCATACCGAGCACTTTTGTTCATGTATTTCCTATATAATACTAGCAAGATATATCAAAATATGGGCTGGGCCACGCCCGCTGGTCGTATTCCGCCCATTTGTAAGCCAATCACGTAGATTGCTACCAGATACATATACGCAAAATTTCAACACTTTCGCTAACAAAATGAGCAAGATAATTCAATTTCAAAATTTGGCTTATATGGGCGGTGGCACGGCCATTGGTCAGATCGCGCCAATTTTTGGACCAATCACGTGGACTGTCACCAGATACATATGTACAACATTGCAGCACTCCCGCTAGCAAATTGTGCAAGATATCAAAATTTGGTCTAAGTGGGCGGGGCCACGCCCATTGGGCCGATCCCGCCCATTTTTGGACCAATCACGCAGACTGCCACCATATACATATACACAAAATGCCAGCACTCTCGCTAACAAATTATGCAAGATATCACATTTTTAAACGCCCATTTTTCCGATCCCGTCAATTTTTGGACCAATCACGTGGACTGTCACCAGATACATATGTACAACATTACAGCACTCTAGCTAGCAAATTGTGCAAGATATATCAATTTCAAAATTTGGCTTATATGGGCGGGGCCACGTCCATTGGTCCGCCCATTTTTTTACCAATTACGTAGAATGCCACCAGATACATATACACAACATTGCAGCACTCCAGATAGCAAATTGTGCAAGATATCGAAATTTCAAAATTTGGTCTATGTGGGCGGGGCCACGCCCATTGGTCCGATCCCGCCCATTTTTGGACCAATCACGTAGAATGCCACCAGATATATATACACAACATTGCAGCACTCCCGCTACCAAATTGTGCAAGATATCAAAATTTGGTCAATGTGGGCGGGGCCACGCCCATTGGTCCGATCCCGCCTATTTTCTGACCAATTACGTAGAATGCCACCAGATACATATACACAACATTGCAGCACTCCCGATAGCAAATTGTGCAAGATATCAAAATTTGGTCTATGTGGGCGGGGCCACACCCATTGGGCCGATCCCGCCCATTTTTGGACCAATCACGCAGACTGCCACCATATACATGTACACAAAATTCCAGCACTCTCGCTAACATATTGTGCAAGTTATATCAATTTCAAAATTTGGCTTATATGGGCGGGGCCAAGCCCATTGGTCCGATCCCGCCCATTTTTTTACCAATTACGTAGAATGCCACCAGCTACATATACGCAACATTGCAGCACTCCCGCTAGCAAATTGTGCAAGATATCAAAATTTCAAAATTTGGTCTATGGGGGCGGGGCCACGCCCACAGCACTCTAGCTAAAAAATTTTCTCAATACCAAAATTTGACCCATATAGGCGGGTCCACGCCCGCTTGATATATCGAAAATTCAAGTACCCTATTTTCAGCACCCCCTACACATGTACATTCTGTGAAAATTTCAAGATGATCGGTCTAGCCGTTTAGACGTCTATACGGAACAAACAAACAAACCCACAAACAGACACTCTCTTTTATATATATAGATAGATAGATAGATAGATTTCAATGCGTTGTTGAATCGTGTATCGTTCCATTTTTAGTAATGGCGTAGTTTCTACATGTCACATGTCAAAGAATAAAAGCTTCAAAAGTGACAGCTACCGAAATACCGGGTGATTCAAAATAACACCTCTTGTTGGAAAACCCTGTATTAACACCTTAATTTTAAGTAAAGTTGTATGCCTTTCAGTAATTCAACGTTAATTTTGTCAATAATTTTAAATGTTTGCAAAATTCCTTTATAATTGAAATGATACATTGCTTGATGGCTTGACAACAAGGAATAAATACAAGTTAAAAATTAGTGACTTACAACAAAAGCTATTGATACGTATGTCATTTTAAATTGTAAGGTATAACTCGAAATCAATGAAATATTAAATAAAGAAATTCAAAAAATCTGCAACTTTTTTAAACAAAATGTATTTGGGGAAATTTCTAAACAATAATTTTATTTGTACATAAACACATATTTTATTTGCGAAAATTAGTTTGCAAATATATTTTGTTGTTATATATTAATATATGCGTTCCAAATAAATTTTATTGATTTTCAAATAAAATGTATTTGCTAAGAAATATACATATGGAAAATGTTACAAATATATTTTTTTCGATTCAAACATTTCAAAAAAGGCGATTTTGCCCCGTGTACATATAATAATTGCGAGTGTCAAATATTATATATTTGGAGTGTTCCCTAAACATATGTATACTTCAAGTAGAATATGTTTGGGAAAATAGTTTTCATGAAAAATTTATATATTAATGAAAAGAACACGAAAATTGTACCACTTTGGCATCAATAACTCAAAATCTGAAAAATCTAATTAATCGATTACATATTCGTGAAAATCACAGATTTATGTTCACGGACATCTTGAAGATGTCGTAATGTCGAAGTCAATCCTTTCATAAGAATAACTCGATTAGAAAATCCTTAAAAGCACATTCAATTTCATATTATCATTAGATCTATGCCCGGAGAGTCCGCCGCTGTGTTAAAATTTACCTACTTAAATATGTAAAACGTAAGTTGAGGTGTGTGGAAGTTACACGTTGCAATCTAAACGATGTGTCTGGTTTCAATTCTCATTTGCGGAAGCAAATTCACTACTGAATATTATTTATTTTATACTGTCAAATTTGCAAACAAGAACTCCGCCAAAGCAGCCGTGGCAGCATTAGCAACAGCTTCCATTGGAGCATCGCGGCAACCGACAGTAAAAACAGCTAAAGGTACTGCTGCAACAGCAGCAGCAACTGAGAGAGATACAGATACAGCACCGAGAGCATTGGTATATCATCAGCAACGAAATTATGATTAAAAAGTTTTGTAAAATTTGTGTTTGTTTGCATTTTTTGCCGTTTTTATTTATACCAACACCAAAGACAAGTTAAGTTAAACAGCATAAAATTGCATTTTGTTGTTCCAACTGAAACACCGCTTGTGTGTTTCGTCGGTTGGTTGGTTGGCTTAAATAAATTGTCATCCGGGTAGTTTGTGGTGGTTGTGAAGGTGGGCGAGAAAGCGTGTTTGTGTGTGTGTGACTCTAGAACATTACAAAACATAAATATACAACTTACGGTTGTCTAATGGCAACCGTATGTACGAGGGTCAGGAAAGGGAAGATTTTCTTAAGGAAATTTTTACATAAATTCCACTATGTAACCAATTTAATTGCGTTCAAATTAATTTATTTTGTTATGAAATCACAAGATTGCACTATATATATATATATATATATATATATATATATATATATATATATATATATATAAAGGATCCGCCATCTAACGTTTTTTTTTTCAACTAGTGCTTATTCCGTGAATGGTAACACTTAGCTCATGTCTGATTTGACAGATAATTAGTTTTATCCTTCCGCTGAACGCTTGAACAACGCTGGGAAATATTGCGACATTACTTTGAAAATCATGGTAATGTTGCAGAATGTGTGCGAAAATTGCGTACGGATTTTGGAAGAAGAGAAGCACCGTCAGCTCCGTATGTTCGTTATCTTGTGAAAAAAGTGAAAGAAACTGGTATCCACATCGATAAACCAATGCGTACACCCGAGAATATTGCTGCTGTGGCAGAAAGTGTGAACATTTGAACATTTCGGAGACATCATTGAGACGAATTTTGCATAAAGACCTTGGTATGACGCCATACAAAGTCTAATTGGTTCAGAAGTTGAAGCCAACTGACCATCCACTGCGTTTTCGTTTCGCTAAGCTATAGCATTTTCAAAAAAAAAAGTTATTTGGCGGACCCTTTATATATCTACATCTGGGAATATCACTTCATTAAAATATGCTTTAAAGATTCATTAAAACTACACTGAATGAAATGGATTTATTTAAAATAAGTTAGTAATTTGAATATACGATCGCTCTTAGAATCCACGAAATTAGCTTCACTGTGCAAGGATATGCAGAACTACAACTTACGCTTTATGAGACTGTGTTAAAATAGGTGAGAATTTAAAACTGTCAATGTCTACACATTATTATACTCTGGTAAACTTAAGGAACAACCTCGATCACGTGGAGTCGGATTTTTGCTGTTGAAAAAGGCCTACCTAGCTCATATTTACTGAAAACCTCAGAAAGAGAGCTTATTGCTGCTGTGGCAGAAAGTGTGAACATTTGAACATTTCGGAGACATCATTGAGACGAATTTTGCATAAAGACCTTGGTATGACGCCATACAAAGTCCAATTGGTTCAGGAGTTGAAGCCAACTGATCATCCACTGCGTTTTCGTTTCGCTAAGCTATAGCATTTTCAAAAAAAAAAGTTATTTGGCGGACCCTTTATATATCTACATCTGGGAATATCACTTCATTAAAATATGCTTTAAAGATTCATAAAAACTACACTGAATGAAATGGATTTATTTAAAATAAGTTAGTAATTTGAATATACGATCGCTCTTAGAATCCACGAAATTAGCTTCACTGTGCAAGGATATGCAGAACTACAACTTACGCTTTATGAGACTGTGTTAAAATAGGTGAGACTTTAAAACTGTCAATGTCTACACATTATTATACTCTGGTAAACTTAAGGAACAACCTCGATCAAGTGGAGTCGGATTTTTGCTGTTGAAAAAGGCCTACCTAGCTCATATTTACTGAAAACCTCAGAAAGAGAGCTCGAAACATCACCTGCATACAGTGTTATGCTCCAACTAAAACGTCGGAGTTCAGGCAGAAGGAGGACTTTTACAGCGCACTCTCAGGAGTCATGTCTACAATCAATCGTGGAGACATATTACTAGTATTCAGTGTTACCGTTGTGCGACTAAAGTTGCAATTTGCAACTTTTTTGGCGTCTTTTGACTTTTTGTGCGACTTTTCCATTCAGAGACTTTTTTGTAATAACAATTTTCTTTGGAAACCGTAGACAAATCAAGCAGTATTGAGTATATTATAGGTAAATATTGTTAGTATGAGTTAAAGACATTTTTTAAAAGATGGTCAATGCTGGGTATTACGAATTATATATATACCCCCAGGCCAATTCTTTAAATCAAAAAAATTGTTAAATCGAAAAATTTATTTTATCACAAACAAACGATTTCTTATTAATTTCATAATTGTTTTGTTAAAGTAAAGTGTTTATAAAAAGTGAGACCCTTTCTTATGCAATAACGACTTTTTTGTGCGACTTTATTTTTCGAAAACTACTTTTTTTGCAACTTTTTTAAATTTGTCAACGGTAACCCTGCTAGTATTGCAAGATTTTACTGCGTAACTGTGCTCTTATAACACTAACCAAGACAGCATCATGGGCGTACATTCAGTGGGCAGAATGGCGGAGGACGGTGAATTATTTACTGAAATGTGTGAGTCAAACAGACATGTTATCGGAGGCTCCATCTTCCCCCACAAGAGGATACACAGGATCACATGGGTGTCTACAGGGTGGCTGATATGTATTGCAACCAACTTCAGGTTGCTATCATTTCTAAACCGCTAGTCTGATAGCTGACAGATTTGTTTCAGTGACAGTTCATTTTATTGTTTACAAGCTTACAAAAGCATTTTGATCTATTGCATACAGAAAAAAAGTTATTCGTGATGGAATTCAAGCGTGATAGTGTGATTGCTTTATATTTGGGTGGAAAATCACAAGTGGCTATCGTTAGAGCCCTCCAGCATTTAAATTTGAATAAATCTTTTGTTTCTCGTACCATTGCTCGTTACCGTGATACTGGCAGTGTTGCATCGCGTCCAAAAAGTGGACAAAAAAAAAACGGTAGCAACACCAGAAATGATCCGAAAAGTGAAGGCCAGACTTGATCGAAATCCACGCCGCAGTGGTAGTAAAATTGCTCGTGAGCTGAACATATCGCGAGAACGGATACAACACATATTAAAAATGAGCTTGGACTAAAGCCATTGAAGTTCCAAAAAGAGCAAGAGCTCACCGATGCACAAAAAAAAGTTAAACTGGAAAGAGCCAAGGAGTTGCTTCGCTTGCACGAAAGTGGCCAGTTACCGAATTTGGTTTTCTCCGATGAGAAGCCATTCCAAATTGAGCAGTTTGTGAATAAACAAAATGATCGGGTTTACTTGCCAAAGAGGTCAGCTGAAAATTTACACCTTCGATTGGCCACCAGAACTCAAGCGCCGCCGATGGTAATGGTGTGGGCCGCCGTAACGGCCGATGGTCGCTCCCCGCTCGTATTCATCGACCATGGGGTCAAAATAAATGCCGAAAATTATCGGGAAAATGTCCTAAAGACAGCATTGAAGCCCTGGGCAGACAAACATTTCGGCCGCAGACCATGGACATTCCAACAGGACTTAAAAAGGAGGTTCCTCGCTTCATTTCTACCGCACAATGGCCACCAAGATCTCCGGATCTCAATCCGTTGGACTTTTGCGCCTGGGGATTTTTAGAGAGTAAGATTCGAACTAACAAATACCAAAGTATCGATCACCTCAAGACGGCGCTTCGCCGGGAATGGGCCAAAATACCGCAGAGCCACTTTCGTGCAGCGTGTGATGGCTTTGTCGGCCGTTTGAGGGCCATAATTCGTGCCACCTTTGGCCAATTCGAAAAAATCTAAACTGTTTCTAAAATTTTATGTTATTTCCGACATTTTTTGCTTTTGAACAATAAAATTTAAAAAAAAAAATTAAAAAATATAGCGTTTTATTTTTTGCCAAATTGACAATATAGCTATAAGCAAATCATGGCGAAATTGCCTGCTGGATGTCCGGATGCTGGAAGCTACCCAGAATGCCACAAGCTGGAAATTATGTATATTAGGGCGGGATGATTTGTATAGATGAAAAAAAAAATAAAAATCGTATAGCAAAAACGTAATCTACATTAAATTCTAAGAAAATTCTCCGAAGAAACCATGGGTCTAAAATCAAAACCAAATCCGCGCCTCACGACTTGAAAATTTTTCCCTCTTCTTTCGCTTAAATTATTTTCTTTTTTTGAAATATATTATGTTTTATTATACCCTCACTTTAGTGATACGAGGGTATATATCATTTGCTACGGGCCATATTTAAAACATATATATTCCAGTGAAAAATGGGCCAAGTTTCCACTCCCCTTTTGGTACCTCCCACACAAAATGACCAAATCATACCAAAATTGATTAGATCATAACTTTAATACATCAGTGCATGTAAACGCTTACAATTCGATACAGTGCAATATATTTGAAGTTTACTGTTTAGCGAAAAATAGGAGTATTTGTAAACCCCCTCTGGTACCTCCCATATAAATTGACAGATTAATTCATGTATTTCATATTACAGTACTCACAAAGTAAGGGAATACCTTAGTCGGTTTACCCGACTGAAACTTTCTTACTTCTTATATTATAGTTTATGCAATACAGGTTTTGTCTTGAGACAACTCAAAATATTTAATTATCAAAAAGGCAGTTGAACCCCAATTTGCATCTCCTCTGATTTGCATTCTATATAAAAAATAGTTAGAACACGTTTCACGTTTTTATTTGCATTATAAAATAAGAATTGTTTATCGAAACAAAAGAAGGTTATTTTATAAATACTGAAAACAACAAAATTTTTTAAGTGCAATTTGTTTTTGAAAAACAGAATTCTTCAGAATTCAGTAGCAATAGTGTATGTCTTTAACTTAAATCAGCTGAAATACTTATGGAAGCAGTAAATTGAATTTAACAAGAACTGCTAACCAAACCCGCATTTTGCCGAACTAAGTCAACATACTAAAACTCTCATACCAATACATTTTTGTTTTTTGCTTGGGTTCGCATCGCGAACCACGAAAACAAATGTAGTTTTGTCAACGGCTAATGCCGACGTCATCGTACCTCATGTGTTTGTATGTGTTGTTGTTATTTATTGTTGGTCTGTGCTTTTGTTATTCAGTCAGAATTTGAATTTGTTTGAGACCATATGTTCCATTTACTTTCTGTCTATTCCAAGAAAGTAATAGAAACAAATACACATGCGATGCGAACCCAAGCAAAAAACAAAAATGTATTGGTATGAGAGTTTTAGTATGTTGACTTAGTTCGGCAAAATACGGGTTTGGTTAGCAGTTCTTGTTAAATTCAATTTACTGCTTCCATAAGTATTTCAGCTGATTTAAGTTAAAGACATACACTATTGCTACTGAATTCTGAAGATGATAGAGTGGTGTCTATCGAAACTGCAGTCAATTCTACCAAGCAATTAAAACTCTCTACCAATTTTTGTATTTGTTTCTATTACTTTCTTGGAATAGACAGAAAGTAAATGGAACATATGGTCTCAAACCAAAAATAAATTCTGACTGAAAATCGATTTTTTCTAATATTTTTTTTTTTTTTTTAAATTTTCAAGTCGAGAGGCGCGGATTAGGATTTTATTTTTGATACATGGTTTCTTTGGAGAATTTTCTTAGAATTTTATGTAGTTTACGATTAAAAAGATAAAAAATCAAGCCGCCCTAATGTATATGCTATTCAAACCTGGAAAGTAAGCCTCTTGGATATCTGACGACACTTGGTATCTAATACAAGCAAGGAAACAACATAAGGCAAATTTAAACTCTGCAAAGACACGCACGGATACAGGTGGAATCATATCGATGTGCAGATATAATGGTGAAACGCAGTGTACGAAGTAATAAGCGACGCTGGGCAGAAGATCTCGCTAAGGAAGCGCAGTCAGTAGCTGAGACGCTTAGAAATCGGGACCTTTTTACACAGAGATATATCGTCGTTTCTGATATGTTTGAGTTGAAAGAATATATATTCGGAATCGAAGTTTTTAAATACAGGGTTTTCCAACAAGAGGTGTTATTTTGAATCACCCGGTATTTCGGTAGCTGTCACTTTTGCAGCTTTTATTCTTTGACATTTGACAAGTAGAAACTACGATATTACTAAAAATGGAACGATACACGATTCAACAACGCACTGAAATTATTAAAATTCGAAAAATCGAAAACTACGCCATTACTAAAAATGGAACGATACGCGATTCAACAACGCATTGAAATTATTAAAATTCGAAAAATCGAAAACTCATCTTGACTGATGAGGCCCATTTCCACCTCGGTGACTACGTCAACAAACAAAATTGTCGTATCTGGGGCTCGGAAAACCCAAGAGTTATTGTTGAGAAGCCTCTCCATCCTCAACGTTGTAATGAGCACGAACGAATAATGTTCAAGATGATATTCCTATTATGTCAAAGTCATCCTGGAACTTGGGAAGAGGTAGGACTTCGGGAGCCTTTTATCCTAGCGACAGTCGGTTGGGGGGTTCGCGTCCTTCTCTAAGCCAAACCTTGTTCCCATTGCACAAATTATTTTAGACTCCCTATTTATTTACAATTATCTACTCAAAATCTGAATGAATGGACTAACGAAGGAAAAAAAGAAGAAAATAAAAAATGATTTAAAATAAAAATACCCCATAAAATAAACAAAATGAATTGAAATGTAAGCTAATTAGTCGATGCTCAAAAAATGTGTCTCTCTCAGATGACATTGAGAGAAAATACCTCAAAACCCTCGCCAACCAATGTCCTTTTGACATTAGGAATTAAAAATGGACCCCTACTTGTGTTTACTCCAAACCTAATAACTCATACCTTTCATGAAAGAAATCGTCAACTTATAATTTAGGATTCCATTATTATTAAACAAAATTTTTAATTCAACTTATAAAGTATGTTACCTATTATTTACAAGAATTGGAAATTTAATTAAATTAAAAATTACTTTAATGTACTTTTGTATATATAAACATTATTGCATTTATGCGATCACAGATTTAAGTGTACAAAACATGTGTGTCCCTTAAAGGGTTAATATCTATTTGTATTGAAAAACGTTATAAAGCAAAAACTAGCAGAAATCAGAAAGATAGAAATCAAGAAGATCAATGGAAAATACTCTCGATACTTGTAGTAAAGGAGAAAGAAGAAGACCATTCATACGAGGTATTCCAATTTGTAACAAAACAAATAATTGAATGCAGAAACATCATTCATAAAAATGTGGAGAGTAAATGAAGCCGTTACATTGAAAATCTCTTAATGGTCTCTCTCCTTATATGCTCTTAAAAACTCTCTTCGCAAGACTAGATGACAGTAAAGTTATAACAAAACTTTCCACTATAAGGTATTAATTGCCATTCTAAAAAAAATATTTCAAGACCATTTACAATATCTATGAGATTTGAGGTATTGATGGTGATGCTCAAGTATATAAACTTTTAAATGACTAAAATTTATTACCACATTGCAATATATATAGATGGCATGCATAATTATTTTAAATGTTTAAAAGTTATACCAGTCCGACCGACGAATCTAAAATTCTATATAAAGAAGTACAAGTACATTAAATATTGTTTTAAGGTCAATCAAGCATAATTGATACTCTTCAAGGATTAAGAATTTTTTCTTTATTCTGACCTCCTATCACCACCAAAAGATACCTGAAGCGGTTAAGAAGATATGACAATGTTAACAAGTGGTATTTTTAGAAAAAAACCTGAGATCTGTACCATAAAAAATACAACGAAATTTGAAAATTAAAACTTTATTAAAATCAAAAGGGGTAATTTTTAACATGTGTGTTTTTTCATTCATTTCGATTCTGCAGTTTTTTATATGCTTAACTTGTTTTCAATAAAAATAGTTTTATGTGGGGTTAAGTTGGGGATTTTCTTGTGATTATTTGGGGATAACAGCAATTTTTTTCTGGCAACCCTGCTCCAATATGACTTGATGATGTTGTTGTTGTTGTTGCTGACGATTAATGCTATTTGTAAGAAATTTCTTGCAGAGACATTTTTCTAGCATACGATAAAAATTATAATGAGTATCACTGACATAGTTATAACTAGTAAAAGCGTTAAGTTCGGCCATGCCGAATCTTATATACCCTCCACCATGGATAGCATGTGACCTCTCAAAATAACTCAAACAATATAGTAGATAAGAACAGTAGGAATCACAACAAGTTGGATGCTATATATGGCAGCTATATCTAAATATGGACCGATATGGCCCATTTGCAATCCCAAACAACCTGCAACTATAAGTATTTGTACCAAATTCGATCAACCTAGCTCTATTATTCCGGACTGTAGCGTGATTACCACAGACGGACGGACAGACGGTTTAGAATATATATAGACGATTAAGAATATATATACTTTATGGGATCTCCGATCAATATTTAGAGGTGTTACAAACGGAGTGACAAAATGAATATACCCCCATCCTATGGTGGAGGGTATAAAAGTGGTTTAATTGATATATATTTAAAAAAAAAACGTATCTCCAATTGAAAAAGAATTGATAATTAAATAATTAATTTCATTTTTAAAATTAATTTAAGGATACAAATTATTAGATTGCAATGACAACACAAATAAATTAAACCATTTTTTATATAAAATTGTATACTTAAAATAGTGTATTAGACTATTGTCTAATCGATGACCAAATTGGTTTGTGTAACAGTCCTGGTGGGCTTTTGGTCACATCAAAACAATATTATTCCAATAGGATATGAAGAATAGAACGTTTAGGTTGATCCCATATTTGGCGTTACTGGCAACTCTTAGTTCTTGATGATTATGCAATGATGATGTAATCAAGCCCTTGTGCAACTTTGAGGTTATGTCTCGCGAGGTTTCGATATACACGTCTACCCTGTGGGTAAATATATATCTTCCAGGAAACAGATAGACTGGGTTACGTTCCTTGTTGATGCTGATAAAACTTTATCGGATGTGGATCGGAGTTGATGGGTACAATGACATTGGGATACTCGTCTGCCCTGTGGGTAGAGAAATATCCTGAAGTACACCAGAGGATTGGTACCGTTGTATATGTTTTAATTGGAGGATTTAAACCATAAAACCACTGGAATGTGACCGCGAGTCTTCTGACGAAGCTTGGATGCAATTTCTTTTATTACAAGGCTATGTAATATTGGTTAGAATTGAAATTCCCGTTTAGCCTATGGGGATAGTGAATTCTTGGGGGATCTGGAATCTGTGTTCCCGCAGGTTGTTTCCAAATTTTAAATGTCTTGATTGTACAATAAGCTTTTTTCCACGTTTTAAAGAAATATTGATTGGAATCCTTACAACCGGCAGCAAATGATCAAACAATCTCTAAAATTAGTATCAGTCACCATTATGGTTCCCCGTGTTAACAAGCAAAGATATTTACCTTCCAGTTATTGGGGATCTGGTCGAAGCAAATCGTATGTTAAACCGACAGTAGGGTTATGAACACTTTATTTCAAATTTTTAATTGATAAATTTGGTGAACTTTTCTCCACGGAAGTCGATTATAAAAAGGAAGATGTTTAATTAGGCTCTGTATGATTTTACCTCTGATGTCTACGACGAAACACAGTAGAGAGTAAAATGTCAGAAACACGATATCATAGGTGTTGCCAATCGCTGTACCTCTGATGGTACGATATTAATCGATAAAATGCATCGAAATATATCAGGTATAAAATTATGTTGAAATGATAAACTAAATCTGGAGAATCCATCATTAACCTCTTTTTACTAATATATTTGAGTTTTGATACAATTTGTTGCATCCTAGTGTAATCGAATTGAAGTAGTTTACATATTTGGGTTTGTACAGTACGTAGGTAAATACGTATGCGGGTGGTATACATAAGGTAAGTACACACGATTTGCAGATCGGACAACATTGCCAGAAAAATGGCGGAAAAATGCAACCCTGTGAATTTACAACCGTGGGAACATACAATTTTTGTTTTGCAACGTTAGCAGAAAAGTCATTGCGAGATAATTTGCAGATTGTTATATGTGCGAAGTTTATGCATGTGACAACGGCGCCATTGCCAGAAAAACATTTTATTGGCAACACTGTCTATAATGTATTTTTATAGGCAATCCAGCATATAAATATTTACAAAATATATTGTAAATATATGAAATTGTAATGTTTTCTTGCAATCGTCTGAACTGTCAATTCACCTTTGCCTAACAATCTGTCATTGTCCGTATATTTGCAGCACTTTAACAAGGTTGATAACGTTTGCCGATCTGGCAATCGTCTATACTCAGCTATAGGTATAATCGAACGTCAGTTGTTTGCTCTTCCCATTCATCCATTGATTGATGGATTAAATAAATACTGAGCAAAACAGAAAACAAATTGCGAGCGGTGGTAAATTTCATAAATGCATTATTTGAAGAATTAATAGAATTCTGGAGTTTTACGAGCGATGGTAAGTATTGCGTGACAATAACAAAATTGCAAACATATATGAATCTGTTTTAAATTTGTAGTCTTCGCGGAAAACTACCAATTAAACATTATAGACAAACCATAGGGTGGACCGTAAAATTTGTATAACTAATAAGTACCGAAAATTGGTGTTTGATGGCGGTATAAATATAACATGTTTAAAGTCAAAAGACAAATCAACTCAGAACAATTTGTATCTGATAAAAATAAGAGTAGTAAAGAACATGTCGATAAAACAAATTTTCATGACCTGTACTAACATTTCCACTATATAGTGATTGTTTTTTCTTTTTGCAGCCATGTTAACTTGAGTTAAAACGTCTCTTACAACGTGTGACTGTTTGGTACAGTTTATGGTCCGGCGGGGTCATTGGACCTTACTTTTTCGAAAATGAGGTTGGATCAACAGTTACGGTAAATGGATTTGCGCTATCGAGAGATGATTAATGATTTTTTATGGTCGGAGTTGGATGGTATTGATCTGGACAACGTTTACTTTCAACAAGACGGCGCTACGTGCCACACAAGCAACGAAACCATTGCTCTGTTACGGGAAAAGTTTCCGTACCGTGTTATCTCTCGAAGAGGTGATCACATTTGGCCACCGAGATCTTATGATTTAACAACTTCCGACTTCTTCGTTTGGGGCCACGTGAAAAATAAGGTCTTCGCCAACAGCCCAGCGTCGATTCAAGACCTCAAAGATAGAATTCGTGAGGCTATCGAGGACATAGGGCAGCCACTTTGCGATTTGGTTATGGAAAATTTCATGAAAAGGATACGGTCCTGTAAGCGTGGTCGTGGTGGCCATTTGGCTGATGTTGTTTTTCATTGTTAACGGCATACCTTCCTCTTTATTATGAAATAAACATCCGATCATTTATCTCAAAAATTTTCATATTTCTTTGAATACCAAAATAATACCTCTTGTTGGAAAACCCTTTATTATAAATTTTTGGGCAAATAAATGTTATTTGAAAACCACCAAATTTTTTTGGGATGCATATATTAATATATAAGAACAAAATATATTTGCGAACTTACTACCACAAATAAGATGTATTTATGTACGTACAAACAAAGTTATTGTTTAAGAAGTTATCCAAATTTATTTTATTTAAAAAAGATTTTGAAAACATTGCTGACTTTTAATTTTTATTTATGTTTTTCCTAGATTCGTGTTATACTTTATAGTTAAATATGTCATATGCTGCTTTATCTTTTGTTTTACAGCACTAATTTTTAAATTATAAATCATCACTTGTTGTCCATCAATGCAATTTATAATAGAATTTTCCAAACATATACAATTTCTAAAAAATTTTACATTGAAGTTCGGAAAAACTAACACTTGCTTTTAAATTAAGGCATTGATACACTGGCAAAATACTCAAATACAAATTTATCTTTGTTTCGAAATATTAGTTCCAAAAAAAAAATAGGAAAAGATTATCCCAAATATTTAATATTTGTGTGCATCAAATATTATATATTTGGAGTACACTAAACATATGTAAATTTCAAGTCGAATATGTTTGGAACAATATACTACAGAAGCCTTTTTTTTCAGCGTGTAGAGTTACGAAGAAACTCTGCAACAAACGCTTATCTCTTAGAAACCCAACCAAAAATGAAGAAGGAAACCTAGTTACATCAAAAACCGAACATCTTGACATCACCACCCCATACAGCTGAGGTTACGTGTTCCTGTCCTCGCCACGAAGAGCGAATAGACATACCAACAGCTAGTCCAGATAATAACGAAATTACAAATGCTATTACAGAACTCTACAGAACTGCCCACTGCCCTTAATATAACTATTCTGGATGAAGAAATGAAAGAGGAGATGATATAGCACAGTACAGCATTTTCAGCTCATTGATTTGGGACTCAATTCTGAGAAATGGAAGTGCATGTAGCCCCAAAAATAAGAACTTATGTATCATTCGCTTAGTCAAGTTGGCTCAGTTAATAAAATAGTGCAACAACCAAAATGGGAATGCGATGAAACCAATTGCAAATGAAAGTTGACATTATCCATAACAAAACCTTTAATGGTTTTTTTCAGTTCAGTGCGAGATTTTTTTTTTTACACGCATTTGAAGTTGGCGATTTTAGAATGCTGTCTAACAAGAAAAGATAATTACAAATTTGATAAACTAATACTTATAATACCCTCCACCATAGGATGGGGGTATTATACTGTTTTCATCTACTCTACATTCACCATATTTTTGTGATTCCTACTGTTCTCATACACTATAGCACCATTTGTATGTCATCGCCATCGGGCGTGAGTTGTAGGTAAAAATAAATATCAAAAATGAATTCCTCGACCCCAAAAACAGTATGATACAACAGCTTTCCATGATAGCGTTTCAAAATCACCAACTTTAAATGCGTGTAAAAAGAAATCTCGCACTGAACTGAAAAAAACCCCTTGAAGGTTTTGTTATGGATAATGTCTACTTTCATTTGCAATTGGTCTCATCCCATTCCCATTCGAAAAGTTCGATTTTGTATCACAGTGTAATTAAATGGTCATACGAATTGTTTTGCTCAAGGAGGATTTTTAGCACTTTTCTATATTTTAACATGGCTATATCTCGGTATACCGTACGAAATATCTCTTTTGTGCCTGAAGCAAAGTTGTAGATATTGAATGGGGGAACAAACCTACCCGAAAATTTTGTACCTTTTTTGCTCAATAATTACAAATATGCTGTTTCAATATGTTTTTCTTTATAAATCTTATTATTTTGCATGAAAATAAAAAAATCATTCTACAGCTATTCTTACACAGAAAATATAAGATTTTTATAATTCTCAGAATTGAGCCTTAATATCATGTATTGTGTTAATATCCCTAAAAAAGGCGACCTGTCAGAGCGCAAAAACTATAGAGGAAGAACACTGCTCTCTATGTTCAATAAGGTACTAGCCAACATCTTGAACAAAATACTATCAAACGCACTTCTACGTGATATTCGGAACGAACAAACGGTATTCCGTCCCAACAAGTTCTGCATCGATCAAATAAATAGTCTGAGAATAATAACAGAACAATCCTACGAATGGAGCTCGCCTATTTATTTCGTTGACTTCGAAAAGCCATTCCATACTATAAACCAAGCGACGATACGGAATGATCTCAAATGCAGAGGTATACCGAAGAACTCTTCTACAGTCATTAGTTCATCAGTTTTATTATCAAAATAATCGTTCTCCAATTGCAAGTTTTCTTGCGCTAAGTCCATTTTTTTTAAATCGAAAAAAAAACTTCCCGTCGACCTACGAACTTGACACCCATGAACAATATTTTAGCTCTCGTTAAGAGCTATCTTTTTTGCCATTGACCGATGAAACAAATGAAACAATTGAATTGTTGCGAGAAAAGTTTGGAGATTCGATTATTTAAAGAAATTGTGATATTGAATGGGCTCCAAGAAGCTGTGATTTAACACCATTAGACTATATCTTGTGGGGTTACTCGTATTTGAAGTCTTTGGTCTTTCGAAATAAACTAGACTCTGTTCAATCTTTACAAGTCAATATTGGACGTGCCATTCATGACATACGACTTGATTTAGTGGAAAAAGTGATCGAAAATTGGGTTCATCGAATTCGTTCCTGCAGAAGAAGTCGTGGAGTATGAGTATTGTATGATTGTACTTCACATTAAATAAAAAACTTTTGAATTTCCTTAATAATAAGTGTGTATTTTTTTCAAAGAAATCATATTACTCTTTTAGGAAAACCCTGTAATTTCCGATATTCGAATATTTTTTATATTTTAAACTTCTATTAATTCTCTAACATATAAGCTTTGTACAGAAGTTAACCTATTAATATTTTTTTGATTTAAAAAAAGTCGCTGCTATCCACTGTGCTTGTGGCTTGATGATCCTCATTAAAGAACAAAATAAAGGAGACATTTCTGGAAGTACTTCATCCAAAACATCCGTGGAATTTTGGGTGATGTATTTGATAAAAAAAAATCCTTGTAAGAAAACACTATAGGTGCTCACTATACACTTTTATGGAAATTCAACGGTTTTTTTAATTTATCGTATTTGTTTGTTTGTAAATGTAATAACCATAGCTTTATTTGTGTGTAAACACATATTTTATTTGTGAAAGTCAATTCGCAAATATATTTTGTTGTAATATATTATTATATTTTTTCGAACAAAATATCACTTTTTTCAATTTCAAATAATATTTATTTGTTTCTATTTTAAAATAAAATTTATTTGTTCTCAAATATAAAATATTTAAAAATTTTGGTTGCAAATGCCGGTATATTTTCTTCCATTCAAACATTCCAAAAATGTAGATTTTCCTCCACCTTTTCAAGTTGTTTCTGTGGTTTCTGAGATCATCGACCACCCGCATAATAATAACACAATATATTTTTTTACGAACTAAAATGTATGGAATTTCAAAGAAAATACGTAACAATTATATAATTTTTAATTTATCGACTCTTAATTGGAGTTTGAATCAAGTTTGGAATTCTAGCAAAAAGCGAATTTTCGGATTAATGCTAGATCTGATCTGGAGATCAGGGACTCCATAAAGTACATATCGCTCACTCACTTACGAAATGAGAATTTTGCAAAGGTCCATAAATTAATCTCAGCGAAATTTAGTTTATAAGTAAACAACAATATTTTGAATTATTCCATCGTTTTTATACATCATAAATCTGGCTGAAAATTAGTTATGGGTGTATTTATACCCAGAACCTCTCACACGAACAACTGTCGCCGTAGGTCTATGTTTTGATATAGCCCCCACACAAAGGTCCCTCTAGAGCTTACTTGTTAACGCCACATATTTCAACGAATGGGGCTGAAATTTGGTAATATGAGTTTATTTGTAACCGAAATCATTCACTTGCTTTCCATGGTGGAGGTATATAAGATTCGGCATGGCCGAACTTGGTACCACTTTTACTTGTTTTCATTTATTTGTTTGGCTTTTGGGCATTGGGCTTCTACAAAATTATTCCAATTACTTTTATTTGTTACACATATTTTTAATTTCATCGAAATTAGATTTTGTTGCCTCAAGTCGTAGTATTTATACCCTACACCACACTGTGGTACAGGGTATTATAACTTTGTGCATTTGTTTGTAACACCCAAAAGGAGAAGAAATGGACCCATCGTTTATTATACCGATCGACTTAGAATTACTTTCTGAGTTGATTTAGCTATGTCCGTCTGTCCGTCTGTCTGTCTGTCCGTCTGTCCGTCTGTCTGTCTGTGCATGTATTCTTGTAATCAAAGTACAGGTCGCAATTATGGTCCGATTGCGATTTGGTTAAAATCGGTTCAGATTTAGATATAGCCCCCATATATATGTTACCCCAGATTTGACATGTAAGCGCTTTAAAAACTTTATTTTACATCCGATCAGTCTGAAATTCGGCAGAAAGAGGTTTCTTATCATATGGATGAACACTGTTAAATTTGGAATAAATCGGTTCAGATTTAGATATAGCCCCCATATATACGTTACCCCCGATTTGAAGTGTAAGCACTGTAAAAATGTTATTTTATATCCGATCAGTATGAAATTCGGCAGAAAGAGGTTTCTTATTATATGAATGAACACTGTTAAATTTGGAAGAATCGGTTCAGATTTAGATATAGCCCCCATATATACGTTACCCCCGATTTGAAGTGTAAGCGCTGTAAAAATGTTATTTTATATCCGATCAGTATGAAATTCGGCAGAAAGAGGTTTCCTATTATTTGAATGAACACTGTTAAATTTGGAAGAAATCGGTTCAGATTTAGATATAGCCCCCATATATACGTTACCCCCGATTTGAAGTGTAAGCGCTGTAAAAATGTTATTTTATATCCGATCAGTGCGAATTTTGGCAAAAAGAGGTTTCCTTCTACATGAAGAAATACTGCCAAATTCGGAGAAAATCGGTTCAGATTTAGATATAGCCCCATATATATGTTACCCCCGATTCGACATGTAAGCGCTGTAGAGATTGTATTTTATATCCGATCAGTACGAAATTCGACAGAAAGTTGTCTTTTTACATGAATGAGTATTCAGGGAAAATTGGTTCAGATTTATATATAACATCCGTACATATGTTCCTCCTGATTTGGTATCAAAGCGCTATAGAAGTTGTACTTTACTTCCGATCATTAAAATTTTCCAGAAATATGTTTCTCAATTTAGGAACGAATATTACTTAATTTAGGGATTATCGGTTCAGAATTAGATAATATGTTCCTACCCATTTACCAATTATTCCAAATTATTATCGCAATGACCCTTATCGCATTATTAAGGAGGTGTAGGGTATTATATAGTCGGCCCCGCCCGACTTTCTGCCTTTCCTTACTGGTTTTGTTTTGTTTTTTGGTCTCCCAGGGCGTTGGCTTCCTTGAAGGTTCAATTCCAGTGCCGTTCTGGCGATGATGTCCTCTGGTTTTCGTAACGTAACGTAAATCAAGTATTAGTCAACTATAAATTATGCTTAAATCAAGTACATGATTAGACTATAATCATGTATCGAATTCCTTTATATGTGTAACCAAATATTTTTCACTGAACGTACTCAATTCTATGCCATTGTGTATATTCGTAATTTAACCAAGATTTTTTTCGGCTTAAAATCAAGCCTAATAGATCTTAAAAGAATAGTACAATTATAAATTTAGCGCTCGAAAATCCCATACATTGATCATTTTAAACATTCCCGGACCTTTTAAAAACATTTTATGTCGGCCTTCGTATAATGATTCGTCGTCTGAGAACGGCAACACAACGTCATATATTCATAGTTTACCAAAGAAATACGTTTAGATGCATTTGAGACAAAAGTACACAACAAAAAACAACTACAAGTTTTGTAAAAGTTTTCTCTTTTCCGAAGGAACATCTCACAGGCTACGGGCAGGCAATGTCTTTACTCTCAAAGGAGCAAACAAATTTAGAAAAATACTCTAGATTTTATTTCATTTCAAAAGTAGTTTAGTGGTTGTTATATTTATTTTGGCAGATGAAACTGTAAACACAACTCGGGGTCTAAGGACTTTTGAGCAAAATTGTAGGTACACGAGAAAAAAACACAAGCAACTCCTTAAGATATAAATCAAAGACAATTTCTTCATAAATGTATGCAACTTGTTAACTCTATTGTAATAAGTAAATTACGATGAAGATTAATTTAAATTGTCATAAGGGAAAAGTTAATGAAAAAAGGGGTGGTACTATTATGCAAAATACAATGGGGTAATGGAAGAACGTGCTAGAAATATCCAAGCGTAATACGAAAAACCGGTCTACCTGATCTATCGAACTCGCTTTCCTATTCCACTACGCTGCGAATTGTGACAAGGGATTTGCGAAAAAAGGACATAAATCTGCGTTTCTTCAACACTTGCAAATGCAATATGGCACGTTTATGCTCGAAGTGAATCCTCAAATATTACTCCACTCCTTCTAGTACCTACCCCACAAACGGTTAACATTTAGTGTATCTTCTTCTATACTACTTATTCGAATCTTCTGAAATTACACACATAGTATTAATTTATTAGTCGCTAAAACTTCGAGAAAAATGGACGGGAGAAAGAGAGAAAGAAATGAGAGTGCTGCAACAGCTCAACTGAATCACCCAGGGATGATTTTTGGCCACCGCTAGTGTAATGGATACAGAGGTGTATTTTCTAAGGTCGACCATACAAAAATGTGTACTTTTTTAGACCGGAAGTTGTGATATTATTGATCTGGCAATAACATTTTTTTTCAATTGGTAAATTGCTAACGTCATTGACGTAAGGCCAGGCGAACGAACGAACGAACCTTAGAGAAACCAGATTCCTGACGAAAGTGGCTGACTGGTTTTCGATCGCAGAGACTTTCGTTAGAAATACAGAAACAGGCCGTAAATAATTTAATGCAGGAGCCCAACTTAAGTCACCCCTTATTACAAAGGTTCTAACTCAAACTCGTTTGTAACGAATGCGCCTTAATGTGCACTGTTATGCTGATATATGGTGCTAGAAGACCCGGGTTCAAATTCGTCCTGATCCAGGAGACCAAATTAGATTTAATTTTAAAATCAGAAACTGACAACTCTAGTTTACAATAATGTTGCCGAAAGACTGGGCATTACATTTTCTGGTGGTAATTGGTATCCTTAATGAGAAAATGAATATTAACATTTTGTTATCATAATTTTTTTTAATGAAAAATGTTATGGAAGGTAAGTTTAGTATTTGGACCAAAAGACCGATAGTGCCGGGATACACGTTAAATTTATGGAATATAAGGACTACAAGTGTTGGATATATCCCTTTCAAGTAGAAACAGTGGTTTAGTAACAGTCGTTAAGAAAATTGTTTTTGGCTGGCACAAAAAAACATAACAAGTAAGAAAGTTTCATTCTGGTAAACCGACTAAGGTATATTATTTTTATTTGGAATTATTATTTACGAAACAAATATTTATTTGCCTTTAAGTCTTCAAAAAATATATCAATACCTTAATTTTATGACATCTTTTATATTTTTCAATAATTCATCGTAAATTATTTTCTGAAATTTTTCATGTTCGTAAAATTCCTTTATAATTTAAAACGAATAATCTTGCATCATGATGCATTGCTTAATGGGTTGACAACAAATGATGACTTGGATTAATTTGAATTTAAAACAAGTAAGAAAGTTCAGTCGGGTAAACCGGCTTAAGAATCCCCTCACCTGCTGCAGTCCCTACAAAATATGTATACTATTTTTTTTATTTTTGGTTTTAGTTAACTTATTATCAATTTAAATTACATTTAGTAACTTTAAAGTATGTACTGTAGGCCGGGTCGATTTGTGGGGAGGCAAAAAAGTCGCCATTGCTCAGTGAAAATCGTATTCTAGGGATCAAAATAAGAAACTTTGCCGAAGGAACCATACCTCTAAAACGAATTCTGATGTCCCGGAATTTGGGTCGAACTTTTGGGTAGGGGCAAATTTTGAAAAATCCCTCTTTGACCCTTTTAGAGTGCTCCAATCGAGTCCAAATGTATGACCGACCCCCACTAACTTTGGAGGATTTAAAAATCGACCCGCCCTAATACATTTGCGTCCCAAATAAATTTTATTGATTTTCAAACAAAATTTACTTGCTCAGAAATATATAATATTTAAAAACTTGTTTTACAAATATATTTTCTTTCGATTCAAACATTTCAGTGTTGACATCAGTAAATTTGTACTAAAAATTAGGAAAATTTTAACTCAAAATTAAAAAAATTTTAACTAAAGCAGTAATATGTCTTAAGTAGTTCACATATTACCCTATATATTTGCTGCGAAGTAAAATTACTTAACTTCGCAGCTGCTGTTTGAAATAAAATTTGAACTGTTAAGAAAAGAATCTCTTGAAACGAACGGGAATTTTTTCCTTAACAAATATTCAAGCATTATTTGAAAACAGTTCAATTAATTTCAGATAAAACATGAACTATAATTTAGGAAAATCAGATATTTCTAGTTAAATTTCCTAAAATGCATTTTCTTCGAAGAGTATTACAGGTTTCTTCGACGTTAGGGAATAATTCCTCAGTAAAAGTGAGGACTTACTAAATAATAGGAAATTTTTACATGACCGATGGAATTTTTTGTTACACGCTGAAAAAAATCGCTTCTGTAGTATATTGTCCCAAACATATTCGGCTTGAAACATATATGTGTTTAGGGTACACTCACAAAGAATATATATTTGGGAAAATGTTATTCTAAACAAATCTTTGTTTACATCCCAGTATGTTTTTATTTGGGACTATCATTTCCGAAACAAATATTTATTTGCACTTAAGAATTCAGAAAATACGTTAATTTTGTTAAATTTTTTATAAATTCAAAGTTATTTTTTAAGACATTTTTAAAGTTCGTAAAAATAATAAATAATAATAATTTAAATCGTATAATCGTGGATCAAAATAAATTACTTGGAGGATTGACAAGAAATTATGACTTAGAATACTAACTCAGAAATTTTAAAATGATTGATTTAAACTGAAGTTAATGCTGCATATGGTATTGTAACTGGGAGGTAAAATTCGAAACCAAGGAAACGTTTTAACAGAAATTCTAAAAAGTCAGCAAAGTTTTGAAAATCTTTTTTAAATAAAATATATTGAGATAAAATCCTGAAGAATAATTTTATTTGTATTTAAACACCTATTTTATTTGATAAATTTAGTTCGCAAATATGTATATTTTGTTGTAATATATTAATATATGCGTTCCACATATATTTTATTGATTTTCAAATAAAATTTATTTGCTCAGAAATGTATAATATTTAAAAATTTGTTTTACAAAAAGCGATTTTGCCCCGTGTAGTAAAATCATTTACTATTTCCGAGTTAGTGAACATTTCGTTATATCTTTAAATCTAGTTCAATATACTCCATGGAGGTAAAATTCCCAAGTTTTGAAGAAAATTTAACTAAAATGACTACAAATCGTGAACTAATCTGTAGTATACTTATAGATTTTACTCATATAAATTATATAATAAATGTTTTTAAAATTATAAATTCTAATCATATTTATCCCCTCACCTTAGAGAGGAGGGTATATATCATTTGCCACGAGCCAAAAGTGTAACACATCGACGGAGTTACTTAAGACCCTAAGTATGTTCGGCGGAAATCCGTTTTGGGTCAATTTAAGTCCTTTGAGCAATGTCCTTCCGTCAGTCTATCTGTCTGCTGGCTGGTGCGCACGATAACTCTCGAAAGGTGTAACCGATGGACTCAAATTTGTTATGCGGTAATATTTTTCTCTATCTCCTGCTAAGTTCGAAGATGGGCCATATTGGTCCACTCCTTCTAGTAACTCCCCCACAGAGGGTTAACTTTTGGTGAAATATTGATTCTTTAATACCTTCTACATAACTACTTACTCGAATCTTCTGAAATTGTACACATAGTATTTGTTTGTTAGTCGCTAACATGTCAAGAAAAATGGGGGAAGTGGCCACCCTATTTTTGGTACCTCCCACACAAATGTACAATTTTGTACCAAAAGTTAACAGACTTTAACATTAACTCCAGTGAATATAAATACTTGAAATTTTGTATAGTGTAATGCTCTTATAGTACCTAGAGTCCAGAGAAAAGTGGACATTATTGGCACGCCCCTTTTGGCACCACCCACACAAATGGACCGTATTGTACCGAAAGTAAACAGCTTTTAACTTTAATACCAGTACATACACTAAAGTAATTAAATGCAATTTAAATTGATAATAATTTATATAAAACAAAAAAATATATATTTACGAATTTTTTTTTGGGACTCAAGGTGAGGGGATTCATAAGTCGGTTTACCCGACTGAACTTTCTTACTTGTTCTGAGTGGTGGTCGCTCCTACATATATTTGCTGAATTCGTCAAGTTTTAATTTTTATCAAAAATTTCGCCAAATTTTAATTTGTATCAAAAATTTCGTCAAATTTTTTAAATTTTTGCTATTTATTGCTGGGTAATTCCAACGGCAGTCGACCCACTTTTTAACACGACCCCCTCCGATTTCGATGAAATTTGTATGATGTCTATATTTAGTCCAAATTCGTTATGGTTCTTGTTTTACAGCGTCCGAAAGTTGGTCGAATCTCTACTTTTTTCTTAAAGGATACTGAATTCAACAGAGTATAACTTAAGAACGCGTTATCCGATTTCAACGATTTTAGTGTCATTGTAACTGGCCACTCTCGTACTTCAAAATTTATAATTTAAAAAAAATATTGTCCTTGTCGAAGGACATTAAAAATCTAAAAAAATTTTTAATCCTTCAATATCTCGAAATGCACCTAATTTTTTTTCTTCATATTTTTTGTAGTTAAACCGTTAACTGTCCTTTACACGTGACATAAGTTTCACGATGGAGGTCATTTGGTTTAAAAGATACAGATTTTTTAGTGTTTTCTCCCAGATATGTATATTTCAGGATTTTTATATAAAACACAATGTAAATTCTTTCTATTTGAGCGGAATCAAATTATTATTTGTTATGAGAACGTATATCGGATCGTGGTAATAATACAATCAGATTTATATTTTTGAAAGTCTTAAGTCAGGATTACTTTTAAGCCTCAAAATGAAACCTGGCTTAAAAAATATATTGGTTAGAAGGAATTACAAAGGTGTAACTTCGTGGAATATCCATAATAAAGGCACTTATTTATCATTTGACGTGAATATCTCTATATGACCATATCTATTTGTTTGTCATTCTATATTTAGATAATGACAATATGCCTGACATTCTATACAAACAAAATTCAGAAGTATTCGTGTAAAAAACGTTTTGTAGAGATCGATGTAAAACTATCTATTAAAAATATGGGTCAATTTAAAACTATATAATGTTGTACTCCCTTGGAGTTAAAGCATTTAAAATGCAAACCTGCCAATTTTAGAATTGTTGGAGGAAATTTCAACAACATTTTTATTTTGCTTTTGCTCTTCTAAAAATCTGCAGTTTGAGCAAATTTTATCGTCCGCCTTGAAAATTGAATACATTTCAATCATCCTCTGTGAAACAGTTCTCAAATTGGCATTTTTGAGAACTGTTATCATTATCTACATATAGAATGACAAACAAATAGGTATGGTCATATAGATTTATTCACGTCAAATGTTAAATAAGTGACCTTATTATGGATATTCCACGAAGTTACACCTTTGTAATTCCTTGTAACCAATATATTTTTTAAGCCAGGTTTGCTTTTGAGGTAATCCTGACTTACGAATTTTAAAAATATAAATCAGATATTATTATTACCACGGTCCGATATACGTTCTCATAACAAATAATAATCTGATTCCGCTCACAGAAAGAATTTACAATGTGTTTTATATAAAAATCCTGAAATATATGTGGGAGAAAACAGTAAAAAATCTGTATATTTTAATCCAAAATGACCTCCATCGTGAAACTTATGCCACGTGTAAAGGACATTTAACGGTTTAACTACAAAAAATATGAAGATGCATTTCGAGATATTGAAGGATTAAAAAAATTTTTAGATTTTTAATGTCTTTCGACAAGGACAATATTTTTTTTAAATTATTAGTATTGAAGTACGAGTGCGGCCAGTTACAATGACACTAAAATCGTTGAAATCGGATAACGCGTTCTTAAGTTATACTCTGTTGAATTCAGTATCCTTTAAGAAAAAAGTAGAGATTCGACCAACTTTCGGACGCTGTAAAACAAGAACCATAACGAATTTGGACTAAATGTAGACATCATACAAATTGTAGACACTAGTTGGAATTACCCTGCTATTGAATTCTGAAGATGATAGAGTGGTGTCTATCGAAACTAGTCAATTCTGCGAAGCAATTAAAACTCTCTACAAATTTTTTGTATTTGTTTCTATTACATTTTTGCAATAGACAGAATGTAACTGGAACATTGGTCTTGAACCGAATAAATTCTGATTGAATAACAAAGAAGATCAGAGCGAGAACCAGAATATTGGTACTGTTTTAAGCAGAATAGCGAGTTCTAGCTGCACATATGAATTATGTCGCGCTTTAGTCCAAGATGGCCGATATTTGCAAAAAACATGAATTTTAGAGTTAATGTAATATCGCTCTAGCTTACTGGCGGGTTAAGATATAGGCGAAATATTTTGAAGATATCCAATTCACTAAACTGACCAAGGAACTCTTTGATCTTCAGCCCATCTTCACAGTAAGAAAATCATAGTAATTCTTATATGTAAATTTGGAATAACTTTCGTATAAGTAGAAGTAAAGCCGTGTGGACCACAGGCCAAAACCAACAATACTGCATCCGAAGAGTTGACTAATCCCCAACGAAACGCGTCATGCATTGGTAGGTGTTGGATTTCAAGGTCGTTTTCTTTTTCACTTGACTATTCAAAATACCTTCCTTCACTTTGAAGGAACTCTTTGATCTTCAGCTTAACTCCACAGTGAGAAAGCCATAAAAATAAAAACAAGCTTTCATTTGAGATAATGGACAACTGATATATTTTTTTCTGAACCGCCCTAATGTACATATGTATGTACATTTATTCTCTTTCGTTAAATTATATGCCGCTTAACCCTCAAAAAGTACATATTTTCAGGAAGGCCAACTCACAATATCACAATTGTAGCTCTAAATATTTAGATTGAGCTGTGGTACGATTATCATATGTATTTATTTATACTTTTTGCCGACTTAACCAGCTGGAATACCTTAATCTTGTTCCCCACTGTGCCCCTAAAAATACGAATTTGCGAAGTTCATGATTATACCAATTTCCAGAGTATTCCTAAATCATATGCCACAAGTCTAAAATTATACTTTTTCATGAGAGTTCAGTTTTCTTTTATTATTTGATGTAACGTTGCGCATTAGTTATCGAAATAAATGTCGAATGATAAAAAAATATTATACAAAGTTAAAAAATTACAAGTATAGTAAATCAATGCTACCAAATTTTTCGAACAAAACAGTTCATCCTTGTTTTCCAACCTTATTGACCAACAAGCGTACAAGATGATTGTTGTAAAATGTATTTTAATAATTAAATTAAAAAACCTGTTGTGTTCCAACGAGAATTAAACCGCAATCATAAGATCCAAATTTCCTTCAAACTACAAATGCATTCATTGTATTTGAGAAATATTCGTCTTGTGTTTATTAGGGCTATTAAAATTTGAGGCCGTATCTTTTTTGAAAACCAAAAACCGGATCCGTAGAATATGTTACCAATTTAATAGACTAGAATTATGTGAGACAGTCACTGTCCCAGCCGTAACTGTCGGTAGCACAGTTTGCTCATGAGGTGAATGTCTAGGGTAACATTTTGTAGGTTGAAATGCAGCCAAGTTAACCTAATATTTGATATCAAAGACAAGAACCATAACGAGGAGAAGTTTATTTTTCCAGTGCTAATTTTAACCGCATAGAGGGAGATTAATTTACCACACGGACCGATTTGGACCAAATTTGCTGCGATTTTGAGACCCAATGAAAAAACGGAAATTGGAAGCTCAAGATTTCTTAAATTTGAGTTGGTAACGATCGGTTTATTACACGCTGAAATTTGCAACTGTAGTAAAGGGTGGTCCAATCATAATGCACGATAGGCATGTTTTTGTTACAAGCTTGCGATTTTAGTTTAGCACTTTGCAACGAAAACAACTGACTTACACTAACTGGCGCTTAAGCAGTACGTGGCGGATTTCCACTATCTGGTAGCAATGGTGTCATGAGTTGAGAAGAAAGAACAGTGCGAAACAGACAAAAAATTCGTGAAACGTATTTATAAAACATAAATTTAATATTCTATGTTCAATTGTTTACACTCTTTTTGCAAATATTAAAATAATTTTCCATTTTTGTTCTTCTTCCCGTTAATTCAGAATAATTGAAAACAATCTCTCCAAAAATGAGATGTCATACAGCGAAATATAGGATGCCCAATCTGGCAACACCATACTCGATTAAAGGCCAGGTTAGGCCGTAATTTATCTTTACCGTTGTCGTAACGTTGCCGTTTGAGCGATTAGCCAACGTTGAGAAAACGAGTCATATGTTCTGACAACAACAACACATAAGTAAACAAAAAGCCGCTATTTCTTTTTGTTTAGGTTTATTAAAAATTAAGTTAAAAAGAATGTTTATAAATTTGTGTTTTTTATGCAGAATTTACAATAAAAGTAATCAAGAAAATATCGTCGGATAAGAAGATGGGGTGGACGTCCTATAAACAATGACTGGCGAAAGCCGGACACTAGAATGCATATGGCAGTTTTTAATTTGTTATTAACATTAATAAAATATGAGTTAACTACGCCAAAGCAACGGATTAGATCGGCAGAGAGACTAGCAATAACACCACTGTATGTCTAATATTGCTTTATCCTATGATTCCAAGTTGGGAAATATTAACATTATATTATTTAAAATTGTAGATATTTGGGTCACGGTTGTTCCATATAATCGATTGCATGGAGTCACAGCTGGGGAAAACAACAATTCGAAATATTATTTTAGAATGCAGTGAAGTTTTGTGGCGATTGCTTTCGCCGATTTATTTACGTGAACAAACTACACAGCAGTACAAACACATTGCCAATGATTTTCAACGAATGTGGGATATGCCGAATTGTGTGGGAATCTGCGATGCTAACTATACATTCATATCAGTTAATGTTGGAAGTTATGGCAGCCGACACGATGGGGGTGTGTCCATTAAACTTCAATTTATTTATAATCTATTTTAATACAAACAATTTCCATTTCTTAATTTAAATTAAATACAGCTATATTCCAGTACTCTCCGTTTGGCCAATCAGTTATTTTAGGTACAGTACCTGTACCTCCTGGTAAACCATTATCGTCAGCATCCTCTGAAGCCTTTCCTCATTTTTTTATCGGCGATGCGGCGTTTCCCCTGAGGAATATCCTTGGTCTAAGTCAACAACTTTAGACGAGCTCAGAGACGACATCCAACGCGAAATTGCCAACGTTCCGTTCGAAATATGTCCAAGAGTGGTGGAAAATTGGGTCCAAAGAATAGATCGCTGTTGACGGGCTCGTGGTGGTCATATGACCGAAATTGAATTTCATTCTTAAAATGTAACATTTGCACTACACCTGAAATAAATTTGAACTCCATACCTTAAATATTCTGTGTTTTATTAATATATAAAATTCTTATGTCCTTAATGGAAAACCTTTTATTTATGTCTATTTCCATTGAAGAGGGATTCAGCCAAATCCAATTGGCGCAATGATTGTCTCGTACTGTCGTCAAAAGAATCCTGAAGCAAATTATAAATTTAATTTTTAATGGAGTCAGCCGCGATCTTCATAAAACTCACCTGTAACGCCCAGCTCCTTGCCAATTTGCTTCCAAGCTTCTCGCTTTTTTTTTCAGATATCCTATATGCTGGATTATATTTATTGTATAAATACTCGTGCGACTGCACCAATGAAATCAAATATTCGTCTTTCATGTTTATTTGCACTTTTAAACAACAAATAATTAATACATTATTTTCTTTACTTTTCCCGGTGAACATACAATTGTAATTGTAAACAACATGTAGTATCAGCTGTTGTCAAATTGTACGTAAACGGAACGTCCAATTCTGATTTCAACAGATTCAGCCGTCCGTTTACGTTTCGTTTCCGTTGGCTAATCCTTTACACTGATTTCCATATGACAGATTGAATCAGCTGATTCGTTACGCTACGGGGGCATTACGGTTAAGTTTGCCTAACTGGGCCTTAAGACAGGAACACAAGCACCAAACTTCATCGGGAACTAATAATGCCTAAAAGTGCTTAGCTCCCCATACAAATTAAGCACCAATGGTGTAACGAAAACACGCCTGATGTTAATTGCGTTTCGCACCTTAACGTCAAGTTTTTTGCCCAACTTAATTTTACATTTCTTTGTTTTAGTGTTTGACAAATTCAACCATGGAGAGGTACACAATTGCGCAGCGAGTTAAGTTTGTTGAAGCCTTTTACGAACATGGGCGTTCATAATAAAATGCATTTCGTGCACTTCTTGATTTTTTGAGTCTGCATAATCGACCAAATGTGTCCACAATTAGGATAACGCACAATTATCCTAATTGTGGACGCAATTTCAGCAAACCGCAAAATCTCGCTAGTTTTTCTTTTAACATATTATCCAGTACAGGAAGAAGTTTCCGACTCGAAAATT
The DNA here is from genome assembly GCA_963930755.1 of Eudasyphora cyanicolor. Classification (NCBI taxonomy): domain Eukaryota; kingdom Metazoa; phylum Arthropoda; class Insecta; order Diptera; family Muscidae; genus Eudasyphora; species Eudasyphora cyanicolor. The sequence goes on from OZ005736.1 coordinate 120,849,131, forward strand.
TATAACCTCGTGTTCATCACAAGGACATGTGTTCGAATAGACGTAATTTCTGAATCGATTAAAAATCTTGGTGTTATTTTCCTTCCTGATAGTATATTAACTTACGTTATAAACTAGCTGAGCCCAGCAGACGTTGTCCTGTCTGTTCTGTTTGGGATGTATTGGTTTGTTATTCATTGATATTTCATTCAAAAATGCATACATTCGTACATAAGGATGGCTAAACAAGTAAGGAAAGACTAAAGTCGGGCGGAGCCGACTCCGACAATACTCTCCACCATTGTTTGTCAACAAATTCACGGAGAACAATTATTAAAGGGTTTTCCAACAAGATGTGTTATTTTGGTATTCAAAGAAAAATGCCATTTTTTGAGATAAATGCTCGGATATTTATTTCATAATAAAGAGGAAGGTATGCCGTTAATAATGAAAAACAAGTAAGAAAGTTTCAGTCGGGTAAACCGACTAAGGTATACCCTCACTTTGTGAGTAATGTAATATGGAATATTAAGCGAATTATTCTGTCTGTACCAGAAGGTTTTTAACAAATACACCTATTTTTCGCTGAAAGTATCTACTTTAAATACAAAGCGTTTTATATTTATATTTTAACGTTATGAGATATTGATTTGGCCATTTTGTGTGGGAGGTACAAAAAGGAGCGTGGTGCTAACCACAATTTTTTACAGGGATATAGGCACGTCAAATCGTTACACTGTTCAAAATGTTGTTGCATTTTCGTGCATTGTTACTCATGCTGTAAACTCTTAACTTTGTGTGCAAAATGGTTCCTTTGTGTGGGAGGTACAGAGAGGGGCGTGGCACAGTGTATTATGAGCGGCAATCTCAAAATGTTTGATTCCAATCTGTAAAGAACATTCCAATTAACTAAATCTTTAAAGGTTTTGCCGATATCTTGGCGAATTATCGCGGTACAAGCATTTGAAATTCATAAATGGTACAATGGTTCCAAAGTTTATAATTTAAGAGAGTATTTTGTAAGCCCATATCTCCGAAACTATGAAACGCATTGGAACTTCGTTTAAGTCATACAATACAGAACCTTTTGAAGAGTTTTTTGCGTTAAAAAAATATAATTGTGTTGTCATTTTCCTATTTAATCTGTGGTTTACTTGCAAGTTGCCAAAAATCAGGGTGTTTCATTTTCTCCAGGATAAAACTATACTTCCGAGGCCGACCGAGGTCTTGTCATTAACAAAAATTTATAAACTAGGGACTTAGTTAACCATTGCGAAAAGAAAATTCTGCCTATACCTGCCTATGTTGATTTATTTAACGAAATTGTAAAACCTACTCGGCAAAAAACACTCCAAAATTCGTTATTTTTAATCTATGTTGCTATGTATTGAACAACATTACCAAAGCATACCTTAAGGGGCAAATGATAAATTGACTGCAAATATAACAAAAAGCATATAAAGCATGTATAAAAGCAAGTTGGTCTTGAGCCGAAAGAGTATGTCCCTATTTACATTGGCTGAATGTTCAGCGGATTATCGGCGTTTTGTTGGAGAGAGAGGCAGTCGGCAAGAGGGGGAAAAAAACTCTCCCGTACACAGGCTTATCGGTCTGAACGTTTTGTGTTTTTCACTCGGCCTTTGAAACAACAACAATTCACACAGAAATATCCGAAACAAAATTATGTGTCTAAACGCAGAGGCAAGTTTAAAAGAGAATTAGCGGATGAGCTGCTGAAAAAAATATCCTAGTGTAAATCTGGACTATCTCAGTTTACATCAACGATTACAGACCGAATTAAACGGCAACCGACATGAACAAGGTAAATATTCATATAAGCGAACATTTGTTTGCCAAGCTACTATATATACATGCCTCATTGTTTGTGTGTCCTTTCGACATATTCCTAAAAGTATGCTCTAAAAATGACGTATTATTAATGAACACATTGCTAAATCAATGATGATTTTTTCTGGATAGTTGGAATGATTGATTAATTAACAAAAAACTGTAAACTATTTCAACATGATTTTTTTGCAAATGTTGAGCTAATGTATTACGCTTTAGTTATTTACTTTGTTCTACGTACTGATTTACATCGAACAAAAGATACAAAGCGTTTTATAAAAAAATTTCCTGTAATTTCCAACATCGTATAAAATTTAAATTGATATATGGGCGTTGGGCGTGGCACTTGTAATTTTTATATAATTGGGGACTCAAATACAATCTCTACAAGCGATTTGTAATAATATAAATGCTAAATTGAGAAAAATACTAAGATTTTTAATTTTAGGTTATGTGGGAAGTAGCCGTGGTTATGGGCGGATTTAAACAAAAAATTGGTTTTTAGCTAATTAGGCGAAATGAGTGATATGTACCAAATTTCAAAGCTCTAGCTCAATTCCTTCTAATTTTTGCCGCTTCTTGTGTGAAAATATTCCACTGTGCGTGGCAATAACGTCCATTTTTCACAGGGCTATAGACACTCTACAAAATTTCACGTATTTTTATACTCTGGTATTAATGTTATATGCTGTTAACTTTTGGTGCAAAATGGTACCTTTGTGTGGCAGGTACCAAAAGGGGCGTGGCAAGAACGCCCATTTTTCACTGGACTGTAGGTAGGCACTATAAAAGCATTACACTGTACAAAATTTCAAGTATTTTTATACACTGGTATTAATATTGCAAGCTTTTAACTTTTGGTGCAAAATGGTGCACTTGTGTGGGATGTGCCAAAAGGGTCGTAGCAACTTCGCCCATTTTTTCTCGAGTTGATAGCGACTAATAAACTAATACTATGTGTGGAATTTCAGAAGATTCGAATAAGTAGTATAGCAGTTATTTAAGATTCAATATTTGATAACATTTTAACCCTTTGTGGGGGACGTACTAGAAGGAGTGGACCAATATGGCTCATGTTCGTACTTTGCCGGAGATAGAAAAAAATATTACGTACCAAATTTGAAGTCAATCGGATACTCCTTTCGAGAGTTATCGTGCGCACCAGCCAGCAGACAGACAGACGGACGGACATTGCTCATTCGACTTAAAATGGCCCAAAACGGATTTCCGCCGAACATACTTGGGGTCTTAGGTCACTCCTTCGATGTGTTACACTTTTTTTCGTAGAATTTCAACAACATCAGCCAAATGGCCACCACGACCACGCTTACTGGACCATATCATGAAATTTTCCATAACCAAATCGCAAAGTGGCTGCCCTATGTCGTCGATAGCCTCACGACTTCTATCTTTGAGGTCTTGAATCGACGCTGGGCTGTTGGCGTAGACCTTATCTTTCACGTGGCCCCAAAGGAAGAAGTCGCAAGGTGTTAAATCACAAGATCTCGGTGGCCAATTGCGATCACCTCTTCGAGATATAAAACGGTCCGGAAACTTTTCCCGCAACAGACCAATGGTTTCGTTGCTTGTGTGGCACGTAGCAGCGTCTTGTTGAAAGTAAACGTTGTCCAGATCAATACCATCCAACTCCGACCATAAAAAATCATTAATCATCTCTCGATATCGCAATCCATTCACCGTAACTGTTGATACACCCTTATATTCGAAAACATAAGGTCCAATAACCCCGCCGGACCATAAACCGCACGAAACAGTCACAGGTTGAAGATGGAGAGGCCCCAGTTGACTTAGCCACAGAGATGGAAATGGCCTTCATCAGTCAAGATGATTTTCGAATTTTTATAATTTCAATGCGTTGTTGAATCGTGTATCGTTCCATTTCTAGTAATGGCGTAGTTTCTACTTCTCAAATGTACCGAAATACCGTGTGATTCAAAATAACACCTCTTGTTGGAAAACCCTTTATGTCTTAAGATATTATGGTCACACCTGAATTATACTTAAGTATGTATATCTCTTTTTTGTGTTTTTTTAATCTCTGCTACATTTGCGCAACATTTTAGTGTAATGTTCATATTTTTGTAATCAATGCTGTTATATTAAGACCGCTTTCAAAATTATTCATGATATACTCTCAAGAAGGAAAATAACCCAAGATTTTAATGGATTCCTGAAGTGACGTCTACGTCTTCCCAAACGAACACGAACAGCCAAACCCACTCAACTTACTCCAGATTATCTAGGACGCAATCCACTCAGGTTGCCTACTTCTTAAATCTGGATTTGAAAGCAGAACCTGATTAGACAGAATAGAACACTACATTTATTTAAGCTGCTACAACAACAACGTCTTTCCAAACGGAAGGTCCACAGGTAGATTTGGATTCAACATCATTGAAAATGGCCTTTTGGCAATTTTTTTCGGATTCCTAATATATATCCAAAGGAAAAAATATTTACATTAAAAACTAGCATTTCGCGGCCATCATATTTAACTTCAGTGAAACAAAACCATATGATACATATGACGAATAAGAACTTTAGGGAAACAGATGATCCATTTCCGTTCCAATGGGAGATCGAAAAGAAGGCAATATAACTAGCTCATCCCAGCAGACGATGTCCTGCTCGTCCTGTTTGTGACGTATTGGTTTTGATACTCCACTCAAAAATTAAGACACTCCGAGATGCAGGAACAAATTATCCAAAAATTGTATATTCAACAAAAGTCCACTACAGCGTCATCTGCCGGGTAGAATCATACATACAAACTATTTTTAAGACAAACCACACATACATTTGAAATTCAGAATTTTCATTTGAAATTCAGAATTTTTCATTTGAAATTCAGAAACTATTATTTGAAATTCAGAATTTCTATTTGAAAACAAGAATATGTATATTAATTTCACATTATTTTGTATGTATAGGTACATTCTGAAATGGATCTGCCTGAAGTGAATAACGATTGTTAAATTGAATCTGACTCGAGAAAGAGCTCATCTGAGCCATTGTCAAAGACTGTTCCTAATTCTGACAATTGTTTCGACTCTTTTGCTCCATTGATGAGATAGCTGTACTGCGCTGGTCCAATTTTATTATTACGAATGTCCCTTTGTTCCTACAAAAATGCTTGGCCGCATAGAAGCTGGTTTTACTTGTACCACTTAAATACCGACCAGCCATGCTTTTTTTGGCTGAAAAAGTATGTATATGGGCATTTCCCTGGGCTACTCAAAAAAATACCTTACAATTTTGCAACTCTGTCTTGGGTATTTTTTTAGCAAACTACTCAAACTTTCTGCGCCACATTTACGCATTATGTAAATCAAAAAATTTGACAATCTTGGCATGAAATTATTGCTTAGACCTTGTCGATATTTCTACGTAAAAAAATTGATAAATATTGTATAATATTGACGTTAAAAGAAATATTTTAATAACCACTTACATATCTATATGAATTTAGTGCTACCCGGAACTTGTAGCACTAAATTTTGGATTTTTAGAGTAAATGGTAAATATATACTTAAGAAACATTGCCTCTAGTATAGAAATCACAGAGTTAGGTATTATTTATATAAGAAGTTTCGTTTAAATTTTTAAATCACTCAATATATCTCAAGAATCGTGTTTTTTCGTACCGTCCATTTGTCGATTTTTATGCAAACTAAAAAAGTTTTCATAATTCTTATTATATATTCAGTGTTATTAAGCTCGAACTTTACAAATTAGCTAATAATTTCAAATGTCGAATTCTGAATTTCAAATGGAAACTTTGAATTTTAACTGACGAGTTCTTAATTTCAATTGACGAGTTCTGAATTTCAATTAACGAATTCTGAAAATTACATGGAAAATGTGATTTACCCGGGATTCGGGATTTTTTAAATTGATTTTTAAATTTTTCGGATTCCCGAATTTTTTCCGCATTCCGGGGTTTTCGGGGCTTCCGGATAAATCGGGATATTTTTTCATTCTTAATAATGGAATAGAAAAATTTTAGTTCACTTTTTATTTAATTTTCATTAATTAAAAAAGGGTAAAAACAGTGTTCGGAAAAAAACAGTACGTTATACGAACGGTTCATTCAGAGAACACAAACGTTGTTTATTTTCTAGTGTTTGTGTTCGCGAACGCTACCACTACGATAACGTACGGTTCTTCGAACACTATCACTACGTCGTAGAGTGAACACTTACAGAATACACTACGTATAGCGTTGTTCTTTTTTATTTTCGACACCATAGGTCGAAAATAAGAAGCAATCTTCATGAAAATGGGTTCAGAGGCATTTCTTAATCTAGGGACGATCCCTATTTAAAATGGGGCATTTCGGTCCATTATTTAATATTTTTTGCGCTCTAGTTGTCGATTTTTTTGCCGATCATGTCGAAATTTAAATATGTGTGCTTTTTATTACATTCATTCGTGCCTAGGGAAACTGAGTCATATCGGTCCATATTTCGATATAGCCACCATACAAAAGTACCTTCCGATGAGACATTTTTACGCTCTAGATGTAGAATTTTTAACCTTTCATGCCGAAATTTATATAGATGTAGAATTTTTTAACCTTTCATGCCGAAATTTATATATGTGTCATATTGGTCCATATTTTGTATAGCACCCATACAAAGGTCTCTTTCGATAAGTCATACTTACGCTATAGAGGGCGCATTTTTGAACTGATCCTGCTGAAATTTAAATACGTGCGCTTTGTATTATATTCAATCGTGCCTAGTGAAAATGAGGCATATCGGTTTATATTTTGACTAGCTGGACCCGGTCCACTTCGTTGCCCCAGACTTCAGATTTCCGATTCCGTCCATTTTTGAACCAATTACGTAGACTGCCATCAAATGCATACTTCAAATCTCTAACAAATTGTGCATGATATCTCAATTTCAAAATTTGGTTTATACGGGCGGGGTCACGCCCATTGATCCGATCCCGCCACTTTTTAGACCATTCTTGTAGGCTATCATCAGATACATATGCACAAAATTACAGAACTGTCGCTAAAAAATGTGTAAGACATCTCAATTTTAAAATGTGGTTTATATGGGCGGGGCCCCGGCCATTGATCCGATCCCGACCCTTTTTGGACCAATAACGTAGACTACCACCAGACATCACTTTCGCTAAAAATTGTGCTAGATATGTGTCTCAATTTCAAAATTTGGCCCATTTTTGGACCAATCACGTAGATCGCCAACGGATATATATACACAAAATTCCAGGTCTCTCGCTAACAAATTGTGCAAGATATCACATTTGTAAAATATGGCTTATATGGGCGGTGCCACGCTCATTGGTCCGATCCCGTCAATTTTTGGACCAATCACGTGGACTGTCACCAGATACATATGTATAACATTACAACACTCTAGCTAGCAAATTGTGCAAGATATATCAATTTCAAAATTTGGCTTATATGGGCGGCGCCACGCCCATTGGTCCTATCCCGCCCATTTTTTGACCAATTACGTAGAATGCCACCAGATACATATACACAGCATTGCAGCACTCCCGATAGCAAATTGTGCAAGATATCGCAATTTTAAAATTTGGTCTATGTGGGCGGGGCCACGCCCATTGGTCCGATCCCGCCCATTTTTGGACCAATCACGTAGACTGTTCCCTGATACATATACACTAAACCACAGAAATCTCGCTAATAAATTGTGGAAAATTGGTCCGATTCCGCCCATTTTTGGAAAATTCACATAATCTGACACTAAATGCATACACACGAAATTTCAGCACTCTAGCTAAAAAATTTTCTCAATACCAAAATTTTACCCATATGGGCGGGCCCACGCCCACTTGATATATCGAAAATTCAAGTACCCTATTTTCAGCACCCCCAATACATGTACATTCTGTGAAAATTTCAAGATGATCGGTCAAGCCGTTTAGACGTCTATACGGAACAAACAAACCCACAAACAGACACTCTCTTTTATATATATACTAGCTGGACCCGGTCCACTTCGTTGCCCAAGACTTCAGATTTCCGATTCCGTAAATTTTTTAACCAATTACGTAGACTGCCATCAAATGCATATTTCCAAAATGACAACACTCTCGCTAACAAATTGTTCAAGGTATTTCAATTTCAGAAATTTGCTTATAAGGGTGGGGCCACGCCCATTGGTCCAATCCCAACCCTTTTGGACCATTCACGTAGACTATCACCAGATCGATATGCAAAAAATTACAGCACTCTCGATAAAAAATTGTGCAAGATATGACTCTCAATTTCAGAATTTGGCTTATACTTGCATAGGCGGGGCAACGTCCATTGGTCTGATCCCGCCTATTTTTGGTCGAATCACGAAGACTGTCATCAGATACATATACCCAAAACTGCAGCGCTCACTTAAACAAATTGTGCAAGATATCTCAATTTAAAAATTAGGCTCCTATGGGCGGTGCCGCCCCTTTTTTGTGTAATCACGTAGACTGCGTGAGATGCACAAAATCACAGCACTCTCGCTAACAAATTGTGCATGATATCTCAATTTAAAAATTTGGTTTATATGGGCGGGGCCAGGCCCATTGATCCGATCTCGCCACTTGTTAGAACATTCACGTAGGCTATTATCAGATACATATGCACAAAATTACAGAACTATCGCTAAACAATTGTGTAAGACATCTCAATTTCAAAATTTAGTTTATATGGGCAGGGTCACGGCCATTGATCCGATCCCGACCCTTTTTGGACCAATAACGTAGACTACCACCAGACATCACTCTCGCTAAAAATTGTGCAAGATATGTGTCTCAATTTCAAAATTTGGCTTATATAGGCGGGGCCACGTCCATTGGTCTGATCCCGCCAATTTTTGGGCGAATCGCGTAGACAGTCATCAGATACATATGTCCAAAACTGCAGCACTCTCGATAATAAATTGTGCAAGATATTTCAATTTCAAAATTTGGCTTATATGGACGTGGCCACGCCCATTGGTTCGATGCCGCTCCAGATATATATACACGAAATTACAGCACTCTCGGTAAAAAATTGTTCAATATATCTCAATTTCAAAATTTGGCTTATATGAGGGGGCCACGCCCAGTGTTCTGATCCCGCCCATTTTTGGACCAATCACGTAGACCGCCACCATCTACATATACACAAAATTCCAGCACTCTCGCTATCAAATTGTGCAAAATATCTCAGTTTCAAAATTTGGCTTATATGGGCGGGGCCACGGCTATTGGTCCGAACCCGCCCTTTTTTGGACCAATCATGTAGGTCGCCAACGGATATATATATACAAAATTCCAGGTCTCGCGGTAACAAATTGTGCAAGATATCACATTTTTAAAATTTGGCTTATATGGGTGGTGCCACGCCCATTGGTCCGATCCCGCCCATTTTTGGAAAAATCACGTGGACTGCTACCAGATACATACGTACAACATTACAGCACTCTAGCTAACAAATTGTGCAAGATATCTCAATTTAAAATTTTGGCTTATATGGGCGGGGCCACGCCCATTGGTCCGATTCCGCCAATTTTTGGACCAATTACGAAGACTTCCACCATATACATATACACAAAATTCCAGCACTCTCGCTATCAAATTGTGCAAAATATCTCAATTTAAAAATTTGGCTTATATGGGCGGGGCCACGCCTATTGGTCCGAACCCGCCCATTTTTGGACCAATCATGTAGTTCGCCAACGGATATGTATATACAAAATTCCAGGTCTCTCGGTAACAAATTGTGCAAGATATCACATTTTTAAAATTTGGCTTATATGGGCGGTGCCACGCCCATTGGTCCGATCCCGCCCATTTTTGGAAAAATCACGTGGACTGCTACCAGATGCATATACACAACATTGCAGCACTCTCGCTAGCAAATTGAGCAAGATATCAAAATTTCAAAATTTGGTCTATGTGGGCGGGGCCACGCCCGTTGGGTCGATCCCGCCCATTTTTGGACCAATCACGTAGACTGCCACCATATATATACACACAAAATTCCAGCACTCTCGCTAACAAATTGTGCAAAATATCTCAATTTCAAAATTTGCCTTATATGGGCAGGGCCACGCCCATTGGTCCGATTCCGCCCATTTTTTGAAAATTCACATAATCTGTCACTAAATGCATACACACAAAATTTCAGCACTCTAGCTAAAAAAATTTCTCAATATCAAAATTGGACCCATATGGGCGGGTCCACGCCCACTTGATATATCGAAAATTCAAATACCCTATTTTCAGCACCCCCTACACATGTACATTCAGTGAAAATTTCAAGATGATCGGTCTAGCCGTTTAGACGTCTATACGGAACAAACAAACAAACCCACAAACAAACCCACAAACAAACCCACAAACAGACACTCTCTTTTATATATATATGTAGATATACTAGCTGAGCCCGGTGCGCTTCGCTGCCCATGTCAACATTAGCGCTGTAGAAACTGTGTTTTATATCCGATCAGTACGAAATTCGGCAGAAAGAGGTTTGTTATTACATGAAGGAATACTGCCAAATTCGGAGAAAATCGGTTCAGATTTAGATATAGCCCCCATATATATGTTACCCCCAATTTGACATGTAAGCGCTGTAGAGACTGTGTTTTATATCCGATCAGTACGAAATTCGACAGAAACAGGTTTCTATTTTACATGAATGAGTATTCAAGGAAAATCGATTCAGATTTATATATAACCTCCATATATATGTTCCTCCAGATTTGGTTACAAAGCGCTATAGAAGTTGTACTTTACTTCCGATCATTACAAAGTTCTCCAGAAAAATGTTTCTCAATTTAGGAACGAATATTGCTTAATTTAGCGATTATCGGTTCAAAATAAGATATACATATACACACACACCACATTTATCAATTATTCCAAATTATAATCACAATGGCCCTTATCGCATTGTTAGGGAGGTGTAGTGTATTATATAGTCGGCCCCGCCCGACTTTCTGCCTTTCCTTACTGGTATTAGTAATAAATTCACTGAATGAAAAAATACCGAATTCAGTGGAAAGTCCAGAAAATAGAAATGTATACTTATAACAAGTAAGAAAGTTTCAGTCGGGTAAACCGACTAAGGTATACCCTCACTTTGTGAGTAATGTAATATTAAAAATTCCACGAATTATTCTGTTAGTTTGTATGGGAGGTACCAGAACGGGTTTAACAAATACACCTATTTTTCGCTGAGCATTAGATACTTTAAATTCATTGCACTGTGCCGACTTATAAGCATTTATGTGCACTGGTATAAACGTTATGAGACATTAAATTGTGGTATGATTGGGCATTTTGTGTGGGAGGTACAAAGAGGGGCGTGGCAATAACGCCCATTTTTCACAGGTATTCAAGTATTTTTATACACTGGTTTTAATGTTATAAGCTGTTAACTTTTGGTGGAAAAAGGTACCTTTGTGTGGGAGGTACCAAAAGGGGCGTGACAACAACACCCATTTTTCCCTGGACTGTAGGCAATATAAAAGCATAATACTGTACAAAATTTCAAGTATTTTTATACACTGTTATTAATGTTATAAGCTGTTAACTTTTGGTGCAAAATGGTGCATTTGTGTGGGAGGTACCAAAAGGGACGTGGCGACTTCGTCCATTTTTCTCGAGTTGATAACGACTAATAAGCTAATACTATGTGTGGAATTTCAAAAGATTCGAATAATTAGTATAGCAGTTATTAAAGAATCAATATTTCACAACATTTTAACCCTTTGTGGGGGAGGTACTAGAAGGAGTGGACCAATATGGCCCATCTGCGAACTTAGCCGGAGATAGAAAAAAATATTACCACATACCAAATTTGAGGTCAATCGGTTACTCCTTTCGAGAGTTATCGTGCGCACCAGCCAGCAGACACACAGACAGACAGACAGACGGACATTGCTCATTCGACTTAAAATGACCCAAAACGGATTTCCTCCGAACATACTTGGGGTCTTAGGTCACTCCTTCGACGTGTTACACTTTTTTCCGTAGCAAATGATATATACCCTCGTCACACTAAAGTGAGGGTATAAAAATGCCAAATTCGTGTTTCATTGGTCATGCATCACATTATCATATTGCGATTGTATTGGAGTGAGCAGCTGTAATTATCGCATACCGAGCATTTTGGTTCATGTATTTCCTTGTATAATACTAGCAAGATATATCAAAATATGGGATGTGCCACGCCCACTGGTCCTATTCCGCCCATTTGTAAGCCAATCACGTAGACTGCTACCAGATACATATAGGCAAATTTTCAACACTCTCGCTAACAAAATGAGAAAGATAATTCAATTTCAAAATTTGGCTTATATGGGCGGTGGCACGCCCATTGGTCAGATCTCGCCAATTTTTGGACCAATCACGTTGACTGTCACCAGATACATATGTACAACATTACAGCACTCTAGATAAGATATATCAATTTCGAAATTTGGCTTATAAGGGCGGGGCCACGCCCATTGGTCCGATCCCGCCCATTTTCTGACCAATTACGTAGAATGCCACCAGATACATATACACAACATTGCAGCACTCCCGATAGCAAATTGTGCAAGATTTCAAAATTTGGCTTATATGGGCAAGGCCAAACCCAGTGGTCCGATCCCGCCCATTTTTTGACCAATTACGTAGAATGCCACCAGATACATATAAGCAACATTGCAGCACTCCCGCTAGCAAATTGTGCAAGATACCAAAATTTCAAAATTTGGTCTATGTGGGCGGGGCCACGCCTATTGGTCCGAACCCGCCCATTTTTGGACCAATCACGTAGATCGCCAACGGATATATATATACACAAAATTCCAGGTCTCTCGCTAACAAATTGTGCAATATATCACATTTTTCAAATTTGGCGTATATGGGCGGTGCCACACCCATTGGTTCGATCCCGCCCGTTTTTGGATCAATCACGTGGACTGCCATCAGATACATATGTACAACATTACAACACTCTAACTAACAAATTGTGCAGGATATATCAATTTCAAAATTTGGCTTATATGGGCGGTGCCACGCCCATTGGTTCGATCCCGCCCTTTTTTGGATCAATCACGTGGACTGCCATCAGATACATATGTACAACATTACAACACTCTAACAAATTGTGCAAGATATATCAATTTCAAAATTTGGCTTATATGGGCGGGGCCACGCCCATTGGTCCGATCCCGCCCATTTTTGGAGCCATCACGTAGACTGCCACCATATACATATACATAACATTCCAGCACTCTCGTTAACAAATTGTGCAAAATATATCAATTTCAAAATTTGGCTTATATGGGCGGGGCCACGCCCATTGGTCCGATTCCGCCCATTTTTGGAAAATTCACATAATCTGACACTAAATGCATACACACGAAATTTCAGCACTCTAGCTAAAAATTTTTCTCAATACCAAAATTTGACCCATATGGGCGGGTCCACGCCCACTTGATATATCGAAAATCCAAGTACCCTATTTTCAGCACCCCCAATACATGTAAATTCTGTGAAAATTTTAAGATGATCGGTCAAGCCGTTTAGACGTCTATACGGAACAAACAAACATACAAACAAACAAACCCACAAACAGACAATCTCTTTTATATATATAGATAGAATTTTTTAAAGAACTTTTTGGTCACTGCTACATTGACCACAATGGAGAATTGAAAATTATTTTTTTCGTATATTACTTTATATTTCAAAATTGTATATCTTTTAAGAGGCTTCTGAAAACAATACTCAAGTTTTTGATACCGCTAGAACTAAAATTTCAGCTATTTAGCTCTAACAGGAGCCCCAGGGGCCAAGGAATCGAAAATCACATGACGGAAAATCGAAGTAGCCTATTTTAATTGCCGAGTATTGGTCGATCTGTTCAAAAAGTTTCAAGAAAATCGGTTTAGCCGTTGGGGCGTGATGCGGCAAAAGGCAAACAAACAGACAAACGATTTTATAAATACGATTCATTAGATAATTTTGAGATTATAAAACTAAAATGTTGTTGGTCTATATGACCACGTTTGACCAGTTTGACTAATTAATAAAATAAAAAATTTTAATTTTGCAAATAATTTGACAAATTCTCCATTTATCGCGATTTAAATAATTAAAAACAAGTAAAAGCGTTAAGTTGGTCATGCCCAATCTTATACAACCTCCACCATTACATTCAATTCTATTACTGGAAAGATCGCTGTATATGGAGCAAATCATAGAATGATCCTTTTTGTTTAAGCAAATTATTAAAAAACGAACGCTGCATTTTGTAGACAAATTTGAGGCCTCAAATTCTTTAGCGAAAGTTTCACCTAAATTGCTTAGAAAATGTGGTATTTATTGCTTTAACAAGCTTTTTGGGTCAAAATCTATAGGTGGACTATATGAAAATATGAACAGATTTAAACAATTTTTACTGTGATGAATTCTTGCCTAAATAAAATACAAACTGTACAGATTTGCTTAATAACAAAATATGATCGGATTTAAACATTTTTACTGTGATGAATTCTTGTCAAAATAGAATACAAACTGCAAAGTTTCAGCAAAATTGCTTTAAATGTGGTATCTATGGCTCAAAAACATTATATTATGGGGGAGCTAATCAAAACATCGACCGATATGGCCCATGTACAATTACAAACGACCTGCAACTATAAGAAGTATTTCTACCATTATTACGGACTGTAGCGTGATTTCAACAGACGGTCATGGCTAAATCGTCTTAGAATTTCACGACGATCAAGAATATATATACTTTATGGGGTAGCACTTCTATATTTCAAGGTGTTGCAAACGGAATGACAAAGTTAGTATACACCCACTATGGTGGAGGGTACAAAAATACCAGACAACATTCCATTTCGCGAAAGGAAAAACTAAAGCTGATGATTCGAGAAGAGTGGCAAAAATGTTACCAAAAGTTAGTTTATCGATAAAATCGCGACTAGAGAGTTTACTTACAAGGTATGGTATTATAATTTTTTATTTACATACGAGGCCTGCTTAAAGGGTGAATTTTGAGCGTTTTTATTTTATTTTGGCAAACTTGACTCTTGTTCTTAGTTGAGATAAGACCGATATCAGGGCACAAATAAAAGTTTAAAAAAATGGTGATATTGAGTGATAACTTAATTTAAATTAAAATTTCTCAGTTATAATTTTCACTCTTACAATGCTCGCACTGAAACTGTAACTAGTGTTTCTTTATAATTGACGATACTGGCTCCGTATGATTAGGTCAGGATAGAGCAGACGTTTGTTTCAACGTCTCTTGCAAATTAGTATTTAGTATATTATCATCTCATTCGCCTATGTGAAAAATGTATGCGTTTTTTTAATAATTTTAAAATATTTGTCCATTTTTCTTTGTATTTGTTTCTATTACATTTTTCCAATAAACAGAATGCTACTGAAACATGTTGTCTTCAACCGAATAAATTCTGACTTAATATTTTGCAATGTTATAATACCACATACTTTTAGTAGGAGGAGGACGAAACTATGCTAAAAACAAGTAAGAAAGTTTCAGTCGGGTAAACCGGCTAAGGTATACATACCCTCACATTGTGAGTAATGTAATATAACATTACACTAATTAATCTGTCAATTTGTGTGTGAGGTACAAGAAGGGGTTTTACAAATACACATATTTTTCGGTAAACAGTAGATTCTTTAAGTACATTGCACTGTGCCGAACTATAAGCGTTTATGTGCACTGGTATATTAACGTTACGAGTTATTTAATTTTGGTATGACTTGGTCATTTTATGTGGGAGGTACAAAAAGGAGCGTGGTGATAACACCCACTTTTCACAGGGCTGTAGGCACTATTAACAGAATTACACTGTACGAAATTTCAAGTATTTGTATGCACTGGTACAAAAGTTATACGCCGTTAACTTTTGGTATAAAACGGTCCATTTGTGAGGAAGGTACCAAAAGGGGCGGGCCAATAATGCCCATGTTTTACCGGACTATAGGCGCTACAAAAACATTACACTGTACACAATTTCAAGTATTTCTATGTACTTGTATTAAAGTTATAAGCAGTTAATTTTTGATGCAAAAGGCCCATTTGTGTGGGAGGTACCAAAAGGGGCTGGGCAACTTTGCCTATTTCTCCCGAGGTGATAGCGACAAATAAAATAACACTATGTGTGTAATTTCAGAAGATTCTAATAAATAGTATAGAAGTTATTTAATAATCAATATTTCACTAAATGTTAACTCTTTGTGTGTGAGGTACCAGAAGGAGTGGACCAATATGGCCCATCTTCGAACTTAGCCGGAGATACAAAAAAAATATTACCGTATACCAAAGATGAAGTTAATCGGTTACTCCTTTTGAGAGTTATCGTGCGCACCAGCCAGCCAGCAGAAAGACAGACAGACGGACGGATGGACATTTCTCATTCGACTTAAAATGACCCAAAACGAATATCCGCCGAACATACTTAGGGTCTTAGATCACTCCTTCGATGTGTCACACTTTTGGCCCATAGCAAATGATATATACCCTCCTATTACTAAAGTGAGGGTATAATTAGGTCATTATTCATAATTTCTGTTTAATTTTTCTGCTTTGATTTTTTGGAGTAAAACTCGTATAAACTACATAAATATGTCTGATTACCTATTCAACATAATTTGTCCCTTACGAAATTCATGTTGGAACCGTTTCAGGAAAAATTACATGTTTTGATATCGCACCGCTAAAAAGGTTGCTCCTAAATATATTTATCTAAGACGTATACCCCAAATTTGTCTGAAACTATGCATTATGATTTGTTAACAAGAAATCTTCACAAGGGAATTTAGTCACACCTCTCCATGTTTCAATATATCCCATATATCCCATTTATAAACAAATTGACTTTACAGCATTCGTTTTGTTTTTAAAGGAATATGCTACATTCAACGATTTTTTCGTTTATTGAATTAAACGAAATGGAATGGAAGTAAACTTTTTGAAAAAATCAAAATTTCGACTTTTAGACTTTTTAGTATCAAAAAGTCGATTAAAGTCGACTTTATTAATGAAAATGCGAATATTTCAAGTTTTCTTCATTAATTTTGAAGTAAAATACAGGTAAAGATAAAAACTGAATGATGATCTGGTAATCAGAAATTCGAAGAAGTCGTTCCATATAAAAGTTAAAAAAAATCTTAAACAGAAAAAACAAAACACTAAAAAATGTTTGTCAAGTCCCATTAAATTTAATAGGTCATACTTATTCACGGAACCAATTGGCCTTAAAAAATAAGCGATTTTAACTGTTTAGAGAGATTTGGTTCTGAATTTGTTTGGCGATAAACCAAATGTAATATAAATTTTGTAATTCTCGTACACGAAAAAGTAAAAAAAAAATCGACACGGAAAAGTCGACTTTTAGACTTATTCAGACACAAAAAGTAGAATTATGATTTAGATTTTTTTGCCAAAAAGTAGACTTATAGAACCCTAGTTCATGATTCAAAGACTTAATCAAAAACATTCTGTAAGTCCCTTTTCAAATTTTTTCTTTATTACATTAGTTTACGTCCTTTCACTTTCATAGGCCAATATCTCAAAGCATAATGATATAAATTAGGAGCGACACTACACCATAGACTGCAGCCGTCATAATCATGTTTCATTCTTAATAGAAAAAAGTCATTTGAGTGAGAAATGCAACTATATATATGTATGTTGTGTTGTGTGTGGACTTTTGCAATCATTATTGCAATGGGAAGCTTTGCGAGTAAAAAATCAAATTAATATAAAGCATAGTAAATAGAATCATAGCCACACGGTATCATTTCTTTTTGGCATCCTTGAGACCAGCACCAGCGTTGAATTTGAAGAAAATAATATCACCATCCTCTACAGTATAGTTCCGGCCCTGTTGACGATATTTGCCGGCAGCCTTGCAGGCAGCTTCTGTACCTTCCTCTTTGAAATCCTTGAAGTGCATAACTTCAGCCATAATGAAACCTTTTTCGAAATCTGTGTGTATACGACCGGCAGCTTGTGGTGCTTTGGTACCCTTCTGAATGGTCCAGGCCTTAACTTCATCAACGCCGGCTGTGAAGAAGTATTCCAACTGCAATGCTTTGTAACCGGTCACAATGATCTTGTCCAATTGACTTTTGCACTTGGTCTCGTTCTCGTATTCAATGCGCTCCAAATCATCCTTTTCTGCCAACGACTGCTCGAAAGCACCAGAGAAGGGAATCATAATTGCACCGGGATCATTCTTGTCAACCCATTCCTTGATTTTGGGCAACCACTTGTTCTTCTTGCGAATGAAGTCCTTGTCAGAGAGATTGACCAAGTAAATACATGGCTTTGAAGTCAAAAACAAGTATTTGTTTAAGATTTCAATCTACAATACAAAAAAAAAGCATTTAGATAAATAACATCAGTAGGAATGTGTACCCACGTGTCTGCCCTACTCACATCATGAACATTCCAGTCGGCAAAACGCAAATGTTTCTTCTCATCTACCAGAATACCTTTGATCTTCAACAGAGAGTCGTATTCGGGCTTTAATTTCTTATCAGCACCACGAGCGACTACCTTTTCCAACTTCTCCAAATATTGCATTAGCTTTTCTTCGTCCTTCAAACGCAGCTCTTCGGAAATAATTTCCAAATCGCGCACGGGATCCACTTCACCCTCAACGTGGGTTACATCGGGATCTTCGAAGGCACGGCACAGATGGAAAATGGCATCGCAAGCATTGATGTGTGAGAGGAAAGCATTGCCCAAACCTTGACCCTCTGCAGCACCCTTAACCAAACCGGCAATATCTACAACATTTAAGTAAGCGGGTACTTTGCTGAAAAATAATATGGAAAAAAATTGGATTGTTGAAGTCTTAGTCTGGACGATTGTTTTACGTTAATAATACGTACCTAGCAGGCTTGTGATATTCACACAAGAAATCGTATCTTTCATCAGGCACTGGAACCCTACGTAAAGAAAAAGAGATATGAAAACGAGAAAGGTTAATGCAAAGTATATTGTAGATTTTAAGGACTGCAAATGGTGTTTTAACTCTATAACTTCAAAAGTCGACTTTTCGAGTCAATGTTCTTATATTTGTTTATTTGCATATCGTTCATTACATGCCAAAACGGATAATTTTTGAAAACAAATTTGGTCGACGACCCAGATTGTTTTAAAAGTTTATCTTGTAATTAATGAGGAAAACACAAAATTTGTGAATACAGACTCATAGTAATGTGACAATTTTTAATTTGGATCTCTCGATAATTTGAGACCTTTTTCCTATCTTTGCAAAAATCGGTGTTATTTGCTCCTCTTGATTAATTGAATTGACATGCTATAATTTGAAGTCGCTCTAGAATTTCAAGAATTCGGTGATTACCACCCATGTTTGCCGCGTAATATTGTATGGTGTTTACATGAATGAGAAGGGTACCCTTCGACGATGACATCAGTGTCTATGGTGTCCTAAACGATGCTGAACAATTGGAATTGGACGAGAACGAATTGGAATGGTGACCCAAAAATATTTTCCATTTGACATGGAATGTACGATATAAGATATCGCAATCGATGAATACCTACTATCGTGCATATAATTCTTGTATACATATGTAGGAACGATAAAGTGTCAAGTAAAGGGTCCGCAATCTAACGTTTTTTTTTTCAACTAGTACTTATTTCGTGAATGGTAACACTTAGCTCATGTCTGATTTGACAGATAATTAGTTTTATCCTTCCGCTGAACGAATATGGTTGTGTATACGCTTGAACAACGCTGGGAAATATGCCGAAGAAGAAGATGCCGATTTTGCCAAAAAAAATCATCTTTTCAGATGAAGCTCATTTTGATCTTGGCGGGTATGTAAACAAGCAAAATTGTCGCATTTGGGGCACAGAAAACCCGCACGCATACATTGAAAAGCCGATACACCCAAAACGAGTCACTGTTTGGTGCGGATTTTGGTCCAGAGGCATAATTGGGCCATTTTTCTTCGAAAATGAGCAAGGAGTGGCCGTTACAGTCAATGGCGATCGTTATCGGGCCATGTTGAACGAATTTTTGTTCACAAAAATTGAAGAGGAGGATATTGGCAACATTTGGTTTCAACAGGACGGCGCTACGTGCCACACAGCCGAAGCTACACTCGATGTTTTGCGCCCTGTTTTTTAAGATCGCATTATCAGCCGCAGAGCTGATGTCGTTTGGCCACCTCGGAGCTGTGATTTGACACCGTTGGACTATTATTTGTGGGGTGCCCTCAAAGATAAGTGTTACGCCGACAAGCCAGAGACAATTGACGCTTTAAAGGACAATATACGTGATGCCATTGGTGAAATACAGCTGCACACAATCGATAATGTGCTTAAAAATTGGACCGATCGTGTAGGCTTACTGCATTAGGCAGGAATTTAAGACAGAAGGCGTCGAAAATAAATATCTTGAATCATTTTTAAACCAAATTATATGGCAAGTAGAATTGAAGACTATAGGGTATAGTGAAAATGCTTAGCCTGGTGTAATCTCAAATATTTCCCAAAATATAATACTCGTACAGTCTCATTACGTATAGAGAAATTCGCATAACAGATTCATAGAATCAAAATATCTAAATTGATCCTAGGAATTATTACAACAACATGTACATCTGAAAGGTTTAGATTCATTCCAGAATTTTACTTTTTACCACCAAAATTAAGATACATGGAACAATTTTAATTTTAAAATTCATAAGATTTTTAAAAAGCACAATTTATTATTGACTTACTGTACGTAGTGTAATATAATTTTATTCTGTAAACGTTGTTTATGCGTCTATATAACTAGAAATACTTGCATTTTTGCATGTGCCGGCTGTAGATATTTTTCTGTAGCTGGTATTTCCACCATCCACTATTAACCCGCCATGGTCCGGATCATGGTGTGTACGCTATCCCCACGTTATGGGGATGTGGACCCCTTGGTCGGAAGGGGCGGGTAAGAGTGGTAACGTTGGGAACGTTCGTTATACATAAATAGAAAAATATTCTTTAATATAAGTAATTATACCCTACACCACACTGTGGTACAGGGTATTATACGTTTGTTTCATGTCAGATGTTTGTAACACCTAGAAATACTACAGCTAAACCCAACTTAAAGTATACCGACCGACTCAGAATCACCAGCTGAGTCGATTTAACCATGTCTGTCCGTCCGTCTGTCCATGTAAAGTTGGCCGTTGAGTACAGGTCGCAATTTCACTCCGATCTTGCTGAAATTTTGGAGATTCGTTCGTTCCTGTAAAGAACCCTATTGAATTTGAAGAAAATTCGAATTTCAATTGATGTTTTGAATTTCAATTGATGTTTTTCGAATTTTAATTGATGTTTTTCGATGAGTTTCGAATTTCAATTCATGTTATGAATTTCAAATCAAATCTTCGAAATTCAATTCATTTTTTGCGAAATACAATTGAGAATGGTGTAGATAATTTGGTCCAAAATTCGTTGTTATTGAAGATTTAGCTTAGAAAATTTCGTTAAAATTGCATACATCTAGAAAATTTCTTTGAAACTTAATTTTTTCTATTTTCAATTTTCAAGAAAATATGTAATTTCAAGAAATTTTATAGAGAAATGCAATTTTAGCAAAATTTTCTAGACACAATTAAAATTTAGTAGAAAAATTTTATTTCAATACCATATTTTAGAAAAGCGCACATTGAAGGAATTTTCCAGAAAAGTGCAAATTTGAAGGAGTTTAATTATAATGAAATTTTCTAGAAAAATTTTATTTCAACGAAGTTTTGAAGAAAGGAGCAATTCCAACGAATTTCCAAAATTTTGCAATAAATATAATTTCGACGAAATTTATAAAAATTAATTTCAGCGATATGTAGAAAAATTTCAAATATTTTTTTCAAAAAATTAAAATTTAAAAAAAATAAATTTTGAAGTGAAAAATGCAAATATAAGTTTTTTTTTAAATTAAAAAAAATGCAAATTTTAAAATTTTTTAAAAAAATGCAATTTCAAAAATTTTGTAGAAAAATTTAATTATGTCGATATTATTTTTTTGTATTTTTGTTTTTTTTTATTGTGGTCTTTAAATCGTTATTGATTTTTAACTAGGATATTCTCCTGGCTTTAAACCATCTTTGCCTCTATTATCTTTTTATATAGAATCCTTTTTACGATTGTTTGTAACACATGATCTTGGGCTAAAAATTTAACAATAGGTTCAGTTTGGGGTCACCTGAGTTTTAGAATTATTTTCACCGCGATAATGGCGTTGTCAAGTTATTTGCAAAATAAGAATTTCCAGAGCTATTTGAATGAAATTTTAAATGTATGTGTGATTTGTCTTGATAATAGTTTGTATGTATGATTCTGAACGGTAGATGGCACTGTAGTGGACAATATCCATTTTTTGATATTTTTTCCTGAAACTCGGGATGTATGCATTTTTGAATGAAATATCAAAGAATGACAAACCAATAT
Organism: Eudasyphora cyanicolor; assembly: GCA_963930755.1. NCBI lineage: Eukaryota > Metazoa > Arthropoda > Insecta > Diptera > Muscidae > Eudasyphora > Eudasyphora cyanicolor. The sequence goes on from OZ005736.1 coordinate 120,871,461, forward strand.
GTACATACCAACAGGACGGGCAGGACAACGTCTGCTGGTGTCAGCTAGTGCATTATAGAATGCAGTTTTTTAAAAAACGGTATGGTAAATACAATTACATGACAGCTTAGCTCTTTCTATCGCGATTGCTTGCATGCTACTGCAATCTTCTGCAAGATTCGGCTGTGATTAGGAAAGCTCTTATTAAGAAAGGCTTTCTTTGGAATTTTTTTTATTCTAATTTTTTAATGGCGAACCTCTAAAAAATATTGTGTGAAAATTTGAGATGAATCGGATCAAAACTAACAAAGATACAGGAGTCTAAGCAACCACGCTTCACACGTGACACAGTACATCAGAAAAACTTTAAAGGGGTTTTCCCACAACCCTCGTTTTCAAAGTCGGTGTCCATCTTAACTTCAAAACTACTACATCCATCTTTGCAAATTTTTAACCCTATTTCTGTACATTATTTATGAGGCAACGCTGGAGAGATTTTTCCTAATTTGTTTTTATTTTACAATAACAAATAGTCGATTTTTCTTTGGAAAAATCCCGTTTTTCACTTCGAAGTCTTACCAAAAATTTAAAAATATTACCTGGGGAAAACGATTCCCTAACGAAATAGTTTTGTTTTTTTTTTATTTTAGATAATCCATAACCGTGTTATGATGGACTCCGTAATTCAACATTTTTCCGAGATGGTTCCGAATAATTGCTGGCGTTTCTTCATGAAATTTTTACACATTTTACATTTATGAAGTTAGATTTAACTCCCCCTTAAAGCAAACGAACAACAAGTATTCCTTACTTCTGATATTTCAAATCAAAAATAAACATATCAAGTAATGTAATTGCCAACGCAGCTTGTACGAGATACCAATTAAGTCTCGTTGCGTACAAATCGCTCATTTAGAAAAAGATCGTCACATTTCGAGTTATGACATTTCACTAAGGTGTGGTTTAAAAGGTCTATACGAAAATAACTATTTATCAGAATGGGTTGAATTAACTTCTGAAGTGCGCCGAATATTGTTGTCTTCCTCAGAAATCAGCCCTATCATGGATTACCGTGCATATATTTAAATGTAGAACATTTTAGTATGACCACCTCAACAACAATATATTTTGAGTTGTGACGTTCTTTTTCTAAATGAGCGAATTGTTTTACACGTATACAGCTCGAAGAGTACCAGCGCGATTTCTTATTGTATTTTCGTTTGTTAATCGTTATTTATTTGTAAACTATGATATTCTCCCGGCTTTAGACCATCTTTGCCTCTATTATGTATTAAATATATTTTGAGTTGTGACGTTCTTTTTCTAAATGAGCGAATTGTTTTACACGTATACAGCTCGAAGAGTACCAGCGCGATTTCTTATTGTATTTTCGTTTGTTAATCGTTATTTATTTGTAAACTATGATATTCTCCCGGCTTTAGACCATCTTTGCCTCTATTATGTATTATAGAATGCAAAGTTTTTTCAAAAACGATATGGCAAAAATATAATTACTTCACAGCTTTTATTAAATTTCTTAGAAAATTTGAATTTTAACAAAATTTCCTTGAAAGGTGTAATTCCGACATATTTGTTTAGAGAAATGCAATTAATTACAATGAAATTTTCCAATAAGAAAATGGAATTATTTCGTTTAAATTCTATTTTTTTTTTTTGAAAATTTCCACGATATTGTTTTTTCTAGAAGATGTCATTGAAAGAAAATTTTATTGTAACTGGATTTCTCTAAAAAATTACTTTAGAATTGGATTTTTCAAGAAAATGTCGTTAAAATTAGCCAATTAAAAAAGAATTTAATTTACGATAATTTGTTTGTTGGATAATTTGTTGGAGAAGAGTTGGGAAGCCCTGCCTTAAAGTCTCGTATACCGATCGACTCAGAATCACTACAGAGATCAGCGCTGCCAATTAAGAGGATTTATCCCCTATTTTGGATTTTTTACCAAAAACATGTAAAAAAATTAGATGATGTAGATAAGATGGAAGATTTTGAATCAGATATATTAGATGTAATGAATGTTGCCAAAGTACATTTTGTACAAAAAAAAAAAAAAGAAATTTTAGTACAAAGCACATTGAATTTTCACGAGTAAAGCCCCTCATAGACGAGAACTGGCGCAGGAACGACAATATGTGTGTATTGGTGAATTTGACACAACATGAGAATGTATTGGTTGCAGTAAGAAAATCAAAATACTTTTGATTTTCAAAATGAACACCCAACAATCAGATGAACTTTGTTCATCATCATATGTCAGATTATTCGAAATTTTATTACATATTAGTATGTAAACAACGAAAATTTAAAATAGTTTTGTGTGAAAAATGAAAAAAAAGGAAAAATTAAATTTTGATTGATACGTGAGTATCGAAAATGTCAATCACACACGTACACAAGGGGTTCATCGGCATGAACTGCGGCAGTACTCGTCTATGGGCGCCTTAAAAATATTTTCTGGGGATTATTTGGGGATGACAAATCTTTTTTAAGGATTTAGGGGATAAAATATAAAAATTTGGGGATTCGGCACTAAAAAAAAATAGCAAGCCTGGCAGAGATAGGAATTTTACTCCATCTTTAAGAAATTCGACACATCGCACATTTTGACGACAGAGACGTAGCCAATAGAATTTGGTTAAAATTGGGTAAACCGACTAAGGTATACCCATACTTTGTGAGCAATGTAAATATGCACTGGTTTATGTACTAATATTATGAGCTATTTAATTTTGGTATGTTTAGGATATTTTTAATGCGAGGTACTAAAACGGGTGTGCTGATAACTCGTTTTTAAGGACTGTGGGAATTTTAAAAACTTTGTGGAAAATTGTACGTTTGTGTACGAACTACCAGATGGGCTGTGCCAATGACGCAAATTTTCCACTGGCCTGTTGGTACTATAAAAGCATTACTTTGTACAAAGTTTTAAATATTCGTATGTACTGGTATTAAAGTTATAAACTGTTAACTCTTGGTGCAAAATTGTCCATTTGTGTGGGAGGTACCAAATTTTTCTCGATGAGATTGCTACTAATAAAATAATACTATGTGTGGAATTTTAGAAGATTTGAATAAGTAGTATAGAAGTAATTAAAGAATCAATATTTCACTAAATGTTTACCCTTTGTGAGGGAGGTACTAGAAGGAGTGGACCAATATGACCCATCTTCGAACTTAGCCCGAGATGAAGAAAAATATTACCGCATACCAAATTTTAAGTCGATCGGTTACTCCTTTCGAGAGTTATCGAGTGCACAAGCCAGCAGACATACAGATGGACGGACGGATATTGCTCAAATGACTTAAAATTACCCAAATCGAATTTCCACCAGACATACTTGGGGTCTTTCACTACACTTTTGTTCCGTAGCAAATGATATATACCCTCCTCTCTAAGGTGAGGGGATAAAAATTTCTATAACTTGCAATAATAATTTTTAATTAATTGCTGTAATAATAACGGTGAGAAGCCAGTACGTCATTCAAATATTCGTAAAAAATGTTTGTTGCAGACGCTTTCAAAATGTTCCTTTTTTTACTCATAGACATAACTGCTTTAAAAATAGATTTTATAAAAAAATTATAAATTTATGTTTTTAAAAAATTACAAATTATTCTTGATAAATTACAAAACACATGGTGCGACTATGCTTCAATTGACCTCCTTATTTCGTTATTTTTTCTAAAGTATGTATTCCGAAGCATTCTGCTTCAAATTATCCCATAAGGGAACAAACTTGTTGGTATTCCAGTAACATTTTATGACCGAATATCTTAAAAGCAAGAGGTAACGTAGAGAAGCGGTAACTGTATTCAGCATGGTTCAGTTACATGTTTAAAGTGTCATTCTCGAGAACAGTATTATAATTACGTTTGTGTTTAAGGAACGGAAAGGCATTGAGTAAAATGGCTGTTGCAATGTCCTATTGATTTTTCGAGTCTTTGTTACTTTTATTAACTCTTCTTGCTTGCAGATTGCTCGAAAGTAAATTGACCAAATTGTAAATATTCTGGAGAGTTTTAAACGATCATTTACAACATTTCCACGAAGTGAAGGCGGTAAAATATAAATTATTACAAACAATTTACATATCTATTTTTATGTTCTCCACCCTTTTTCCTGCCCCCTCCTAACTGCCATTAAAGAAAAAATACTTCAGTCATGCCAACAAAATGATAGTAATTTCACAGAGAGTATAACAAAACTTGCCGATTGCCCTGGCCTGGTCTGACCGATTGATCGAAGCTTCAGCGGCAGCAAAATCCGGCAAACTCTCGAAAATAACCATTTAAACGTTCAATTTAATAAGCTGCCGTTGGCCACTGTAACAAAGGCGTGGTCGGTCGGTCGGTTTCGTTCAATACGTTCATTGTTGTTTAGTTGGTTGGTGGGTTCGTTCGCATCCATCTTTTACTATATACTTAAAATTATTATTTTTCTATCTACTACGAGTACCTATATAAAAAAAGGACTTTTTTGTTATGTTTTTGACGTTGTTGTTGCTGTGGCTTGGCAAAGTGGAAAAAACCTAACACAAAATTCACTTTAAAATGTATGCAAATTATTATTAAACCGGCATTTAAATTGATTGACTTCATTTTCTTGGCGCATTTATTTTTTTTAGCTTTGCTTCTTCCTTCTCCTTTTTTGTGTTTAAAGCATTAACTGCGTAAAGTGGCCAGGATGGAATTCGGACGCTTGGCCAATGCAATAGAGATGCTGGTTGTTGTTGTATGACCAGGTCGGTCCGCGCGCTTGATAATGGGTACGGCTGCCATGTCTAGAGGCATTTTCCCCTCAACGAATTTGATTTTGCTGTTGTTGTTGTTCTGCATATCTTCATTGTGATTGCACAAAATTATAGAAAATTGCAATGATTTCATATTTGAGATCATTTCGTCAGGCAACAACGAATCGGCAAACAAATTGACCAAGCAGCAAAAAAACGGCACAGCCATCAAAAGGAAGTTTCTTGTTTGGTGGTTATTTTTTTATAGCTGGCATTGAAGATGAAAAAAAAAAAATTTGCAGGTGGTGCTTGCAAGGAAATTGTCTTTTAATTGTAGTAAATACTTTAAACGAGTTCAAATCAGGAGGATGTACTTATAGATGCTATAGATATAATTGCTAATCTTTGGTGTTTATTAGAAGATATTGTGCAATCTTCCGTGATTAGTTAGTTGGTTTCACTGGGAACACAAATGTATGTGAAAATTTGTTAAAAGTACTGGGAGAATGAGAAAAAATGCAATTCTCAACATTCTTGATATATTATCTTGAGGAAATAAGTCCATAAAAGACATAATTATAGATTTTCAGAGCTATATGTTGTACAAATAATTTAAAAAAATCGCACAAATTTTTTTTTGCACCTGTTATAAATTACAGAAAATTTTCAGAATTTGTTGATAGTAGCAATACGAAAATTTCGAATCGCAAATTTATATTTTTTTTGGGATTGTACTAAACAAATAATATTGTTACCGAAAAAATCTTTACTTCCATTTTTTTCGTAGACATGAAGGAAATTAACATACATTAAATAACTGGTACATATATAAATTGGGTTTTTACTGTTGTTTTAATTATTTTTTTCCAAATATTATTTTATAAATACAGTATAACCTCTCTAATCCGGACAGATATAGTTTCGACCTTTGTTCGGTTTACTGAAGTGTCCGGACTGCGGTACAAATTTCGAAGGCGGGTCATATTTACCTATTTTATTAAGAAAAACGTTTCTTCAGCTCTGTTTTTAAATTCTTTTAGAAATAATATTACATTCTCAGGCCATAAAATAATACTCGAAAAAAGTTCGATTGCTTCCTTATATGACAATTTGTTTACAAAATAGTGCATTTTTCAAGACTACAGTCAGAGTCTATGTTCTTTTCAATATTTTCATTTGTCATAACGGACTGAACTATGCATTCATCAGAGAAGTCTTAAGCAAATTAATTTTAACCATTAGGCAGAGGCATTAGGAATAGACAGAGTGGTTAGATGGCCTTCGGTAGCTCAGTGGTTAGTACCCGAAGGTGCCGAAAGAATAATTTAACATCAAGATTTTATGTTTCCATCGAGTTTCTGCAGGTAAAAAAACTCACCGGGCGAACTACTACTACAACAAATCTAATCACCCAAGTCAACAGGGAAGCTAAAAATAGATATAACATCATGACGACTATTAACAGAAAATGCAGAGCTTCTAGTGAAGAATAGAAACGGTAACACTCAATTAACATAAATTCCCTGGAATTAATTTACAATCGGACAACATTGAGTAGATGAAAACAACATAAGGTTCCTGCGATAATCGGATATATGCCGGCACGAAGTCTGTAATAGAAATAGACTTAAGGATTATCTACTCAACGTCTCGAAGCTGCTACAAAAACAACAAGCGTTTTTTAAACAGTTTTTTTTTTGGTTTTTGTGTTAACATTTGGTCATTGGTGTGTTCTGATACATACAGTAAAATTTTATGGCCAACATTTTTGTAGAACATTATACCCCCGCCCAACCCATTTTATAGGGTGTTTTTTTACGATTTGCTAAAATAGTGCCAAAAATTACAGTTATGTGGGGGAGCTTTTTTCACATAAAATGTTTAGAAACTTTGTTCAGCATATTCTTAGCTACATTATTGCCAAATATAGTTAAGCGGTATCACCAAGTCTGAATTAGTTGCTGGTCAAAAGCTGATGACACCTTTTTTGAAGCTTTGGAGGCCCATAAAAAAAATTTGTCACCAATTTCGCCAAACCGAATATAGTGTTATACTACCCTTTGGTAAATGAATCGAACCTACATATACTGTCAAGTCCGTGTATATTTCAAAAAGTGTTAATTGTTGCATATTGTAATGACAACGGTTCTCAATATCACGTCCTGAAAGTATTAATAAATAAATATCTGTATCTGAAGCGCTTCCGTAGTCTAAATGGCTCAAAATCTGCATATAAATAGTAGATTTATGGGACGACGATGTTTTTGACGATTTCGGAAAAGGATTTTGACGATTTTTGTGACCTCATTTTGACGATTTTGGCCCAAATTCGTCTGGCAACACTGAAACGATGTCAGTGATTTTGTAAACATAGACCAAATTGGTCACCGATATGTAATACAATACTTTCATTTGAAAGGTCTCAATACAACCAACATTAAAACCGAGCTAGAATCTACATTGGGAGAGTCTGCGCCTTCGTTTACAACTATAAAATATTGAGTGGCAGAGTTTAAACGTGGCCGTACTAACTTCCAAGACGAACACCGTAGTGGTCGACCAACAGAAGTGTCCACGCCAGAAATGGTTAAAAAATCCACAAAACGGTATTAGATGACCGTCGGTTGAGGGTTCGGGAGCTAGCTGAAGTTATAGGCATTGCAAAAAGTGTTAAAAATCGCATATTGACGGAAAATTTTATGATGAGAAAGCTGTGCGCAATATGGGTGCCGCATTTTTTGATAGAACACGTGAGTCGTGTCATGCTGTCATATTATTTTTGTTAAGTATTGTTTGGCATTTCATCATGGAAAGACTTACACCTGAACAACGTTTACAAATTATTCAGTTTTATTATCAAAATAATCGTTCGCCAATTGTGCTAAGTCCATTTTTTTTAAATCCAAAAAAAAACAATTTCCAGTCGACCCACGACCTTGACAGCCATGAGCAATATTTTAGCTCTCGTTAAGAGCTATCTTTTTGCCATTGACCGATTTCCGATCCGACGTACCGGAATCATCCATATTTCTTCAAAAATGGTGCCTGTGAGAACGTAACCGTCAATGGCGACCGTTATCGTGCCATCGTGCGGACAAACCCGCTTCGATTCAGGCCTTGGAGCAAAACATCACGCGTGTCATTCGCCAGTTACCAGTCGAAATGCTCGAACGAGTAATCGAAAATTGGACTCAACGGATGGACCATCTGAGACGTAGACGCGGCCAACATTTGATAGACACAATCTTAAAAAAATAAATGCCAAAGAATGTTCTTTCAAATGATAATAAACATTCCCATTCCATTTGAATTTTCTGTGTTTTTTTCTTTAAAAAAGTAGGGAACCTCGAATGGATCACACTATATAATGAACTAATTTCATATTCTTACATTTCGCACTGTTCACATAAATATAATTAGTATTTATTGCGTTTTTTAAACTACAAATTAACAGTTTATATGGCATAAGTTATTATTAGGCAAATGTAATTGACACAGTGCAATCTGCGTCAAAAAAATCCGCTCTTTTACATGTTTCTATCTCAAAATATCAAAACGCTATGTTATTTGACAACTCTAATTGCATATTCGAATTCGTCGTGTCGAATTCTCCTGAAATAGAGTATAAGATTTCCCACATACGAACAAACACCGATTCTGAAAAATCATTGTCCGATTGTTTTAAATCTTATTTTTTATAATTCGGTTATATTTTTTAGCCATATACCATAAGTACAGCCAATTCAGCTTTACTTAATACAGACGATTTATAAAAAATATGGTATACATCCACAAAAGTGGGGGTATAAAAATGAAAAAGTTGAAGTTAGGTCAAAATCCTTCAAAGGATTTATTGAAGGAATTACATTAGGTCTGTAAAAAAATAGGTACTAACATAAGGACAAAATATGAAAATTAACATTTTGGAAAAAATCATTACCAGGATTCTGGGCTCTCCCATATATCCTGAAAACGATTTATTCATACGAAAATAATTTTCACACTATTTCTGTTGTAATAATCTGTTTTCATATGCATGCTTTTTAACATATGCAGTCATTCCTGATTTCACCGATCTGCCATATGCTACACAAAGTACTAAATTCCATATTATATTTTTCACCAAGTGGGTGGGGATACTTTAGTCGTTTAAGTCGACTGAAATATTTTTATTTGTTTCGGCAAGTATGTTTTTTAATCGTCTACACGAGATTTTTATATAAAAAACAGTGCATCAGGCCAGTGGGGATATTTTTTGGTCTAAAAATACGATGCAATCAAGAACCGTAAGGCGATCCTAGAAAATTAGGTTGTATAAGAGAAGAGAATCAGTTTTACATCTCCTGCCCGTGGACAGTATAAATTTACACCTTTATATTGTTGTCCTCATATTTCATCATAGTCAGTGCTCTAACCAACCTGACGTCATCAGACAGTTTTTTCTTCAAACTACCTACATACATATAGATGTACACATAAAATCCCTGTCTCAACTCGTCGTTCGATACTAAAGTGATGATGATATTTTTAAAACATATCTTAAAATTGGATACTTATTCTCATTGGGATCGATGGTACAGAAAGGGAAATTTTCTGCCGGAGCAGCACTCTTGGTCAACACATTGAAGAATGTTGATTTACCCACATTGGGAACACCAACAATACCAATGCGAAGATTGGTACCAATACGACCAATCAATGGTTTACGTTCCGGCTCTTCTTGCTTCTTGGGCGGCATACTGAGACTGTTGCTGGTGATGTAGTAGTCTTCGTTGTTTCGATGTGACCTCTAAGCACCTGCAAAAAGACAAGAACATGATATGAAAATCCAAAAATTCATCACAAAACAACAATGTGGCAGGAACAACAACAAAAACCGCACCAAAAATATATATTTTTTGAAATGTGTATATTTTTAACAGCAACATCAATTGTTGCTGTGTTTGCCAGAGACTTCGATGTTGGTGGCCAACAAAAAAAAAATACACATAACCTCAATTTTTGTAAGGATTTTTACAAACTTACCAATGGTTATTTGGCTGCAACTTTATTTAGCGGTAGCTGCAATGATTTGTTTTATAAAAATATTAATAAATCTAAAAAGAGTTTCCAGTGTCAAGGGCAAAAATTATTTACTTTTCTCACTAAATGAAACCCGGCTGCAAATCGCTCGCTGGCAGATTCGCGTGGTAACGAAAAAAGAAAAGAGAAACGTCAACATATTGACAACCAAAACAAAAGCATTCAAGTCAGCTGTGTGTGGTTTCGCTTTTGCCGCCGTCACAATAAGTGTCGGAACACAATCAGGAACGCCGCTGAATGCGGCAGATCTCATTTATACTGAAATAAAATACTCCAGAGGGCTGTGGTGAGTTTGTGGCGCTGTTGTTGAGGTGAATTTTTTAGTTTAATATGTTCTGCGTACGTTACGCGGCGCTTTCGTTTCACAATGAATAAATAAATATATTTATTTATTGTTGTTTATAAACAACTGAAAAATGTATAAATAAAACTGTGCAGCAAAAAAAGAGGAAAATGTCTGGGACATGAACAGTTCATTTGCCAAACGGTAGACTACATACATATGTGTGTATGAATGAATGAACAAATTTCCAAACGAGGGCTTCATGTAGCAGTGATATCTCTTGTAGGGGTCAGCTCATATATCCGGGCAAATTTTCGTGGTCCCACCGCAAAACAACTTTTTTCTGAAATATAATATATTTCTGAGTAAATGAATTTTATTTGAAAATCAATAAAATTTATTTGGAGCGCGTATAATAATATATCACAACAAAATATATTTACAAACAAATTTTCTCAAATAAAATATGTGTTTATATACAAATAACATTAATGTTAAGTAATTTCTCCAAATATATTTTATTTAAAAAAGCTTTTGAAAATGATGCAGATTGTTCGAATTTCATTAATTTCAAGTTATACCTTACAAATTTAAAATGGCATAAATAGCAATTACTTTTGTTTTAAAGTACTAATTTTTAAGCCCCCCATACACGAGTACTGCCACAGGAACGGCAATATGTGTGTATTGACACAACATGAGAATGTATTGGTTGCAGTATGAAAATCAAAATACTTTTGATTTTCAAAATGAACACATATCAATCAGATGAATTTTGTTCATCATTATATGCCAGATTATTGGAAATTTTATTATAAGTATGTAAACAACGAAAATTTAAAATAGTTTTGTGTGAAAAGTGAAAAAAATGGATAAATTAAATTTTGATTGATATGTGTGTATCGAAAATGTCAATCACACACGTACACAAGGGGTTCATCGGCATGAACTGCGGCAGTACTCGTGTATGGGCGCCTTTAATTTCTAATTATTCCTTTGTTTTCAACCCACCAAGCAATGTATCATATTAGGCGTGTTTTTGTTACACCATAAGTGCTTAATTTGTATGGGGAGCTAAGCACTTTTAAGCACTATTAGTTCCCGATGAAGTTTGGTGCTTGTGTTCATGTCTTAATCGAGTATGATGTTGCCAGATTGGGCATCCTATATTTAGCAATATGGCATCCCATTTTTGGAGAGATTTTATCAATTATTGTGAATTAACGGGAAGAAGAAGAACAAAAATGGGAAATTATTTTAATATTTGCAAAAGAGTGTAAACAATTGAACATAGAATAGTAAATATATGTTTTATAAATACTTTTCACGAATTTTTTGTCTAATTCGCACTGTTCTATCTTCGCAACTCATGACACCATTGCTACCAGATAGTGAAAATCCGGCACTTATTGCTTATGTGCCAGTTAGTGGAAGTCAGTTGTTTTCGTTGCAAAGTGCTAAACTAAAAGTGCTAGCTTGTAACGAAAACATGCCTATTATGCAAGATTATGCCATTTCAATTATAAAGGAATTTTATGAACAATTAAAATTTCTGAAAAAATTAAGGTTGATTTACTGAAAAACATAAAACTTGTTTTAAAATTAAGGTATATATTCTGAATATTTAAATGCAACTAAATCTTTGTTTCGGAAATAATAGTCCCAAATAAAAAAATATTAATTTTGAAACAAAGATTTGTTTAGAATGACATCTTCCCAAGTATATAAATTTTGTGAGCACTAAATATTACATAGTTAGAGTGTTCCCTAAACATATATATGTTTCATGCCGAATATGTTTGGGGCAATATACTACAGAAGCGATTTTTTCCAAATATATTATATTTGACACACACAAATATTATATGTTTGGGAGGATATTGTTCTAAACAAAAATATGTTCCCATTCTAATATTTGTATCCCCTCACCTTAGAAAGGAGGGTATATATCATTTGCTACGAGCCAAAAGTGTAACACATCGAAGGAGTGACCTAAGTATGTTCGGCGAAAATCCGTTTTGGGTCATTTTAAGTCGTTTGAGCAATGTCCGTCCGTCCGTCTGTCTGTCTGTGAGTCTGTATGTCTGTCTGCTCTCTCTCGAAAGGATTAACCGATTGAAAATATTGATTCTTTAATAACTTCTATACTACTTACTCGAATCTTCTGAAATTCCAAACATAGTATTAGTTTATTAGCAGCTATCACCTCGAGAAAATGGGTAAGGTTGCCACGCCCCTTTTGGTACCTCCCACACAAATGGACCATTTTGCACCAAAAATTAACAGCTTATAACTGTAATACCAGTGCATACAAATACTTGAAATTTTGTACAGTGTAATTAATGCTTTTATAGTACCTAGAGTCTAGAGAAAAGTGGGCGTTATTGGCACGCCCCTTTTGGTACCTCACACACAAATTTAACATTTTGTACCAAAAGTTAACAGCTTATAACTTTAATACCTGTATGTACTTTAATGCTATAAAATGCAATTTAAATTGATAATAATTTAATTAAAACAAAAAGTAAATAAACATACGAATTTTTTTTTTGGAGGGTATTCGTAAGTCGGTTTACCCGACTGAACTTTCTTACTTGGTTTATTTGTAATTAGTATTTCCAATACAAAGATAAATTTGTATTTATGTATTTTGGCAATGTAAATATTAATGCCTTAATTTAAAGACAAGTTTTATATTTTTCAGATGTTCAAAGGGCAATTTTTTATAAATGTTTGTAAAATTTATTTAAAACTTAAATCGTATAATCTTTCGTAAATATAAATTGTATTGATGGATTGACAAAAAGTGGTGAATTGGAATATTAATAAATTAAAAGACATTTTTAGCTATAAAGTTGAACACGAAAACTAGGAAAAACTAACTAATATTCGAATAGGCCAGCAAAGTTTTAAGTCTTTTTTAAATAAAATATATTTCGGAAACTTCTTAAACAATAACTTTGTTTATGTGTAAAAATATATTTTATTTGTGAAAGTCAGTTTGCAAATAAATTATGTTCTAATATATTAATATATGTGTTCCAAACAAAAATTCTTGTTTTTCAAACAAAATTTACTTATAAACAAATATATAATATTTAAAAAAATCGTTTCCAAGTATATTTTCTTTCAATTCAAACATATCATATTAGTGTGGCATTCATTACGGCTTTATTTCTAGGATTGAAGTTGCGTTTGAGTGTTGTTTTGCTGTTAGACGTGAGCGGAACCTATGCTTGAGGGCGTACGTACCATCTTTACAATATTTCACTAAATTAGAATTGAGAATTATCAAAATGTTTTTTTACCAAAAAATTCGACTCTGACAACATTTTCTGTCTGGCGCACAACAGGCCGAACCACTGGCTTAAGTGTATGTCCATGGACATGAGACGTTTAAACGTCTCCTCTCTTCAACCTAATCTAAGCTAACCTATACATATTTTTCATTTTAAACTACTTTTAAATACATTTTTATATTTAATTATTTTACGTGCAAAAAATTGTTTGTGCTCTTTCCACAAAATCTCTCTACTAAAATAAATAAAGAAGAGAAAAAAGGAGTCCAAAAAAGGTTCGATTAACGGTAAATTTAACGGTTAAAACACATGGAAAATCGTACGTTCGCGACCGGTACTTAAGCCAATGAGAATATAACCAATAGAGATAATTTATTGTGTAAATACTCGATAGGAAGCTACATTAATCCGCTTTTAAAATAAACTAATAGCTTTAGAAAATTCCGTTCCATTTCGCAGATTTTTGCATTTTACTAGATTCAGCCAAAGTCGACTTCTATTTCGCGTACGTTCGTGACCACATGGTTATTGCTATCATTATGCAATTCTCTTTTAAACTTGTACGAATAAAGTTGTACGAATAAAGTTCAGGGAGAGTTTTTCCCCCTCTTGCCGACTGCCTCTCTCTCCTACAAAACGCCGAAAATCTGCTGAACATTCGGCTAGTGTACATCGGGACTATCGAATCACCCACAGAAGATTTTTTTTCTATAGTTTTTGTACATCAAAAGCGTACGCATAAATACATCGATACATATAGCCCAGAATTAAAAATGTAAAATTAATAGAATAATGGTATGGACATAATTCAACTATTGGGTCACCTATTATACATAAAATCATTCTGACGATATCAGCGCCATACGTTTTGAATTTCACTCAAATCCCGTCTTTATGGAAGCTATCAGAAACTTATCAATAGCAAAAATTAACAAATAAGAAAGTGCAGTCGGGTTAACCGACTTAAGAATTCCTTCACCTTCAGTCCCAAAAAATATTCATAAAAGTATTTGGGCAAAAGTCAAAATTTTTTACATAGAGGTAATCTTTGTTAGTTTTCACTATTCTCGCATTGTGTACAGATTTCGCTGCAAAAGTTGAAGGAATTAGATAAACCACAAACATAAAAGTTTTTTTTCCCAAAAATGATGTACTTTATATACTTTAAAAGCTATAAGCACATACATTTCAAAAATGTAGAAAAAGCCTAGAAATTTTCATATATTTATTCATTCTTCTAGAGGTTGTGGCCAAACTATTCATTCTAGAAGTACTGGTCAGTTACAAAAAATACGAGTGACACATTGAGGAAGAATTTTTCGTGGGCATTGTTCATGTGAGATCTTTCCGCGAAAAAATATAGCTCATAACTTTTGGAAATGCGATTTCAAGTGTTTTTTGACCGCGGTCAGCGCGCCCTCCTTTGTAATGAAATATCGCCAAAAAGCGATTATAGTGACTGGAAGTACCTACAAATCCATATAGGTGTCAATGATGTGCTCCACATGGAACCAACGCTAGAGCTCTCCAAACCTTAGTTAAACTTGCGTGAATTTTTTTTGGATAGTGTATTTCGCGGGGCACATCGACAGTTTTACATAGATTAATCTGAATTTATTGTCCTAGAAGGACAATAATTAATCCTAAAATCAGGGGCGCGTAACAAAATAATGAATCACTGAAATTTTGTTCACCTTTTTCAAATTTTGCAAAAATTGTAAATTTTGTTCTTGACAATTTTTATAGTATACAGTTCTTAAATTCATTTCTATATTCTTTGGAGGGGTACTTCTGAAGTACACTTAACAACCATGGATACGTATTTGAAGATTGAAGTCTTGTACGCGAAGAACGAGACACTTTTGTCTCAGCGATGATCGCCAAGGCACACCCAGTGCGCTAATGATATGGACTTCGTATTTTGAAGCAAATATAACTTCTTTCTTGAAGATTACAGCTAGTTCTCCCATATATTCGCGGACATTTCTCATACATTTTTCCGATTCTCATATTTCGCGGGATTCCTTATATTATATAAAATTTCAATTAAAAAATGTTTTGTTTCGCTGTATTTTTGCAAAAAATAACGGCACTGCGAATATTTTGACATATGCTGATAGAAATGGGAATGGTGTACGATTGTAAGTTTAGTTTTCTTAAATCCGCTAAAAATTGCATTTTATAGAATTTTTTAAAATTTCAATTTGGAACCGCCATAACTTTCGCGCCCCTTAATGAAATTAGTTCACAACAACGGTTTTTGTTCGCTTACATTTTTATCTCTGTCTTCAACAAACCAAACACGTTCGCAAAATATTTTTCGAAAAATTAAAAAAAATACTTTTTCCCATTTATATTTTGTTTTAATTAAGTAATTATCAATTTACATTGCATTTAATAACTTTAAGGTATGAACTGATATTAAAACTATAAGCAATTAACTTTTGGTTCAAAATGGTCCATTTGTGTGGGAGGTACCAAAAAGGGCGTGGCAACTTCGCTCATTTTTCTCCTCGAGAAGCCACTAATAAACTAATACTATGTGTGGAATTTCAGACGATTCGAATAAATACAAGCAAAGAAAAAATTCGTTTCTGCGAAACGAAATATTAGACAACTACAATTCTCGTTTACGACAACTGAAATTTCGTTTGTTGTGACAGAAACTTGTTCTGACCAAAAGAAATTTCAGATGTCATAAACGAGAATTGTAGTTGAAAGTTATTGGATAATCAATATTTCACAAAATGTTAACCCTTTGTGGGGGAGGTACTAAAAGGAATGGATCAATATGGCCCATCACTTTTGACCCATAGCAAATGATATATACCCTTGTTACACTAAAATGAGGGTATAAAATTATTGCGATTATTAAAAGAATTGAACAAATAAAATATTAAAACAATAAAAAATTTAACAAATGTTTAAAACCAGGTCAAGTTTTCCATATTTAATTTCCAAAAACAAAGTAATTTGTTCCATTTAACGTAGTAAGGTTATCCTACGTTTACACTTAATAATACACATTTTTATTTTATTAAGAAAACCCATTCGCAAAGTATCGTTAAATTCAAATGACCATCACGAAATGGTTTCTGTTTTACATGAATTTATATTTTTGCGATACCTCTTCGAAAAATATAAATAACGGATGTTTACATTTTAAGGGCCGATGTTGATATTGAATAAAACACAAATTACTTGTCATTTCTTTTTATTATGATAATATTGGTATGGTTCAATTATGTATGGAACAAAATATCGGTCAAATGGCCGCCGTGACCTCGGCGACACACCTCCATCCGATGGTCCAAATTTTCGATGACGCTGAGGCATATTTGAGGTTCTATGCCGTTAATGTGTCGAATTATCTCATCCTTCAGCTTTTGAATTGTTGCTGGCTTATCGACGTACACCTTTTCTTTGAAATAACGCCAAAGAAAGAAGTCCAACGGTGTAAAATCACATGATCTAGGCGGCCAATTGACATCGCCACGACGTGAGATAACACGGCCATTGCATTTGTTGCGCAAAAGAACCATTGTTTCGATAGCTGTGTGGCAAGTGGCACCGTCCTGTTGAAACCACATATTGTCCACATCCATATCTTAAAATTCGGGCCATAAAAGTTCGTTATCATCTCACGATAGGGAACAACATTCACAGTAACTGGCTGACCGGCCTCATTTCGGCTCCTACAGACCCGGTTTGCTGAAATTTCCGCACAATTCTCCCGATTGTGGACACATTTGGTCGTTTATGCTGATCAAAAAAGCATCACGAACAGTGTTCAGAAAAAAACAGTACGTTATAGGAACGGTTCCTTCAGAGAACACTAACGTTATTTATTATTTAGTGTTACAGTTCGCGAACGGTACCACTATGACAACGTACCGTTCTTAGAACACGACGAACGTGCTACGATAACGTGCGGTTCATAGAACAGTATTACTACGTCGTAGTGATACTTTTCTTTTGAACAGAACACTAGCAGTATCACTACACGCTGAAAAAAAATCGCTTCTGTAGTATATTGTCCCAAACAAATTCTGCTTGAAATATATATATGTTTAGAGTACACTCCAAATATTTAATATTTGACACACACAAAAATTATATGTTTGTGAGGATGTTGTTCAAAACAAAAGTATGTTTTCATTCAAATATTTTTTATTTGGAACTAATATTACCGCAACAAAGATTAATTTGTATTTCAAAATTTTGGCAATTTATTAATGCCAGTTTTTGGTTTTCAGTGAATTTTTTTAAAAAAAAAATATGTTTGTAAAATTCGATTAAAATTTAAATCGTATAATCTTTCGTAACTACGAACTTTATAACTCGTATAAATTGAACTAACGAATTGACAAAAAGTAATGTATTTTAATATTTATGAATTAACAATTAGTGCTGTAAAACAGAAATTAATCCTGCTTATGACATTTTATCTATAAAGCATAACACAAAATCTAGGAAAAAAAATAAAACTAAAATTCGACAGTCTTAAACTTTTTTTAAATATAATATATTTGGAGAAATTCCCAATCAATAATCTGACTTGTATACAAACACATATATTATTTGAGAAAATTAGTTTGCAAATATATTTAGTTGTAATATATTAATATATGAGTTACAAATAAATTTTGTTGATTTTCAAATATAATTTAGTTGCTCAGAAATATATAATATTTAAAAATTTGTGTTCCAAATACATATATTTTCTTTCGATTCAAACATATCAAAAAAGGCGATTTTGCCCCGTGTACGTTTAGCGTTCCGTTCTTTTTTATATTCGACACCACAGGTCGCAAATATGAAGCAACCTTAATGAAAATTGGTACAGAGTTATTTCTTAACCCACGGACGATCCCTATTTAAAATGGGGCATATCGGTCCATTCTTTGATATAGCCACCATACGAAGGTCCCTTTCGATAAGACATATTTACGCAGTAGAGAGCGCTATTTTTAACCGACCAAGCTGAAATTTAAAGAAATAACTCTGTACCAATTTTCATTAAGATTGCTTCATATTTGCGACCTGTGGTGTCGAATATAAAAAAGAACGGAACGCTAAACGTAGTGATACTGTTAGCGTTATGTTCAAAAGAACAGTATCACTACGACGTAGTGATACTGTTCTATGAACCGTACGTTATCGTAGTGTACCGTTTGTCGTGTTCTAAGAACGGTACGTTATCGTTGTGGTACCGTTCGCGAACAGTAACACTAAAAAAATGTTTAGTGTATTCTGTTCTCGTGTAAGGGTTGCGATACTGTTCCGTTCGCGACGAAGGAACGGTACAGAACGCTAAGGAACCGTTCCGAACTCTGATCACGAAGTGCACGATATGCATTTTGATTTGAACGGCCATTTTCGTAAAAGGCTTAAAAAACTTTAACGAATTGCTCGATTGTGAATCTTTCCATGGTTCAAATTGAGTTAGTCTGAAATTGAGAAATGTCAAATGAAATGCAGAAAAAACTTATCGTTTAGGTGTGGTTCACATTCCACATCGGCCCTTACAATTTAACCACCATTTATTACAGATACAAGTAGCTGCTATTCAATGTTTACGCACTGCCTGTAGAATTTTCTCGCTCACTGTACATTGTTACATATCA
Organism: Eudasyphora cyanicolor; assembly: GCA_963930755.1. Taxonomy (NCBI): domain Eukaryota; kingdom Metazoa; phylum Arthropoda; class Insecta; order Diptera; family Muscidae; genus Eudasyphora; species Eudasyphora cyanicolor. The sequence continues at coordinate 120,890,483 of OZ005736.1, forward strand.
AGATAATTAAAAATGCAACAAATGCCACATAATTCATATGCATGATGAATGAATGGGTGACGTCCTATTAATATAATCATTATAACTACCACAAGCTCCACTACTACTTACTTACTAATCATGTCAACTACATGGTGTCCCTGGCGAAAGTGTTAAATTTCAACTCTTAACAACGTTGGAGAAAAACTTTGTATAAATATTGCAGTAGAATATGAACGAAACACATAAAGTAGTAACTCGACACAACAAACATGAATAATATTTAATAATACCAAATTACTCGTATACTGCAAATGAAATAGCCAAGAACACCGCCAAGGTGAATCACAGATCATGGGGTGGGGAAAGAGAACGGGAGGAAGGAAGGAACACATAGCCCCCCCTCAAAGGTTTAAATTTTAACAACGCCCCAAACTTCAAATCATAATAAACACAACAACACAAAATCCCACCATAATAATGGAGACACTTGCAGCCGTTGCAGCAGAGCTGAGAGTTGAGAAAATGGCCACTGTGATTGACTGACCGACGGATGGACGATTGGCGTGACTGGTCGTCCAACTGGATTGCAATGAATGGCAGTTTTCAGTGATGTTGTTGTTGTTATTGTTTTTACATTTTTGAGCAATTATAAAGTGATTATCAACGTTCAAAATGCGGCCATTAATTTGCAAATTGCTAAATTGGCCATTAAAAATAACAACGGCCACAAAAATAGCGCTATGGAATGGAATGGAAGCAATGACAACAACAGCAGCTCCACAGCACTAGCATATTGTGCCCCACCATCTAGGCCGTTGTTGATATTTTGTGCCAGTTGAAAAATTCCTTTGGAGTTGAAATCCTCATGATTTCAGAGCTAAAGAGGATATAATTTTTCATTTAAACAATTCAAATAAATTTGATCATTGTGACTGTGAATGAGAAATAGGATATCCAAAAAATCACGCAAAATTAGTGGGGTTAATTGTTGATTTCCCATTTTAATTAAAATCGAGATAACTTTGGTTATGGGAACTATATATTGGACCTTATAATTCCAAAATAATCTGCACCCATACAAATATGTTTGCTACTACTTACAGTGGAGTACGGTTATAACGAACTCCGAGGGACAATGCATTTTTGGTCGTTATGGCCGAAGTTCGTTATATCCTCGATGTATACAAATGACAACGTTAACCCATTAACGGACAGCCAACTATTTTTTTGCTACACCCAGAGAAAAAACATCTTATCAATAATCAATAAAAACCATATTGAATCAATAAGAAACATTAACGAAAGTCTAGTAATGTTGAAAATTTTTATTTCAATATGGAACAACATTAATTGCCCTATTTTTATACCCTACACCACACTGTGGTACAGGGTATTATAACTTTGTGCATTTGTTTGTAACATCCAAAAGGAGAAGAAATAGACCCATCGTTTATTATACCGATCGACTTAGAATCACTTTCTGAGTTGATGTCCGTCTGTCTGCCCGTCTGTTTGTCTGTGCATGTATGTATTCTTGTAATCAAAGTACAGTTCGCAATTATGGTCCGATCTCGACGAAACTTTACACATATCTTTTTTTGGCCCGATCTCTATTGAATTTGGATAAAATCGGTTCAGATTTAGATATAGACCCCATATATATGTTACCCCGATTTGACATGTACGCGCTGTAGAGACTGTATTTTATATCCGATCAGTACGAAATTCGACAGAAAGAGGTCAGGGAAAATCGGTTCAAATTTATATATAACCTCCATATATATGTTCCTCCTGATTTGGTATCAAAGCGCTATAGAAGTTGTACTTTACTTCTGATCATTAAAATTTCCAGAAAGATGTTTCTCAATTTAGGAACGAATATTGCTTAATTTAGCGATTGTCGGTTCAGAATTAGATAATATGTTCCTACCCATCCTTATCGCATTGTTAGGTAGGTGTAGGGTAATATATAGTCGGCCCCGCCCGACTTTCTGCCTTTCCTTACTGGTTATACTTTTAATATGGAAGCAATATAGAAATAATTATTTTCCGTATTGAATTAATATTGAATTCTTATAAATCAATTAGTTGACCCCCGCAGACGTTCTTGTCTGCCTGTCCTATTTGGGATTTATTGGGCTGTTATTTATTGATATTTCATTGAAAAATGCATACACGCCGAATTTCAGGCAAAAATCATGAACAAACTTATATTGAACGTATGCCCACTACAGCGCCATCTACCAGCTAGAATCATACTAACTATTATGAAGGCAACCCACACATACGTTTAAAATTTCATTCAAATCGCTCTGGAAATGCGTATTTTGCAAATAACTTGACCACTCCGCAATTTATAACGGTGAAAATGATTCTAAAACACAAATGACCCCAAACTGAATATATTGTTTAATTTTCAGCCCATTCGCTTTTATGGTTTCGGAGATATCATGCGTTACTAACAAACCTACAAAGGATTTTATATATAAAGACATTGTCGTCTTATTGTAGCAATGTGGAAATGTTAGTGAAATTATATTTTTTATTTTAGAAATTAAATCGATCAAATATTATATAAAGAATGAAACAATTTAAAAACAATTAAGAAAGTTCAATTGGGTAAACCGACTTACGAATCCCCTCACCTTGAGTCCCAAAAAAATATTTGTACATTTGTTTTTTGTTTGTTTTAATTAAATTACTATCAATTTAAATTGCATTTAATAACTTTAAAGTACGTATTGGTATTAAAGTTAAAAGCTGTTTACATTTGGTACAAAATGGTCCATTTGGTGGGAGGTACCAAAAGGGGCGTGCCAATAACCGTAATTTTTCTCTAGACTCTAGGTACTCACCCCTATCGCGAATGATAAGTGGAATATTTGTTCTCTATGTAGATTTCTTCACTTCACGGGAAGTGGAATATGCTATCGTGAATATTAGGGAACAGTTTGTTCACTTCGAATCTGTATGATGTATCGAAAACGAACAGCTGTTCAAAATTAATAAATTATCAGTGCACAGTGAGCGTAAAAAACAAGAAGAAGAGTTGAAAAGCATTTTGTTTTTCAAAGTTATGGTTAAAATATTACTTAAATGTTTAAAAAAAGAATTATTCTTCTATTAGAGGAACAAGAAGGGTGTATAGAACAACGAGCGGTAAGAGATGCATCAAATTCTTTGGAGTTGCCTGATATACTGTAATTGTCCTTAGTAGCATACGTTTTTTAATTGTTTTTAAATTGTTTTTTTAGATTTGTTCAACATTACAGGGTAAACAAGGCGGTTTTTACATACCTCTTGAATGTACTAAAAAAAATGCTAACCCTGTACTAAAAAAAAACATTTGCGATTACTCCAACTGTAAAACTGAGTGCCTGTCTACAGTTCTTTGCAGATGGTGGGTCTGATACCCACCATCTGCTGATACCCACCAGGATTTGGCAGAGATCCTGAAGTCGGGATGGCACAGTCAGTGAAGTAGTCTCCCATGTTTTGATTCCATTAGAATCGAGAATTTGTCGCAAGTGGATAACTTATCGAACTCAAGAGGAAGGGAATGTTATAGCACAAGATTTATGGACTAAATTTGGAATACCCGGTGTCCTTGGATGTATTGAAACGTGAAAATCTTATCAACACAGACAAATAAGCACCTGTACTTTAACAGAAAAGGATAGTTTAGCTAAATGAGACAATCGTACGCCTCCATTTTATTTTATATTTTCCCCATTTAATCAAATATATGTTTCAAAGATAAACTATAGTAAACTGAAGATACGACACGTTAATAGGACATATCACGGAGCTTGTCGCGATTCCTTTGTGTGGAGTATGATTTATTTCAGAAACGTAATGGAACAAGACTATTTATAAAGTGGAAGCAAATTGTGTTTATTAGGTGAGAATATATATACGTATACATATGTATGCCATATATCATACCAACATTTGTAGACGATGGCGGATACCCACTTGAGCCCTGACTGTTAGTTCCATATAGAACTCCTGCAGCTGGCTCTGTCAAAGAGAAATTTAATTATGTCCATGGTAAATGTCGAAACATTATAGAAAACAGACGGACTCAGAAAGAGATTACAAGTCGATCGGTATAATAAACAATGGGTCTATATCTTCTCCTTTTGGGTGTTACAAACAAATGCACAAAGTCCTAATACCTTGTACCACATGTGGTGTAGGGTATAAAAATTTATAAAGAATTCTAACCATATAGCTCATTCTGCGCCACCCTGTAAATATACCAGTGCATAGTTACATTGCTTACAAAGTGAGTGGGTATATCGAATTTTTTCGCCATATACGAATACGTAGCAAATTTTGGTACCAAATCAGAAAAGTTGACGTAAGAAAAATCGGTGCATATCTGATCCGATATTCACAAAATACTAGGACAGGTCTGGAAAAAACTGAAAAAACATTTTTGGAATCTGATGAAAATTACACGCGCTTGAAGATTTTGTTCACCCGAGTTGGCCAACTTTGAGGCACTTCAAGCTTAAGTTCTCTAATAACTCTTCTACCAGCATGGTTTAGAAATGGCCATATTATTTCCCTTGTTCTTTATTCCTCCCACTGTGCAACGGCCCAATGACACCCCAGGCCATATTGTGCACCAAACAGTCACTTTTTCCGGATGCAATGACTTTTCTACAATCACTTATAACATCTCCGAGCAGCGTTAAGAGATAATAAGTTAAAATTTATTTTTCAAGTTTTTTCAAATGAAAAATATTCCTATTAGGTATTTTCTTCCACAAATAAATTTTATTTAAGCTCTGTAAAAAGTCAATATATTGTTATCTTGGAAAAACATTTCACTTAAAGGTAATTTTAAATCCATATAAAATTTAAAAATAGGATTAATCACTTACTTCAAAGCGGAAAGCATTTTTAAACAAACAAATTTAATAGGGGCCATATAATTGGTGAAATATGGCCCATCATCAATTTAATTTTTTTAACTATTTATCTCATAACCATTAAATATGTAAAAAATAATAAAATTATGATTTAATAAAATTAGGCCTAAGTAAATCTACTTGGTATATTTGTTCGAATTCATCAAATCAACAAGAAAATACGGTTTAAGTTCGGCCATCCCGAATCTTATATACCCTCCACCATGAATCGCATGTGAATGGTATCGGGTACAAATAAACTGATTATACCAAATTTCAGACCAATTCGCTGATGTTTGAGTTTCTCTTACGAAGTCAAATAAAGAGAACTTTGTATGGGGGCTATATCAAAACGTGGATCCCCATACAAAGGGGTGACTTCCGTTGTTTGTATGAATGATTCCATGTATCAATTTCAGCCCGATCAGTTGACATTTGTGGTCTCTATGACGTTAAGAAGTCAAATCGGGGAGATGATATATATGGGGGCTATATCAAAAACTGGACCGATTTTCCAAATTTTTAAATCCAAGTTAACTGCAGCTAAAAGTAGCAGTATACCAAATTTCAGTCATCTGGCTCAATTGTTGTATACCGTAGCGTGATTACAACAGACGGACGGAGGGACGGACGGACAGACGGACATGGCTAAATCGTCTTAGAATTTTACGATGATTAAGAATATATATACTTTATGGGGTCCCAGATCAATATTAGAGGTGTTACAAACGGAGTGACAAAATTAATATACTCCAATCCTATGGTGGAGGGTATAAAAATAGTTACCAACATTTTATTAACTTCAATTAAAGCAAAACTACATTAACAGTTTCAAAAAAAGAATTTTTTCAACTTTTTCAGATAGCATTGCTTCCATTTTTCGATACAAAATAAAAATAAAGTTTTTTTGTTGTGAAATAAGTTTTGCCTTTTAAAATTTTAATATTTTTGAAAAAAATATCTGTCAACGCTGTCTCCAAGCCCCATATGCCCCAATTTTGCTTGTTGACGTAACCGCCGAGTGAGAAATGAGCTTCATCGCTGAAGAAAATTTTGTTCGAAAAATCAGCATTGAAAGACTATTCATCTAGCACCCAATAACGTGTTCTTCGGTTGTTAAGCGATCCATATTCGTAAATGGCAGACCTTTTACTAAATAAATGACACTTCAGATGACGGATATGTAACAGTCGACAGCCTTGCCAGACCCGCGATTTTGAAACCACGAAATTAATAACCCATTACATTATTTGACCAATAACTCTCGAAAGTAGTGACCAAAATATGTTCTCCAATGTTAGCTTTTTCCACGATGATGTGAACTGTTAATCCATTATATAAAAACATATAAACATAACATAGAGTGGAATATACATTTTTAAATTAAAATTAGACGTCCTATTTGGGCGCCAGAAATGTGTACGCATTTTCAAATACAACCATTAATTTACATAAAATTATTTTTTATTACTTTTGACTCATTCATTCATTACAAACAAATAATGAAAACACAACAGAAATTAGAACGGAATAAACGAATGTACTCTATAATTAACTATTTTTTAATAGATATTTTATTCCAATTTCATTCACATTTTCCATGTTCACTCGCATTTGCAGTGAAATTTGAAATGTGAACTGCCGTTTCCAATTCCACATTGTGGATGGATACACCACTTAGTGGTATAGGTAATTGCCATGGAACTATTCACCTGTTTGCGTTTGCCGACTATCCTCCATATATATACTTGTATATTTGGTCGTCTGGCCTGGTCTCCACTTACTCTGACTCCACGAATGAAAAACATGAATGCGTATGTTGCCACTGCCACTGCGAAACAGAAGAAGAAAAATATAATGACTTTAATTAACGGTCTAGAAGTCAAAAGAAACGCAGAAAACACAGAAAATACACAATAAAAAAATGGGGAAAAATTATGCATAAATTTATTCGAGAATAATTCAATACGAGAGTTGTGTGTATGTGTGTGTGTGGATGTTTGCAAACCTATAATTATGGAAATCTACAAATATTTCCACTGAAAGTAGTTTTGATGGCTCCTTTCGTTGTTCAAATTTATTGTTCCTCTTTAACTGAGGCAAAACATGCACACCAAACCCACAAACCACATCGTCAAGAATCCATTGCGAATATTCATATATCGTACAATTGGTCAGAATTATATTATACATATTCCATAATTTCAAAGAACTCCATTAGTGTGTAGCCCCCAATGGCAAACCATAAACGAGTATGCTGAGTGTCCATTGACAAACATGGACAAAATTTAAAACTCACTTTAGTAACGAAATTTTTAAGGCCAAATTTAAATTTCGTAGTATAGTTTTGTTTTTTACAAAATATCACTCCTAGGGCATTTTATAAAAGTACAGTACGAATTAAAATCCAGTAAAGACGGATTCAGTTCGGCCATGCCCAATCTTACGTATATATACCCTTCACCATGGATTGCATGGAATGATTTCGTCTGGAAATAAACTCATTATATCAGCCCAATTGGTTGAAATTTGAGGTTTTTGTGGCGTTACGAAGTCAAATGTAGAGGTACCATTGTATGGGGGCTATATCAAAACATGGACCTATGACTACCATTGTTCGTGTGATGGATTCCGGGTATAATAAACCCCAGTTACAAATTTTCAGCCCGATCAGTTGACATTTGTGGTCTCTATGATGTTAACAAGTCAAATCGGGGAGATATATGTATCGGGACTATATCAAAAAATTTACCGATATTGTCCATTTTCAAAGCTGTAAAAAATGTCAGGTGTTTGTATGTGCAGGAATTGTTATAAATGTTATAAGCCGTTAACTTTGTGTGCAAAATGGTCCATTTGCATGGGAGGTACCAAAAGGGGCGAGGTAATAACGCCAATTTTTCACGGTACTGTAAAGACATTGCAGTCCTCATAATTTTATGTATTTGTATGGACTGGAATCAAAGTTATAAGCCGTTAACTTTTTGTGCAAAATGCTGCATTTGTATGGGAGGTACCAAAAAGGGCGTGGCAATAACGGGACTGTAGGTACTCTAAAAGCATTACACTTCACAAAATGTCAAGTATTTGTATGGACTGGAATCAAAGTTATAAGCCATTAACTTTTTATGCAAAATGGTACATTTGTGTGGGAGATATAAAATGGGGCGTGGCAACTTCGCACATTTTTCTTAAGATGATAGCGATCAAGAATACTACTATCGCCCTGTTCTGTATTCCGAATGTGGCTTGAATCGGAAGTTTCCGCTCGGATTCGAGTTTCTAAATTTGTTTCTTTGGACCCAAATATGTTTCTAATGTGTCAAATATATTCAAATGGAAAAATAAAGGCAAACTGCGTTTACAGATAATCTTCAAAAGCCTTCAAACAGAAATTATAAACAATTTTATCAATTAGAAATTCAGATTCAATCCGCTCTCGGAACACAGAACATGAGGGTATGTATGGAATTCTGAAAGATTCTGGGTATATAAGCTATGAGATAATCAATATTTCACAAAATTTTGACCCTTCGTGGGGGAGGTACTCGAAGTAGTGCACCAACATGGTCCACCTTGATATTAGCCTGAGAAAGAACAAAATATTGACACATATCAAATTTGAAGTCAATCGGTTACTCTTGTCGAAAGTTATCATGCGCACCAACCAGGCAGGCAGACGGACGGACAAAAAATCAATATTTAGGGCTATAGTTCCTACATTTATCCAAATAGGCATTGTTTTCTTTGTTCAAAGACGTTGCCTATTTAAATTGGTGAAAATAAATTACACGGATCGGACTGAAAATTGTCTTTTTTTTTGCTTTTGCAAAGGCTGTTTTTATTATCCAAATCACTTAAAACTAAAAAGTAGACAGCTTGCCAATAATATCTAAGACTATAAATAAACATGCCCCGTACAACGTACATTGGGACCGACACAATTTAAAAAATAAAGGCTGTTGCAGCATTGCCGCTAACGCCCATACTCCAAAAAAAGGATTATCTAAAAGGGCCCAATCTCTCAAAAAATAAACTTAAAACTAAATAGCGGGTACTTAAAACTAGGTCGGTGTCTTCTTCTAGAGTGGTGTCTTCTTAAAACTAAAAACAGACTTAAAAACTAAAAACAAACTTAAGACTATGTATGTACATATCTACAATGCTCACTGATCGGTGTTGTACACCATGTCGGTGATGTCCAGTGTGTTGAACCTCCTGTGTGTCGTAGAACTGATGGCTGATCAGCATACCTCCATCCTGTAGCGCAAGTAGGGAAGCAGGCGGCAAGTGCCTCCTTGTCCGCAGCATCTCCACATCGTCGTCACATACCAGTGACCTAACAACGACCTCGTACCGCAGGTCCCGGCTACCCTCCAGAATCCTAACTGCACCTTTAGCCATGAAAACATCGATCCTATCGAAGCCCGTCCTATCACAAATTTCCCTGCAAGAAATATACCTAACAGTCCCATCAGCCAAGAACCTGGGCCTCAATCCCATGCAAGCACAAAGAACGCGTCTCTCCAATTTCCTAAGCCTTTCCATTCCACATTGAGCCGAAGACCCCACAAAGAGAAGTACCGGTGAAGCTCAACCAAAAAAAAATGCATTCTCCTATTAAGAGTGGACGCCCTAAGCCCAGAGAAAGCCACTAAAACATAAGCAGCGTAGGTCGGCAGAAGGTCACCAGGAGGGGGCCCGGGTATATCGCTGGCGAAAATATTATAGAGCATGAGTCACAGGAGTGAGGGCTGAGGCACACTCGCCAGGACCTCACAAGAACAAACGATTAAAAAAACTTCCCAAAAGCTGACAAAAGGGAAATCGGCCTGTAGCTGCCGCACAAACTAGGGTTAGAACTTGTTTGTGTATCGGTATCAACATAGCCTCCTTCCAAGCCGAAGGAAAGTAGCCCAAATTCAAACACTGATTGAAAAGAACAGATGTGAGTGAGTTTTATGTGATTATATGCCGTGAAGGCCTGAACCACAGTGTGTCACCACACAAGAGACAGATGAAAAGCGACTGTCAACGCCCCTTCCGGATTCAGAAAAAGCCTCCTCCTTCCGGTTCCATATCTACCCAGCCAGAAATTTATGACGGTACCACGAAAAAGGCGTTGTGAAAGCACTGTTTTGGGACGCTTTCACAACGCTTGCTTAAAATGTCTTTAAAGCGCTGTTTCATGATGGATTTACAATTCTTTGAGAAGAAATAAATTGAGAAAAAGAATCCTTTTTGTAAAGTAAGTCATTAAATCGATACCTCCATTCTAAAACATGCTAAGTCGAAACAGCTAGGTTTTCGCTTTCCGATTATTTAAGTAAAGTAAATTAAACGATTTTCTATGCAATTTATGTGGAACATCTTTTCCTGCAAAAAATTAGGCTTAATTAAGAAAAAACGAAAACGATTTTTTTTAAATAAACATGTTCTTTTTGTTAAGGTGGAAATTGTCTTTTCTTTAAAAGACTACAGGATTAGCTTTTACAGTGCATTTTTGACATGCAAAAACCCAGTGCTGCCTTTACAACATCTAAGGAATGAACAAGCTGGCATGTTACAGGGACAATTTAACTTATGAATTCATTTAAATGAATACCTTAAAAATAATATATTTCATTTGATTCATTGTTTTTTAAATACGATTTTTTGTGGGAATTATTACCTTCAAACCATCGGAAAAGCGTCATAAATTTTGTTTTTACAGCGTTGTAAAATACCGCCGTCACACCGTATATCGGTGTTATCATTTTGACGGTTTTACAACGCTTTATTTTTGTACGGTGCACAGTGCTTTCACGACGCTTTGAGGATGGTATTTTTCGGGCTGGGTAGCTTTACATTAATATGGATGTAAAACCTTACCCATTGGTGAGGGTCGAGGCCTAACTAAAACCTCTGCTGATATATGGGTCACAGCACCCGGTTGCAATGCAACTCCACATCGAGGCGAAAACTCTACCCGCATTTGGGCATTAAACCACAGCCACACGAAACTCCCATAAAAAGGCCGTTCCCATCTAATTAGGCTCTATCAACAGATAGAGGGGCTTCTGATCACCCGTGGTACCAGATTAAAGTCTCCGGTCAGACTTCGTAGCAAAAGCTACTTCTAGTTTTTGCTTCGTAAAGCACGTGACTGGTCACCCAAAATGATTGAAAAGAACAGTCAGAAAAAGAAGAACGACCTGCCAGCCCTCTTCAAAGCGATATCAGGAATACCACCAAGACCGCAGGATTTGCCAGATCAACAGGCGACCTCCGCCGGGCGCACAAATCCGCCATCTTCCCAGGTCTGCATCGCTAACAGCAACACCGTCAGCCGAAAAACTTGTGGAGAAGGACACCAAGGAGGTGGCATCGTCGATCCCCTCCACAGCATGTGAAACAAGACTGCGAAAGGTGTAGTCAGTAGCACCACCGCCAGACCGGTACACCTCCTCCATATCGTCCGCAAGATTCTCGGTGTAACGTGTGTTATCAAGAACGCGAGAACCGTTAGCCTTACCAAATGTCCTGCCATTCACCCTAATGCACTGAAGATACTCCCTCATCCGACCCCTCTAACAAATCCGAATGGAGTCCTGAATAATGCCCTTCGGATCATCAGACCTATTTAGAGTCCTACAGAGTATCCTAGGCTCCCGGAAGGAGCCCAATATCCGGGGCGGCAAATCACCCAATGCACGATTCCTAAAACGAACCTTCGGCACAGAAGCCTCCGCAGCATCACGAAAAGCGGAGCCTAATCCGTCAACGCAGACGTCAATATCAGCAATGGCAACATTCCGATCCACAGGCAGCATGCGGCCGTCCAGACCATAGCGCAATCGCCCATGAAACGTCGAACATCTATCCGACCGAAATCAAGAAACCTTCGCACATCGCAAGTATCAACGCTACCTATCCTAAGTGAAACCTGAATCGCCCTATGATCCGACTCATAATCAAGCGCCTTAGACAAGCCCCCAGCATCCACGAGATCAATACCCGGTGTCGGCAGGAGCAGATCGTTATAGAGGGCCCGCCATCTAACGTTTTTTTTAAATAGTGCTTATTTCGTGAATGGTAAGACTTAGCTCATGTCTGATTTGACAGATAATTAGTTTTATCCTTCCGCTGAACGAATATGGTTGAACAACGCTGGGAGCGATCGACTTACAGAAGATGCCGATTTTGCAAAAAAAAAGCCTCTTTTCAGATGATGCTCATTTTGATCTTGGCGGGGCACAGAAAACCCGCATTTGGGGCACAGAAAACCCGCACGCATACATTGAAAAGCCGATACATCCAAAACGAGTCACTGTTTGGTGCGGATTTTGGTCCAGAGGCATAATTGGGCCATGAGCAAGGACTGGCCGTTACAGTCAATGGCAATCGTTATCGGGCCATGTTGAACGAATATTTGTTCACACAAAATGAAGAGAAGGATATTGGCAACATTTAGTTTCAACAGGACGGCGCTACGTGCCACACAGCCGAAGCTACACTCGATGTTTTGCGCGATGTTTTCAAAAAAAAAAGTTATTTGGCGGACCCTTTACAAACAAGAAGACCCGTTCGGCCTTGTGGGTCTATCAGCAGCAACCGGAGCAAAAGTAGGACAGCCAAGCAAACAACCAGCTAAAAATCGACCCCTAGTGTCAACGTCAGAACCACCCCAGGACGGGTGCCTGGCCTTGAGACCAGCCCCAACTACAACCTCACCATAGCCGAAGAGAGAAAACACGGCATCTAAGTCAGCAGAACGAAGAGGATCACCCGGACGAAGATACAAAGGAACAAAAGTCACAGAAGAACCATCGCCCTTCCACACCCTAACAGCACAACTCTCGATACCACCTGTATCAACAAAGACCCTATCGCAGCGGAAGTTCTCCCTAACCAAGACAGCGGTACCATCACCCCGACCTTCACTATCACACCGAAAGACCTTATAATAAAAATTATATATACAAATTGGTAACTTGGGTTTATTTATACCCGGAACATTTCACACAAAGAACGGCAATCAAAGGTTCATGTTCTGAAACGCAACAAAAAGCATAAATTTCACCGAATCAGGCTGAAATTTGGTAATATGAGTTTATTTGTACCCGACAACATTCACATGCGATCCATGGTGGAGGGTATATTAGATTCGGCATGGCCGAACTTAACGCCACTTTTATTGCCTTAATTATTCATTAGACACTTTTGATTGCGTTTTGAAGAAAATGTTAGACCCATTGTGCCCTTTAAAGTATGAATTTCGGAAAATGGCTGCTTGTCCTGACTTTTAGCTATATGATTTAAGCCATGACAAGCGGTTCATTTTTACTCCATTGACCTCTAAAGAACGAATTTCGGAAAATTGATTCTTGTCCTGAGTCAGCATCTAAAGGATGCTGCCACTTATAAAAATAGTAAAGGTTTTAATGTTCTTAGCTGAGCGATTAGAAAATTAAATTTGTAATAGCGAATATCTCGAGAACTACAGAAGATAACTCTTAGGGGTAGAAAGCCTTTTGTACGAAAAAACATAGGATCGCAAATTCTTCATTATTGAAATATTTCGACTCTTTGTATTTTCGAGTTATTTAGGTGCCCATCGCAACTCTGAAAAATATTGGACAGCACTGATGTTAATTCCGTAAAAGTAATATACATTTAGAATAAAATTTAATCCAAAATGGCCGAATTCGTGGACAAATCTATGTAACACCAGTTGAATTTTTATGACTTTAGCTTTAATTAGGCGAAATGTCTAATATGTACAAATTAACAAAAATGGTCTGATGCGAAGAAAAACATTAAATTAATTTATGCTTTACAGAGGTTAATTAAAGAACATTAAAATTTTGATATGGCGGTGTTAAATTGCTGCTGCTGCTGTTCTTGCTCCGCTCTTTTTAATTGCTGTTATTTATTTATTATAAACTAAACTGAACTAACAATTATAATTTTATATGAAAACAACAAAAAAAAAAGCAAAAATATGATGCCTTTAATAACAACAATGACTGTTTAAAGCTTACAATCCAAACAAGACGACAATGATAATGATGGTGGGACGGATGTTTGGGTGCTGCTTCTTTGTGGAGGTGGCAGTAAGGGCGGAGTTGCATCGATTCATATGGGATGTTTCTCAAAAGAACCAACGAAGGCGGAGCAACAGGCGTAGGCGAGGTAATGATGAGATTGATACCTACCAGTAGCAGTGAGCAATAACAATTTAACTTTAACTGAAAGACAGAATAAATTCTTACACATGAGTTATTTGAAGTTATTTTGAGTTGGAAGAAATTGAATGAAACATGAAGGTGTTTAACAATATTATAATTCAATTCAAAACCAAAAAAAAATATTTACAAAAATATCCGATCGTTTTGTTATCCGATAGCGTTGTCGCAAAACAAAAGACTTAAGAAACAAACTTCTGTTAACCACAAACCATCAATTGTTGTCTTGTAGAATTTCTCTGTCCGGCTGACTAACCGACACTTCGGTCTCTATACTATATGGTGGTGACCACATAATTGTTTTATGTTTGTTTTTAATTTCATTTACCAACAGTTGTGTCCTTGAAAATGAATTGTTTATGGTTTGTTGCGGTTTTTACATTTAGTCCTTTTTTTGTGACAAGACATTTGAACGTAAGTGGCAATGGCATTGACCACTTTATAAGTGTTTTTTTTTTAAATTGAAAAGAAAAGGTTTTGTTTCGAGTGTTCGTATTTTGCATGCTTGCATCGATTGATACCGAAGATAATAGTCTTACAGTTTTACAAGTTCAACTATTGTCCTTAACATATTTTCTCTAAAGGAAGCGAGACGATGTTTATAATTGGCAGCAGTTCGAGCGGTTAGTGACAGACGTTATTTTATGGCACTATATTTATTATGGACTAACATTTATCTGGTACCTTAATTTTTTTATAAACATTTTATATGTTTGTAAAATTTGATTAAAATTTAAATTGTATAATATTTTGTAACTATAAATTGCATTGATGGATTGACAAAAAACAATGAATTGGAATATTATAATATGAATTAAAAATTAGTGCTGTATGACCAAATCTAATGCTGCTAATGAAATTTTTAACAATAAAGCATAACACAAAATCTAGGAAAAACTAACTAAAATTCGAAGTTCTAGACCCACCTTAAAGTATACCAATCGACTCAGAATCACTAGCTGAGTCGATTTAACAATGTCCGTCCGTCTGTCCATGTAAAGTTGTTCGTCGACTTCAGGTCGCAATTTCACTCCGATCGTTCTGAAATTTTGCAGTTTAGAGTATTTCGCGGCTGTTAAGATCGCTATTTGAAGAAAATCGGTTAAGATTTAGCTATAGCTCCCATATATATGTTTCGTCCGATTTTGCTCTTTAGTCCTGAAGAAGCTGTATTTTACATCCAATCATTTTGAAATTTAGAATAATAGAGTTTCTTGATCCATGAACCAACACTACCGAATTTGAAGAAAATCGGTTAAGATTTAGCTATAGCTCCCATATATATGTTTCGTCCGATTTGGCCATTTAGTGCTATAAATGCTGTATTTTACATCCAATCGTTTTGAAATTTAGAATGGTAGAGTTTCTTGATCCATGAACCAACATTGCCGAATTTGAAGACAATCGGTTAAGATTTAGCTATAGCTCCCATATATATGTTTCGTCCGATTTTGCTCTTTAGTCCTGAAGAAGCTGTATTTTACATCCAATCATTTTGAAATTTAGAATAATAGAGTTTCTTGATCCATGAACCAACACTACCGAATTTGAAGAAAATCGGTTAAGATTTAGCTATAGCTCCCATATATATGTTTCGTCCGATTTGGCCATTTAGTCCTATAAAAGCTGCATTTTACATCCAATCGTTTTGAAATTTAGAATGGTTGGCCATGAACCAACACTACCGAATTTGAAGAAAATCGGTTAAGATGTAGCTATATCTCCCATATATATGTTTCGTCCGATTTTGCCCTTTAGTCCTATAGAAGCTGTATTTTACAACCGATCGTTTTGAAATTTAGAATGGTACAGTTTCTTGATCCATGAACCAACATTGCCGAATTTGAAGAAAATCGGTTAAGATTTAGCTATAGCTCCCATATATATGTTTCGTCCGATTTTGCTCTTTAGTCCTGTAGAAGCTGTATTTTACATCCAATCATTTTGAAATTTAGAATAATAGAGTTTCTTGATCCATGAACCAACACTACCGAATTTGAAGAAAATCGGCTAAGATTTAGCTATAGCTCCCATATATATGTTTCGTCCGATTTGGCCATTTAGTCCTATAAAAGCTGTATTTTACATCCAATCGTTTTGAAATTTAGAATGGTAGAGTTTCTTGATCCATGAACCAACACTACCGAATTTGAAGAAAATAGGTTAAGATTTAGCTATAGCTCCCATATATATGTTTCGTCCGATTTGGCCCTTTAGTTCTATAGAAGCTATATTTTACATCCAATCGTTTTGAAATTTAGAATGGTAGAGTTTCTTGATTCATGAACCAACATTGCCGAATTTGAAGAAAATCGGTAAAGATTTAGCTATAGCTTCCATATATATGTTTCATCCGATTTGGCTCTTTAGGTCCAGTCGATTTTATACCCTACACCACACTGTGGTACAGGGTATTATTTAAGTATAAAATGTCCCAAAAGTAAATTTATATAAACAATTTATACATGAATTACAAAATTTATATATCAGAGTTATTCAATATTACGAGAGTGGTGTAGGGTATTATATAGTCGGCACCGCCCGACTTTAGCCTTTCCTTACTGGTTTTATTTAAAAAAGATATTTAAATATATATATTTGGAAACATTTTACACAATAACTGTCTTTATAAGTAAACACATATTTTATTTGTGAAAGTCAGTTAGACATTTAACAGGGGCACGAAAAACCTACTAAAAACCAAATAAATACTTTGACTAGACTTACAGGGTTTTTACAATACCTATAAACTCTTTATTTGCAACTATAGCCCCCGAAAGTTTCAAAAAAGAAGAATAAAAGGAAACCGCAATTATGACAAAAATCTAGTTACACCCTTTTTATATTTATTAAACCATTTTATGCGTTCCAACCAAAATTTCTTGATTTTCAAATAAAATGGATTTGTCCACAAATATATGGGCATTTCCGCCGAATGATCAACCAGGGCCGAAAAATAAAATGTGGGTTATCCTCGTATTTTATTGTAAAGAATTATAAAAAAGGGTTTAAAAATTGTCTACATTTTTAAAATACAATGATTTCATAGCATATCTCAGATGTTTTCATGAGAAAATTGGACTAAAAACTTTATTTTTTATATTTTAAGCTACTTTTAAAGACATTTTTATATTTAATTATTTTACAAACAAAACACATATTACGTTTGCACTCTTTCTACAAAAAGTCTCTATTACAAATAATTAAGAAGAGAAAAATGCAAGGAGACAAAAAAAGGTTGATTAACGGTTAATTTATCGGTTAAAACCAGGGATGTAACGAATATTCGCATTCGCATATGGGAACGCGAATTGTTCGCATCATTTTAACATTCGCTTTCGCAAAAACCATCTTTGGATTATTCGCTTTCGCAAAAATATATTTCAGTATTCGCTTCCATTTGTTAAAAGTGTTATATCTTCTTATTCGCTTCACATATTTTGAAGATATTAATACCAATGAAAACCTCTCCACTTCTCTTCAAAGTAGTTGACAAATATACTTGTCCTTGTGGTACCAGGATGTAAAAATATGGAAAACATTCTTAATACTTGAATATCCTGGAAAAGTATCAATTTACTTCCTTAATTTTGTTGGTACTAAGGGGTCAAACTATTATTCGCATTCGCTTTCGCAAAAATGCATATTTCAGTATTCGCAAGAAATATGTTTCAATATTCGAAACATCCTAGTTACAACAAGGGATATAACGAAAGTGACTTTAGCGAATGCGAATATTGAAATATATTTCTTGCGAATGCGAATAATAGTTTGACCCTTTAGTACTAACAAATTTAAAGAACTGAATTGATGCTTTTCCAGGATATTCAAGTATTAAGAACGTTTTCCATAGTTTTACCTCCTGTTACCACAATGACAAACATATTTATTGAACTGTTTTGAAGAGAAGTGGCAGAGGCTTTCATTGGTATTAATATCTTCAAATTAATATAATAATCCAAAGATGGTTTTTGCGAATGTGAAAGCGTATGTTAAAATGATGAGAATAATTCGCATATGCGAGTGCGAATGTTCGTTACATCCCTAGTTAAAAAACATGAACAATTTTCCGTTCGCGACCGACACCTAAACCAAAATGTTGGTTCCCAATTTTTTTTCTTTCGGTTCAAACATATGAACAATTACGATTTTCCCCCGTGTACAGTTCCCTAGATATCTGCAATTCTTTACTAGTATTTTGGTAATATAAGACCAATATCTGTCACATTAGCTTTTCTGAATTGACAATACAATTTTCTATTTGATGAAAAATCGGACTGCACACGAAAAAATCTTAGACACTTTTTTCAATAATTTTTTTTGAGTGGACTGATTAATCTAGAATTTGCGTTGTTATATATTAATTTTGTCACATTCTTAATCGTCGTAAAATTCTAAGACAATTTAGCCTTGTCCGCCCGTCCGTCCGTCTGTTGTTAACACGCTACAGTCCTTAATATTAGAGTTATGTTGATACAATTTGGTAGAAATATTTCTTATAGTTGCTGGTTGTTTGGGATTGCAAATGGGCCTTATCGGTCAATGTTTTGATATACCTCCCCTATAGAGGTCGCTCACAAATACGGGTTTTGTCCCATAGATACCACATTTTTAAAGCGCGAGGTAAAAAATCATTGATTCCATGCCGCTAGGCGACTCTATGTTATACTCTATTTTCAAAGTATGCTAAAGCTTCGACAACGTTTTCAGATCGGACAAAGTTATCAACCGTGTTAAAGTGCCGTAAATGTACGGGCAATGACAGATTGTTAGGCAAGGGTGAAGACGATTGCAAGAAACCCATACAATTTCATATATTTAAAATATATGTATTTTGTAAATATTTATATGCAAGATTGCCAATAAAAATATTTTATAGACAGTGGCCAATAAAATGTTTTTCTGACAATGTGGCGCCGTTGTCACATGCATAGATGGCGCCGTTGTCACATGCATAGACTTCGCACATATTACAATCTGCAAATTATCTCAAAATGACTTTTCTTTCCGAAAATATTTTTATCTCTATATGTATATAATCTAATAATAAATAAAAAATCTTATTATTGTATCTATCCATATTTTAAAGTTTTTCTATCAATACTGCCTTCAATTTAAATGGTGGTATGTAAACTGACGTGACGCCTAACGGACGCCTCACACAGGCGCTGACGGATGCCTCACACAGGCGCTTGACGGACGCCTCACACAGGCGCTTGACGGACGCCTGGTATCGGTGTGGTATTGGGCTTCGACGACAATCTGTGAAAGAGACAGAGGCTTCTTATTTAGTGGTAAGTAGTAAAGGACATTTATGGATGCGGGCGCACATATTACAATTACAATATATTTATTACGAGTGCGGGCGAACCGCGTATGCGAGCGAATCGCGTTAGTGTCCTGAAAAGGACAGATGTACAACTACTAGTCCTGGAGAGGATAATTGGGGCGGATCCTTGTTGCTTCGGGTTAAGTATTCGGTCTGCGGACTATGCCACTTGTCGTTCAACTTGGGTGGTAGCTCCGTTGATCCACACCATTGACTGAAAAACGTCGACACCTTATATTACTGGCAACACCAAGTGAAGGAGAATTATATTCACGGCATGTGTTTTTATGTGATTTCGTGTTACACCCGGAACATATGCATAAGCCTACACGGGGCAAAATCGGTTTTTTTTATATGTTTGAATTGAAAGAAAATATACTTGGAAACCATTTTTTAAATATTATATATTGGTTAACAAATATATTTTATTTGAAAATCAAGAAATTTTGTTTGGAACGCATATATTAATATATTAGAACCTTAATTTATTTGCAAAGTGACTTTCACAAATAAAATATGTGTTTACACACAAACAAAGTTATTGTTTAAGAGGTTTTCCAAATATATTTTATTTAAAAAAGATTTTTAAAAGTTTGCTGACTAATTCTAATTTTAGTTAGTTTTTCCTAGTTTTGTGTTAAACTTTATAGCTAAAAATGTCTTTTATTTTTAAATGTTCCAATTCATCACTTTTTGTCAATCCATCATGCAATTAATATTTACGAAAGATTATACTCTAGAAGTTTTAATTATATTTTACAAACATATAAAATTTATTAGAAAAATTCGATCTTTGAACATCTCAAAAACAGAAAACTTGCCTTTAAATTAAGGCATTGATACATTGCCAAAATACGTAAATACAAATAAATCTTTGTTCCGGAAATACTAGTTCCAAATAAAAAAAAGATAAGAAGGGGAACATATTATTGTTTAGAGCAACATCCTCCCAAACATATAATATTTGTGTGTGTCAAATATTATATATTTGGAGTGTGCCCTAAACATATGTATATTTCAAGCCGAATATGCTTGGGACAATATACTACAGAAGTGATTTTTTTTCAGCGTGTAGTCATATTCATTATCAGTGGCTGAAGCTGTCAATGATCATATGTGGGTGCGTGCGTGTGTTCGCTGTGATGGCTCAGCACAGTGGCGATGGTGGGTGTTGTTGTTATTGCATTTGATGACGTCAATGGGGGATAACAGTGGGTAGCATAGAGAAAATTCCGGTGCACAGTGGTAAATATTATCATGTGCGGACAAAATGGATTTTGTCCGTTACATTCGGCATGGCTGAACTTCACGCTTTTACTTGTTTTAAATAAAGCAGTATTAATTTTTATTATAAATTTTGAGTTACTTTTATTAACTATTTTTTTAGAAATTTTTTTAGAAAAGTTTTGCAGAAATCCCTGTCATCAGGATTTTAATAGTGGTGTTTGGTACTTTATTGAAGCATGTGTCACATTCTTTTCAAGTAAGTGACATAATTTGCTTATCTTTTTGTGCCTTTTAACGTCCTTTTAATTAAGGCCTAACATCTTTCGTTTTGATGTACTTCCGGGCAGTTAGGTGGATCAGCCTCTTTTGGTACAAATAAAATGTTATTCGGCTGATACCACTCAATAGCCCTTTTGCAGTAAGTCGAAGTCGAGAGATCGGTCCAGAAAAAATATAGAAACGTCGTATTATATTATAAATGGAAGTAACTTCTTTTTTCTTGACCCTGATGAAAAATTCTATCAGATATACACACTGAGACAAAAGTTAGGAATTTATATTTTCAAACAAGTATAGACGAATTAAGTTCGGTCATGCCGAATCTGGTATACCCTACAAAATTGATCGCATGTGAATACCAAATGTCAGCCCAATTCGTTGAAATTTGAGGTTTTTGTGGCGTTACGAAGTCAAATCTAGAGGGACCTTTGTATGGGGTCTGTATCAAAACATGGACCTATGACTTCCGTTGTTCGTGCGAGGGATTCCGGGTATAAATAAACCCCAGTTACCAATTTTAAGCCCGATCTGTTGACATTTGTGGTCTTTATGACGTTAATAAGTTAAATAGGAGAGATGCTATATATAGAGGCTATATCAAAAAATGGAACGATATGGCCTATTTTCAATCCCAAGTTACCTGCAGCTATAAGACGTATTTATAAAAAATTCTTGTCATCTAGCTCAACTATTGTAAAGGGTGGTCCAACCATAATGCACGATGTGAATTGTGAGTCACACCTAAACGTCAAGTTTTTTCCCAACTTAATTTGACATTTCTTTGTTTCAGTGTTTGACAAATTCAACCATGGAGAGGTGCACAAATGAGCAGCGCGTTAAGATTGTTAAAGCCTTTTGCGAAAATGAGCGTTCAAATCAAATGCATTTCGTGCACTTTGTGATTTTCACACGTACTTTTACCACAGTGGATTTGTTAACAAGCTGAATTGCGGCTTTTGGGCAAATAAGAATCCATGAGTGATAGTTGAAATGCCGAAGCTCCCACAAACAGTGACTGTTTGGTGCGGTTTATGGGCTGGCAGCGTCATCGGGCCGTACTTCTTCGAAAATGATGTCGGCCAAGCAGTTACCGTGAATGGTGTTCGATATCGCTAGTTGATAACGGACTTATTGTGGCCAGAAATTGAGGATATGGACCTGGACGATATGTGGTTCCAACAGGATGGTTCCGCTTGCCACACAACCGTGTTATCTCACGCCATGGCGTTGTCAATTGGCCGGCACGATCATGTGATTTGACACCGTTGGACTTCCTTCTTTGTTAATATTTAAAAGAAAAAGCGTACGTCAATTAGCAAAGAACAATTCAAGAGCTAAAGGATGAGATAATTCGGCACATTAACGACATTTAACCTCAATTATGTCTCAGAGTCGTTGAAAATATATAGATAATCGGATAGAGGTATGCCACCGAAGTCGTGCCGAGCATTTGGTCAATATTTTGTTTCAAATATAATTGTCAGACAATTGTCTCAAAACTTTTTGTTTTATTTACAATTAACATCATGTGTTTTTAATTGTAAATAACAACGCAATAGTCCGTCCGTCAGCAGGCAGACGGACATGGCTAAATCGTCTCGGAATTTTACGACGATTAGGACTATATATACTTTTATGTAAATTTTCCAAACAGACGAAACGACTAAGGTTACACGAAGTTAAACATTTTGTATATCCGAAGTGACTTACTTTGAGGTCCTGTAGATCCGCACCTGTATACTTTATAAGGGCCACTTTTAAAACGTGTATTCTCAAATTTATCTTCTACAATCGTGGCAATTTTGGTCGAAATCGGGCTGGTTATGAAACGGTGAAATTACTTCCTGTTTTAATTTCTCCCGCTGTGCGACTGTATTGTCGGATATGGCTTAGTTTGTACAATATTACAGCCTCTTTCTCTATTTCGCACGAAAGCGATGCGAACGAAAAACAGCTGATTTTAGACCTACTAACTGGCATCAGCCATTATGTTTGTAGTCACTTTGTCGTTCTGATACCTTTTAGTAGGTCTAAAATCAGCTGTTCTTCGTTCGCATCGCTTTCGTGCGAAATAGAGAAACGGGCTGTTAGTGTAAATTAGCCAAACAAAATCCAAAAAACTTATTGCAATTATAAATTAATCAGTTGGTGGATAGGTTCTGCTACTATAATAGTTACGATGGAATGCGTTAGACGATGTTTCACTTGATTTCGAAACAAGTTTTTGTTATTAGAGTCAAAACAAAAAATGTTTGGGAATCATATAGAAATGAATTTCTAAAATTATTAAAAATTTATCGCCATGCCAAAAGCTTCGAGCATTGTAACCCTTTTTATGGGTTATGCAAGTGAAAAATCCTTTTGAACTCAATACACTTCATAAGGTCAAAATATTTGAACAGAATTGATTGATCATTAAACATAATTTGCAATGCAATTACCTTTCATCATCAACGCCACAAAAACGAAAAGACAATAAGAAAAAACAAGAGCACTCTATGGAAGATGCTGATGTTTATGACTGTTTGACATGAGATCAGGCTTAAAAAAACATAACCCACAAAGCAACGTACGACCTTTTTTCGAATAGTTTTTTCTTGCCTTTAGTTGAAGAGAGTGAAAGCAAAATTACTTCGCGATTTTCAACTTATGAAAACACACAGAATTGTCAAGGTCCTTTGCTTTGGCTGACTGACTGTCTGGATGGGGGGCATCCATCACCAGACATGGATTAACTGAGATGAACAGAACACTCAGCAGAAATCCCGCTTAAGCAGCTAAGCAAGCGCAATCGTTACCAACCAAAGGTGTATCACGTACAAGTAATTTGTAGAATTTTTCGTTATAATTTCATGTGAATAAAACGTGAGTGATCGATCATCGGCGGTGAAGTCATCGCAATGTTGATACTATAAAATATCTATAGCAATTCATTGGCCAAAGTTCTTTCGAAACGGTACTGGCTGCGATAATTAAGTTGATATGTTGTTAACGGTTTCAGTTATAACTGTTGGCGAAATAGACACACTCGTACTTATCTGCAACAGGAAGACAATGCATCTGCTATTTATTTGTTATACGAAGGATTAGATATGATAAGGATTAGGAGAATTTGCTGAAATATCGCACAAAGCTGGAAAATTTTCGCTATCACATATGATTTGACAAAACTCAACAAAATAATTTCAATTCATTTCATTTTGTATTTAAAAAAACAAGTTTTTTTTGAGAGAAATCAGAGAATATGTATTTCATTGTATAGTGAAGGGTATGTCATTAATAACACTGTGTGTGCACAAAAATGTATCCTCGATGAAAACAATGTACTCCGCATAATTTTGACCGGTTAATTCGAATGGCATTAACCGCGAATGGCATTTTTCTGTGACATCGCGTTTTTGAGATATTTAGCAACAAAGTTTGCTGGGTAAGTAATGACGTTAATAAATTCAAGCACAATGTCAAAGAATGAAAGAATGGAGACACTTCAAGAGTATTTCTCCCACAACACCCGACACCCACGCTCAACCCCTTACCCTGAAAATCTCCTTACAAAAAGTAATGTTGTATCAAAAGTCGTAGAACTCGATGAATTTTTTGGGTGATGTATTTGAGAAAAAGATTCCTTGTAAAAAATCACTATAGGTCCCCACAATACAATTTTACGGAAACCAAATGGTTTTTTAAATATATCGTAGATAGTGTTTTGTGTGGTCTTTAAATGTGCCTTTATTTCCAATTGTTCAAAGATAATCAATAAATACGATATATTAAAAAAAACATTAGGTTGCCATAAAGTATCTTGTGGGGACCAATAGTGATTTTTTGCAAGGAATCTTGTTGTCGAATACATCACTCAAAAAATCCATTGATTTCCACGACTTTTGATAAATCGTTATTTTTGGAGAGGGATTTACATGGGTTCTTGTCCTACACCCAGGTAAGAACCCATGTCAGGTGTTTTGGGAGAAATACTTCTTGAAGTGTCTCCTTTCTTTCGTTCTTTGACATGGAACTAGAGTGATCAAAAAACCGGTTTTTTGAAAAAATAAAAAACCGGTGGATGGTTTATTTAAGTTATAAAAAAACCGGTGGACGGTTGTTTTCTTCGAAGAATACCGGGGAAACCGGTAGAACCGGTTTTTTCTGCATAACAAAACAGTATAAAAATTGCCGTTTGAAAAACATTTTCCTTTTTAATAACAAAAAAGCCGATTTTTTAATACTAAATTTTTAAAAGCGATGTCTTCTGATCAGGAATCTTGCACCAAATTTAGTCCTGTTGGATAGTAGTTATGAGTTGGATTGTGATGAATATTGTCATTTGAGTCAAACGGTCATTTTATCTCATACATATAACTAATTAGCTATTGTATTGAGAAACATTTTCCAAAAGTGTTATCGATAGTATTTTCTTCAACCTTTTAAAAAAATTAGCAAATATATTTTCATTACTTTTTTGCAAAATTAAACTTTTTTGAAATTTTGGTAAAAACCTATGTTTTAATTTTTGATTTTTTTTTCTCAAAAGAAAGCTTAGATAATTTCCTTTAAAAGTTTTGTGACCTATTAATGGGATGGGACCTGTTGATCTATCAAAATAAATATAACCCTCTGAAAAAAAATTAACGTTCAACCAAGCATTTTAGCATTTCAGATGGGAAAAACAACCGTTTGACAAAAATGTCAATATTTGACACCCTCCAACTCGGAAAGTCCTTAACCGATTTCATTGGAATTGTGTCTCATAATTACTATCTGATATGGCTACTTGGTGCAATTTTCATCCCGACAGAAGACATCCCTTTTAAAAATTAACTCATGAAATTCCCCTTATGTAGTTCAGTCAAGAAAATATTAATATTTCGGGATATTAAATAGAATATTTAATAGAGGTATTAAATCTTAATACATATATATTTTATATACACACTTTAGTGCAGGTGGGTATATACGAGTATACATATAAATATATAAGAGTATACACTAGTCGGTTTACCCAAATGAAATTTTCTTACTTGTTTTTGTTTCGGTTTGGAAGTGGGAGAATGCGTTTACTTTTCACATAACTTCTGCGCGTATGAATCATTTATTTTCTTTAAATTTTTGTAATTTGTATAGAAATTAGTGAATGGCTTCGGATTCTAGTTGCCGAGTCTTTTTAGGCCATATAAGGAGATCTTTCATATTATTATCTTAATTTGTGATATTTTGTATATAAAGTTGTAAATAATTTTTAATATTTTAGTGATAATAAAAAAACCGGAAAACCGGTGGAAACAAACGAAAAAAACCGGTTGCACCGGTTGTTCGAAATTCATGATTTTGAGAAAAACCGGGGACGGTGGAAGCAAACCGGTGGGCCGGTTTATTTTAAACCGGTTTTGATCACTCTACATGGAACTCCTATTCCGAAGCTTTCTATACCTGAATTTACTAGCCCTTAATTTACCCATAAAACTTTGTGGATAAATACGATATATTTAAAAAAAACACTGTGTTGTCATTAATGTGCATTGTGGGGATCTATAGTGGTTTTTTTTTCCAAAAAATCCATCAAATTCTACGACTTTTGATATATCATTAATTTTGGGGGGTGATTTTCAGGGGTTAGGGTATGAGCGGGGGTGTCGGATGTTTTGGGAGAAATACTTCTAGGAATATGTCCATTATTTTGTTCTTTGACATGGAACATCATTTTGGAAGCCTTCTATGCTAAAATTGACTTTGAATTTACTAACCTTTTTGTTTACCCAGCAAACTTTGTGGCTAAATATCTCGAAAACGCGATGTCACAGGAACAAAACTGTTAATGCCATTCGATTTAGCGGGTCGAAATTATGAGGTGTAAGGTGGTACAGATGGACATGGCTAAGGCAAGGTGCATTTTGCTCACACAGTGTAATGGGAAACAATATCAGTCAAATGGTCGCTACGGCTACGCTTGCAGGACCATATTCATTTCATGAAATTTTCCATCATGAATTCACATATTTGTCCCCGATAACTGCACGAACTAAATTTTTACGGTCTTGAATCGATTGTGGGCCATTGGCATAGACCTTGTCTGATACGTAGCCCCACAGAAAAAGTCTAAAGCTGTTAAATCACAAGATATCGTTGGCCAATTGTGATAAGCTCTTCGAGAAATCACACGGTCACATATTTGTCCTCGATAACTGCACGAACTAAATTTTTACGGTCTTGAATCGATTGTGGGCCATTCGCATAGACCTTGGTAGTGCAAACCATTCATCGTAACAGTTGCTCCAAACAGTTACACATGTGCACGATTCTAAGTTGTCCCATTAGCCCAATTTTGTTCACCAGTTTTACAATTGCTGGCAAGGCGAGTTATACGACCCCAAAAGCTTATCGACCCATTAGCCTAACTTCTTTCCTGTTAAAAACAATGGAGCGAATAATTGATGACATGGTCAAAAATATAATAGCGGATGACAGGCTAAAATTCAAACAACACGCCTATGTCAAAGGAAGATCAGTGGAAACAGCTCTGCATGAGGTAGTGCACCACATGGAAGAGTCCTTCAGTAAATAAATGTATACACTTGCTGTTTGCATAGACATTGAGGGCGGATTTAACAATAGGCGTGTTTTCGTTACACCATAAGTGCTTAATTTGTATGGGGAGCTAAGCCCTTTTAAGCACTATTAGTTCCCGATGAAGTTTGGTGCTTGTTTTCATGTCTTAATCGAGTATGATGTTGCCAGATTGGGCACCCTATATTTAGCAGTATGGCATCCCATTTTTGGAGAGATTTTATCAATTATTGTGAATTAACGAGAAGAAGAACAAAAATGGGAAATTATTTTAATATTTGCAAAAGAGTGTAAACAATTGAACATAGAATAGTAAATATATGTTTTCTAAATACTTTTCACGAATTTTTTGTCTGTTTCGCACTGTTCTTTCTTCGCAACTCATGACACCATTGCTACCAGAGAGTGAAAATACGAAAACATGCCTAATGTACAGTTCGATACACTTATCCAGTCCTTAGGCGAGTTTCAGGTTGACCGGGCGCTGAAAAACTGGATCAACAATATGCTAAGGAATAGGTGGATTATTTGTTCGTCATATGACGTAAATAAATTAGAGACAAGGTAAATCGTGGTATACCTCCGGGGGCATTTTGTCGCCTATTCTATGGGTTACGACGATACACAATCTCAAAGACCAATAATCACCTACGCCTGTGTAGTGTGGTGGACATCAATGGACAAGAAGTGCAACGTAATACCTTTGCAAAAAATTCGACGTATGTGCTGTCTAGGCATAAGCGGGGCATCTAGAACTGCACCAACAAAAGCGTTGGAGACTATACTGCACATCCAACTAATAGACATCCCTATAAACTATGAGGCAGCCCTCACAGCAAGACGTCTACAAATGATGGGTGAATGGATAAATCGAGACCACTAGTCGTACCATCAGAAGATTTTAGAATCTCTAGTTGGCTACATTCAAACGCCATAAGTGCGGCTTACAGCTACCTGTGATTCGCTTCTGCCAGACAGACGCTCCTGGGAAAATGGAACTTTGGCCCATGTGACAGTGGGAACCAGCTGCTACACGGATGGGTCCAAGCGAGGAGGAAGGACGGGTCTGAGATTTTTTATGGATGAACCAGAAGTCGAACTTTACTTCCGCCTCCCAGACCATAACACAGTATTTCAAGCAGAAGTTCGAGCAATCACGGAGTGTGTTAACTGGCTCAGTAATGCCACAAAGCCTAAATATGCCAACATATTCACACATATCCAAATGGCGATCAAAGCAATAACAACGGAAAAGGTCAAATCCAGAACAGTGTTAGACTGTAAAAGAACGATAAATAATTATACAGTCCATGGTCAACTGCGTATTTTCTGGGTACCGGGACACAACGGAGTGATTGGAAATGAACGAGCAAACAGCTTGGCTTCAAAGGGCAGAGAACTTCGAGTAACAAACTTGGAAAATTGGAAACCTTTCGAAGCCACGAAGGATGAGTTGCCACGAAGGTGTGGAATAGAGCAACTGCAAATATACTGTGGGGTGACCCAAATAAGAAGAAAATCAGTAGTTTTCTGAGACTAAACAAGATCGAGATTAGTAAGATGATAAGTGTTCTAACGGGACACTCAAGCATACAGGCACATCTTCATCGCATTGGACTAGCAGGAAACGGCGAGTGCAGGGCATGCAGGGAAAACATCGAAACGATGGAACATTTTCTGTGCCACTGCCCAACTTTCACACATGCAAGATCCCGATATTTCGGTTCCGACATATTGTCAGACTTGACTCATCTCAGAGGATATGACTGGAAGATACCGAGAAAATACGTGTCTAGTACCGATTTTCTGTAACCCGTGGGGTATAAAAATCATAAATAAGGAGCGCACAACAGGCCGAACCACTGGCTTAAGTGTATGTCCATGGACGTGAGACGTTTAAAAGTCTCCTCTATTCAACCTAACCTAACCTAACTTAAGACAACTACAATGAAAATTGGAATTTTTAGAAAAAAAAAATAAAAAAAAACTTTATGATAAAAATTTTTTGTTTTGGATTCATAAAATAGTATGCCCCAAACTGCACGAAAAAAGTTTTTAGGCCTCGGACACAAAAAAAATATCTTGTTTTGCGTAGTGTAATTAATGTAAAATGGAAAAAATGGTAGTTTGACCATTATGTAAAAATTCAACACCATCCAAATCGGAGAGTCCTTAAACCGATTTCGTTGAAATTTTGTGTCATAACTACTACCCAATAGGACTAAGCTTGGTAAAAGGTTCTTCCCGATCAGAACACATGGGTTTCAAAAGTTCACTCATTTGACGTAAAATCCTCCAGAGATATAGTTATTTTCATTAACCTGCAATATTTATCCACAGAAACATATTTTGCATTAATTAGGGTGATATCCGCGGTATATTGCTGTGTATAAAACCAATTTCGACATTAGGATTTATTCTAAGAGTCATGTAGTCATGTAGTAATTGGTTATTGTAAAATAAAACATATTACCAAACTAGCGAATTATGTATAGAAATAGTGATCAACATTTCAAAAGAAACTGTGATGTAGTGTTTGTTTTCTGAGGGGCACCATCTTTGAAAGCGTGGGTTGTGGGAAAAACGCTTTAAAGTTTTTCTGATTCACTGAGTCACGTATGACGCGCGGTTGCTTAAACTGCTGTACCTCCGTTAGCTTTGTTCCGATTCATCTCAAATTTTCACACAACATTAAAAAAAAAATACGTAAAGTTGACAAAATGTATAAATTTTTAACAATGATACACATATTTCAATTAAGCGGAGTTATTGGAATGTTAATTTTTTGGAGTAATTATACCCTACACCACACTGTGGTACAGGGTATTATAAGTTTGTTTCACGGCAGATGTTTGTAACACCTGAAAATAACACAGCTAGACCACCTTAAAGTATACCGATCGACTCAGAATCACTATCTGAGTCGATTTAACGATGTCTGTCCGTCCGTCTGTCCATGTAAAGTTGTTCGTCGACTACAGGTCGCAATTTCACTCCGATCGTTCTGAAATTTTGCAGTTTAGAGTATTTCGCGGCTGTTAAGATCGCTATTGAATTTGGTTGAAATCGGTTCAGATTTAGATATAGCTCCCATATATATCTTTCGTCCGATTTGGCCCTTTAGTCCTATAGAAGCTGTATTTTACATCCAATCGTTTTGAAATTTGGAATGGCAGAGTTTCATGATCCATGAACCAACATTGCCGGATTTGAAGAAAATCGGTTAAGATTTAGCTATAGGTCCCATATACATGTTTCGTCCGATTTGGCCCTTTAGTCCTGTAGAAGCTGTATTTTACATCCAATCATTTTGAAATTTAAAGTGGTAGAGTTTCTTGATCCATGAACCAACACTACCGAATTTGAAGAAAATCGTTTAAGATTTAGCTATAGCTCCCATATACATGTTTCGTCCGATTTGGCCCTTTAGTCCTGTAGAAGCTGTATTTTACATCCAATCATTTTGAAATATAAAGTGGTAGAGTTTCTTGATCCATGAACCAACACTGCCGAATTTGAAGTAAATCGGTTAAGATTTAGCTATAGGTCCCATATACATGTTTCGTCCGATTTGGCCCTTTAGTCCTGTAGAAGCTGTATTTTACATCCAATCATTTTGAAATTTAAAGTGGTAGAGTTTCTTGATCCATGAACCAACATTGCCGAATTTGAAGAAAATCGGTTAAGATTTAGCTATAGCTCCCATATATATGTTTCGTCCGATTTGGCCCTTTAGTCCTATAAAAGCTGTATTTTACATCCAATCGTTTTGAAATTTAGAATGGTAGAGTTTCTTGATCCATGAACCAACACTACCGAATTTGAAGAAAATCGTTTAAGATTTAGCTATAGCTCCCATATATATGTTTCATCCGATTTGGCCCTTTAGTTTATAGAAGCTATATTTTACATCCAATCGTTTTGAAATTTAGAATGGTAGAGTTTCTTGATTCATGAACCAACATTGCCGAATTTGAAGAAAATCGGTAAAGATTTAGCTATAGCTCCCACATATATGTTTCATCCGATTTGGCTCTTTAGATCCAATCGTTTTTATACCCTACACCACACTGTGGTACAGGGTATTATTTAAGTATAAAATGTCCCAAAAGTAAATTTATGTAAACAATTTATACTCGAATTACAAAATTTATATATCAGAGTTATTCAATATTACGAGAGTGGTGTAGGGTATTATATAGTCGGCACCGCCCGACTTTAGTCTTTCCTTACTGGTTTTTATTCCAATTAAGCGACTTTTCAATTTTTAGGGCGGTGTAGGGTATTATAAAGACGGCCCCGCCAGACTTTCTGTCTTTCCTCACTGGTTTTTATATCAGGCTAAGTTCGAAGAAAGGTCATATAGGTCAGCTTCTTCTAGTGCGTCCTCCAAAAAAGGGTTACAATTTAGTTAAATATGATTCTACAATAATTTATATACGAGGACTGTTCAATAGAGAAGGTGATTTTTGAAATTTCTCGGCCTACGTGCATTCGATTAGGGATTTTTTATGTTGCCACTTGTCTCGAACATATCGCTCATTTAGAAAAAGAACGTCACATTTTGAGTTATGACATTTCACTAAAGTGTGATTTAGATGATCTATACAAAAAAACCTATTTAGCAGAATGGGATGACATAACTTCTGAAGTGCGCCAAATATTATTGTCTTCCTCAGGAATGAACCCAATCATGGATCAGCTTGTAGATATTGAAATGAAGGACAATTTAGTATGACCACCTCAAAAAAAATTATTTTGAGTTGTGACGTTATTGTTCTAAATTAGCGATATGTTCTTAGTTGAGTTTGTTTCTGTTTAGTTTAGTTTGTTTGTGAGAGACATAACAGTTAGACGTGTTTTGCTTGTTCGACGAAAATTTTTGATTGTAAAGTTTGCAACAATTTTGTTCTCATAGAGTGTGTATTTATCATATCAAAGAACATCGGAACCCGCTGGTTCTAAAATCGATTTGAGATCTTGCACAAATCCCATCTGGTTGGAATCCATTATATTCCCAAGATATCTAACAACAGCCAAGTGATCAATTGGATACCGCCCCAGAGGTTGTGTGGTTACAATAATTGTTTATGCATTATTTGACAATTGTCTTCAACTGTTTTCTCAATTTGATAAAGAAAAAAACTGTAATCCTTTGACAATGCACTTCAAACACGTGTTAAACGAAACAACATTTAACACCTTTTTTTCTCTCCCATTTCCATTACAGCTGTCCCGTTGCGTCCATTGCAGCCATTTCAAGTATACTCGTATCTTCGGAGGCCTCATCACATGCATACTTCTTGAAGACGTTGCGTTGTATTGCACCATGGGAAAGGCGTCTCTGCACTCCGAAGATGATTGCTGCTTGACTGGTAAGTGGTAAAAAAAACAACAATTACAGCAACACATTTATGAAATTTAAATCATATCCTTTGTCATTTATTTCCTGTGTAATTATCCTTTATGCGCGAAGCCATTCACTTTGTGAACTCAAATTGAGTATAGAGGTGTATGTGTGAACGATCCTTGAACTGTTATATACTGTCAGGGTATTGGTGATGATGATTTCCTAGTAGAGAGGGGGTTGTTTTCCACTTCGGTTTTTTATCATTCATATTTTCAAAAATTTATATTCCGTTTTACAAAATAACACAAAATCAAATATTACGCGTTTTTTCTTTGTTCAGGTCTGCGTGCAAGTATTTCTCTCTCTCCCAATGGTGGTTGTACTGGTGCTGGTTTGCACCCTTATGGCTATTTGTCTCCCTGCCGGAAAACAGGGTGTTCAATGTGTAGCATGACAACCGTATTAGGAGGCGGTTGACGCCCCTTTTTTCTCCGACTGTTTTTTATTCATTTATTTTTTGTTTTCAATTCATTCATAATTTTTTTCATTCGTTCATTTAGTTGCATGCGTTTCTTGTTTCATTTTACAATGGCGGTCTGTTTAATTTTTATAACGTTTTTCTTCTTTTCCTCTCTTGTATTTTGTTTGGGGAACTCGTCTTCCTTCGGGGAGATGTAGAACCGTTTCGCACACACCTTTTTGATTTACGTTAATTTCATTTGTATGTGGAAAAGGTGTTCGTGTTCCATTGTTTCCACAAACTCAGTTCGACTAAACAAAGGTTACGCTTAGTTATTGGATTAAATGCGCCGCGCGGCAATGAGTTCATGTTGGAAGTACTTTCTTTCTATTTTCAGTGTTTTTTTGTATTTAATTTTTATTTTAAAGACAATTTAGGAATATTAGGTGGTATGGCCGTATCAAAATAATTGTGGCGTTATATCTACTTAACACAAGGTCATAATTCATTAAACGAAACTCCCTCTGGAGGCGGCAACTGTGACACACTCTTTATGATAGCTCTCTACATCCTATATTATATGATTACAAGACAAACGCCTTACATATCGCATTGACTTATGTGTGAATTACATTAATTAAAATTATTTCATTTTCACGTTGAAGGAATTCTGATACAGCTGAGAACGATCGTAATCACAAAAAAATGTATTCCACATAAAACCGTACAACATTTTTGGGCCATCTTGGATTTAAACTAAAAATTTCCAGTTTTGTTTTTAAATTATCCTAAATTAATGACCCTTCATCTTCTTCTATTATCTGCGATTCAAAGATATTTTACAAGATAAAAAAAATTTTTTAGAGAAAATGTTAATAATTTTATCGTAAAGTCTGATTGGTCATGAATGAAATAAGATCAATCGAAAGAAAATCGATGCATAATATAAATGTTGTACCTAATTTAGCAAATCTAACAGCTCCACAAGTTACATTATGTCGAAGGGCTGTACATAACATGTTCTGGTGTAATATGGTGCCCTTAACACGAAACAAATATTAAAAAAATTTTTATGGTAAATTTTATTCTTAAAAAATGACGTTCAAAATTCACAATAAATACATACGCAGTATGTTCAAAAAATATCGCGAAGTTTGTATTTTTTCAAAAAGTATTTATTTATTCATGAATATCTATTTTGTCCCCTTCAAAGTAATTCCCCTCGGATATAATACACTTCTGCCAACTTTTTTTCCAATCCTCGAAACACTTTAAATAATCAGTTTTTGTGATCTTGTTCAGCTCCTCCTTCGATGCCGTCTTTATCTCCTCAATCGTGGCGTAGCGTCGTCCTTTCATGGGCCTTTTCAGTTTTGGGAACAAAAATAGTCAAAAAAACCAGTAAGGAAAGGCTAAAGTTGGGCGGGGCCGACTATATAATACCCTACACCACTCTCGTAATATTGAAAAACTCTGATATATAAATTTTGTAATTCATGTATAAATTGTTTACATAAATTTACTTTTGGGACATTTTATACTTAAATAATACCCTGTACGACAGTGTGGTGTAGGGTATAAAAACGATTGGATCTAAAGAGCCAAATGAAACATATATATATGGGAGCTATAGCTAAATCTTTACCGATTTTCTTCAAATTCGGCAATGTTGGTTCATGAATCAAGAAACTCTACCATTCTAAATTTCAAAACGATTGGATGTAAAATATAGCTTCTATAGAACTAAAGGGCCAAATCGGACGAAACATATATATGGGAGCTATAGCTAAATCTTAAACGATTTTCTTCAAATTCGGCAATGTTGGTTCATGGATCAAGAAACTCTACCATTCTAAATTTCAAAACGATTGGACGTAAAATACAGCTTTTATAGGACTAAAGGGCCAAATCGGACGAAACATATATATGGGAGCTATAGCTAAATCTTAACCGATTTTCTTCAAATTCGGTAGTGTTGGTTCATGGATCAAGAAACTCTACCATTCTAAATTTCAAAACGATCGGATGTAAAATACAGCTTCTATAGGACTAAAGGGCCAAATCGGACGAAACATATATATGGGAGCTATAGCTAAATCTTAAACGATTTTCTTCAAATTCGGCAATGTTGGTTCATGGATCAAGAAACTCTACCATTCTAAATTTCAAAACGATTGGATGTAAAATACAGCTTCTATAGAACTAAAGGGCCAAATCGGACGAAACATATATATGGGAGCTATAGCTAAATCTTAACCGATTTTCTTCAAATTCGGTAGTGTTGGTTCATGGATCAAGAAACTCTACCATTCTAAATTTCAAAACGATCGGATGTAAAATACAGCTTCTATAGGACTAAAGGGCCAAATCGGATGAAAAATATATATGGGAGCTATAGCTAAATTTTAAACGATTTTCTTCAAATTCGGCAATGTTGGTTCATGGATCAAGAAACTCTACCATTCTAAATTTCAAAACGATTGGATGTAAAATACAGCTTCTATAGAACTAAAGGGCCAAATCGGACGAAACATATATATGGGAGCTATAGCTAAATCTTAACCGATTTTCTTCAAATTCGGCAATGTTGGTTCATGGATCAAGAAACTCTACCATTCTAAATTTCAAAACGATCGGATGTAAAATACAGCTTCTATAGAACTAAAGGGCCAAATCGGACGAAACATATATATGGGAGCTATAGCTAAATCTTAACCGATTTTCTTCAAATTCGGTAGTGTTGGTTCATGGATCAAGAAACTCTACCATTCTAAATTTCAAAACGATCGGATGTAAAATACAGCTTCTATAGGACTAAAGGGCCAAATCGGACGAAACATATATATGGGAGCTATAGCTAAATCTTAAACGATTTTCTTCAAATTCGGCAATGTTGGTTCATGGATCAAGAAACTCTACCATTCTAAATTTCAAAACGATTGGATGTAAAATACAGCTTCTATAGAACTAAAGGGCCAAATCGGACGAAACATATATATGGGAGCTATAGCTAAATCTTAACCGATTTTCTTCAAATTCGGTAGTGTTGGTTCATGGATCAAGGTACTCTATATTTCAAAATGATTGGATGTAATGGTGGTGGATGGATGGTGGTTCATGGATCAAGAAACTCTACCATTCTAAATTTCAAAACGATTGGATGTAAAATACAGCTTCTATAGGACTAAAGGGCCAAATCGGATGAAAGATATATATGGGAGCTATATCTAAATCTCAACCGATTTCAACCAAATTCAATAGCGATCTTAACAGCCGCGAAATACTCTAAACTGCAAAATTTCAGAACGATCGGAGTGAAATTGCGACCTGTAGTCGACGAACAACTTTACATGGACAGACGGACATCGTTAAATCGACTCAGCTAGTGATTCTGAGTCTATCGGTATACTTTAAGGTGGGTCTAGCTGTGTTATTTTCAGGTGTTACAAACATCTGCCGTGAAACAAACTTATAATACCCTGTACCACAGTGTGGTGTAGGGTATAATGACGTTCAAAATTCACAATAAATAAATTTTGTATTTTTTCAAAAAGTATTTATTTATTCATGAATATCTATTTTGTCCCCTTCAAAGTAATTCCCCTCGGATATAATACACATCTGCCAAAGTTTCTTCCCAATCCTCGAAACTCTTTAAATACTCATTTTTTCTGATCTTGTTCAGGTCCTCCTTCGATGCTGTCTTTATCTCCTCAATCGTGGCGTAGCGTCGTCCTTTCATGGGCCTTTTCAGTTTTGGGAACAAAAAATAGTCACAGGGGGCTAGGTCGTGGGAATACGGTGGCCATTACTGTGTTGTTTTTGGCCAAATATTCGCGCACAAGCTACGATGTGTGTGCAGGGGTGTTATCATGGTGCAAAAGCCAGTTTTTGTTTTTTCACAAATCCGGGTGTCTTTGGCGGATTGCTTCGCGCAATTTGCGCATAACTTGCAGATAATATTCTTTATTTACCGTACTACCCTGTGGCAAGAACTCATAATGCACCACGCCCTGCAATCAAAGAAAACTGTGAGCAAAACCGTTATGTTCAACCGAACTTGGCGCTTTTTTTTCGGTCTTGGTCATGCAGCAGCTTCCATTGGGATGATTGAGCTTTAGTTTCCACGTTGTAACCATAAACCCATGATTCGTCACCAGTTATGAACCTCTGGAGCAAATTTGGGTCGTCACGGACCGAGTTCAACATCTCCTGAGCAATGTTAAAGCGATGCTGTTTTTGGTCAAAACTGAGCAATTTTGGCACGAATTTAAAGGCGATCCGACTCGTGCCCAAATCATTAGTTAA
Source organism: Eudasyphora cyanicolor (assembly GCA_963930755.1). Classification (NCBI taxonomy): domain Eukaryota; kingdom Metazoa; phylum Arthropoda; class Insecta; order Diptera; family Muscidae; genus Eudasyphora; species Eudasyphora cyanicolor. The sequence continues at coordinate 120,928,125 of OZ005736.1, forward strand.
AATCGAATGGCACGAGCCAATCGATATGTTTAGATCCTCAGCAACTTCTCTAATGGTAATTCGTCGATTGGCCAATATTATTTTATTCACTTTATCAATGTTTTCGTCTGTTGTTGACGTGCTAGGGCGTCCGGCACGCTGTTCGTCCTTCGCATCTTCTCGGCCCTCTAAGAACATTTTGTACCACCGATAAACGTTGCTTTGGTCCAAGGTAGCTTCACCATATGCCACAGTCAACATTCGAAATTCGTCAGCGCACTTTATTTTGTTTTTCACACAAAATTTGATGCAGATTCTTTGATCCATTTTCTGAAATATATACAAATCGAAGACAAGTTAAAACACATCCAAGCACAACAGCTGTCAAAAATTAACATTCAAAATGGCCGACGTTGTCAGCATAAGTAAGGGACATGAGTACCAACATAACGCTACAAAAATATCAAAAATCAAATACACGTAGCCCGCGGAAATTAAATGCGAACCCAAGCAAAAAACAAAAATGTATTGGTATGAGAGTTTTAGTATGTTGACTTAGTTCGGCAAAATACGGGTTTGGTTAGCAGTTCTTGTTAAATTCAATTTACTGCTTCCATAAGTATTACAGCTGATTTAAGTTAAAGACATACACTATTGCTACTGAATTCTGAAGATGATAGAGTGGTGTCTATTGAAACTGCAGTCAATTCTACCAAGCAATTAAAACTCTCTACCAATTTTTGTATTTGTTTCTATTACTTTTTTGGAATAGACAGAAAGTAAATGGAACATATGGTCTCAAACCAAAAATAAATTCTGACTGAATAATTTCCGATATTATAATAAGATCTCGCTTTAATTTTTTTTTTAAATTTTATGGACATTTTAATTTCTGACAAAATTAAGAAATTAAAAAATAGTTGCTCTCGAACAGCTGAACCGATTTTTGCAAAGTTTACTTTGTTTTAAAGAGGACACAATGCGACCATTTTGTAAATTTTTTCGAAATATAAATTTTGTTTTTGAAAAAAACTTTGTAGAAAATGATGCTAGTATTTTGTAAATATCGGAGCACAATATGCACCGATTTCATCCGTATCAACATGCCTGGATGGGCAATATAATTTCCTATATGACGAAAATTGGTTCGATATACCGCGGGTGGAGCGCGGTAATTTGCTTATTTTGGAATGAAATAAAAAAGTTATGAACCTTAGAAAAATTCATTTTATATTTTAATTACAGGGTGGCTGATATGTAATGCGACAAAGAAAAGCGCTATATATTTTTAATTTTATTGTTCAAAAGCAAAAATGTCGGAAATAACACAAAATTTTAGAAACAGTTTAGATTTGTTCGAATTGGCCACCTTTGGCACGAATTATGGCCTTCAAAGTGGCACTGCGGTATTTTGGCCCATTCCCGGCGAAGCGCCGTCTTGAGATGATCGATACTTTGGTATTTTTTAGTGCGAACCTTACTCTCTAAAATGCCCCAGGCGCAAAAGTCCAACGGATTGAGATCCGGAGATCTTGGTGTGCGATAGAAATGAAGCGAGGAACCTCCTTTTTAAGCCATTCTTTGTTGACGCGTGCTGAGTGCGATGCTGCGTAGTCCTGTTGGAATGTCCATGGTCTGCGGCCTAAATGTTTGTCTGCCCAGGGCTTCAATGCTGTCTTTAGGACATTTTCCCGATAATTTTCGGCATTTATTTTGACCCCATGGTCGATGAATACGAGCGGGGAGCGACCATCGCCCGTTACGGCGGCCCACACCATTACCATCGGCGGCGCTTGAGTTCTGGTGGCCAATCGAAGGTGTACATTTTCAGCTGACCTCTTTGGCAAGTAAACCCGATCATTTTGTTTGTTCACAAACTGCTCAATTTGGAATGGCTTCTCATCGGAGAAAACCAAATTCGGTAACTTGCCACTTTCGTGCAAGCGAAGCAACTCCTTGGGTCTTTCCAGTCTAACTTTTTTTTGTGCATCGGTGAGGTCTTGCACTTTTTGGAACTTCAATGGCTTTAGTCCAAGCTCATTTTTTAATATGTGTTGTATCCGTTCTCGCGATATGTTCAGCTCACGAGCAATTTTTCTACCACTGCGGCGTGGATTTCGATCAAATCTGGCCTTCACTTTTCGGATCATTTCTGGTGTTGTTACCGTTTTTTTTTTTCGTCCACTTTTTGGACGCGATGCAACCACTGCCAGTATCACGGTAACGAGCAATGCTACGAGAAACAAAAGATTTATTCACATTTAAATGCTGGAGGGCTCTAACAATAGCCACTTGTGTTTTTCCACCCAAATATAAAGCAATCACACTATCACACTTGAATTCCATCACGAATAACTTTTTTCTGAATGCAATAGATCAAAATGCTTTTGTAAGCTTGTAAACAATAAAATGAACTGTCACTGAAATAAATCTGTCAGCTATCAGACTAGCGGTTTAGAAATGATAGCAACCTGAAGTTGGTTGCAATACATATCAGCCACCCTGTATATTGAACAGTAAGGGAATTTTTAAATTGCATGGTTTTAAATAGTGTATCTGGCAAATGTCGACCTTCGCTATCCACACACTACAGCATACGTTTTCTGAAGTTTTCATGAACTGTCGACTGGTATTCTGCCAATTTCAGCCACAATATTGTTAATTAGGTTTTAGGTTTAGGTTAGGGTGGCAGCCGTATTTTTTTATAGAAGCTCACATAGACCAGTTTAGGTCCCTAGTGTTACCACGGGCTGAAATGCCCCTCATCGAAACCAACCTGTTTGATATACAAATTTATCGATAGTACCAATATCGGTATGATTTAGGCTGCCTAGAAAGGCCGACCCCAGTATACCCAGTCAACCTTTTCATCAAGCTTCGAACCATCCGTGTAAAAGTGGAGATGGTTTCTATTACCTGGTATTCTTCCAACCCATTCATTTTTGGCGGCAATTTAAATTAGTCTAATCAAACTAGAGTTAACTTTTAGATGTGACATGGTGTTGGGACGGTTGAAGGTGTTAGGGTTCAGGTAACCCCAAATGAAGTTATACAATTTACAATTGATTGCCGTCCAGGAACACGTCCGCGTGGGGGAAATGCGAATCGTAAACGAAAAGCACGCTTCACTGCAATGATCGAGTGCGCGTTTGAAAAATACGCTTCAACACAAAATTACCTCTCCTCACGTGTCCAATGCATGATGACAACTGAAAGGTAGACAAATACAAATCTCCCGTCAGCCAATATAAGCCACGCACACTCTCCACTCGCTTCGACCAACAGTGCCGCCACAGCCTGCAGTGGAAAAAAGCAAATTCCCGCGCTCCACCCGGCACAAATAGTTATGACCACATGAAGTTATATATATAAATATTTTTTTTTTTAAATATAACTTCAACTTGGGTATATGAACCAATTTTTTGTCATATAGGAAATTGTATTGCCCATCCAGACATATTGATACGGATGAAATCGGTGCATATTGCGTTCCGATATTTACAAAATACTGGCAGACGGTAAGGGCGAACAATTTTCAATTGCAGATACTTCGGTTAATATACGAGATAATTTTTAGGTGTAAAAAGTTTTTTTGTATCGGAAGAGAAACACGAGTTACACGCGCTTGAACATTTTCTTCACCCGATGTGGCCAATTTTGAGGCCCTCTAGCTCCGCCACTGTCTGACATAGGAAGCCCAAATATAAAACTTAACTTCTCTAACACCTCTACATCTACCACGCCAAGTTTAGTCGCAATCGGTTGTTTGTTTAAGAAACGGTCGATTTATTTCCACTTTTTGAATTCGTACCACTGTACAGACGAAAATTGTCAGACTAGACTTGGTATTTCGTCCATAACTTTTACAAATATTGAGTCTCCCTCTCATATCTTCCATACTACTACCCAGAATCGTTCAAAATTCCACAAATAGTATTAGTTATTTGGGAAATTAGTATCTTGAGAAAAATGGACGTTATTGCCACGCCCCTTTTGCACAAAAAGTTAACGGCTTCTAACTTTGATTCCTGTCCATACAAATAATTTGAATTATGTGCGGTGTAATGCTTTTACAGTACCTATAGTCCCGTGAAAAAAGGTCGTTATTACCACGTCTCTTTTGATACCTCCCATACAAATGGACCATTCCTGCACATAAAAACACTTGGAATTCTGTACAGCGTAATGCTTTCATAGTACCCATAGTATGTAAAAAATGGGCGTTATTGCCACACCCTTTTTGGTACCTCCCAAACAAAATGGCCAAAATAAAAAATATGAAAACCTTTTTTTTTTTAATTTCCTTTACTTTTACAATATAAGTCATAATTTATACATTTATCCATAGATTTTTTTTTAAATAGACATTGTTTTCCTCGTTATGATTCCTGGAGGAGTAACCGATTGACTTCAAATTTGGTACGTGGTAATATTTTTTTTTCTATCTCCGGCTAAGTTCGAAGATGGGCCATATTGGTCCACTCCTTCTAGTACCTCCCCCACAAAGGGTTAAAATGTTGTGAAATATTGATTCTTTAATAACTGTTATACTACTTATTCGATTCTTCTAAAATTCCACACATAGTATTAGTTTATTGGTCAAATGGGCGAAGTTGCTACGTCCCTTTAGGATCCTCACACACAAATGCACCATTTTGCACCAAAAGTTAACGCTTATAACGTTAATACTAGTGTATAATGATTATGTACAGTCTAATGCGTTTATAGCGCCTACAATTCAGTGAAAAATGGGCGTTATTGCCACGCCCCTTTTGGTACCTCCCACACAAAGGACTCAAATTTTACAGCTTATAACATTAATACCAGTGTATAAAAATACTTGAAAGTGTAGTGCTTTTATAGTGCCTATAGCCCTGTGAAAACTGTGAATTATTACAACGCCCCTTTTTGTACCTCCCACACAAAATTAATATACCAGTGCAAATAAATGATTATAATTCGGCACAGTGCAATGTATTTAAAGTATCTATGTACTGTTCAGCAAAAAATAGGTGTATTAGTTAAACCTCGTCTGCTACCTCCCTCACAAATTGACAGAATAATTCGTATAATATTTAATATTACATTAATCACAAAGTGAGGGTATACCTTGTCGGTTTACCCGTGTGAAACTTTCTTACTTGTTTTTTTTTTTGAATTTCCCTTACTTTTACATTATGGGTCATAAGTTATACATTTATCCATAGATTTTTCTGATGATGATATATGTATCCCTACCGATTTGACATCAAAACTCTATATAAGTCTTTCGATTTGATAATTTCGAAATTTGGCAGAGATTAGCTTGTGATGCAATAACAAAACTGTTAAATTGAAAAAATCGGTTTCGATTTACTTATATGGGGGATTTCATATCAAGTGAGAAACTTGCAGCAACTTTAGTCCTATTGGGTAGTATACGCTGAAAAAAATCGCTTCTGTAGTATATTGTCCCAAACATATTCGGCTGGAAATATACATATGTTTAGGGTACACTCTAAATACATAATATTTGACACACACAAATATTATATGTTAGGGAAGATATTGTTCTAAACAAGAATATGAGTATGTTCCAATTCTAATATTGTTTTTATATTTGGAACTAATATTTCCGAAACAAAGATTAATTTGTATTTGAGTATTTTGGCAATGTATCAATGCCTTAATTTAAAGACAAGTTTTTTGTTTTTTATAAGTTCAAAGGGCAATTTTTTTATACAGTACAGTTTATACAGTGATGGATTGACAAAAAGGGATGAATTGGAATATTTTTAAATTAAAAATTATTAAAGTAAAACAAAAGCTAATGCAGCTAAAGACATATTTAGCTATAAAGTTAAACACGAAAACTAGGAAAAAGTAACTAAAATTTGACAAAGTCAGCAAATTTTTAAAACTCTTTTTTAAATATAATTAATTTGGAAAACTTGTTATACCCTACACCACACTGTGGTACAGGGTTTATAAGTTTGTTTCATGGCAGATGTTTGTAACACCTGAAAATAACACAGCTAGACCCACCTTAAAGTATACCGATCGACTCAGAATCACTAGCTGAGTCGATTTAACGATGTCTGTCCGTCCGTCCGTCCGTCTGTCCATGTAAAGTTGTTCGGCGACTACAGGTCGCAATTTCACTCCGATCGTTCTGAAATTTTGCAGTTTAGAGTATTTCGCGGCTGTTAAGATCGCTATTGAATTTGGTTGAAATCGGTTCAGATTTAGATGTAGCTCCCATATATATCTTTCGTCCGATTTGGCCCTTTAGTCCTATAGAAGCTGTATTTTACATCCGATCGTTTTGAAATTTAGAATGGTAGAGTTTCTTGATCCATGAACCAACATTGCTGAATTTGAAGAAAATCGGTTAAGATTTAGCTATAGCTCCCATATATATGTTTCGTCCGATTTGGCCCTTTAGTTCTATAGAAGCTATATTTTACATCCAATCGTTTTGAAATTTAGAATGGTAGAGTTTCTTGATTCATGAACCAACATTGCCGAATTTGAAGAAAATCGGTAAAGATTTAGCTATAGCTTCCATATATATGTTTCATCCGATTTGGCTCTTTAGATCCAATCGTTTTTATACCCTACACCACACTGTGGTACAGGGTATTATTTAAGTATAAAATGTCCCAAAAGTAAATTTATGTAAACAATTTATACATGAATTACAAAATTTATATATCAGAGCTATTCAATATTACGAGAGTGGTGTAGGGTATTATATAGTCGGCACCGCCCGACTTTAGCCTTTCCTTACTGGTTTTTAAATAAAATTAATTTGGAAAACTTGTTAAACAATAACTTTGTTTGTGTGTAAACAAATATATTATTTGTGAAAGTCAGTTTGCAAATATATTATGTTCTAAAATATTAATATATTAATTTTACAGGAGAAGCAAAAAACTAAATAAAATGAAAACTGTTGTCGTTAGAAGAACGGGATTTTCAGGATAATACCTGAACATTATGACGCATATATATATTCACACAAACATGATTTATAAATGGTTTGTGGAAATTGCGTAAAAAAGGAATTTTTAACTATGAAAAAGAAATAATTTGTCGTTAGGCCCTTTTGGATTTCTTTAATAAATTCGCCATTTTTGATAGTAATTCGCCAAAAATTTGCCAGGAAGTGTATTTTGATGCAGTGTACCGAAATCCATCAAAAAGTGGATTTTCATTTTTCTTGTGGTTTTTTCGTTTCTGATGACGATATGTGTTCCAAACTAAATTTCTTGATTTTCAAATAAAATTTATTTGTTAGCAAATATATAATATTTAAAAAAATCTTTTCCAAATATATTTTCTTTCAATTCAAACATATCAAAAATTGCGATTTTCCTCCGTGTAGTTACGAGTATGACACAAATTTTAAACCAGATCGGTTAAGGATTGTCAAACGGCTCTTTTGTCCCAATCATGTAACTACTTACCTATAGCATTTAGAAAATTTTCCCCATAGTGTGGTCGACAGATTTTTCTTAATTTTTTTTAAAAAAAAATAAAAAAATCCCTTAAATTTTTTTTTGTGAAATTAAAAATTGTTTACATTTTTGACAAAAACTTTATTTTTGTTTTTAATTTTTTTTTGCTCAAGGCTGCCATTTGCTTTGGCAGCCTAACAGGAATTTATGGGATATATCAAAATAAAGGTTTGGTATCTCCAATTTATTTTTTTGCAATTTATTTGAATTTACTGCGTAAGTGGCTAAAGTGTTGGTGAAATATTAAATGGATACCCAAAAACTAGATAAATTTACCTTTCCAACGGTATATAACATGGCTAACTAAAATTACAAATACACGATACTATAATACGCGCAATATGTACATCTCAAAAATAAATTCATTGTTTTTCTAAAGAAATGGTGAACATTTTTATTTTTCTAAATTATTTGTAATTATAATTAATTAAACCTTTTTTTTTTGATATATTTACAGGACCCACCCCATAAATTCCTTTTAAGCTGTCAAAGCAACTGGCAAAAGCTTTCGCTTGAGCACAAAAAATTAAAAATAAAAATATTTTTTTTTGACAAAAATGCAAAAACAATTTTTAATTTCGCAAAAAATTTTTTTGCGAATTTTTTATTTTTTTTTTTAAATATTGAAGAAATTTTGGGCGTATAGGTAAGTAGTTACATGAATGGGACAAAAGGGCCGTTTGACCAAAATGTCAAAATTCAACACCCTCCAACTCGGACCGATCTGGTTTAAATTTTTTGCCATAACTACTATCCAATAGGGCTAAAGTAGGTGCAAGTTTCACCCCGATCAGAAGAATTTAATTTTTAAAATTCACTCACTTGATATGAAATCCCCCAAATGTATGTTACTCTCGATTTGGCACATATGTAAGTGCTACAGAAGACGTATTTTACATCAGATCATTATTAAATTTAGCTGAAAGGAGTTTCTAGACTTTAGATTTGAAGCAAATCTGCTCACATTTTCGTATTTACGTATTTATTTCATTTGTTTTGCCTTTCTTTACTGATTAATTCAATAATGCGTTTCTATATTACTTTCCGTTCTTTACGAGTATACAACAAAACCTCCAGTTGTATGTAAGTATTCTGTTCCTTATCATTTTCGCTTCGACGCAATTTCGCTTGTATCATTTTATTCAAACTAATGAAATAATGATTTGAAACATCATCAAATCCAAATAAAAAGGTGCAATCAAGTTTGTTGTATTGGTCATTCTGCGCAAAACAGAACAACGAATTAATGGGACTGCATTCATTAAATCCATTTAATGCAACTGCAAATTATTAACCGAAATAAAAACGACAACAACAATAACAACAGCACGGCGGCAATAGCAGCGGCAGCAGCAGGAAAAACCAAACATAAAACCAGAGCCATAATTACAGGTATAAATAAACAACCTACAATTGCAAGTTGGCTCTCTTTCTTGGTTGCAGCCAACTTGGCCAAATGATGAAGGCGAAGTAACACGAATAACAACTGCAGAACGGATGCTTAAAGTAGCCACCATTAAACAAAAAACGGCAACAATGAACGAACGAACGGCAATACAGCAAAAATGGCCGTTTGGTCAAGTTAAACCTGAATCAGAAAAAGCCCACATTCATACTCGTATGTACTGGGAATAAAAAAACAACAAACTGGCTTTTGAGGAAAATGGTCAAGTCAAGTTGTAAGAAATATACTACTTATATAGCTGATATCGAGTGAAACAATAAACGAGGTCAATGTGATTTGTTTAGGACGAGAGAGAAATGTTGTTGTTAAATTGTCAATACCTTTATTCGAAATGGTCGGCACAAAAATCTTCCCTATATGTACAGATATTGTGCAAAGAACGAACATAAAATATAAATCAGGCCGATAGACTTAGATGTTAGTTTATATAATTTTTATTGTAATAAATAAATAAAAATAAATAAAATATAAATCTCATGTCACTCCTTTGATGTATAATGCTTTTGGTCCGAAACAAATGATATACATATACCCTACTCCACTACAGTGAGTAGGGTATATGCATTTGTGAAAATGCGTTTCATTGTGCCTAAAATTGAGTCACATCAAAAAAGAACATCCCAGGCCCATGATTTGGTATTGACCCACTATACTTATAATTGACTGCTTGGCACATCAGAAACCTCTAACACCGACCGATTGGGTTTTAGAGATTTGAGATCTAAGCCGCGTAGGGTTAAACAAGGAGTTCCACAGGTTGGGGTTATCTTTCCGATCCGATTTTAACTCCCATGTGGAGATCATCTCCAGTGCGGATGATTGCTATATTCTGGTAAGGGCCACGGAATTGATGACCAAATACATATATGCTTATCTCAGTACTCTGACATACGTTTTCCTCACGAGAAACCAGAGGTTATACCCGACCAAATTATCGACTACACTCTTAATCATCTGGACGAAGGAAGTTATTCCCCAGTGCCAGCAGTCAAAGTCGATGGACAAACAATACCAAGAAGGAACCGGCCGTTTATGGGAGTTACGTGGTGGGTGTGGTTTAATGTTCAAATGCGGGTAGCGTTTTCGCCTCGATGTGGATTTGGTGCTGCCGATGTGGACTGGGTGCAGAGGTTTTCGATAGGGCTCGACCCTCACCAATGGCTAAGGTTTTATATCCATATTAATGTAAACCTAGATATGAACCGGAAGGAGGATGCTTTTGCTGAATTCGGAAGGGGCGTTGACAGTCGCTTTTTATCTGTCACTTGTGTGGTGGCACACTGTGGTTCAGGCCTTCACGGCATCTCATTACATAAAACTCACTCACATCTGCATGAAGAATCAAAATGCCTAGCAGTCAATCAGTTCCTCCCGGGAATGTCACCGGAGGGGTCACCCAAATTTCCAACTCACGGTGTTGGACCCATAGTGGCGAGAAGCAACAACTTCGGACGGATCCCTTTACTGAGACAGAAAAGAATATCCACCTGATACCGCAACAGCAGCTACCATTAACTACATTACGAAAATTGTCCTTGATGGACGCCAACCGCCAATTGCAGAAGTCGAGCAGGGCTTACCCCAGGAGAAACTACACTAGCTCTGGTACATCTAAAGTTGGGTTGGTGCATCCATCATCCTGAACTAGGACTTCACAATATAAACCACTTGTTCAACTGCCCAGTTAATTCAACGAAGCTGACTCTGGTCTTTTTATAATCTGATCCAACTGTGGCGGCCCGTTTAGTGGAACTGGAAAGAGAGGATTCAACTAAAGCAGCAGATACTTCCAGCAATTGTGGCTTCATAGTCCAGCGGTGTTAAATCGCACGATCTTGGAGGACACGCCACTGGCCCATGACGCGAGATAATGCGCTCACCAAAAGTTTCCTTCAATAAATCACCCTTATCGGGAATAAAGTTCCGCACGGAATTTGTTCCCTGTTCCCTAAAATGCACATTGAAAAAGGAACAAATTCCGTGCGGAATTTTATTGTGAAGGGTGAATTTATTGTTTCGTTGGCTGTATCGCATGTAGCGCCGTCTTCTTGGATCCAAAGGTCGTCCAAATCAACATCCTCCAATTCTTGGATCCAAAGGTCGTCCAAATCAACATCCTCCAATTCAGGCACGAAAAAATCATTAACATCACACCAAATAGTGACTTTTTGTGGATGTAACGGTGCACAGTGGGCTAAAATGGAAAAAATGGACATAATTCCGCCATTTCAAAACCACTTATCGTATGGCGATGAAATTGTAGGTGTGTATACAAGAGGTGTTAGAGAGTTTAAGTTCCGTACTTGGGCCCCCAATCTCATACAGGTGCGGAGCTACAGGGCCCTAAAGTTGACCACCTCGGGAATACAAAATGTTCATCGGCTTCTAACTTTTGAACGGTGTGTCCGGTTTTAGTGGGGTTTTTTTTCCGTGGATACTCCTAGAATAGACCTACAATAAACATTTTATAGGTTGAAGATATCTTGAATAGTTTCCGAGATTTTAAATTTGAATTTTTCATTTTTTCGCCGAATTTGCCTTTGAGTTTAGCCAATATCTCATTCAAAAGTTTACCGATTTTGTTCGTGTGTTTTTTATGGATTGCCAATAAAATTTACAATATCATGAAAAAAAGAATCGATAAGATATGTGAAGAAATAAGAAAGTTATGGCCCTATAAAGTCAATTTTTTTAAAAAATTTCATTTTTGGAGATTTTTTGGCGAAAAAAGTCCAATTCGTATTTAGGTCTTGTAGAAAAAGTTTGTTACACAAAGTATATCAAATTTATACTCATTTTAAAGGAGACGTTTCACAGAATATGTTCATCATCGGGACCTAGTATGATCGGCAATCGGGTCGGTTCGGTATTTGCTGTTTCTCGGGATCGGTGGCAAACTATTTATCTAATTACATACTACTGGACTAACTACGGGTTGAAGTAGGTTGAAGTCTCTGTGGTTTGAACAGTTGACCGAAGTCTATGTGGTTTAAACAGTAGACCGAAGTCTCTGTGGGTTGAACAGTAGACCGAAGTCTCTTTGATTTGGACAGTAGACCGAAGTATCTTTGGGTGGAACAGTAGACCCTAAATCTCTGTGGTTTGAACAGTAGACCGAAGTCTCTGTGGTTTGAACAGTAGACCGAAGTCTCTGTGATATCAATGTATTTGCCCGAAAGCGTTAAACATTTTCAGCTACAAGACTTCCGAAGTCGAGCTGGCCGTTCGCGGCGCGTTTCTTCATATTGTAATTTGCTCACGATCGGGGCTAACTCCCAAATGGTGGCAAAAGGTGGAACACTTATACATATAAGTATGGGCCTCTACATAAAGTGAATGAGAATTATTCCAGATAAGACAGAAATCAATATACACTGTACTGAAAGTCATTCTATGCTGAATATATATACATGCATGTTGCCTCGTTGACTGTAATAAATTTGGAGTATGTATGTATGTTCGCTGTAATCTATTGATAGTCTGTGCCGGTGTAATAGCGTGGCCCCTAAGCATGAGGTAATTTCTGTGTACTAAGGATGTCCGTAAATATAAAATAAAGAAATCCTGCATGATGATTTTTTCACGTAAAAATCGTAAGAAAACTTTTTAAAATTGTCTTCAGTTTTTTATCTCATTTATTTGTTTTTTTTCTAGCAAATTCTTTTAAACATAAAAATAAACTGAAAGCTGCATAGCTCAGCCAAATTTTTTGTAAAATGTGGAATCTATGGCTTAAACAAAGATATTTTAAGAGACAATTGAAAAACGTAGACCGATATGGACCGAAGAATCCAATATCGGGATACAGGTACCAGACGCTTGGTCTGGCCATACATTTCCAATTATGGTCCCATGTTATTCTATAAATGTTTACAAACTGTTTTTGACTGAACTGATCATCATACCGCGCTCATATCAGACTTGTTATATTCCATACGAAAACCGGTAGCTTGCAATATTAAACACCACCAATGTGCAAAACTAACAACGATGACGGGAGAAGAATACAAAACAAAAAAAAAGTTACCAACCAAAATTCAGAAAAAATAGTTAAGAAAAAAAACCTAACTGCAGCAATCATTTTTTCCACTTGAATTTGTGTTATTTTGGCTCTTAATTAACTCTGCAGCAAATTATTTTTGCCTTCTGTGCGGGACGGGGACTCCATAAATTATGCAGAGTCGGTCCGTAGAGAACGCCATTTTGTTATATCTTTTGGAATTCTTGCCAAGAAGCAGTGGTCACATTTGCCTTCTCTTTCTCAATGGGCACGGATGATAAGTGGTGGCCGCCCAGTGGTGTCGGATGTTCTTTTGTTTTTTTTTTAAATTATTCATAATTGAACATATTTCTTTTTTTTCTTCACAACAACTGCATGCAACTCTTTCTACTCTTATAATGCAATAGTATTCCTCGTAAGACGAATTATTCATTATGTATTTATTTTCCTGTTTTCTTCATTTTGGTTTTTATAACGAAATGTTCCAATTACAATTTCTAAGAAGAAAAAGAAAGAAATTATCTGAAATTATTATTTACGAAACGGAAGCATTTGGTTTATAGTGGTAATAGCGTCAGAATTGATGGTGTTGTTGAATATACTAGATTTAAAGTAACGATATCGGAATAAATTAATTGTGTTTTTTAGTGTTATATGTTTTAATAAGCGCTTTAGTTTATTTAGCCTGATAAGTTAGTGAGTTAAAATCGGATAAGATTTAGCTCTAGCTCCTGTTTCGTCCGATTTGGCTCTTTAGTATAGTAGAAGCTGTATTTTACATCCAAGTGTTTTGAAATTCAGAATGGTAGAGTTTCATGGTCCATGGATGAACGTTGCAAAAAAATCGAACGTTTAATTATATAAAATGTCCCAAAAGTAAATTAATGTAAACATTTTATACTTGAATTACAATATTTATATTTCAGTGTTATTCAATATTACGAGAGTGGCGTAGGGTATTATATAGTCGCCCGACTTTAGCCTTTCCTTATTAGTTTTAATTGCGCAAATAACCATAGAAGGATAAATGATACCTGAGAGAAATCTACTTAGAATTTATTTCAAATAGTCTCTCATCTTCGACATTTACATTTAGGCGAGGTAGAAATAGAGGTGCAGAAGATTCCTCAATAAATCGAATACGTTTGACTCTAAATGAAATATTCAAATATTAAAAATGTTGTTTTCGACTTCATTGAATTTAAAATTGTGGTAAATTTTTAACAAGATATTTTCCTGGCTTTAGGCCATATTTGCCTCTATTATGTATTATAGAATGTAAAGTTTTTTTTATAAAACGGAGAACCAAGCAAGTCTCATTAAGATGCCATGCAGGTAAGAAAATCTGCAACTACTTTAATACTTTCCCTAAAGCAGGGCCAATTAATTTGCTGTAACGCAGATCCACTAACAATTAATTAAAAACTAGTAGTCGGGCAGAGCCGACTACATGTTACCCCAGAATAAGAATAAGTGTCAAATTCGATTAATCTTGTTTTCTAATAATAATGAGCTGTCCAAAAATCTGTATTTTATAGGGCTTAGAATATAAGCATATACGGAGGCTATAACATAGGCTATATAATAGATTCCCAGTGCAAATTTAGATATTATCTAAATCTGGACTGATCGGGAATCGGGATATAAGTAAAATAAATGTTCTTCAAATCCTTCCAAAACATTCACTATCAAAATTGAGGAATAACTGGATGTTAAATAGCGCTAACAGACTAAATCATCTGAATTACCTGAATTTCCAAAAAATAGCTATTTGACTTTTTTCTTCAATATAACGTTGTTTCACTCTACATCGCACTGTTCTACAGGCTTCATAGACCTAATTTACACGTTGCGACTTGTCCCTGCGACTTTTTTTGAATTATCTTTTTAACTTTTATCACCTAGACGGTGAGTCTTTAGTTTCAGTTACCAGGGGTCTAATTTATGTTTTTTATTCGTTCAATCACATTTATTTGATTGACATTGTTTTTTGGTATTCAGTCACTCATAAAAGAAAATGTCAATTTGTCCCTTGTATTTTCATTTCGGGCAACTTTTTCCAAGAACAATATAATTTAACAAGTTTCCTGAAGCGAGGAAGTTTCAGTTACGAACGAATAGGATTTTGATTTCAACGAGTGTGTTTTTTCGCGGATTTTCAGACCGATTTTCCCGAATTTTTTGTAAGTGTCAAATTATAAAATTAATATTATATTATATAAGTTCACGTTATGTTCGTGAAAACCTGTTTTTTCGCATGTGACAAGTCTTCCCGTTCGTTCGTAACTCACGGATTTTGACATTTTGGCCTTGTTATACCCCTGGAGCTTCTCTACCTTTTTTGTCTACAAACTCGTGTCGCAAGCCTCATGTCGCTGGGAATAGTCGCACCGTATAAATTGGGTCATACTTTGTATGTTTGTTAATAATACCTAAAAAGTAGACGAGACAAACCCATTGTTTATTATACCTATCGAACTACACCATTTTTAATTGTAATTCGTAAAAAAATAATTGAAATTCGAAGATTCCATTTGAAATTCGAATAACATCAATTGAAATTCGAAACACACCACATAAAATTTGAAAAACATCAATTGAAATTCGAAAAACATCAATTGAAATTCGAAATACATCAATTGAAATTCGATTTTTTCCATTTGAAATTAGTAATATATTAATTGAAATTCGAAAAACATCAATTAAAATTCACAGTTTTCCATGTGAAATTCGAAAATTTTAAACAAAATCAGGGTTGCCAGAAAAAAATTGCTGATGTCCCCAAAAGTTCCCAAGAAAATCCCCAACTTAACCCCAAATAAAACTATTTTTATTGAAAATAAGTCAAAACTACAAATATCAACAAATGAATCGAAAAACACACATTTTGAATATTATCCCATAGGTCGCTGGTTCAAATCCGGCTCGAAGGACCATGTACAAATCGCTGAAGTCCTGCTGTGGAGTGGACTGTAGATTTGAATTAATACGATGAGAAACTCCAACGAATTGTAAGGGCGAATATGATACAGTATGAAACAAAGTTAAGAAAAAACACAGGTTAGATTTCAGAGTAATAGATGGATTTATTAGCCGCTGCTGCTTACCGCTTTCGTAGTTGCCGCAAAAGTGAGGAACTGCGGTACAGAGCGAAAGACAAGACCCTTGATTTTGGCAATTCAGCTAATTTACATTGGAAGGAACAGAAAAGATGGCAGCTCTTTATCCATTTGAGTCAAAGCTTTTTGCCTTCATGGCAGGGAATGGATAAAGAGTTGCCATCTAGACGAGTGGTACAATGAAAGAAAGGATACAGGGGGAATTCATAATAATCCATTTTTTCTTAAATAATAATACTAATAGTAATATACAAAATTCATTAACAGTAGAATTCATTTAAAATTAATAAAAATGTTGAACTGGGTTCAACAGATTTAATAAACTTTGACACAATAATTCTAGTACGTACGATTTTTTTGCGTTTTTAATTTTTCAAAATTCGTTGTAGTGTTATTGGTACAGATCTCTAAAGCTACCTATTTCAGGAATTTTTCTAAAAATACCATTTGTTAAAATTGTCATATCTTCTTAACAGTTTCACATATTTTTTTTGTGTTGACAGGAGGTCAGAATATAGAAAACATTCTTTATCCTTGAAGAGTATCAATTCAGGTCATTAATTCTGATCATGAAAAACTCCAAATAGAGCCTTGATTGATCTTAAAAATAAAGCAATTTAATTAAATTTTAGATTCGTCTGTCGAACTAGTATAACTTCTAATAATTTAAAATGATAATGCATGACAGTTGTAGCAGTTATAGTAATTAAAAATTTTATATACTGCAGCATCACCATCAATACCTCAAGTCTCATATATGTTGTAAATGGTTTTGAAATATATATTTTTTTCAGCTATTCATTTGATGACTATTTATACTTAATGGTGCATCACAATTTAAACTTAGTAAGAGCCTGAAAAGGTTCGTACTATTTTTTATAAGAAAATACTCGTTAAAAATGGTTCAAAAAATTATATTTTCAAGAAAGTGTTTCGGGTATTAAGGACTATAAATAGTCAAAAGATTTTATCATAATCAAATCTATCCAAATAAATGTTTTTATCATAATCAAATCTATCCAAATAAACTCCAAGAAACCCCAATAAAATTTACAAAATCCCCTATGAAAAACCCCATCCCCAAATTATTTTTTTTTATCCCAATTAGCTTCGACTAAACCCCAGTATTGGGGTCAAAACCCCAGTTCTGGCAACCCTAAACAAAATCCATGCTGTATTTTAGTTGTGGTAGCATTTAAATGATAAAATTTGTCTACTTTAAACCTTTAATATTTAAATATGTTTTGTTTTATAACTTACAATTAATTTTTATTAATATTCATAATAAGATGATCTCTATGTTTTCTATTCGTTATAAAAATTCTGCCCAATCTATTGTTCAGATCTTTTTACATTTTCGAATTTCAATTGGAAGTCGTGAATTCGATTCCCACCTGTACTTTACGAACAACATACGATGGACAGACGAACGGACAGACAAGGTCAAATCGAATCAGCTATTGATTCTGAGTCGATCGATATGCTGTTAGGTGGCCCTGACTGCAGTATTTTTAGGCATTACAAACATCTGGCAAAAAAACAAACCTATAATACTCTGAACCTCTGAGTTGTGTAGGGTATAAATATGAAAATATGGATTGACTGGAATATGGATATGGATGGACTGTTGCAGTAGACCCCATGGATCCATATTTATGCCCTCACCTTACAGAGGTATATACCATTTGCTACGAGCCAAAAGTCTAACACATCGAAGGAGAGACATAAGGCCCTATGTTTGTTTTTTTGGAAATTCTTATTTGAGCAATGTCCGACCCGTCCGTCTGTGTGTCTGTCTGCTGGCTGGAGCGCTCGATAACTCTCTCAGGATAAGTTCGAAGATGGGCCATTTTGGATCACTCTTTCTAGTACCTTCCCCTCAAAGGGTTAACTTTTAGTGAAATCTTGATTTGCTGAAATTCCACAGATAGTATTAGTTTATTAATCGCTCTCACCTCGAGGAAAATAGGCGAGGTTGGACATATGGACATACATATATGGAACATTTTGCCCCAAAAGTTACCAGCTTATAGTTTTAATATCAGTTCATACAAATACTAATGGCGAATTCTTTTCTGCAAAAAAGTGCAACAATTTCATTGCCCTTTTTCCGAAAACGGAACTTTTACAGTTACTCGAATTTAGCACAACTAAAATTTCAAAATTTCAAAAAAGCGATATTATAGTGCAGTTTTCGGAAAAAGGGCAATGCAAGTGTTGCACTTTTTTGCAGAAAAGAATTCGCCATAAGCTGGAAAAAAATTGCTTCTGTATTTTTATACTATTATGTATTAGGTATAGAGTGATTCTACTGCTTCTGTATCTACTAGCCGTCTCCACACCAAGGAAAATAATTGGTTGGGATTCGATTATAACAATCAAAAAATAGTACTAGCAACAAAAAGTATATTGCATACACCGTCCTTCGGTCGTATTTATATATAAATTTGAAAATGAAAATGCTTGCAACTAAATCGATGGTTGTATCAATCGAATTAAGATTGTTTTTTTCATTGACACTCGGTTAGTTGTGTAACCAATTTTAAATTTTCTTTATAGCACCTAGCATATGATCGATTTTTGGTTGTGTCAACCAATGTTTTATTCTCGACAACAGAAATTGTATCAATAGACCTAACCTAAACCTACCACAATAGAAAAATATTAATAAATAATCGTTTATTGGTTATCCCAATCATTTCCCAAATTTAGAATAATTAAATGTATTTTGGGAAATGGAACCGAAAGATTGGTCGCTGTTATTTTGTTGATACATGACAAACAAAAAATAATATTACTCGAGATAAAGAAATCTTCAACATTTTGTTCAAGAACGGTATAGGTATGGTAATGTGTGGAATGCAGAATATGTTGTGCAAAATGTTTTACATAAATAAAAAATAAAAGCAACAATCATGAAATTAAAAGCACTGGGTTAAGCGATATTTGCATAAAAGTTTTGTGTTTTTTTTTGTAATATAGAATTTTTAATTTTGTTATGAATTGTTTTGTTTTTTGTTCAATAAATAAAATAAAAATTAATGAAAACTGTTTTTAATTAATTGTGGGTAGTATATGACTGACAAATTCTCTGAACAACCAATTTTTTAAAACAGTTGGTTGTGGCAACATACAATAGATAATTTTAGCCACCATTTTCGTAGTTGGCGTAACCAAATATGATTGTTGTCAACATGGAAGCAGAAGTATACCACAACCAAAATATTGGTTGTCCTGATGGTATCGCATGATAGTAGACAGAACTACCAAAATTCGGTTGGCAAATAATTTGGTTGAGGCAACCAAACTGTATTCTCTGTGCACATATTAGCCGGTCTCCTCTTCTGAGACTACTTTGTGGATTTCATTCCAGAGCTGACCGTGCCAATACGTATTGGGTAGAATATTGTCCCAAACATATTCTGCTTGAACGCATATATATTTTTAGGTTCACTCCAAATGTAGAATATTTGACACATACAAATGCTTGTCAGGATGTTGTTCTAAACAATACTATGCTTCCATCCTAATATTTTTTTTATTTGGAACTATTATTATTGTATAACAACAAATTGCATGAAGAATTAACAACAAATGACGGCTTCGAATAGTTAGAAATTAAAAACGAATGGCTTAAAACAAAAGTAAGTGTCATGTATGCCATTTTTAACTGGTATAATTCGAAAACAGGGAAAAATTATAACTGAAGCTCGAAAAATTTAGAAATGTTTTAAAAATCCTTTTTAAATAAAATATTCTTGGAGATATTCCTAAACAATAAATTTATTTGTATGTAATTAAAACACTTATTTTATTTGAACATTTTAATTATTATTATCAATAATTTTTATTTCAAGAGGAATTCATTACACTGTGCTAGAAATGGACACTTTAAAAATGTAACAGAAATGAGATCCTATGGATATACCAATTTCGACATTGCTGAATCCAGTGGAGCTAGCCGTTTGCAGAGAAATCATAGAGGTTATATGTCTCGGAGGAGATTTTAAAATGGAAGGCTACGGAATACACGCTGCATTCCAAGGAACGAAATAAAGGGAACCCTTCGAGAATTATTCCTTTCAATATAGTCGTTCACGCTATAGCACGAGGGGGTACCCTCATTCCTGAAAAATTGCAATCAAATCTTACCATATGTCAAACGTCTTACAAATCGTCTACATTTTTAGATGGTGTCTTTGAGAAAAATATTCGTCGCGAAAAATTACTATGAGTCTCCTTACAACATATTTATGAAAAATCAACAGGTTTCATAATTAACCAGGTTTTGTTGGTTACCTTTGAAATTTCCTTTGACACTAACCAAGAAATAATGTACAACAATTTAAATCAAAAAATTTTGTTACAAATATTTTCTGCTATGAGTAGAAAAATACACAAATTATGTAATAGCTCCAAATCTGCTTAATTGTCATAAAAAAATTGAGAAAGGACTTATAGTATTTTTTCGCGATGAATATTTTTCTCAACGGTGCCTACTAAATATGTCGACGATATGTATGATTTTTAACATATGATAAGATTTCATTGCACTTTTTCAGGGGTAAGGGAGTGAGAAGCGTGCACGACTGTTTTGAGAGAAATAATTCTCCAAATATTCCCTTTATTTCGATCTTTGGACTGAAGCATATATTCCGAAGTCTTCCACTTAAAAATCACCAAAGAGATAGGTAACCTCTGTGATATCCCAACAAACTTTGTGGTCGAATATCGCGAAAACAAGAGCTGTCTTACAAAAACGGCTAATGCCACTGGGTTCAGCAAGGCCGAAATAGGTTTATCCATAGTGTCTCCTTTTTGTTACATTTTTGGACTAGCACAGTGTTATTAAAAGCCTTGATATTAAAGGAGTGTGTTGCGTTTTTTTATAAGCTATAGCGCACTGTGGCTCAGGGTATTAAGAGTTTGTAGAGTTGTTTGTAAAGCCCAAAAGGAGAAGAGATTGACCCATCGTTTATTATACAGGTCTACTTGGAATCACTTCCTGTATCGATTTAACCACGTTCGTCTGTCCGTCTGTAGATGTATCGTTGTACAGTGCTCTTTTTTGGAATAAGGATGATCCCTATTGAAACTGGTGCAAATCGGTTCAGATTTTGATATAGGCTCTATATATATTTACCTCAGATTTGGCATCTCAGCGCTATAGAAAACGTATTTTACATCTCATCATTACCAAGCTCAGAGAAGCTTTATTTTACATCCGATCATTATAAAATTTGACAAAGAGGAGTTTTTTGATACAGAAACGCAGATTGCCAACTTTGAAGAGAATCGGTTCAGGTTTAGCTACACGGGCCAAAATCCCCTATTTCGATATAAAATATATATATATATAAACACATTTTTTAAAATACTATATTTCTGAGCAAATACATTTTATTTGAAAATCAATAAAATGTATTTGGAACGCATATACATATTAATATATTACAGCAAGATTTATATGAAAATTGAATTTCTCAAGAAAACTATCTGTTTAAATACAAATAAAATTATTGTTTAGAAATTTCTCCAAATATATTTTATTTAAAAAAGATTTTCACAACTTTCGAAGACATTTTCGAATTTCAGTTTTAATTTTTCCTTTGTTTGAACTGTACCTCCCAGTTACAATACCAAATGCAGCATTAACTTCTGTTTAAATCAATCATTTCAAATTGCAGTCATCATTAGTTGTCAATGCTTCAGATAATTTATATTGATTCATGATTATATGATTTCAATTATTATTATTTATTATTTCTACGAACATTAAAAATGTCAAAAAAAACTTTGAATTAGTAACAACCCAGCAAAAAATAAACGAAGTACTTTCAAAAGAATAACATTATAAGTACTTCCAAATCTTAAGTATGAAAATTTTTTCTGCATTTAATGACGTTCCTCTAAATAACCTACCAAAATTAATTTTGGAGTACACGGGGCAAAATCGCCTTTTTGATATGTTTAAATCGAAAGAAAATATATTTGGAACACAAATTTTTAAATATTACATATCTCTTAGCAAATAAATTTTATTTGAAAATCAATAAAATATATTTGGAACGCATATATTAATATATTATAACAAATTATATTTGCAAACTAAATTTCTCAAATTAAATATGTGTTTAAATACAAATAAAATTATTATTTAGGAATTTGTCCAAATATATTTTATTTAAAAAAGATTTCCAAAACTTTTGCTGACTTTTTCGAATTTCAGTTTCAATTTTTCCTTAGTTTCGAGTTGTACCTCACAGTTATGATACCATACGCAGCATTAACTTCTGTTTTAAATTAATCATTTCAAATTTCTGAGTATTCCAAGCTATGATTAAATGTCAATCCTCTAAGTACTTTATATTGATCCAAGATTATACGATTTCAATTATTATTATTTTTACGAACATTAAAAAATTCTGGAAATTTAACTTTGAATTACTGAAAAATTTAACACAATTTATGTATTTTATGAATACTTAAATGCTAATTAATATTTGTTTCACAAATAGCAGTCACATTGGGATGTAATAAAATATTTGTTTAGAACAACATCTTCCCAAATACACAATTTTTCTGTGAACCAAATATTACATGTTTAGAGTGTACCCTAAACATATATATGTTTCAAGCCGAATATGTTTGGGACAATATACTACAGAAGCGATTTGTTTTCAGCGTGTATAAATTATGAAACTTGAATGCATAAATTCAAAAATAATAAATAAAGCTTCTGAAGTGATAAAAGCCCAGATCGGAAGGAACATATATGTGAGGGCTATATCTAAACCTCAATCGATTTTCTTCAAACTCGGCAATGTTGGTTCCAGTATTAAGACACTCCACCCTGCTAAATTTCAAAATGATTGAATGTGGAATACAGATTATACAGAGCTAAAGGACCAAATCGAAAGATATATTTATGGCGGCTATATATATATATCTAAATCGATTTTTTTGTTATTGTCAGCTTGTAAATCAAGAACTTCTTTCTGGCACATTTTATATATGGGAGCTATATCTAAATCTGAACCGGTTTTTACCAATTTAATTGTCATTGGCCATAATAAAGATATGACTTTGAGATTCTTTGAGATCGGATGATATTTGCGACATCCACTTTGATTAGAAAAATACATCCATAGACAGACGTGCGGATGAACAGAAGGCTAAATCGACTCAGAAAGTGATTCTATGAAAGCTTGAGGCAACCTGTTGAGGCAACCAAACTGTATCTGTGTGTGAGATTTCAAATTCACCTAATACAAATGAGGTGAAGTCGTTTATCTTAACGAATCCCGAAAAGTAGCAAAAATCCAATAAAAAAAACATAATTGCTATCATAATTTGTCATTTGATTAAATTAACATCTTAGACGGATTATAAAAAAATACATAACGTCTGTAAATATGTATGGTGGTATTTTCAATTCTAAAGAAATTAGAACAAAGCAAAACTCACAAAAAATAAATAAAAAATGCAAATTGGTGCATTTGTAAAATGGCAACAATCAGTCCGTCCATCCAATGGCCAAATATGGTGGTGTGGCTGGTGTGGCTGGTGCTAATGTTAGTGGTGGCTATGGCAACCAACACAGCCACCTACCACCACACCATTCCTGCCCACCTTCCATTGAATACCTCAAGCGAATGTAACACGATATAAAAGGCAAATACTGCAAACCGCAAAAATCAACTGGAAACTTTAAAGACAAATTATGCAAAAAGTCAGGAAAAAATAAAAACGAACAAAAATGCTGCTAAATACCTGCATACACACACACACAAAAGAAATGTATCAAAAAAACAAATCGTGGCGCAGAGCTCCAGCGAATCACTCGCTGGAAGCCACGGAGAAGAGCAGAAATGAAATGAAAACGTCCAAAACTGGCAACAGTCTACAAATACGCCTCGATTGAAGCTTGATTGCCTTATGGCACGCTATCTCTTTGCCACTGACATCGCCATCGCTCCATTGCTACACTGTAGCCATTGCCAGCGCCAACACCAGCAGCAACGCCATCCAATCCGCCGTCCAATGCCAGAGCCCAGAGAAGAGTGGCCACAAACCAAATCGGAACGAAAAAAAGCGTGGAATGCAAGTAGCACCACAATGGCCGCCAACTCTAATGCGTTTTTCATTCTTGTTGTTTTTGCTTCACATTCACATGTTTTTTTGCTTTATGATGATTCCACTGATGGCTGTGTTGTTAAAATCGGTTTGCGGGAAAATGTGTGTGTTGGTGCATTTTAACATACGGGTATCTATATTAGACCGGAACGATTTGGCGGATAAAGCGAACCGATTTAACAATGTGTTTAATAAAGAAATTAATGAATATAATTATACAATTTGTGGGTTGCAATAAGAAATTCCACAGTTTCCTGCAATCAAGTTTGTTGCTTAAGTCTTTTGTTTTAATGTTTCCAAATACATTAAAAAAGTCTCCCATAAAACTGTTTCTTGAAATATACACAGAAAGCAAGATACACCGACAAATTCAGATAATCTGTGTAATATTTAGTCAAATGTAACACTCAACAGGAATATTTTATGAAAAATTTTATCAAAATCTAAAAATATTGGGTGATCCATTTCGAGGTTCCCTACTAAATATTTTAAAGAAAAAAAACACAGAAAATTCAAATTATCATTTGAAAGAACATTCTTTGGCATTTATTTATTGATGATTATGTCTATCAAATGTTGGCCGCGGATACGTCTCAGATGGTCCATCCGTTGAGTCAAATTTTCGATGACTCGTTCGAGCATTTCGACTGGTAACTGGCGAATGACACGCGTGATGTTTTGCTCCATGGCCACATGTTTTTCTAACTGTGGAGTTGAGCTGAAGATCAAATGGTTCCTTCTAAGTAAAGGAAGGTATTTTGAATAGTTAAGTGAAATAGATAACGATCTTAAAATCCAACACCAACCATTGCATGACGTTTCGTTATTGTTTAGGCAGCTTTTCGGATGCAGTAGAGTTGTTTTTGGGCCGCTACCCACCTGCTATTAGTTCTATTTATATGAAAGTTATATCAAATGTACGTATAGGAAATACTTTCAAGTAAGAACCATCTCAAGTCAAAAGCATGCCGCCCCGTTCTACTGCCCTTCCCGAATAGCTGCCTAACCAACAGCGAAGCGTCATGTAATGGTTGGTGTTTTATTTTTCACTTGACTATTCAAAATGCTACTTCTAATACTTTTTATTTATATTTAACTATGTAATTAGTATAAAGCATTGAATATTATAAAGTTTATAAGAATTAAAAAAAACATCTTCCTTCTCCTAAAAGGAAGCATTTGATCTTCAGCTCAATTCAACAATGAGAAAACATAAATTAAAAATGTTTATTTTTAAGCATTAACTCAAATATATTCTCTAATAATTTTTTTACATGCTAAATATTTTTCACCTCTGATTTATCATTCGCCTTATCGTCAATCACAATGTGTCTTCGCGAGTGGGTAGAGCTTGTCCTTAAAAGACAGTAGGTCACCGGTTCTCTCCTCGTACACTTAAGTGGATCATTTGCTAAGGCCCAAACGTTTAACACATCGAAGTAGAGACCTAAGACCCTAAATATGTTAGGACATTGGAAGTCATTTGAGCAATGTCCGTCTGTCTGTATGGCTAGTGCGCACGATAAGCTTCGAAAGGATTGTAACGGACTGACTTCAAATTTGGTATGTGATAATATTTTTTTTTATCTCAAGCTAAGTTCGGAAATGGCCCATATTGGTCCACTCCTTCTCGAACCTCCCTCACAAACTGTTAAAATTTATTGAAATATTGATTTTCTAATAACTTCTGTACTACCTATCCGAATCCTCCGAATCTCGACCGAATTTTAACACATTCCTTTTTGTAAAATTTTCTTCTTCATATTTTTTTTTGTAAAAATTGAATTTTAGTCAAAATTTTCGTCGAATTTGCATTTTTATAAAAAGTTTAGCAAATATTGCATTTTATCAAAATTTCTTCAAAATTAACAATTCAGCGAAAATTTCTTCAAAAAAATTGTATTAAAAATTTCGGGAATGGAAAATTTCGCCAAGGAAATTTTCTTTCAGTAGAACATTTGTTCGATATTGTCTTTTTATAGAAAATTTCGTCGATATTGTATTTTTTTTAGAAAATTTCGTTAAAATTGTGTTTATCTAGAAAATTTCGTCCAAATTGTTTTTTTCTAGATAATTTCGTCGAGATTGTATTTTTATAGAAAATTTCATTAAAATTCGAACTTTCTATAAAATTTCGTCGAGATTGTATTTTTATAGAAATTTTCATTAAAATTTTATTTTTCCAGATATTTCGTCGAAGTTGTATTTTTCTAGCAAATTTCGTCGAAATTGTACATTTTTTTTAGAAAATTTCGTAGAAATTGTATTGAATTTTTGTAGAAAATTTCGTCGAAATTGTATTTTTCTAGAAAATTTCGTCGAAATTGTATTCTTCTAGAAAATTTCGTCGAAATTCTATTTTTATACCCTACATCACACTGTGGTACAGGGTATTATAAGTTTGTTTCACGGCAGATGTTTGTAACACCTGAAAATAACACAGCTAGACCCACCTTAAAGTATACCGATCGACTCAGAATCACTAGCTGAGTCGATTTTTTAGAGTTTTTCGAGGCTATTAAGATCGCTATTGAATTTGGTTGAAATCGGTTCAGATTTAGATATAGCTCCTATATATATCTTTCGTCCGATTTGGCCCTTTAGTCCTATAGAAGCTATATTTTACATCCAATCGTTTTGAAATGTAGAATGGTAGAGTTTCTTGATCCATGAACCAACATTGCCGAATTTGAAGAAAATCGGTTAAGATTTAGCTATAGCTCCCATATATATGTTTCGTCCGATTTTGCTCTTTAGTCCTGAAGAAGCTGTATTTTACATCCAATCATTTTGAAATTTAGAATGGTAGAGTTTCTTGATCCATGAACCAACACTACCGAATTTGAAGAAAATCGGTTAAGATTTAGCTATAGCTCACATATATATGTTTCGTCCGATTTAGCCCTTTAGTTCTATAGAAGCTGTATTTTACATCCAATCGTTTTGAAATTTAGAATGGTAGAGTTTATTGATCCATGAACCATCACTACCGAATTTGAAGAAAATCGGTTAAGATTTAGCTATAGCTCCCATATATATGTTTCGTCCGATTTGGCCCTTTAGTCCTATAAAAGCTGTATTTTACATCCAAACGTTTTGAAATTTAGAATGGTAGAGTTTCTTGATTCATGAACCAACATTGCCGAATTTGAAGAAAATCTGTAAAGATTTAGCTATAGCTCCCATATATATGTTTCATCCGATTTGACTCTTTAGATCCAATCGTTTTTATACCCTACACCACACTGTGGTACAGGGTATTATTTAAGTATAAAATGTCCCAAAAGTAAATTTATGTAAACAATTTATACATGAATTACAAAATTTATATATCAGAGTTATTCAATATTACGAGAGTGGTGTAGGGTATTATATAGTCGGCACCGCCCGACTTTAGCCTTTCCTTACTGGTTTTAATTTGCATTTGTATTTTCAAATTGTATTTTCTAGAAAATTTTGTCGATATTATATTTTTCTAGAAAAATTCAGAGAAATTGTATTTTTCTAGATTATTTCGTCGAAGTTCTATTTTTCTAGATAATTTAGTCGAAATTGTAATTTTCAAGATAATTTCGCCGAAAGTGTATTTTTCTAGCTAATTTTGTCAAAATTTTATTTTCTATATACAATAGTCAAAATAGTATTTTTATAGATAATTTAGTCGAAATTAAATTATAGAACTTGCGTTGGTATAGAAACTTTTGATGAAAAAGGCATATTTATAGTAATTTTGTTCGTAAAGTTCGTGAATTTTTTTTCGACCAAATAATATTTTCGTGGATATTTTTATAGAAAAATTCATCGAAATTGCATTTTTATAGAAAATATCGTCAAACTTGCACATTTATATAAAAATTCAAAAAATTTTATTAGATTTATTGAATGTTTCACATTAGAATTGTTCAGCTTTTTCGATCAACTCTTCCTTTCGAAAGAGAGGTTTTTTGTGGTGTATTGGAAATGATAAGACACTGCGCTTTGAAAGCCATGTAAACACATACCCTTATACGTACTTCAATCCTGTGCGGGGATATCATCAGAGGGTCTTATACATGACACAGTGTGAGCTTGTAGTTGTGGCGATCATCACTTGTACATATATATACCAATCTACAAAGAAATTTGCATATGGGAATTATATACCTACGAAGAAAGCTTACAAAGTCACAAAGCCAAAGAGCTGTGTATAATACATATAGTATAAAAAATTTCTTCGAAATTGATTTTTTTATAGAAAATATCGTGGAAATTGATTGTTTTATAGAAAACAATTGGCGAATTTTATAGAAAATTGTTTCGAAATTAAATTTTTATAGAATATTTGTTAATATAAATTTTGTATAGCAAATTTTTAAGAACATTTCGTAGAAATTACGTTTTTACAGAAGCTTTTGTTTATATTTATAGAATTTTGTTTTGAAAAGTCAAAAAAATGCCTAAATTATATTTTTGTGGATATTGAATTTTTATAGGAAATACAAAATAAATTTGTCAAAATTGCATTTTTATAGAAAATTTCGACAAATTTGCATTTTTACAGAAAATTTCGTCGAAACAGAATTTTTGTCAAAAATTTTGTCGAAATTGCATTTTTATACATTCACTTTGGAGGAGGATGGTATATATTGCTATGAGCCAAAAGTGTAGTATATCGAAGGAGTGACCTAAGACCCTAAGTATGTTAGGAGGAAATCCATTTTAGGAAATTTAGGTCATTTGGGCAATGTGCGCCCGTCCGCGCACGGTAATTCTCGAAAAGGGTAACGGATTGACTTCAGCTTTGGTATGTTATAAATTGTTTCTATCTCAGGCTAAGTTCGACGATGAGTCATATTGGTCCACTACTTCTAGTACCTCCCTCACAAAGGGTTAGCATTTAGTGAATTATAGATTCTCTAATATCTTACGTAGTAATAGTTCATCTGTCGCTATCAAAAATTAGCAAAGTGGCCCCGACGCTTTTGTTACCTGCCACACAAAGGGACCATTTTATACAAAAAGTGAACTGATTACTCGTATAACATTAATAGCAGTGCATATAAATACTTGGAATCTTGTGCAGTGTAATGCGTCTATAGTGCATTCACACCGGCAGAAAATTGGCGTTATTGCCACGCCCCTATTGTTACCTCCCACACAAAATGACCAAATATATTTGAAAAAATTTCCAATGTATATAGAGTGACAAAGAACCAACAATTTTTTCAACGTTCTGCGCCTCTCAACCGAAATACCATATTCTATTACTCAAAATGTGAGGGTAAAATTGACTGAAATTTTGTTAATTTTTTTTATTTATATATAGAATCCACTCTTGTCTTAGGTACCTTCATTTACATGTGTGTTATATACAAGTAAGTATACTCGGAGGCATGTTAACTTAACATAAGATCGACCGACATTTTGCCGTTTTTTTTCATCAATTCCTTCCCCACTTCTCTTTTTTTGTTTTTGCCGTTCATAAACAATTTAATTTTCTCTAATTTTGCACTCTCCAAATAATGGCGCATTTTTAACAACCATCATGCAATGCCACTATTATTGCAACTGCAACATCGTCCATCGTCGTCATCTTCATCAACATAAATTAAATGAAGAAACAGTGTGCCTCTGTTATACAAAAAAGAAAAAAAAGAAATACTGCAGCAATTCTGAGAAACTGGTTATTTGGAACGAACGAACGAGCGGTCAGATCATTCCATGGAGATGCAGTTGGGGCCACTGCAATGTTGAACGCTTTCAAATGATGTTGTTGAACGACTTCTGTCATTACTCTTTAAGTACTTCTCATTTAGGAATTGGGGCCACTTACAGTGTTGCACATTTCCGGGAGGGGAGAAGTGCCCTACACGAAAAAGTTTTAGAAAAACAAAAAAGAAATGTTTGAAATCTGTAATTAATTTATGCGATATTTCCATCTGTCAACTAATTGGACTACAATTATATTTTTTTGTGGGTATAATAGGAAACTTTATCCAGCTTTACTGTCATATTTTTGTAATATGTATGTCAACTATTCAGATATTCATAGGAATCGTTTCAGTTTTACCTTAAGATGATCTAAGATTCATTCGAAATTTATACGAAAAAAGCTTCCATTCCATTTAGGGTATCATTGAGTCGGTGTTGTACTCTATATTACCGCCTGACCATCGTTGCATGTTTTTGCCAAGAAGATCAGTGTAATTATTAACTATTATTTACATAATTTGCTTCTTAGCCATATGTGATTATTAAGTCTTATCTTATCTCATTCATTTAAATATAACAACAAAACCAAAATGGGTACTGATAATTCATATGGAGGCGGGATATAATGGGAGGGGTTTGGTGTGGTGTGTAGTGGTTAATCTAAAGGAAGCTATCAGCAATCTGCAATCATCGCACATTGCAATTGTCATCTCATTATTTTCACATTCTTATTCGCTTTTACCCATAAATCCGTTAATGATGCACACGTTAAGTTAAAAACATGGCTAAAAATAAATTATAGTACACGGTATTATGACTTTGTGTATTTCTTTGTAGGATACATAAAAGAAGTGAGATGTACTTTCATTTGAGGGAAAAAGTCATATTTTTCAATCCCAGGAAATCTGTGCGGGAATTCCTGGGATTTTTTGCTTATACATAAATATACATTCCTTTCTTATGTTGACAAAGCAGCAATTTTTATTCTAACTTCTATTCGGCTGTATATTTTTGAGTAGTGCAATTTTCAAACAATATTTTTAATTTGTCAATGAAAAAGTCAGAAAAGAGGTATTTTTAATACTTTTGTTCAATATTAATAGCACACACACACAGAAAACAGTTTAGTTGCCTCAACCGAATTATTTGCCAACCGAATTTTGATAGTTCTGTCTACTATCATGCGCTTCCATCAGGACAACCAACAATTTGGTTGTGGTATACTTCTGCTTCAATGTTGACAACAATCATATTTGGGTGCTCCAACAGCGAAAATGATAGCTTAAATTATTTGTTGTGTGTTGCCACAAGCAACTGTTTTTAAAAATTGGTTGTTCTGACAATTTGTCTGTCATATGCTACCTACAATTAATTAAAAATAGTTTTAATACATTTTTATTTTATTTATTGGATAACAAAACCAAACAATTCATAACAAAATGAAAAACTCCATATTACGAATTCATCACTATTCTGAAAAATTTGACACAAATTTTAGTACACTAGAGTACAAGTGCAAAACACAACTTTTCTGCAAATATCGCTTAACCTTGTGCTTTCAATTTTAAGATTGTTGCTTTTAATTTTCATTTATGTAAAAACTTTGCACAACATATTCTGCATTCCACACATTTTTATCTGCACAACATTATATTTGACTACCAAAATTATATTTGAACAAAATGTTGAAGACTTATTTATGTCGAATAATTTTATTTTTTGCTTGTCATGTATCAACAAATGAACAGCAACCAAGCTTTCGGTTGTATTTCCCAAAATATATTTAATTATTATAAATGTAGGAAATTATTGGGAAAACCAAAAAGAGATTATTTATTAATATTTTTGCTGTTATATTAACCAATCTTTGGTTTATTGATACATTTTCTGTTGCCGAGAAAAAAACATTAGTTGTCACTACCAAATATCGATCATATTGTACTATAACGAAAATTTTATAGTAGTTTCCACAACTAACCGAGTGTCAATGAAAAAAAAAAGAATCTTAAATTGATTGATACAACCATCATTTGATCGTTGTATCGATATTAGTTGGCTGCCTCGATCATACGATTTGCCACCGTTGGACTTCTTTCTTTGGGGATATTTAAAAGAAAAAGTCTACGTCAATAAGCCAAGAACAATTCAAGAGCTAAAGGATGAGATAATTCGGCACATTAACGACGTTGAACTTTAATTATGTCTCCGAGTCATTGAAAATATGGACCATCAGATAGAGGTATGCTACCGAGGCCGTGGTGAGCATTTGGCCGTTATTTTGTTTCACACATACATTCATAGATCCTTCTATCATAATAAAAAATATTAAGATCAATCTCTGAAAACTTTTGTTTTTTTACAATTATCATTGTGTGTTGGACCACACTGTATAATACCGATGGTATTTAACATGTACTCTGCTTATCCGAATAATCTATGAACTTAGTAAATTTGCTATAACTTTTTTAATTATTCATCTGTTTTGTTCGGAATTGTTTTATTTTATTTATGACCGACTAGACTTTACGTAACATAATATATATATTATTTTATTTTATTTATTTATAATTGTGCCTTTATCGATGCGTTTACTAGTATTAAAAATTATTAAAATTTTCTCTAAAACTAGATTTTGTTCGCAATACCTTGCAAGATATACTCAAAACCGCTGAAAAATGATGTTAGAAGAAGTTGAAGGCTACTTAATTATACCCTACACCACACTGTGGTACAGGGTATTATAACATTGTGCATTTGTTTGTAACACCCAAAAGGAGAAGAAATAGACCCATCGTTTATTATACCGATCGACTTAGAATCACTTTCTGAGTTGATTTAGCTAAGTCCGTCTGTCTGTCTGTCTGTCCGTCCGTCTGTCTGTCCGTCTGTCTGTCTGTCCGTCTGTGCATGTATTCTTGTAATCAAAGTACAGGTCGCAATTATGATCCGATCTCGACGAAACTTTAAACACATCTTTTTTTGGCCCAAGGACGATCCCTATTGAATTTGGTTAAAATCGGTTCAGATTTAGATATAGCCCCCATATATATGTTAGCCCCGATATGACATGTAAGCGCTGTAAAAACTTTATTTTATATCCGATCAGTATGAAATTCGGCAGAAATAGGTTTCTTATTATATGGATGAACACTATTAAATTTGGAAGAAATCGGTTCAGATTTAGATATAGCCCCCATATATACGTTACCCCCGATTTGACATGTAAGCGCTGTAAAAACTTTATTTTATATCCGATCAGTATGAAATTCGGCAGAAATAGGTTTCTTATTATATGGATGAACACTATTAAATTTGGAAGAAATCGGTTCCGATTTAGATATAGCCCCCATATATACGTTACCCCCGATTTGACATGTAAGCGCTGTAAACACTTTATTTTATATCCGATCAGTGCGAAATTCGGCAGAAAGAGGTTTCTTATTACATGAAGGAATACTGCCAAATTTGGAGAAAATCGGTTCAGATTTAGATATAGCTCCCATATATATGATACCCCCGATTTGACATGTAAGCGCTGTAGAGACTGTATTTTATATCCGATCAGTACGAAATTCGACAGAAGGAGGTCTTTTTACATGAATAAGTATTCAGGGAAGATCGGTTCAGATTTACATTAAAGCTCCATATATATGTTCCTCCTGATTTGGTATCAAACCGCTATAGAAGTTGTATTTTACTTCCGAAAAAAAATTTTCCAGAAAGATGTTTCTCACTTTAGGAACGAATATTGCTTAATTTAGCGATTATCGTTTCAGAATTAGAATACGTTTCTACCCATTTACCAATTATTCCAAATTATTATGGCAATAACCCTTATCGCATTGTTAGGGAGGTGTAGGGTATTATATAGTCGGCCCCGCCCGACTTTCTGCCTTTCCTTACTGGTTTTTATTTAACAAAGAATGTTGTTCATACTTACTTCTATTCATCTTAACACACTTGCATTTAAAAATGTAAGAAAAGGTGTAGAAATGTTTACATGTATATCTATTTAAATAAACCGGTAAGGAAAGGCAGAAAGTCGGGCGGGGCCGACTATATAATACCCTACACCTCCCTAACAATGCGATAAGGGTCATTGCGATATTATATAATTCTGAACCGATAATCGCTAAATTAAGCAATATTCGTTCCTAAATTGAGAAACATATTTCTGGAAAATTTTAATGATCGGAAGTAAAGTACAATTTCTATAGCGCTGTGAAACCAAATCAGGAGGAACATATATACGGATGTTATATATAAATCTGAACCGATTTCCCTGAATACTCATTCATGTAAAAAGACATCTTTCTGTCGAATTTTGTACTGATGGGATATAAAATATAGTCTCTATAGCGCTTACATGTCAAATTGGGGGTAACATATATATGGGGGCTATATCTAAATCTGAACCGATTTTCTCCGAATTTGGCAGTATTTCTTCATGTAGAAGGAAATCTCCTTTTGCCGAAGTTCGCACTGATCGGATATAAAATAACATTTTTACAGCGCTTACATGTCAAATCGGGGGTAACGTATATATGGGGGCTATATCTAAATCTGAACCGATTTCTTCCAAATTTAACAGTGTTCATTCATATAATAAGAAACCTCTTTCTGCCGAATTTCAGACTGATCGGATATAAAATAAAGTTTTTACAGCGCTTAAATGTCAAATCTGGGGTAACATATATATGGGGGCTATATCTAAATCTGAACCGATTTTAACCAAATTCAAAAGGGATCGTCCGTGGGACAATAAAATATATGTGTAAAGTTTCGTCGAGATCGGACCATAATTACGACCTGTACTTTGATTACAAGAATACATGCACAGACAGACGGACAGACAGACGGACATAGCTAAATCAACTCAGAAAGTGATTCAAAGTCGATCGGTATAATAAACAATTGGTCTATTTCTTCTCCTTTTGGGTGTTACAAACAAATGCACAAAGTTATAATACCCTGTACCACAGTGTGGTGTAGGGTATAAAAATGACTAGATTTCTTCTATGTTTAAAGTTTATTTTGAATATATGTATTATAGTAACTTTAAATTGTATTTTCGTTTGTTTTTATTTAGGTCTTTAAATCGTTAATCACTAGGATATCCTCCTGGCTCTAGACCATATTTGCCTTTATTATGTATTATGTATTATAGAAAGCAAAGTTTTTTAAAAACGGTGAACCAAAAACATACTATTACTTGTCAGCTCAACTCCTCGTATAGCTATTTCACGGATGCTACTCCGATCATTCAGCGAGGTTTAGCATAGCTTCTTCCAAACGAATAAGAATTGTTACCTCTGTTATTTCAACACGAAAATAACTAAACGTATGGCACTTCGAAACTGATGTTGGTTTAACTAACATCAAACACACACATACATGCGGCTCGATGAGCTACATACTCGTATATGCAAATATTGTACTTATACATACCGAAACACAATTTGTTTGTTCTACAGGCGTCCGCCAAATACGATAACTTGACTTTTCAAATTTCCGCGATTTTTATCCCCTCACCTTAGAGAGGAGGGTATATATCATTTGCTACGAGCCAAAAGTGTAACACATCTAAGGAGTGACCTAAGACCCTAAGTATGTTCGGCGGAAATCCATTTTGGGTCATATTAAGTCATTTGAGCAATGTCCGTCCGTCTGTCTGTCTGCTGGCTGGTGCGCACTATAACTCTCGAAAGAGTAACCGATTGACTTCAAATTTGGTATGCGGTAATATTTTTCTCTATCTCCGGCTAAGTTCGAAGATGGGCCATATTGGTTTACTCCTTCTAGTACCTCCCCCACAAAGGGTTAACTTTTAGTGAAATATTGATTCTTTAATACCTTCTATACTACTTACTCGAATCTTCTGAAATTTCGCACATAGTATTAGTTTGTTAGTTGCTAACACATCAAGCAAAATGGGCGAAGTGGCCACTCCCTTTTTGGTACCTCCCACACAAATGGACCATTTTGCACCAAAAGTTAACTGCTTATGGCTTTAATATCAGTTCATACAAATACGTGAAATTTTGTACAGTGCAATCCTTTTATAGTTCCTAGAGTCCAGAGAAAAGTGGCTTTATTGAAACGCCCTATTTGGTACCTCCCACACAAATGGACCATTTTGAACCAAAAGTTACCAGCCTATAACTTTAATACCAGTGCATACAAATACTTAAAATTTTGTGCAGTATAATGCTTTTATAGTACCTAGAGTCCAGACCCAAATGGTCGTTATTGGCGCGTCCCTTTTGGTACCTCCAACACAAATGGACCTATTTCCAGAGAAAAGTGACCGTTATTGGCACGCCCCACACAAATGGACCATTTTATACCAAACTTTTAACTTTGATACCAGTACATACTTTAAAGTTATTAAATGTAATTTAAATTAATAATAATTTAGTTAAAACCAAAAAAATGAACTTTCGAATATTTTTTACGACTCAAGGTGAGGGGATTCTTAAGTCGGTTTACCCGACTGAACTTTCTTGCTTGTTTGTATAGTTCATTGTAACTAACATCGTTTTTTACGGTTTTCGCGATGTCTTGCGAAGCAAAGCAGATCCGATTTTGATCTCTTCACAGTTGAGTAGAGGGGATGACCCTGAACAAAACCTCATTAACAGTTTTTGGCGTCAAACTAGGCGAACTTTTGAACCCTTGAGGCCCGCTGCACATTGACAAAAATCGATAATAATGTACTGGCTCAAATAATGGTAAAATTGGTACTTATCATATCTTAACAAACCAATTAATAACAATATTTTTTTATTTACCTCTTTTTGACACCAGAAGAGGGCGCCAAAGTCAATTGTTGTATACGCAAATCGATGTATGTAGTAAAATAGCTGTATAAAATTCGTTTATTTGGGTAATTGGTCCAAACTTTTTGTATATGATAGTAAACCGAATTCCCAATAATACAAAAATGCCAAATTGGCAGAAAATTGCAATTGTGCTATTTAAAATTGCTTTGAAAAATTCGAATTTTTTGTTAAAATGAAAAAAAAAATCCAATTGTAATTGGAATGAGAAAAAAGTTGGAACAGATCCCTAAAATTTTATTCTTCAAAAACAATATATGTACTGTTACTATTAATTAAAAAATATAAAAACGTATAATAAAAGTGCATAAACTTAAAAAAATATACATATTTTTTACGTCTAAATACGTTATTTTCAAATATTATTTGTAGGAGTGTTTCAACAACAGTCGCCAACGCTTAACGTGTAGACCAAACCCATATTTTTTTTGCGCCAGATAGCTGACAGAATTCTTAAAAATAGAAAAATGCATACTTATAAATTATTGTTGAGAAAACATATAAAGGGTCGCATTTAATAAGGTGCTTTTATGCCGAAAAATCAAAAAAAATTTAGTATTGTATGGCATTGGAAAAAAAATTCGTAAAGATCCCTAATTTTTTTTTCGCCAGATACTATTAATGATATGCCCTCTTTAAACATAAAATAAAAAAGTTCAAACTATTCGCGCACATAATTTTGAAAAAGTAATTTTGCTTTAGGTCTAAAAATGTTTTTAGGTAGCATTCCAAAAACCATCTCCTTTAACTTGTAGAACAAACCCCTAATATTTTTTGAGCCTGATAGTTGACATAATTCTTAAAAATACAAAAAATCATATTTATGAAGTATATTTGAGAATATTTTTAAAAAATACATTTACACCCCTATTCTCGACCGAGTGACAAGAAAATGTTTGTGATGGGAACAACATTTGTGATAGTAAAAACAATTTGCTATTCTGGGTTTCAAATGGAAGCTATTTTCGTTACAATTTTCAATGATAGCAGTCACAACCCCAATAGCACATGATAAGAAATAATTTGTTGTGTAAAAAATGTTTTTCAGCGTTTTCTTGTTAGTGTTGTTATCGGAAAAGGGAAGACGAAGTCTGGATGCGGGATATTTGCATCTCAGACAATTTACCTGGCCCTGCGCTATGATTTTCTTCATTTAAAGAAACATCTAAATATGTTTAATTACACTGTGATACAAAATCGAACTTTCCGAATGGGAATGGGATGAGACCAATTGCAAATGAAAGTTGACATTATCCATAATAAAACCCTCAAGGGTTTTTTTCAGGTCAGTGCGAGATTTTTTTTACACGCATTTGAAGTTGGTGATATTGGAATGCTGTTTAACAAGAAAAGATCATTGAAAATTTGATAAAATAATGATTATTTATTTTTATTATTATGTAAAGTTTTGGTATCTTAAGGTTTTTGGGGCCGAGGAAATCATTTATTACCTACAACTCACGATAGATGGCGCTGACATGCAAATGGTGCTACTTCTTGTCGATTTTCATTGAAAAAGCGGTTAAAAATTACCAACTTCAAATGCGTGTAAAAACAATCTAGCACTGAACTGATAAAAACCCTTGAGGCTTTTGTTAGGGATAATGTCAACATTCATTTGCAATTGGTTTCATCCCATTCCCATTTTAGTTGTTGCACTGTGTTATTATAGAATGTGGGGATATACATGATGGGGATTAATGAAGCATGGGTCCAGAAAAACCACAACTCATCCAACATACATACATATTCCATTCTATTGTATATTTTGTGCCTGAAAATATTTGGGGATGATTTTTCCATTTTCAATTTATTTTTGAATTTTTTCTATGTCATAATAAAAAAAAAAACATGCCATATTGGAAAAGTTTGAATTTCAGTAGATTTCTTCGTATACAAAAGCTTTTAATAATGTATTTTTTTCATTGGGCAAAAAATTTTAAATTATAAAGCTTTCATTTTGTCACAGGAATTCCAGAATAGGTATTTAAAATTCCTATGTTAAGAAATGTGATAGTAAAAACTCATGAATGATTATTGTTGAATTCGAGAATAGCACCGTTAATCGTGTTTTTATGTCGAAAAATCAAAGAATATATATATATTAGGGCGGGTCGATTTAAAAATCGCCCATTGCTCAGTGAAAATCGTATTCTAGGGATCAAAATATGAAACTTTGACGAAGGAACCATACATCTAAAACGAATTCTGATGTCCCGGAAAAAATCCCACTTTGACCCATTTAGAATGCTCCAATCGAGTCTTGCCTTTACAAATCGAAAAAAATCGTAAAGATCTAAATTTTTTCGCAAAAAATTATTAATGCCATATCCTCTTTAAAAATAAAATATAAGGCCCTTTTATGAATAAGGCCCTAAAAGTTCCAATTATTCGTGCACAAAATTATGAACTCGTGCACAAATTATTCGTGCACAAATTTAGGTCTAAAATTTGCTTGCGACAAGGAATGAACAGTAATGCATTTTAGGAGTTCCTTATAGCAACAAGGATATTAATTTGGCGCGCTTCCAATGATATTATATGTCAGTAGTGTACATAAAGTACTAATTAATGGTTCTATGTTATTAGTTAATTTAATTTGCCAGTAGGTATATAAATATTGACAATTTTATTTCCGGAAACATTTATTTAATTTAAGGTTGTTTTCTGAGGAAGCCAGTCACAAAATTATCCCAGAAGCTCGCGAGTTGCACGCCAGGAAAAAAATTTTCCAAACAACACACACAAAGGTTTAATGACGTAGCTTACAAAAATGCATAGGATGAACGTAATGACGTACCTATTATAAGTTCATCCTATGCGGTATTTTTGATGAAATTTTTGACGAAGATGATAATATAATTTTAGAAGTCAACGCAGGAAACTCTTCTGACAAATACATGCATTAAACTTTT
This sequence comes from Eudasyphora cyanicolor, assembly GCA_963930755.1. Classification (NCBI taxonomy): domain Eukaryota; kingdom Metazoa; phylum Arthropoda; class Insecta; order Diptera; family Muscidae; genus Eudasyphora; species Eudasyphora cyanicolor. The sequence goes on from OZ005736.1 coordinate 120,967,768, forward strand.
AAAACGAAACGAAACAATACAGTACAATACTACGCAAAAACATTATGGTCCACGTACCCGACGTTTGACGTACAGATCCCTATTGAGTCTTCAACCTTTTCTCACTATATTTGTAATCTACGCAAAATTCCCTTTAATTTGATGGGTCGCACGATTTATGGACCAAAAACCTATTTTTCAAGATCTTCTAGGGAGCTGTGTTGAGGGATCTTGAAACAATTCCTCCTAAAATTTGTACACACATTTACTCACAGCAAAGCCTATTACGCTTAACAAACTTTGGTCGAAATCCAGCGCCACTCTTGAGCGTTCTTTATATATTTATTTTTAAGTCCTGTGAACCCTTTGTGTAGGAGGTACCAAAAGGACTCGCTATATCCCGTCGAAATTTTACACCGCATCTGATATACAGGGTGGCTGATGAATATTGCTACATTAAGAAACTCAAATAACTTTTTTTTCAGTGTATGGAATATGGACAGTTTTCTTTTATTCATGTTAAAGCTCATTAAATTTAATTAAATATAGCTTAATTAGTTTTAAAAATAATGGAATTTAAATGCCCCCCCTGCTCGTTGATGCATGTGCGTCATCTTACCAAAAAGTTGTTCATTACTGCTTGGAGAGTTGAGACGGGAATAGCCGCAATTGTTTCTCGAATGGATTGCTTTAGTTCATTTAAATTTGTTGGTTTTGCTTTGTAGACTTTCTGTTTGCAATAACCCCACAAGAAAAAGTCAGGTGTTTATGTTTATGTTGCTGTTTAAATCGAAATGGGCCTCGTCAGACATGAAAAGACAGTTCAACATGTTTCCGTCCTCTTCCACCATTTGAAGCATCTTCTGGCAAAATTCCAAGCAAAACGGGAAGTCTGCTGAGTTCACTTTCTTGGCCATTTGAATTTTATATGGGAATAACTCCAAATCTTTGTGCATAATTGACTGCAATGACTGTCTGCTTATACCCATTTGAGCAGATAAGGTTCTTGTCGAAACTCTTGGATTGTTTTGTATGGCATCAACTACAGCAGCGATTGTTTCCTCCGTCCGAACTGAAGGGTTTCGATGGTAAGGTCTTCTGTTGACTGTCCCATGCTCGGAAAAATTGTTAACAAGTCCATCTGCTCGGAGGATTGCCGCCAAACGTGCCCCTATACTCTCTTTGAACCGAAACTACGGACTTCAGTGCGTAATAGCGGCGGACAATCCAAATTCTTGTTTCAGTGTCCCAGTTATTGTTAAACCTAAAAATCAATCTGCAAAATAAAAAAAATTTTACCAGATTCATTAAATAGAAAAAAATTTATAAAATTTTTTTTTGGTAGCAGCTTTCATCAACCTGCCTGTATATGTCTAGTGAATTTGGTGAATTTTTAAGGACCCGGAATAATTTGCATAGTGTTAAGAGACCCTCGGTCCGATTGGGTCCAAATTTAAAATTTTTCTTAACTATAACCAACTACAGCTTGGTACCAATTTTCATAGTTCTGCAATTACTCCTTCTGTTTTTGTCAAATCGATACATGAATACAGAACACTGTGCATAAATATACTGAAGGGAGACCTATAATAATTTTTTGCGAGAAATATTTTTCTCAAAGACAACAACTAAAAATGTCGTCGAACTGTTAGACATTTGACATATGATAAGATTTGATTGAATTTTTATAGTGGTAAAGGGGTGATAAGCGTGGATGACTTTTTTAAGAAAAATAATTCTCCAAAGGTTCCCTTTATGTCGGTCTTTGGACTGAAGCGTGTATTCCGTAGCCTTCCTCTTCAAAATCGCCACCGAACCAAATCCGTTTTGGCAAAATGGCTAATACCACTGAATTCAGCATGTTCGAAATGGGTATATCCATAAGGTCTCCTTTCTGTTACTTCTGTTTTCAAAGAGTCGAGCACTGTGTTACTTATTCCACTGAAGGTCTTATTTGCCAAAGAAAATTTTCCAATTTTCCAAACAAATTTCTTTCCTACCTTCTCAGCCTTTATGAGTTCTAGGTTTTAGTTTGCAGCCTGTTGTAACACCATCTTCATGCTAAGTTCACATTTTTATACCCCCCCACCATAGGATAAGGGGTATATTCATTTTGTCACTCGTTTGTAACATTTTAACTTAATCTTTGCAGTTTGTATTTAACATAGACAACAATTCATCACATTAAACATTTTTTTAATCTGTTCATATTTTGTTGTAGTCCACCTATTGATGTCGCTCCAGAAAAGGGATATTTAAGCCATAAACACTACATTTTCTAAGAAATTTAGCTGAAACTTTGCAGTTTCCACTCTATCTGGGTAAGCATTCTTCTCAATAAAATGTATACAAATCAGTTTTTATTTTTTTTGTAGTCCCCGTGTAAATGTAGCTCTCAAATATGGTAATTTAAGCCATAAATACCACATTTTTCAGGTGAAGAGTTTGGCTAAGGAATTTGCGGCCTAAAATTGTGCTAAAAATTGCAGAGTTCGTTTTTTTTAAATAATTTTCTTAAACAAAAAAGGATCGTTTTATGATTTGCTTCTTATCCAAAGATTTTTACAGTAATAGAATTTAATGCAATCCATGGTGGAGGGTATATCAGATTTGGCATGGCCGAACTTAACGCTTTTGCTTGTTTTTTACTACATTGTGTTGTGTCTTTATTGTTTTTAAGTTTTTATTATTTCTTTGAATATGAGGACCTTATGAGGGACACCATATTTTCTTGCGAACAATGTTTTCATAAAATTTCAATTTGTAAGATTGCAAATTTGTGAGTTTCTATTTATTAGTATTTCATCAATTCAATTTTCAAGTATATGACCCTTTGAGTTTGGTTCACCAATCAATCATATTCTGTAATGACATTTAATTATTTCGTTACGAAAAATCTCGATCCTTTGCAATCTTTGTTAAACCCAAAATGCAACAAAACACTTCAAATGTTAATAAATCGAAACAAGAAAATCTTTAATCAATGGCGCGAGCCAAAATTTAAGAGAACTCATAAATATATGGTTAGGAGAAGGCAAGCGACAACATCTGCTCCCCGAGAGCGGTTCATACTCGTACATCCTGTGAAAAATGATACTTATTGTATTGTAGGCACAGTGATAATTATAGTCCTTTGGAACTACAAATCAACTCCCAGTTTTTGATGAACGTGCACCAAAAACATCCAGCCATTCATTTATCCATTCGTTTAACCATCATTCATCATATATAAATCCTGCCGCTCAAGTTATGAATGCGAATGCGAGATTTGATGGATTCAAAAATGAAGCATTTCCGTTAATTTGATATAACGAAATTGAATAAATAAGGACGAAAATCAACGAAAACGAACGAACAACACAATCACAACAGGCGATCGTTAGAGGATGACAATATCACCGAGATTGCGTCCGGATTCCTCAGCGATTGGATGGGTCGGGGTTGTTTGTTCTCGTTCGTACGTTGGGTGCTGCTTAGGGTGAACTCGAACTCTAAAGACGCATTTTCGCATTTATTTCAATGGCTTTCCAGTTGTGATGTCAGAGATTTGATTATGGCCGAACTACTCGTTTTTTATTCGGGGTTAGCAATGGGTGCTTTGGTCCTTTGCCATTGAAATTCTCTTATGTAAAATGAAAGGACTTCCGGCTGCCAATGGCTGCCAGACCTATAATTATATTATGACGACGTTCTATTTTTTGTTGTTAATTTTCTTTATTTGCTGATGATTTTTGTCCCCGTTTGTCGTTCCAACAGAAGGGGTAGAAATAAATCTCATTTTTGGAAGAGACTTACACGAATAGCTTATCGCTTGTAAAACATTTATAGCCATCGTTTTATTGCCACATGGCGGAGGAGTTGAGAGAGGGAAGTGAGTGTATGTGTGCCTGTTTAGCGAGATTCTCTCCAATTTCCAATAAATTCTATAAAAAGATAAGTCGGATGTGTAACCCCCTCACATATCTCTGATTGAGGGCAAACGTATCGTGTATCTCCTTTGCTTTGTTATAAACTTGTAATTATCCTCCAATGGAGGGAAATGTGTAAGGATTTTTACAACAGCATCCGGTATGACATGTGACAATGGTGTGCGAGTTTGTGGTGTGATGGTCAGAACCTCAGCATTTGTCTCCAACTGTTTCTCTGAGCTCGGAACAGTGGTTTTCAGAGAATGATGTACCGATTAGAATTAGATTAGCAATGTATTTGTCTAAATTTTTCTCTCGCTTAAAGAAGAAAATAGAAATAAAAATATTTTTGGGGATATTTTTTTTGTATTACCTCACTTTAGAATGACGAGAGTTATGAGGACCTTCACAAAGGATTAATATTTAGTGACATATTGAATCCTTTATCTTCTTTACTACTTGATAATTTCACAAGTAGCAATAGCTTCTTCGTTGAAATCATCTTCAGAAAAATTGGCGAAACATATCAATGTTGATGAATTTCATACAAAATCCATAATGAAGACACAAAAATCGACAACATAATTTTTCGAAATCGTCAACACAATAATTTAGCAGTTTCATCCACATTTTGACTTTTTTAGGTGAAGGAAATGTTCGAGAGACAATTATGTATGTATTAATAACACTGTGCTAGTCCAATGTAACAGAAAGGAGACCCTATGGATAGACCTATTTCGGCCATGCTGAATCCAGTGGCATTAGCCGTTTTTCTATGTTAGCTCTTGTTTTCACGATATTCGACCACAACGTTTGCTGGGAAATCAGAGAGGTTACCTATCTCTTTGGTGATTTTGAAGTGGAAGACTTCGGAATATATGCTTCAGTCCAAAGATCGAAATAAAGGAAACATTTGTATAATTATTTCTCTCAAAACAGTCGTCAACGTTTCTCCCTTACCACTGAAAACGTGCAATGAAATCTCATCATATGTTAAAAATCATATATATCGTCGACATTTGTAGTAGACATCCTTGAGAAAAATATTCCTCGCGAAAAAATACTAAATATAAGTCCTTTCTCAACTTTTTTTATGATAATTAAGCAGATTTGGAGTTATTATCTATATAATTTGTGTATTTTTCTGCTCATAGCAGAAAATAATTGTAATAAAATTTTTTGATTTAAATTTTTGTACATTATTTTTTGGTTAGTGTCAATGGAAATTTCAGAGGTAGCCAACAAAACCTGCTAAATTATGAATCCTGTTAATTTTTCATAAATATTTTGTAAGGAGACTCATAGTAATTTTTCGCGAGGAATATTTTTCTCAAAGACACTATCTAAAAATGTTGATGATTTGTATGAAGTTTGACGTATGGTAAGATTTGATCGCAATTTTTCAGGGGTAAGGGGATAAGAAGCGTGGACGGCTATTTTGAGAGAAATAATTCTCGAAGGGTTCCCTTTATTTCGTTCTTTGGAATGAAGCGTGTATTCCGTAGCCTTTCACTTTAACATCAGCTCCGAGACAACTAACCTCTATGATTTCCTTGCAAACTTTGTGGTCCAATATCAAGAAAACAAGAGCTAACCTAGAAAAACGGGTAACACTACTGGATTCAGCAATGTCGAAATAGGTATAGAGAATAGGTATAAGGTCTCATTTCTGTTGCATTTTTAAAGTGTCCATTTCAAGCACAGTGTAATTAACGAGTGATTGTTTTGAGAGCTTTCGGATTTGATTAAAAAAACATACAATTTAAGAAGAGAGAAATGTAAGAAATCTTTATTTGAGTCGATAGAACGGTCAGTGTAATTCAATGTTTAAAGATGATTTCATGTAAATGTTGACCGCGGCCGCGCCTAATGGTTCATACGCTGGGTCCAATTTTGGCATACGCTTTCCAACATATCGGCCGGTATCTCAAGAATAAATACTTCAATATTGGCTTCCAGTGTCGTTACGGACTTGTCCCTATAGACATGAGCTTTAACATTACCCAACAGAAAATAATCTAAAGGCTTTGAATCGCACGATAAAGGCAAACTCGCCTCTCAATTGGGCTATTGGCACACAGCACGTGAAACCAGATGTAAGCCAAGTCCAGCTCTACCATTTTGGACAAAAAATGTTTGTAATCATAGCACGGTAGCGCTCTTTTTCTAAGCATTTTAAGCGAATCTTTGCTTGGATCATATTTCTGAAGTATAAGCTCGATAAAGCCGGGATACACTTTAAATTAAAGGAGGACTTTAATATGAGTACTACAAAAGTTAATCATGATAATTTCACGTCGACACAGAAGTTCAGTAACTGTCGTTAAAACAATAAGAAAAATTTGATTTTTTTTCACTACAAAACATTTTTTGTTGGCATGACAAAAACCATAAAAAATAGAGAAAATATCAACATTTTTTTGCACCAATTTTGAAAAGCTAGCATCTTGACGAAGAAAATCTATGGATAAGTGTAGAAATTATAGCACTTTTGGTAGAAATAAGATAATATCAATATAATCCAGATTATATATTGTCAACAAAGGTATATATCAGATGCTGTGGGCCAAAAGTGTAACACATCGTTGGAGTGACCAAGGAGACCCCAAAAAATATTTGGCGAAAATCCGTTTTGGGTCATTTTAAGTTATTTGACCAATGTCCATTAGCCTGTCCGTCTGTCTGTCTGGTTGGTGCGCACGATAACATTCGACAGGATTAACCGATTGACTTCAAATTCGGATTGTGTCAATATTTTTTTTCTATCTTTTTTCTATTCGACTCCTTCGAGTAGCTTCCCCACAAAGGGCCAACATTTAGTGAAATATTGTTTATCTCATAACATCTATACTACTACTCAGAATCTTTCACAATTCCACACATACAGGTCTGTTCTGTAGCAAGGTGACTTGAAATCACGGTGATTTTAAAATCACCGGCGACTTACAATCACTGTTGGAGTTCGAAATCGCCCGGTTTATTATTCATAGCCTCCCAAAAAAGATTGTTCGAAATATGTTCGGGTGATTTCGAACTCCAAAAATGATGTTAAGTCGACGGTGATTTTAAAATCATCGTGATTACAGAACAGACCCAATAGTATTAGTTTCTTGGTCGATATCATCTTGAGAAAAAGGGCATTACTGCCACGCCCCTTTTGGTACCCCCCAAACAAAATTGCCAAAATAAATAATATGAAAAATAATTTTTTGGAATTTCCCTGTTTTTACAATATGGGTCAAAATGTATACATGTATCCATAGATTTTTACCATTAGACTTCTTTTGCGAATTTTTTTATGGGCTTTTCATGCCAGAAAAAACGATATTTTTGAAAAAAAAATCTATTTTTTACTAATTCTTTTAACGACAGTTACTGAACTTCAGTTTCTACATGAAAGGGATTTTGTAATTCTAATCACTATAATTTCCTTTAATTTAAATGGCATCCTGGCTTTATGGAGCTTATACTTCAAAAATATGGTCCAAATACTAAAGATACCTTCCATAAAAATTGGAATTTTAGAAAAAATATTTAAAAAAAACTACCATAAAAAGATTTGATTTAGTTTCTCGGAAACAAAAAAAATGTTCGTAGTGTAATTTCTTTTCGCCGTCATGGGCCAAAACATGGTAATTTTTTCTTAATTTCTTTAAAATGTTGAATAAGTAGAAGACCATGTCCTATTAAACTTAAACATTATTATAACTCACTCTAAGTTATGCATCATTACCAGCGCTTACAAAACCAAACCTCAACTTCAAGCACTTATTTTAAGAACAAGTAAGAAAGTTTCAGTAGGGTAATCCGACTAAGGTATACCCTCACTTTGTGAGTAATGTAATATGGAATATTAAACGAATTATTCTGTCAATTTGTGTGGGAGGTACCAGAAGGTTTTGAACAATTACACCTATTTTTTGGAGAATAGTAGATACCTTAAATACATCGCACTGTGCCGAATTATAAGCGTTTACGTGCACTGGTATATTAACGTTATAAGATATTAAATTTTGGTATGATTTGGCCATTTTGTGGGGCGTGGTGATAACGCCTATATTTTACAGGCCTATAGGCACTTCAAAGCGTTACACTGTGCAAAATGTTGTTGCATTTTCGTGCATTGATACTCACGCTGTAAGCTCTTAACTTTTTGTGCAAAATGGTACCTTTGTGTGGGAGGTACAAAAAGGGGCGTGGCTATATCGTCAATTTTTCACAGGGCTATAGACACTATAAAAGCATTACACTGTACACATTTTCAAGTATTTTTATACACTGGTATTAATGTTATAAGCTGTTAACTTTCGGAGCAAAATGGTGCATTTGTGTGGGAGGTACCAAAAGGGGCGTGGCAATAAAGCACATTTTTCACTGGACTATAGGCACTATAAAAGCATTAAACTGTACAAAATTTCAAGTATTTGTATACACTGGCTTTCATTTTATAAGCTGTTAACGTTTCCCCAATTTTTCTCAAGATGATAGCGACCAAGAAACTAATAGTATGTTTGGAATTTTGAATGATTCTGGGTAGTAGTATAGAAGTTATGAAATAATCAATATTTCACCAAATGTTGACCCTTCGTGGAGTAGGTACTCGAAGAAGTGGACCAACATAGACCGTCATTGACCTTAGCCTGAGAAAGAAAAAATATTGACACGTACCAAAATTGTAGCCAATCGGGTAATCCTTTCGAAAGTTAGCATGCGCACCTACCAGATAGACAGACGGACAGGCTCACGGACATTGCTGAAATGATTTAAAATGGTATGTGGCTATATCTAGATTTGAACCGATTATCCCAAAATTAAGCAGTATTCGTTCCTAAATAAAGAAACTTCTTTCTGCCAAATTTTGTAATGATCAGAAGAAAATTACAACTTCTTTTGAGCTTTGCTATTAAATCGGTAGTAACATATATATATGGGCTATATCTATATCTGAACCTATGTTCCTCAAATTTGACAGTGTTCATTTATGTAATAAGAAACCTCTTGCTGCCGAATTTCGTACTTATCGGATATAAAATACAGTTTCTACAGTGCTTCCATGTCAAATAGGGGATAACATATATATGGGATCTATATCTAAATTTTAACAGATTTTCCCCAAATTTGGCAGTTTTCATTTATGTATTAAGAAACCCCATTCTGCCGAATTTCGTATTGATGGGATATAAAATACTGTTTCTACAGAGCTTACATGTCAAATCGGGAGTAACATATTAATGGGGGCTGTATCTATATTTGAACTGATTTTCCCCAAATTTGATAGTATTCATTCCTGCAATACGAAACCTCTTTATGCCGAATTTCGTACCGATTGGATATAAAATACTGATTGGATATAAAATACTGTTTCTACAGCGCTTACATGTCAGATCGGGGGTAACATATATGGGGGCTATATCTAAATGTGAACCGATTTTCCTCAAATTTAGTGCTGTCTCTACACGGGGCAAAATCGTCTTTTTTGATATGTTTGAATCGAAGAAAAATATATTTGAAACACAAATTTTTAAATATTAATTACTTCTGAGCAAATACATTTTATTTGAAAATCAATAAAATTTATTTGGAACGCATATATTAATATATTACAACAAAATGTATTTGCAAACTAATTTTCTCAAATAAAATATGTGTTTATATACAAATAAAATTATCGTTTAGGAACCTGTCCAAATATATTTTGTTTAAAAACTTTGAAAATTTTTTAAATGTTATTTCTACTTTTTAATTGATTTTAAGTTATACCTTATAATTAAAAATGACTTATGAAGCAATAAAATTCGTTTTAAAGCACTAATTTTTAAGTTATATTTATTCCAAGTCATCGTTTGTTGACAATCCACCTTGCATAATACATCATTTCGCAGGATTATACGATTTCAATTATAATGGCTTTTTACGAACATTTTAAATTTCCGAAAGAATGAACGTTGAATTACTGAAAAACATAAACGCGTCTTAAAGTTAAGACATTACTTTGTTTTCTGAATATTTAAATACAAATAAATATTTGTTCCGTAAATAATAGTCCCAAATAAAAAACATTAGGACGGAAACAACGATTTATTTAGAACAACATCTTTCCAAATATATAATTTTTGTGTGTGACAAATATAATATATTTAGAGTGTACCCTAAATATTTGTATATTTCAAGCAGAATATGTTTGGCACAATATACTACAGAAGCGATTTTTTTTCAGTGTGTAAGTGTATCAAGAGACTTCTATCTGCCATTTTTTATACAGATCGGTTAAAAAATGTTGGTTATACAGAGCATACATATAAGCCAAATCGGAGGTACATATATGTATTATATGGGAGCTATATGTAAAACTGAACCGATTTTAAACAAATTCAATAGGGTTCGTCCGTAGGCCTTTAAAATGGGAATTTTAAAGACAAATTTTTAAAATAATTTTATATATAAAATATTTTGTGTGTGTTTAGGACGCAATATTGCATAAAAAATGTATGAACATCCCCTCGATAAAAAATTCGTTGCATAGTGTTATTACTAAAATATTAGGTGTCCCATATTAGTTGTTTTTACTGATAAATAGATAGAATTTTTTTAATAAACCCCGTATTTTTCACAATTTACAATTGTAAAAATATTGGCAATATTTTAAGAAACTTCTTTGTATTCAACTTCGTAAATGTTAGTTCAAAATTGGGACTCCTTTAGCACTTATATGACAAATCTTGTAATACATACTCGTATGTATGTGAGCTATTTCTAACTCTGAACCGATTTCGGCCATCTAAACTAGCAATTTATGGGTCCTTGAGCCAAAGAAGAAGTTCCTGCCAAATTTCGTAGTTAAGGAGGCATAATTGTGAGGTGTACTTCACCAAATATTCATCTACAGAACGATGGACGGACATGTCTAAACCGACTCCAAAAGCGATACTAATTCAATTGGTATAAGTTGTTGTGGATCTTTATCTTATCCCTGTGGGTGTTACAAACAAATTTCCAAATTCATAATAGTGTGGTGTAGGGTATAATGAATGAACAAAATTAGTCAAGGTTTCTCTTCATAAAATTCCCCGTATGTTTATTGCCATTTTCATGCATTAAGAAGATCGAAACGCAAATAATTTACATCTAATTTTTCTCTTTAAAAGCCACGGTGCCTTGTTTGGGCTATTAACGGCTGCTGGCTTGACAAATTTGTGTAATGTGCTTCGCTCTACCACCATTCATCTATCCATCTCATATGAAAGATTATGGAATGGACATTGTTCCCCTCCGTTTAGTTTGCATTTGCCCAGCAATTGCCTTATGATAGGGCGTTGCACTATATACGCCCCCCAAATGATTCGGTTTTTACCTTTTGAATGATTTTTAATAGATTTTTGTTTCAGTCCACACCATTCAAATGGTTAAAAATCCGTCCTCTGCCTCATGTGGAATGCACAAAGGCCAAACGGCGACATATATCGTAAGTACGTACAACAAATTCATTTCCCTGATCCTGTTACCATGTTAAACACACATGCCACAGGATACTAAACGACAGAAATTCCTACGAAAGAAGAATAAAACAAAAACAACTCTCTCTCTCACTCTGTCTGTGGCAGTTACCCACATATTGTGGCAAAATTCGCTGAAAATTTTGCAGCGGAAAGTGCCCTAACAATAATCAACTGTAGCAGCGGTAGCGGTGGTAGAAGTAGTGGCAACCTTACTGCTACTGGGCGTAAACGCTTGGCTCGAGCATACCTTCTGCTTCCTACTGGCCAGCCTCCAAGACCAGCCTCTCGCAAAATACGCACAAATGCACTACCCATTCACTCACTCAGTGAACACAACAAAAGGATATTAGCAAAAGTGTTGCTTTGAGCCTCCTGGTTGACTGACTAGCTGGCAGGATGGCTGCTTGTAAAACAACGACAACGCACAAATGTCGCATTGGTGTCCTTATTCTTCAAACAATGCTGAGATGCTTTGTTGTTCTGTGCGAGGAACGTGCTTCATTCGAGTCCTTGACAACACTCCCATATTTCCATATTTTTGTGCGAAAAGAAAACAAACAAAAAAAAATTTCATTTGCGTTACGCCTCTCCAATACATATATGTCATTCGGCGTATTCCACATGCCACACATTGGTTTAATTCCCCACCATCAGAGCCGAGATGATGCTGATCAGCATCCTCCCATTTCCTCCTTCATAACTGCCATATTGTGTGGGCAGTTGAGCTCTTGCAAAGCCTAAGTCCAACCGAACAAGATGATAAGTGTGATTTCATTATTTGCTCGTAATCCATTCACACTCGAAATACAATCCAATCGGCACGACAGACAAAAAGCAAATAAAATAATTCGATTTTAAACTAACTGCCTTTCGTTCAATATTTTCTCTCGCTTAACAATTGGTTTATCGAGAAGAGCTTATTATGGATTTGTTGTGCTGCCAATTTGGTCAACAAAGTCTGACAAAAAGGGGACTTAAGTAAATGTTGGTCAATTGCATTTGGCAAATGTAATTTCGTGGGTGTTTATGAGGAAAATTTGACAATTGAATTCACTCCTCGATTTGGAAATTCATAGCAAATGTTTCGTTGTGTTTGAGTATTATAATTTGTAATGGTTTATGGGACATAAGGAATTACGGATGTTTTATTATTGCTAATAATATTGTTTGACAGCACAAATCCTATTACAAGAATTGGGGAAAATGGGTAACACAATTATTGAGGAATTTTGCTTTCCAGCTGCACATTTGCTTCATTTGTGCTTTGGTTCTAACACTGCTTAAATAAACGGGGACTTCCGAATTCGAGTAGGGACTTCCGAATTTTGACAGTTAATAGCGGTCATACTGCTGGAGCTACATCTCTCGAGTTGGGTGGCATTTATTCCGTTTTGACAAATCACCATGGATGTATATATCGTTCAACAACATGTGTAAATGATAAAAATGTTTTATCAAAATGGGTGTTCTGTTCGGGCAACGTTTTGCAAGCTTCGACATCTTGAGCGATGAGTCACATTTCTTGACGAATGCGTACATCGGCAAACAAAAATGGGAATTTGGGACGATACCACTCTACATTAGATACAAGAGCTTCCAATCCATCGTCCGTGTTTTGTGTGGATTTTAAGCTGGCGTCGTCATCTGTCCCTAATTCGTTGAGAACGACGTTGGCCAGGCCATCTTCGAAAACGTCGAGCGCTGTAGGTCGATAACACTGTGCTAGAATTGAGAACTTTTTTAGCCGACAAACGGGGCATCCGGTGGGTTAAACTGAATCAGCTACGCCGAATCTAATGGTGCTAACCGTTCTTCTGTGTTAGATCTTGTTTTCGCGATATTCGACTACAAAGTTTACAAGGAATTCAGAGATGTTTATCATCTCGGAGGCGATTTTGAAGTGGAAGACTGCGGAATACACGCTTCAGTCCAAAGAACGAAATAAAGGGAACCCTTGGAGAATTATTTCTCTCAAAACAGTCAACCACGCTTCTCACCCCCTTACCACTAAAAAATTTCAATCAAATCTTATCATATGTCAAATGTCATACATATCGACGTAATTTTTAGTTGGTGTCTTTGAGAAAAATATTCCACGCGAAAAAATAATATGAGCCCCTTTTCAACGTTTTTATGAGAAATAAGCAGATTTCTGGTTATTACATAATTTTTGTATTTTTCTACTCACAGTAGAAAAAAATTATTGATATTATTTTTTGACTTACATTTTTGTAGATAATTTTTCGGTTAGTGTTTATGGAAATTACAAATTAAACTTGCTAAAATATGAAACCTGTTGATTGTTCATAAATATATTGAAGGGAGGCCTATAGTATTTTTTCGCGAGGAATATTTTTCTCAAAGACACCAACTAAAAATGTCGTCGATTTGCACAGTGTAATTGCCAACTCCTTTTGGCATAAATTGAATGATATGGACACCAACGACATGTGGTTTCAACGGGCGGTGCTACGTTCCACACAGCTCTTGCTAAATTGGACATTATGCTCGAGCGATTCGAAGGCCTGGTCAATAGAGCGGAGCAATTTTCTTTTTAAAATTGGTTTTTCCTTTATTGTCAATCGATGACCTATAGTCTAGTGTATAAAAGCAAATTCTCAGCGTTCCATGGCAATATCTTCAGGTGGCGCAGTAGACTTATTTATTGAAAAAAGCTAAGTTCGGCCATGCCGAATCTTATACAGGGTGGCTGATATGTATTTCAACCAACATCAGGTTGCTATCATTTCTAAACCGCTAGTATGATAGCTGACAGATTTATTTCAGTGACAGTTCATTTTATTGTTTACAAGCTTACAAAAGCATTTTGATCTTCAGATTCAGAAAAAAAGTTATTCGTGATGGAATTCAAGCGTGATAGTGTGATTGCTTTATATTTGGGTGGAAAAACACAAGTGGCTATCGTTAGAGCAGCATTTTAATGTGAATAAATCTTTTGTTTCTCGTACCATTGCTCGTTACCGTGATACTGGCAGTGTTTCATCGCGTCCAAAAAGTGGACGAAAAAAAACGGTAACAACACCAGAAATGATCCGAAAAGTGAAGGCTAAATTTGATCGAAATCCACGCCGCAGTGGTAGAAAAATTGCTCGTGAGCTGAACATATCGCGAGAACGGATACAACACATGTTAAAAAATGAGCTTGGACTAAAGCCATTGAAGTTCCAAAAAGTGGAAGAGCTCACCGATGCACAAAAAAAAGTTAGACTGTGAACAAACAAAATGATCGGGTTTACTTGCCAAAGAGGTCAGCCGAAAATGTACACCTTCGATTGGCCACCAGAACTCAAGCGCCACCGCAGACAAACATTTCGGCCGCAGACCATGGACATTCCAACAGGACTCAGCACCATCGCACTCAGCACGCGTCAACCAAGAATGGCTTAAAAAGGAGGTTCCTCGCTTCATTTCTACCGCACAATGGCCACCAAGATCTCCGGATCTCAATCCGTTGGACTTTTGCGCCTGGGGCATTTTAGAGAGTAAGATTCGCACTAAAAATACCAAAGTATCGATCATCTCAAGACGGCGCTTCGCCGGGAATGGGCCAAAATACCGCAGAGCCACTTTCGTGCTGCGTGTGATGGCTTTGTCGGACGTTTGATGGCCATAATTCGTGCCAAAGGTGGCCAATTCGAACAAATCTAAACTGTTTCTAAAATTTTATGTTATTTCCGACATTTTTTGCTTTTGAACAATAAAATTTAAAAAAATATTTAAAAAATATAGCGCTTTACTTTGTTGCATTACATATTAGCCACCCTGTATAGGTGGGCTATAATAAAATATTGTAATTGTTGTCGTAATTAAATACAAACTGCAGTTAAAATGCTTAGAAAATGTGGTATTTATGGCTTAAATACGTATATTTTGAAACGACCTCTATAGAGTGACTATAACAAAATATGAACCGATTTGTAAAATTTTCTTCTGTGATGAGTTCTTGTCAAAATAGAATACATACAAAAATTGCATTAAAAATATGCTAACTATGGCTCAAAAACCATATTGTGGAGCGACCTCTGTAGGGGAGCTATATCAAAACATTGACCTATATGGCCCATTTGCAATCCCAAACAACCTGAAATTATAAGAAATATTTCTACCAAATGTGATCAACCTAGCTCTTTTATTAAGGACTGTTAGGTGATTACAACAGACGGACGGACGGTCAGACTGACATGGATAAATCGTCTTAAAATTTAACGACCATTAAGAATATATAAACTTTGTGGGGTCTCAGATCAATATTTAGAGGTGTTACAAACTGAGTGACAAAATTTATACCCTCCATCTATGGTGGAGGGTATAAATATACAATACAGCTACAACAAAAAGATTATTTTCAATGTCATATATGTTTAATATTATTTAAATAATATATAAAAAACGGACTCTATAACAAACTAGCCGATAAGCCGGTGCTTGGAACGGACGATAGACCGAGGTGCAATTCTGTGAGTAATCGATGATTATAATTCTGTAAATTAACCCATTAAAGATTGCCCATAGAATCCACCTTACAATTTTTTATAAATTTATCTGTAAGCTAATATAGGTCATACAAGTTGTTTTGCAAAGTTTGTAACTATCAGCATATCCGAGATATGCATTGGGCATTTAAATACCCAATCTCCCTATCCGGGATCTTGGATATTATCTCCAGAACCCGTCTGAGTTGGGGGATTTTCCATTTGTTTTTTTTTTTAATTTTTGTTATGAATAGAGGATACTAGAGGCAAACTGACCACGAATTTTTCCGTTGATTTTTCCGTGAAAAGCAGCATTAAATTTCACATTGTAAGCCAATGTTTGCTTAATGCTCTGAAAAAAAAAATAATGTGATATCTCATACCACTTTCGAGATACGGCGTTGTACGTAAACACTGTTTTATTGGTATTTAAATTAGGGATGTAACGAAAGTGACTTTAGCGAAAGCGAATATTGAAATATATTTCTTGCGATTGCGAAAGCGAATAGTGAAATATGGATTTTTGCGAAAGCGAATAATAGTTTGACCCTTTAGTACCAACAAAATTAAGGAACTAAATTGATACTTTTCCAGGATATTCAAGTATTAAGAATGTTTTCCATATTTGTATCTCCTGTTACCACAAGGGCAAGCATATTTTTCAACTGTTTTGAAGAGGTTTTCATTGGTATTAATATCCTCAAATTGTGTGAAGGGAATAAGAAGATTGAACACTTTTGACAAATGAAAGCGAATACTGAAATATATTTTTGCGAAAGCCAATGCGAAAGTGAATAATCCAAAGATGGTTTTTGCGAATGCGAAAGCGAATGTTAAAATGATGCGAATAATTCGCGTTCGCATATGCGAATGCGAATATTCGTTACATCCCTAATTTAAATATCCATTAGTCAGTAATGGTTTAATCTTCATCATTGCATATTAGCTTCAACTAATAAAGGGTTTTCCATTAAGGACATAACAATTTTATATACTAATAAAACACAGAATATTTAAGATATAGAGTTAAAATTTATTCCACACGGAGGGAAATCGTCATTTTTCATATGTTTGTATTGAAAGAAAATAAAGGCTGGTTAAATTTTAAGGGCCGATGTTTGATTTTGAATTAAACACAAATAAATTAGGAAATTATTTGTCATTTCTTTTTATTATGATAATATTGGTATGGTTCAATTATGTATGGAACAAAATATCGGCCAAATGGCCGCTGCGACCTCGGCGGCACACCTCCATCCGATGGTCCAAATTTTCGATGACGCTGAGGCATAATTGAGGTTCTATGCCGTTAATGTACCGAATTATCTCATCCTTTAGCTCTTGCATTGATGATGGCTTATTGGCGTACACCTTTTCTTTCAAATAACCCCAAAGAAAAAAGCCCAACGGTGTCAAATCACATTGACTTCGCAAAAGAGCCATTGTTTCGTTAGCTGTGTGGCAAGTGGCACCGTCCTGTTGAAACCACATATTGTCCACATCCATATCTTCCAATTCGGACCATAACAAGTTCGTTATAATCTCACGATAGCGAACACCATTCACAGTAACTGCCTGACCGGCCTCATTTAGAAGAAGTATGGCCCGGTGACGTCGCCAGCCCATAAGCCGCACCAAACGAACTGGGCGAGCATGCACAGGTGTTTTAACATCTCCTACAGACCCGGTTTGCTGAAATTTGCGCACAATTATCCCGATTGTGGACACATTTGATCGATTATGCTGATCAAAAAAACATCACGAAGTGCTCGAAATGCATTTTGAGTTGAACGCCCATTATCGTAAAAGGCTTAAAAAACTTTAATGCGATGCTCGATTGTGTATCTTTCCATGGATCAAATTGAGTTAGTCTGAAATTGAGAAATGTCAAATAAAATGCAGAAAAAACTTGACGTTTAGGTGTGGTTCACATTCAACATCGGCCCTTACAATTTAACCACCCTTTAGATTATTGTGGAAGCACGGAAAAAGATCTTGTTTTAGGTTGTGACGCCGGTGCCCTCCATACCCTTTGGGGTAGTACTGATAGCAATATGAAAGGCGAGTCTCTGCTGGAATATTTATTTACTCGAAAACGGGTTGCTTCTTCATAATAGACGTCAGGAACCCACTTTCGAGACCAGAAATAGGAAAGAGGTCTTAAACCTAAGTCTTAGCACCGGTTTTAATTAATTAAATCAGGTAAAAAAAAATATTTTTTTGTTAATTATTTATTGTTGACCTTTATTATATTATGAAGTTATTGATGGTTTGGCTTGAGGTCATGTATTATTATTATATATTTTATAGTTTCAATGTATTATATCATACTCGTAGTTTAAATTTTATTTGTTTCCAATATTTTGACTGTCTTCGATAGTAAATTTTATCTGGTTGTTGAAAATGGAAAAAGAAGAAAACTGCAAATTACCGTACCTGGATACAGTTATACATAGACAAGGCCCCCTGCTGAAGCTAGACTGGTATCAAAAGAAAACAGCATCCGGACGTTTGGTTGATACATTTTTACTCTAAACATCCCAAACGAATAAAAATAAATACGGCGACCAACTTTATCAACTGGGTACTCAGCATCAGTGACCCCATCCGAAGAAAATAATCGATGGACTCATACGGCATGTAAGGAGCGACAACGCGAGGATCAAAAAGAGGCTATAGCAAAGATGTACAAACCACTGACGTACATTCCAAACTTTTCAGAAAGATTTTGCCATTCAAACATATACAATAGGGACAATTTCCAATTAGCACAAAGGACGTACAATATTGGGAACAACTTCTTCAGCAACACTAAATCAAAAGTCAAAAGGAGGACAAATCTAACGTAGTTTATAAGATTAAATGTGAGGGTGATAAGACCAATATATGCCAGAAGGTATATATTGGCATGACAAAATCAAAATTAAAGACTAGGATATCCGGACACAGGTCTGATCAGAAAGCTACTGACAAACATGTAGAACAAAAGACGGCGCTTGCAGCACATTGCACTCTGACGGGACATTAGCCAAATTTGAAAGAAGTTCTCATTATGACACAGGAGAAATATTACAAAAGGAGATACATATTAGAAATGTTACACATAAAACATGTACCAAACGATGAGAGAATGAACTATAAAACTCACACGGACCATTGTGCACAGATTTACAGAAATTTAGTAGAAAACAAGAGCTAACATAGAAAAACGGTTAGCGCCATTGGATTCAGCGTAGCTGATTTAGTTTAACCCACCGGATGCCCCGTTTGTCGGTTTTTTCAACTAGCACAGTGTAATTAACGAGTGATTGTTTTGAGAGCTTTCGGATTTGATTAAAAAAACATACAATTTAAGACCAGTAAGGAAAGGCTAAAGTCGGGCGGTGCCGACTATATAATACCCTACACCACTCTCGTAGTATTGAATAACTCTGATATATAAATTTTGTAATTCATGTATAAATTGTTTACATAAATTTACTTTTGGGACATTTTATACTTAAATAATACCCTGTACCACAGTGTGGTGTAGGGTATAAAAACAATTGGATCTAAAGAGCCAAATCGGATGAAACATATATATGGGAGCTATAGCTAAATCTTAACCGATTTTCTTCAAATTCGGTAGTGTTGGTTCATGGATCAAGAAACTCTACCATTCTAAATTTCAACACGATTGGATGTAAAATACAGCTTTTATAGGACTAAAGGGCCAAATCGGACGAAACATATATATTGGAGCTATAGCTAAATCTTAACCGATTTTCTTCAAATTCGGCAATGTTGGTTCATGGATCAAGAAACTCTACCATTCTAAACTTCAAAACGATCGGATGTAAAATTCAGCTTCTATAGGACTAAAGGGCCAAATCGGACGAAACATATATATGGGAGCTATAGCTAAATCTTAACCGATTTTCTTCAAATTTGGCAATGTTGGTTCATGGATCAAGAAACTCTACCATTCTAAATTTCAAAACGATCGGATGTATAATACAGCTTCTATAGGACTAAAGGACCAAATCGGACGAAAGATATATATGGGAGCTATATCTAAATCTGCACCGATTTTCTTCAAATTCGGCAATGTTTGTTCATGGATCAAGAAACTCTACCATTCTAAATTTCAAAACGATCGGATGTAAGATACAGCTTCTATAGGACTAAAGGGCCAAATCGGACGAAACATATATATTGGAGTTATAGCTAAATCTTAACCGATTTTCTTCAAATTCGGCAATTTTGGTTCATGGATCAAGAAACTCTACCATTCTAAACTTCAAAACGATCGGATGTAAAATTCAGCTTCTATAGGACTAAAGGGCCAAATCGGACGAAACATATATATGGGAGCTATAGCTAAATCTTAACCGATTTTCTTCAAATTTGGCAATGTTGGTTCATGGATCAAGAAACTCTACCATTCTAAATTTCAAAACGATCGGATGTAAAATACAGCTTCTATAGGACTAAAGGACCAAATCGGACGAAAGATATATATGGGAGCTATATCTAAATCTGCACCGATTTTCTTCAAATTCGGCAATGTTTGTTCATGGATCAAGAAACTCTACCATTCTAAATTTCAAAACGATCGGATGTAAAATACAGCTTCTATAGGACTAAAGGGCCAAATCGGACGAAACATATATATGGGAGCTATAGCTAAATCTAAACCGATTTTCTTCAAATTCAGCAATGTTGGTTCATGGATCAAGAAACTCTACCATTCTAAATTTCAAAACGATCGGATGTAAAATACAGCTTCTATAGGACTAAAGGGCCAAATCGGACGAAAGATATATATGGGAGCTATATCTAAATCTGAACCGATTTCAACCAAATTCGATAGCGATCTTAATAGCCGCGAAATACTCTAAACTGCAAAATTTCAGAACGATCGGAGTGAAATTCCGACCTGTAGTCGACGAACAACTTAACATGGACAGGCGGACGGACGGACGGACGGACGGACGGACGGACAGACATCGTTAAATGGACTCAGCTAGTGATTCTGAGTCGATCGGTATACTTTAAGGTGGGTCTAGCTGTGTTATTTTAAGGTGTTACAAACATCTGCCGTGAAACAAACTTATAATACCCTGTACCACAGTGTGGTGTAGGGTATAAATACTGACGAAGGAAATAATTTGTTAGTTGATCGTTAACTCTGTTAAGTAGTAGTCGATAGTTTCTGTTCTAAATGTAATTATTGTGATATTATTTTTGTCTTTTAAATATGTTTGTATAATTTGTTTTTTAATCTGTATTTTAAAGTGAATTTCCCTGAGGATGACTGTCGAAGACAGTCGAAATATTGGAAACAAATAAAATTGAAACTATTTAAAACAAAAAATCCATCGTTTTTTTAAATAATACATGACCTCAAGCTAAACCATCAATAACTTCTTAAACATTATTTTTGTAAATAAGTTTTTTTTAAAGTCCATGCCGATGAAAATATAAATGTATTTGCCTAACAATGTTAAGAATACATTACTATGATAAGGGCACAACAAATTTGTCTTACATTTGCCTTTATAGACCACTTGCAAATTGCAATCGTTATAAAAATCCTTTGGACGGCCATCGCCGGCACTCTCCATATGTTTCCAATAAATTCCTCGTATGATTGTTTAACAATAATTGGCCTCTATTAAATATAGACTAGAATTAGTCCATTCATCAGAAATGTGTATGCGGACAGACGATGAGTGAATGTGTGAATGTATAGTCAACAAAAAATTATTAAAAAAATGCAATTGTTATGAAAATATGTATTCCGATATAGAATGTCGTTTTGTCATCCATTCTCATAGTCAGTTACACATGCGGTGCGGTGCGGTGCGGTTTGGGACGGGAATAGGTAATTGTCATTGTTAAGCTTAGCATATTATTAACTTTTTTCAATTCGTTTCAAATGGAAACGCCCTATCATCGGAGGCATATTTTTATTCTATTATCATTTCATTGTCGTCCACAACTTGGCGTTTTTTTTTGGTCAATAACAACAAACAACATTTGGCGTTTTATGCGTCAACTCTATTGTTCGCTTGCTTGAACAAATTGACGTTTACGACCAATGTATGTCGTCGGAATGGCGGTTTTTATTCGTATGGTTGATAGATTGGAATAATGACATTTATAGGCAAACATTGGCGGTAAGCGCACAGTGTTCTGAAATGCTCACATAATTGTCTTGAGTGTTTTTTTTTAAAGAAATATAAATATGCTGAAAATAGTTTTAAATGTCCAAAAGCAGAAGAGGTGGATCAATCGTCTATTAAACCGATCTGCTTAATATCATACATTATAGTAGCTTAAAGCCGGTACGCTTCGCAGACCCCATTGATTATTTATTATGTGTTTATAGTTATAATAATAAAAAATCGTTGGGCTTTATGACATTGCGTTTGGGCGGTACGACATTTTAGACAATCGATTTAGGGTGATATGTCGCTTTTGGGCGATATGAGGCTACGCCTCGATCTGTGTTTTACACAACTATTGCAAAATGATTTCATCTTACTTTCTTACAAAGTACCAAAATAGAAACACTTCTCACAAAGTGAGGGTATGTATACCTTCGTCGTTTTACTGGACTGACAGTTTCTTACTTGTTGATCAACATTTTGATATGACCCCCCAGTATAAAGGTCATCCAATTTCACTAATTGGCGCGTTAAAAACGAAAAATTCCAAACGTTTACAATACAACGGGGCAATTTCCATTTTATTTTTCGCAGAACCATTTGAAGGATCAATGGACATCACTAGTCTACATGTTGATATAACATTTTGGTGGAAATTAAGATTCTATGTTTGGCCTTAAAAATCGTAAAAATTACGGTAAATCGTAGTTTCTGGCAACATGTTAAACGGCCTTCAACTATAAGAAATATTTCTAACAAATTTGCTCTATTACTTTGGTCTACAAATTTGGAAAAAAAGATTGACTGCAGAAACGAGGCATGTTTTTAAACTAATCTGCGCTGAATTCGAATCTGGAATAAAAATTGGGCTATCACGTCTTGTTCAATTTTTAACGCATGCCGGCAATACTGTAAAACAATCAATATTGACACTACAATTTCACAATTATTAATTTGAATAGTAGCGTTTAAGCATGTCAGGAAAGTAGTGTGTTACTGATTCAAGCTATTTTTGCTTTGTGTGTAGTGAATATTTGGTTGGAAAAAAGAATATGCAATATCAGAATCATTAAAATATGCATATTAACATTATTTTGGTTTTGCTGTCAGAAACATTGACAAACCGTGGACAATGACAATGTTTTTCAGTAGATGCAGAACTGTTTTATACAAGTGGTCAACTGGCAAAAGGATCTATTTCGATTTTTCAATTCCATTACTTTGGAGAGAGACAAGTAACCACCGAACCGATTGTTAGTTCTGTTTACACTTCTTCCAGGGAAGTCCATCGGCGAGCTTAAGACTCAGAGATATATTTGCTCCCAGAGAGTGATTTGGGAAATGCCAAAAGCACATTTTAAGATTCTGCAATGTTGGCGTTGCCAGCATGGGGGTCATATCTCGAAGAATTGCAGTGTATCAAATGAGACCCAAGTCATGCTCCGGGTGATTGTAGATTTGTTCGGAATGATGAGAACAAGCCATGTTGTGCTAACTGCAAGGAGTTTGGTTATCCTTCCAACTAAAAAGGATGTCCTGCGTATAAGAAGTATATACAGAAGAGGGAAGAGATGAAAGCTGCGGCTAGGAAGAACAGAATTTTAGCTTCCGAGAATGTCACAAGAACGGTTAATGCAACGAAATTTGTTGAGCCAGGTAGGAGTTACGCCAGTCATTTCTCTGATTCTGCACAGCTTAGAGTAACTGGGAATCTGTCAACCCGATACTCCCTCTTTAGAGGAGAGGATCGAGACTTTCATTGGACGTTATAGATCACTTTCGAAAGAACAGGCCAAAGTCCAGTGCATGGAGCTTTTAGAAGCGATTAAACGTCAATGTGGTCCGTAATTATTTGAATTTTTTGTCTTTCAATGTGAGGTCGCTTTTAGAAGTGAGCCGTAGGATTGAGTTATTAAATATCATACGAGCTTGCGTTTATCCAGGAGACTCACTTGAGAGATGCCAACAGAGTTGTTTTAGATAATTACACTTTCATTAAAGACAGAAGTTCACAAGGTGTTGGAATCGTTCTAAGGAAATCTTACAAATTTCATATGGTTCAAGTTGATGATTTTGATTTCCCCAGCGTTTTTCTATGTATAGCCGTGGAAATAGATGGCACCGAGAACAAAATTTTAATAGGTTCAATTTATATACCTTGTAATCCAGATCGCTACAAATTTTATATGAGTCTGTCAGCCTTGCATCGTGTTTCTCGGAGGTATAATTTTAGGTGGAGATTTCAACTCAAGACACACATCATGGGGCGATTCCATGGACAATGTTAATGGGAATTTATTGTATTCGTGGCTCCAACAATCATCTATGAACTTTATAAGGATTTCGGATTCTGTTCCCTCCTTTCGTTTTTTCTCGATCATTTTATTCTTAGTGCCAAATTGATTGATCTAACCCCATCGAATTTTTGTATTACTACCTTACCGTCTTTTTCAGACCATTTTCTGATAAGGCTACATTTAGAACTATCAGATTTTGTTGTATTCTTTAATTCATATATCTTATCGGAATACGAATTGGGACGATTTCAGAAATGAGACTATAGGGAGATTTTTACTTCACTTTCCAGACTCTTCACGGAATTTATCTGATGTTGAGATAGATTATTATGTCAAGAAATTTATGGCCACTTTGAATCTTACTCAAAGACATGTATTCAGATAAGATTGATTTAGGACATGGACGATTTACTGCATCAGATGCAGTGAAAAAACTTTTTAAAGTAAAGCATAGCTGGCAGAAGTAAATGAAAAAGATATTTAATAGGACCTTAGATACACGCAAAAAAAAAATTCGTTTCTTCGAAACGAAATATTAGACAACTGCAATTCTAGTTTGCCGGAACAGAAACTTATATCGCGTAACCGAAATTTCAGTCGTCGTAAACGAGAATTGTAGTTGTCTAATATTTCGTTTCGCAGAAACGAATTTTTTCTTTGCCTGTAGGTCGAACCCAACATACCGGTTATTATCAAAACAAGTACAGTTGATGAACATAATTATAAAGAGACAAGTTGAAATTGAAATCTATGTTTTTTGCGGAAGAGTTGAGAAAAAACCTGGTCCCAGGGCACATAGACACGTTTATGACATAATTGGATATAAGGAGAAATCGAAATGTCTTAGGACGGGATTATTGTTGATGAGACAGTAGGTATAGAAAGACTGAGACGCTATTTTTTGGATATTTATAGTGATTCTGTTCCACTTGAGCATATCTCCGATATATCAGCTGTTGTGGAAGGAACAGTCTCTTCTGTGTCTTCCTTATACAATTTTGATAGACAATGTTCATCCCTTAACTCTCAGGATATTAAAAGACTTACGAAGATGGATGAGGTTATAAACTTTAGTAAGGATATTAACAATAAACGGTCTTGTGGATTAGATAATATATTAACTATTTGATAAGAAAGTTTCCACTGAAGGCTTTTGAATACCTAACTATTATATTTAATAACTGTATCAACAATTCGTACTTCCCGGTTGCATGGAAGGTTTCGGAAATTGTTCGCATTAGGAAAAAACCAAATAATTCTGAGATTACAAACTTAAGATCCATATCGATGCTTTCTAATTTAGGCAAACTGTTTGAGCGAGTTCTTCGTTGTAAGATGGACATTGGAATGGCAGGGTCTTATATTCCAAACCTTCAGTTTAAGAGTGGACATTCAATGACAGATGCTATGCTTACGTTTCATAATGATATTATTTGTACTTTGAGGAATCGTCAGTGCATAGTGGCAGTGTCACTTGACGTGGAGAAGGCTTTTGATCACGCTTTACACATGGGGATTTTGTAAAAACTGGTCCAATTCAACTTTGAACCGGCGCCACGAAATAACCCCCAAGTGAAATAACCCCCAAGCCGAAAATGAAATAACCCCCAATGAAATATGCCCCAAATGAAATGAAATAACGCCCAAAGATTAAATGTGAAATAAAGTCCAAATTAAATGAAAAATAGCCAAATAATAAATGAAACAACCCCCAAAAAATATTAGTTAAATTAAAAAAATAATTCCCCCCAAAAAAAGTGAAATAACCCCCAATGAAAAAACCCCAAATAAATGAAATAAACTCCAAATTAAATTTATTCGAAATAGTAATGCAAACGAAAAATGGGTTAAAAAATTGCCGCGAATTTTTTACCTGTTTTTCGTCTGCATTACTATTTCTTCATGTTCAAAAACTGTTGGACGAAAAATAGGTTAAAAATCGCTGCGATTTTTTGACCTATTTTTGTCTGCATTACTATTTTTTCATGTTTGAAAAATGTTGGAAGAGAACTGAAATTTCATGTGTGAAATATGTTGGAAGAGAAAACATGAATAGGTATTAATGGAGACGAAAAATAGGTTAAAAGTCGCGGCGATTTGTTTACCTATTTTTCGTCTCCATTAATTGCTATTCGTGTTTTCTCTTCCAACATATTTCCATACAATTTTCAGACATGAAGAAATAGTAAAGCAGACGAAAAATATGCCAAAAAATCGCCGCGATTTTTGTCTCTCTGTTTCACTTGCTTTATCTTTTCTTCAATGTTTCTCTTACAGCAGTATTCATTCGTAAATTGTTAAAAGGGAACAAATCCAATCAGTTCAGTTACTGATCGGCTCTCTAGCAAAATAGCCGCAAATCTAATTTTACTTACCATTTCCAAACATTTAGAGCTTATTAATTTCATGATATAATGCAATCGTACCATCTGGTATGTCCATGACCCTACAACTAAAATTTTCATATTTGTTATAATTTAAAATTAGTAAATTTTCTTCTCTGAAGCACTATTAAGAACTGACTACTACTCTCAAGGCCCACCCTAAAATTACCCCGTTCAATATGTTCATTCGATTCTAAGCGTCTAACGACAAGGAAGCGATATCTAACAATTTTATTATTAAAAACTTTCCTAAACTTCATGTTGAATGTGAATGAAATAATTCCCAAATAAAATGAAATACGGCCCAAGAAAAATTAGATTTCGATGAAAATTAAATAAATCCCAAACAATGAAAAAATTCCCAAAACCCAAAATGAATGAAATAAATCCCAAATTAATTTTATTTTGGGTTTTATTTAATTTTGGTCTTAGTAACAAAAATTAAAAAAAACCTGAAAAAATTAAATGAAACCCAAAGTTAAAGAAATTTCACCCAAACCCAATTTTGAATCTTTATTTTGGGTGTTATTTCATTTTCGGCTTGGGGGTTATTTCACTGCGCCCTTTGAACCATCTGTAATAAGATTGTTTCATAGTTTTTTTTCTAACCGACGTTTCTATGTTCAATTCGGTAACGGTTTCTCTGATTTCGGGGATGTTAGATGCGTCGTTCCACAAGGATCGATACTGTCCCCGCACTTGTATAATATGCTTATCTATGATTTTCCGCAAATCGATTCCAACTCATGTGGTATTCTGTACGCCGACGACTCACTGCTATTTGCTCATGATGAATCTGATCTTGTTGCACTACATAAAGTAAAGAATCACTTAGACATGGTCAAACGTTTTTATGATCTCTGGGCAATTAAGATTAACGCATCGAAAAGCGAGGCTATATGTATTAGAAATGCAATGTAAACGATTTGTTGTTCTCCAGAGTAAAACATTGGCTATGAGTATTGATAACGTTGAAATTCCATTTAGGAACAATGTTAAATATTTAGGAATACATTTCAACAATCTCATGAAATTGAATGAACATGGCAGACAGGTTTTAAAGAAGGCATACAGAATTCTTGGTTCATTTTTAAAGATACTCTCAAATAAAAATCTCTCAGCAAGAACCAAAATGTTATTATATAAATCGAGTATAAGACCAGTATTTCTATATGGCTTCCCGATATGGTTTCATATATCCCCCACAGTTATCAGAGAAATGGAAATTTTGGAAAGAAAAATAATACGTCACTGCATTGGTAAAAACTATGTGTCAAGTTGTAGACGGTATTCGAATAGAGTTGCCCAACACGATAACGAGTATGTTTCTATCATTTACGACATACAGAAAGATTTTAACTGGTCGAATACAAATTATTTGTAACCAATCGGTTATATTAATGAAGTCCCTGCGAATTTTGATATTTCCGTCAGTATTCGACATGGATTATATTATTATATTTTAAGTTTAAATGAGAATTTTATACTCTCGAGCCACTGTAGTCCCGGGAACAAGGACATTTATGTACACTATTATTAATAATGTAATACTAAATTCACTCTATCTTTTTACTACTACTTATTAAGCATGGAGCTATTTTTCATATTTGTTGTAGTAATTTAAGATATTACATTATAGTCTTAAGTTCTCTTTAAAATATGTAGCTAATAATAATGGAGTAATTACAACGATTTACAAAAGGTTTATAAAACCTTAAACTAAACATTAACAAACGTTGCTGAATTCAATATAAAAAATCGAAAAATATTACTTACGCGAATGTCCCATCGGTTTCCAAACCAGTTCAACGTGCACCAAATGCTCCATTACCAGTCATTCCCAGTGCTACGAGCAGTGAGTCCGAAACATTTTTCACCAGCTGTGGTAGTTTGTATAAGGCTGATGATGAACGCCATTTAGTGACTCAAGCTGAGCTGAATCATCTAATTCGGGATTTACATTTAACGAAGCAAAAGGAAGAATTGAGAGTTTCACGCATGCAGCAGTGGAAACATCTTGCAGTTGGGACAAAAGTTACAATCTATAGAGATAGGAGCTTGGAATTGGCTGCATATTTCAAAAAGAAACACTCTATTCTATACTTCAACCAGTAAGGAAAGGCAGAAAGTCGGGCGGGGCCGACTATATAATACCCTACACCTCCATAACAATGCGATAAGGGTCATTGCGATAATAATTTGGAATAATTGGTAAATAGGTAGGAACATATTATCTAATTCTAAACCGATAATCGCGAAATTTAGCAATATTCGTTCCTAAATTGGGAAACATCTTTCTTGAAAATTTAAATGATCGGAAGTAAAGTACAACTTATATAGCGCTTGGACACCAAATCAGGAGGAACATATACAGGGTCTCCCATATTCGACGGACCCATCTGGCAACGCCATAACTTTTGACAGAGATGTCAGATCGCTTAATGACATACCGCGTTTGAAGCGTCAGTCCAAGCAGATTTTTACCATGGAACAATACACGCCACGCGAGCGCTCTGAAATAGTTGAAATTTACATTCAACAGAAGAAGTCAAGTCAACGTGCTTTTAAAATATTAAAAAATGTGAGAAGTGCGCCTTCTAAGAACACCATTAAGCGTTTATACGAAAAATTTTCGACTGGTGAGGCTCTTTCTAATCCGAAGAGGCCAAATAAAAGTCGACCAAGGCGATCGGCCGAGAATATCGCTGCCGTACGAGCCAGTGTTAAGAGGTCCCCAAGAACATCCCAAAAACGCCGTTCTCAGCAGTTGGGCATGGCTCGGTCCACTTTACAACGGATTATTCGCGTTGATTTGCATTTGCTCCCGTACAAAATTCAATTGACGCAAAGATTGTTGCCTGCGGACAAGCCTCGTCGATTGGAATGGGCCCAACGAGTCCGTGGGTCCGTCGAATATGGGCAACCCTGTATATGGAAGTTATATTTAAATCTGAACCGATTTCCCTGAATACTCATTCATGTAAACAGACCTCTGGGGGTAACATATATATGGGGGCTATATCTAAATCTGAACTGATTTTCTCCAAATTAGGCAGTATTCCTTCACGTAATAAGAGACCTCTTTCTGCCGAATTTCATACTAATCGGATATAAAATAAAGTTTTTAAAGCGCTTACATGTCAAATCGGGGCTAACATATATATGGGGGCTATATCTAAATCTGGACTGATTTTCTCCGAATTTGGCAGTATTCCTTCATGTAATAAGATACCTCTTTCTGCCGAATTTCGCACTGATCGGATATAAAATACAGTTTCTACAGCGCTTACATGTCAAATCGGGGGTTACATATATATGGGGGCTATATCTAAATCTGAACCGATTTTCTCCGAATTTAGCAGTATTCCCTCATGTAATAAGAAACCTCTTTCTGCCGAATTTCATACTGATTGGATATAAAATAAAGTTTTTACAGCGTTTACATGTCAAATCGGGGGTAACATATATATGGGGGCTATATCTAAATCTGAACCGATTTTAACCAAATTCAATAGGGATCGTCCTTGGGCCAAACAAATGATATTGCGACCTGTACTTTGATTACAAGAATACATGCACAGACGGACAGACAGACGGACAGACGGACATAGCTAAATCAACTCAGAAAGTGATTCTAAGTCGATCGGTATAATAAACAATGGGTCTATTTCTTCTCCTTTTGGGTGTTACAAACAAATGCACAAAGTTATAATACCCTGTACCACAGTGTGGTGTAGGGTATAAAAATGAACCAGCCATATGACAAAACAGAATGGAGATTATTTATTGATGGCTCTAAGTACGGTTTAAAGGCTCTTCTTTTGCATATTGGAATGAAAAACCATCCATACCAATTGCTCATGCCATTAATACAAAGGAAAATTTCGAAGCAATGACCGAAATTTTGACATTACTCAAAAACAACGATAATAAATAGAAGATATGTGGCGACCTTAAGGGGTGTAACTATCTGTATGCCTTCATCGTAAATAAC
Source organism: Eudasyphora cyanicolor (assembly GCA_963930755.1). Taxonomy (NCBI): domain Eukaryota; kingdom Metazoa; phylum Arthropoda; class Insecta; order Diptera; family Muscidae; genus Eudasyphora; species Eudasyphora cyanicolor. The sequence goes on from OZ005736.1 coordinate 120,998,471, forward strand.
TGTAAATTAATCTGTTTCAGGTCATTGGTTTGTTGACTGGTATACAAGGAGGTTTCACAAAATATTGTTGTTTCCTTCGTCTATGGGATAGTCGCGATACTTGTCATCATTACGTCAGAACAGAGTGGCCGAAAAGAACTGAGTATTTACCAGGAAAAAAAAAACATTTCAAATAAAGCATTAATTTTTCCAAATGACGCTTTTTCTTCCGCCGCTGCACATAAAATTGGGCCTTTTTAAGAACTTTGTCAAGGCTCTGGACAAAGTTGGTGCGGCATTAAAATATTTGTTAGCGGTTTTTGTTAAAATTGCATATGCTAAAATCAAAGAAGGCATATTTGTTGGCCCTCAAATCAGGAAGCTATTGAATGATGACAATTTTTCACAATATTTTTTCGAGAAAGAATATGCGGGCCTGGAAATCTTTCAAGAGCATAGTGAACAGTTTTCTTGGAAACAATAAGAGTGAAAACTACAGACAAATTGTTGCTGAATTATCAAAATTATCACGAATTAGGTGCACGAATGTCACTCAAAATGCATTTTATTCATTCGCATTTAGATTTTTTTCCACAAAACCAATGTGCATTGAGCGACGAAAAAGAGGACCGTGATCACCTAGATTTAATGAAAATTGAAAAAAATTATGAGGATTTTGGGACAAAGAGCATGTCTTTTGAAGACAACTGTTGGACTCTAATGCGTGAAACCGAACCAACAAAATACAAACGCCGTTCAAATAACGCCATTCATTTTTAAAAATTCATTGATTTTTAAATAAACTAATGATTTTGTATGAAAAAAACGAATAAAATAATTTTTTGTATCTCGAAAACCTGACGGGATAGGGAAAAACCAATTACAGATTCGAATTCAACACACCAAATTACCCTAGGAAGGAAATTTGGTTGCTCCAGTCCAAAAACAAGTTGGCTAGTGTTATTACTGATTGTTGCGTGATTTTAACAGGTACATGTAATGGCTAAATCGTCTTAGAATTTTACGATGATCAAGAATATATATTATCCTTTATAGTATATCAAATCAATATTTCAAAATGTTGCAAACGAAATAACAAAGTTAGTATACCCCAATCCAGTGTAGGGATTAAAAATGATAAAAACTGGAAATATGGTCGTTGCATATGTACAGTAGTTGACGCCAAAACACTGTGCTTAGCTTTATTTGTTTACATTGTCGTGGCGTTGTGGCATTTGCCCGTATTTTGGTAGAATTTTGTTTCCTTCCCCAGTTCCCTCGCTATTCAAAATTTGTCACGGCATTTAATATAAAATTTTGCGGTTTTTGGTTGTTACATCAAACACTGCCACCATTGAAGCATTCATTCATAGAACATTGTCCGTTCGTCTCCGACCTATCATATGTTGGATAAATGTGGCGAACTCTGCCACATGTGGCAAATGGTTGTCTCATCAGCATTTGCTTTGTTGGCCTGTTGATAGCGATAGTTTTCTGAGAAGAAAACATTAAAAAACGCAACATTTAGCTGAAAAATGTTTCAAATTACAATTAAAAGTTGTTGCGTTTTTTCGCTCTCCCTACATTGCCTTCCTTCACAAAGGAGTTCACATTGTTTGTTGATGTGCCGAAGGGCAATGATGCATAAGTTCGACGTTCGACCAACTGTTGTTTATTTCCATTGTTTAGTTTTTCTTCAAGTGACAATTGTTGTGGAAATTATCTTTAGTCGGTTTCGAGTTACATTTCTAGAGATGCGTGTTTTTTTGTAAAAAAGGTTTCCTTTGGCAATTATAAATAGTTGTCATGCAATTGTTATTATTTTTTTTTTATATTTCAAGTGTACTGTCATAACTGAGGAGAAGCTTCTGTATTTCCAACATCTGTTGTCACATCATAAGTAGTCATCATCTGCTCATAAATGCTCCAGTAACTTCTGCCAAGACAGAATAACATGCAAATAATCGTTTAGAGAAAATCAGCACAATTCATATACATACATATTTAATTATGAATATTTTACATGAGTGAAAAAATACGATAAACTTGGAAACCCTGGAAATTTTAATTTACGAGTATGGTTAACTGTTTCATATAAATTGCAAATTATGGCAGCGTATCGAAAATTGCGAACAAATTACGAACCGTTAATAAATTTACATTAATGGTTATAAGCTCAATTTATGGGGAAATGGAATATATCATTGGCTACAGATCAGAAATGTAACATACACTGCAGAAAAACTACGTTACTGTCATTTAAATAATTTGTGAAATGACCATAAGTTGGTCTAGGTCAGACATGACGATGGCCTAATAATTTTAAATTGTTCTCTTGTAAAAAACATGTATATATATATAAGAACACTATGCAACTTTTTTGTATAGATACATTTTTGTTTTAAATTTTTTTTTGAAATTTTTTTCTAAACTTCCAGTTTTCATGGAAGTTACCTTTAGTTTTAGGACCATATTTTATAAGCTCGATAAAGCCGGAATATCATTGAAATTAAAGGGAATTATGTTGATACAAAAAAATAAATTATGACCCATATTGTAAAAATAAAGAAATTAAAAAAAAAAAAAATTTTATATTTTTTATTTTGGAAATTTTTTTGGGAGGTACCAAAAGGGGCGTGGAAATTATGCCCATTTTTTAAATATACTATGGTTATTATAAAAACATAGACTGTACACAATTTCAAGTGTTTGTTTGTGCAGGGCTCCAAGTAATAATAATAATATAGTAATATGAAACCTCTTTCCGCCGAATTCCGTAATGATGGGATATAAAATGCAGTTTCTACAGCGCTGACATATAAAATCAGGGTAACATATATATGGGGGCTATATCTAAATCTATCCATCTGTACATGTATTCTTGTAATCAAAGTACTGGTTGCAATTATAGTCCGATCTCAACGAAACTTAGCACATACGAGGTATGTTCAAAAAATATCGCGAATTTTGTATTTTTCCAAAAAGTATTTATTTATTCATGAATATCTATTTTGTCCCCTTCAAAGTAATTCCCCTCGGATATAATACACTTCTGCCAAAAATTTCCCAATCCTCGAAGCACTTCAAACTATAATTTTTTGTGATCTTGTTCAGCTCCTCCTTCGATGCCGTCTTTATCTCCTCAATCGTGGCGTAGCGTCGTCCTTTCATGGGCCTTTTCAGTTTTGGGAACAAAAAATAGTCACAGGGGGCTAGGTCAGGGGAATACGGTGGCTGCGGCACCATTACAGTGTTGTTTTTGGCCAAATATTCGCGCACAGGCAACGATGTGTGTGCAGGGGCGTTATCATGGTGCAAAAGCCAATTTTGTTCATCCACAAATCCGGGCGTTTTTGGCAGATTGCTTCCGGCAATTTGCGCATAACTTGCAGGTAATATTCTTTATTGACCGTACTACCCTGTGGCAAGAACTCATAATGTAACACGCCCCTGCAACCAACGAAAACTGTGAGCAAAAAAAAAACGGACGTCCGACACGCTGTTCGTCCTTCGCATCTTCTCGGCCCTCTAAGAACATTTTGTACCACCGATAAACGTTGCTTTGGTCCAAGGTAGCTTCACCATATGCCACAGTCAACATTCGGAATGCGTCAGCGCACTTTATTTTGTTTTTCACACAAAATTTGTAGCAGAAAAAAATTTGATCCATTTTCTGAAATAGATATAAATCGAAGACAAGTTAAAACACATCCAAGTACAACAGCTGTCAAAAATTAACTAAACATTCAAAATGGCCGACCTTGTCAGCATAAGTAAGGGACATGAGTACCAACATAACTCTACAAAAATGTCCAAAATCAAATACACGTAGCCCGCGGAAATTAAAAATTCCCGATATTTTTTGAACATTCCTCATATCTTTCTTTTGGTCCAAGGACGATCCCTATTGAATTCGATTAAAATCGGTTCAGATTTACATATACATAGTTCCGATATATATGTTCCGATACCTCCGATTTGGCATATATGCACTATATAAGCAACATTTTTTACCCGATCTGAATCAAAATTGACAGAGAGAAGTCTCTTGGTACACTTAGAGACAATACTAAATCGGTTGAGATTTAGATATAGCCCCCCATCAGTGTTACCAGACGAATTTGACCGAAAATCGTTAAAATGGGGCTACAAAAATCGTCAAAATAAATTTTCGAAATCGTCAAAAAATCGTCAACACAAAAATCCTACAGCAACGTACAGCTTTCGAGCTTTTTTATGACCAAGGACATGTTTCGGAGATAGTTATGTATTAATTGGTACTCTCAATTGATTTTTGGGGTTCCTCAAAGTGAACGATTGGGCTAAAATTCGGCAATTTGTATTTTATTATATTCACAACCAATTCAAGGAGCAAGTGACCCCATTGTACCATATTTCGGTATAGTTCCATACAACTTTTAAACCTGATTTGACTTCATAGCCCCAAAGAAAAGATGTCCTTCCAATTTGGCTTAAAAATTATATATGTGCTTAATTTTAGCTGGAATGATTCGTTGGAATAATGACCTAGTTTAACGTTTTGACGTAGCCCTTACTTTACCAAAAAAATTTCACTGTAATTTTCTCTGCCAATTTTCCAACTTAACAAAACTTTAGAGATTTTTCTTGTTATGTTATTGAGTGCGGTCCGTAATATATGAGACATTTTCTAACATTTCTGATTTTTTTTATTTTAAAAGATAAATGGTGGTGTAAATATATCCCGAAGGAATTATAAAAAAATCTTTAAAATAAGAACAATTTGTGAAGTTTTACTTACTTTTTTCATATCATAAAAAATCGTCATTTCGGGGCAAAAATCGTCAAAACCTCATGTCCTATTTTTGGCTCTGAAAACATTTATAAACTTTTTTTGCATTTTTTCTGAATAGAGAACCTTTCAAGAATATTCTGTGAAAATTTGAGGTAAATCGCAGCAAAACTGACGAAGATACAGCAGTCTAAGCAACCGCCCCGTACCACAGTGGGAGAAAGCTCAATTTTAGCGCGAAAAAAATATGTTATAATTTTTCCATGTTTTGACTCGCTGTTTTTGATAGTTTGAGTTGAAAAATGTGTTATTTAAAATTTTTTTATAAGTTCAGTTTTAATTTTTTTTTTTGAAAAATATTTATTTAAAATGGAAATTATCTTCGAATTTAGTGCATGTGGTTTAAACAAATTAATTATTTTTTGTTAAATTTTGTTACTAATACTTAGTTCAAATTTCCCTAAAACATAATGCGTTTGCGAAGAAATTTTTCCGAATTTTTTTTGGCCAAATATCAAAAATTCCCATCGCTTAATCTGCATATTTCCTAAAAATAGTTATAGAAAATCAATAGGCAAATCTTGGCAGCCAAAATTTTCGGAAGTTATACATTATAAGGTGAGCAAAAAATAAAATAAAAATCTAGACTGCATCACACAGCATTCCTAACTAAACCCTTACCGAAAGTATAACAATTGAAAACTTCCGGGGACTTGTAATTTTTCACTAACAATGCTTGACAAAATTGTAGCCAACGTAAATCTGATCAACTTTTGTGAACATATTAATACAATCTGAACGTGTCTAGGCACCATAAATAGCTCAAAAAACCACATTGTACCCCAAAAATGTAAGTATTTCACTGTTATGTAACAAAAATATATTTTTTTTGGTATAGGGCATGTACAGCAACTTTATAGAAAATATTAAGGCCAATATTTTTGTGGAACATTTTAACACTCTACCTCCCCCACATAACTGTAATTTTTGGCCCCATTTTAACAAATCGTAAAAAACACCCCTTAAAATGGGGAGAGAGGGGATGAAATGTTCTACAAAAATGTTCGCCATAAAATTTGACTATATGTGTCAGTACATACCAAAGCTCAAAACATAACACAAACACCAAAAAAGGTCAAATTCCTGTTCGTGAAGCAATGTTAGTCGTACGATCTAGTAGTCGAAGCAATAAAGATACCAGTAAAGAGCGTTGTTGACTGAAATTTGACCGTTTTTTGGGTTTTTGTGTTAAGATTTGGGATTTGGTGTGTTCCGACTCATATAGTAAAATTTTATGGCGAACATTTTTGTAGAACATTTCATGCCCGCCCTCCCCCTTTTAAGGGGTGTTTTTTACGATTTGTTAAAATGGAGCCAAAAATTACAGTTATGCGGGCGTGCTAGAGGATTAGAATGTTCCTCAAAAATATTGGCCTTAATATTTTCTATAAAGTTGCTGTACATGCCCTATACCAAAAAAATATATTTTTGTTACATAACAGTGAAATACTTACATTTTTGGGGTACAATGTGGTTTTTTGAGCTATTTAGGGTGCCTAGACACGTTCAGATTGTATTAAAAAGTACCGAAAAATTTTTTTTTCGCAAAAAATGCTAAGAAACTTTGTTCAGCATATTCTTAGCTACATTATTACCAAACATAGTTAAGCGGTATCACCAAGTCTGAATTAGTTGTTGGACAAAAACTGATGACACCTTTTTCGAGTGGCCCGCTGATTTTCAGAAACTATGGGGGCCCATAAAAAAAATTGGTCACCAATTTCGCCAAACCGAGTATAGGGTTATACTACCCATTTGTTGCATAGTGTTATCTAACTAAATAAATTATTTTTTATTAATTTCTGATGATCCGATAACGAGTTATGAGGGGCACTGCAATTCAACATTTTTTCGAGACGCTCCCGCATAAATGCTGTCGTTGCCATATTTTTTAATATTTTTTTATGAAAATTTTACACCATAAACTTTGAAAGTTATACTTTAATGTACCATTGGTTTCAGACAAAAGATTTTAACCGTTTCGTCACAAAAAAGTCATAAATATTTCCTTTTTTGCATGAATCAACGTTACCCCCCCTTAAAACTGTATTTTACGTCCGGTCTATATATAATTTGGCAGAAATTATGTTTTGATTGAAGTTGATGAAAATCTATTTAGACTATGTATAGTCGCATCTATTTGTTCCTTTCGATCCTTGATATATATCGTTTTAAGGTTATAGTTTCAAATCTAGTTTATTATGATCAACATCTTCAACTCCCCATTGGAATAAGCCTTGATGAAGAGGTGGGGCTAAGTAGCTTTGTTAAATGAAACAAAATTAATTATTCCAAATTATTATCGCAATGCCCCTTTTCGCATTGTTAGGGAGGGGTAGGGTATTATATGGTCGGCCCCGCCCGACTTTTAGCCTTTCCTTATTGATTTTCTGTTAATTTGTTTCAAACAATAGATGGCTAACAATTTCTATCACATAGTTTTAAAATTAAAGTATTTTAAAAGAATTTGTTAATAATATGAACATCAAAAACTAAAATACACTAAAACTAAATGAACTAAAATACACTGATTATACGAAACGTCTCTATATTTTTTTTAATTTCCATTTTAACTGGAATATAAAATCTAAACGATTTTGTTCGGAAAAATGCTACTTTTTGTATTATAACAAAATCGTTAACATTGTTTTGTATTTTGTTATTATCGAACAACGTTTTTTTATGATATTCTATTCTATTAACATAATTTGTTACTGACCAGCCACACCTATTTGCATTCAACGGTGAAATGTTTTGAAGCTACTGTCGCAGCCGCAGCCACTGCTGCTTATTTTCATATTTTGTTAACAATAAATGACTACGACAACAATGCTACTGCTAATAATAATGTAACCTATCATTTAATAAGGTTTTTCGCTACGCTACGTGACATAAGGTATTTAGAGGGGCATACCTATATACTCGAACTCATACCTATATTCGTTGGTACTCGAAACTCGAGAGCCATATCATTAAAATATTAACAAAATACATACATACAATAAAAGGCATCATTTGAACTCTGTAACGGAGGGGTGAATGGAGGGGGGAGGCTATACTACTACCTCTGTGTGTAAAGGGGAGTGGTGAAGCATTGAGGAGCAGCGGCGAGGGCAGAGGAGGACTGGTACTATCTAGTATATGCCACATAAAAATTTCATCTGCAGTTGCATTATGAAATTATTGGTTTTGCAACAGTTTTTTTCATTGAAAATTATAGTTTTGTTTACAACAACCTGTAACTATAACTAACAAGGCAAATGCATCCAACGTCCGTCCGTCTGCCCGCCATTTGTTGATATTTACCGGCGCAATTGTTGCAATTATTGCAACTGCTTTCAACTTCTGTGTGATTGGCTTTCGGTTTGGTGTGGTTCACAAAAAAAACGATTAGCCTTAAAAAATCAATAGATTTTTATGTAAATTATTTTTTTTTATTTGCTTTCATTGGGCATGTCAATGTTTTTCAACTGGCGAATAAATTATGATCTAGTATCATGTTACAAATGTATCATAACCAAAGTTCAATGGAACAACTAAACAATATTATAAATCACAGATCAATGAATTGCAATGAGCTTGCTTTGTCCATTTTAAAAATGTGGACTATTTTTATAAACAAATAAGCTTACTAAATATAAAAGACGTCAACTTATGCATTTTTTGAAATCAAGATTCGTGGATACTTACATGGAAGACGTACATGGAAAATTCGATGAAAAATTTCTATATTGTAACGTTTGGATGACAGCTACAGAAGTTGAGGCAAAGTTGAGTTCAAATGAATCTGTCAATTTGTGTATGGGCACCAGAAGGGGCTTAACAAATACGCCTATTTTGCGATGAACAGTTGATACTTCAACGACATCGCATTGTACCGAATTGCAATTATTTACGTGCACTGGTATTAAATTTTTGATCTTTTCAATTTTTGCATGATTTATCCATTTTGAGTGGGAGATACAAAAGGGGCGTGACAATAATGCCAATTTTTCGCTGGACTGCGGACACTCTAGACACACAATTTCTAGAAACATATAAATTATTGCTATCTGTGGATTAATTGGAATTGTAGTGATATTACAGAAGTAAATAGAGAACCAATATAACATATGTACGGTTTATTAACACATTCATGCCCGAAGAATTTTAGGAAGCGTTGACAGAATGTCTGTAAAAATTTAGGAAAACATCTACAGTTTTAATTGTTAATGTCCTTGGTGTCCTCGTTTGTCCTTTATGGGGAGTTCATTATAGGCAACAGGAATAAACGTACCTAAGAAGTATTTTTTTATACCCTCACTTATCATTTTCTACGGGCCAAAAGTGTAACAGATCGAAGGAGTGACCTAAGATCCTAAGTAATTTCGGCGGCAATCCGTTTTGTGTCATTTGAGCAATGTCCGTACGTCCGTCCGTGAGTCTGTCTGCTGGCTGGAGTGCACCATAACTCTCGAAAGGGGTAACCGATTGACTTAAAATGTGCTATGACCTTACATTTTTGTCTATTCCAATCTAATGGCGAATTCTTTTCTGCAAAAAAGTGCAACATTTTCATTGCCCTTTTTCCGAAAACGGCACTTTTGTTATACTTTTTTGAAATTTGGTAATTAAGTTACTCGAATTTAGCACAACTAAAATTTCAAAAAAGCGATATTATAGTGCAGTTTTCGGAAAAAGGGCAATGCAAGTGTTGCACTTTTTTGCAGAAAAGAATTCGCCATAAGTTCCCAGATGGGTCATATTGGTCAACTCCTCTAGTACCTCCCCTACAAAGGGTAACATTTACTGAAATATTGATTACACCGTGCGACAAATGCGAACTTTTCTCCCTCCAAATCCCGGGAAATCTATGCGGGAATTCCCGGGATTTCTTGCTTATATACTTTTCCTTCGTATGTTGACAAAACAGCAGTTTTTATTCTAACATTGCGGCTGTAGGCCTTTGCGTAGTGCAATTTTCAAACAATATTTTTAATTTTTCAATGAAAAAGGCAGAAAAGAGAAATTTTTAATATCTGCTAGCCTTTGTTCAGCATTAATAACAGGGTTCAAAAATGTTTTTTAACATTATTAGAATAAAATCTTAATTTTTATTATTTTATCGTAAAGTCTGATAGGTTATGAATACATGAAGACCAATCCGAAAAAATAGAGGAGGCATTACTTAAGATGTAAATAATTTCGCAAATCCAACCAACTTTATCACTCCCACTAATGACATTAAAACATAATACACAAGATATTATGTTTCTATGCTACATAACCGAATATTCTTGAGAGTAAACTTACTAAATCGATGAATAAATTTTAAATTTATTGATCGATTTTCTTCGGAATTGTTTTGTTTTATTCATGGCCGATTAGACTTTACGATAAAATAATATATATTTATTTATTTATAGCTGTGCATTTTTCCACGTTTTTATGTAAAAATTATTACAATTTTATCAAAAAATAGGATTTTTTGAAATAACTTGCAAGATATTGTCGAAACTTAATTGTAACTTAACAACGAAATTTTTCTTTTGATCTCATATACTCGTACATACAAACGTTTTTTATCTTAAAGCACTTCGATACCTCTATTCTAAAACATGCTAAGTCGACTTAGCATAGTTTTAGGGAGATTGCATTTTTAATTTCTAAATATTCCAAATTATATTCATTGGGCGCTATTATTGGCACGCCCATTTTTTGTTTAGAACAACATACTCCCAAACACGTAATATTTGTATGTGTTAAATATTATATATTTGGAGTGTACCCTAAACATTAGGGCGGGTTGATTTGTATGGATGAAAAAAAAAATTAAAAATCGTATAGCAAAAACGTAATTTACATTAAATTCTAAGAAAATTCTCCAAAGAAACCATGGGTCTAAAATCAAAACCTAATCCGCGCTTCTCGACTTGAAATTTTTTCCTTTTTCGCTAAAATTATTTTCTTTTTTGAAATATATTATGTTTTATTATACCCTCACTTTAGTGATACGAGGGTATATATTATTTGCTACGGGCCAAAAGTGTAACATATCGAAGGAGTGACATAAGACCCTAAGTATGTTTGGCGGATATCCGTTTTAGGTCGTTTTTAGTCGAATGAGCAATGTTCGTCCGTCTGTCTGTCTGTCTGTCACGATAACTCTCGAAAGGAGTAACCGATTGACTTCAAATTTGGTATGTGGTAATATTTTTTCCTATCTCCGGCTATATTTGAAGATGGGCCATATTGGACTTCTCCTTCTAGTACCTCCCCCACAAAATGTTAATATTAAGTGAATTATTGATTATTTAATAACTTCCATACTACTTATTTGAATCGTCTGAAATTCTACACATAATATTATTTTATTAGTCACTATCACCTCAAGAAAAAATGGGCGAAGTTACCGCGCCCCTTTTGGTACCTTCCACACAAATGGACCATTTTGCTCTAAAATTTAACAGCTTATAACTTGAATAGCTATGCACAAGACTTCAAAGTGTAATGGTTTCATAGTACCTATAATCCAGTGAAAAATGGGCGAAGTTGCCACGCCTCTTTTGGTACCTCCCACACAAAATGACCAAAGAAAGTTTCAGTCGGGTAAACCGACTAAGGTATTCCCTCACTTTGTGAGTAATGTAATATATAACATTACACTTATTAATCTGTCAATTTGTGTTGGAGGTACCAGAAGGGGTTTAAGAAACAGTAGATTCTTTAAATACATTGCACTGTGCCGAACTATAAGCGTTTATGTGCACTGGTATATTATCGTTACAAGCTATTCAATTTTGCTATGATTTGGTCATTTTGTGTGGGCAGAACTGTAGGCACTATAAGAGAATTACACTGTACGAAATTTCAAGTATTTGTATGCACTGTTTTAAGTATTTTTATGCACTTTTATTAAAGTTATAAGCAGTTCAATTTTAATGCAAAAAGGTCAATTAGTGTGGGAGGTACCAAAAGGGCGTGGCAACTTCGTCGAGGTGATAGCGACTAATAAAATAATACAATGTGTGGAATTTCGGAAGATTCTAATAAATAGTATAGAATAAAGAGAATAGAAGTTATTAGTGAATCAATATATCACTAAATGTTAACCCTTTGTGTGGGAGGTACCAGAAGGAGTGGACCAATATGGTCCATCTTCGAACTTAGCCGGAGATAGAAAAAAATATTACCGTATACCAAATTTGAAGTCAATCGGCTACTCTTTTCGAGAGTTATCGTGCGCACCAGACAGGCGGACATTTCTCATTCGACTTAAAATGACTCAAAACGAATATCCGCCGAACATACTTAGGGTCTTAGCTTACTCCTTTGATGTGTTACACTTTTGGCCCGTAGCAAATGTTATATACCCTCGTATTACTAAAGTGAGGGTATACAAATTTTTATTAATAGTCAACAATTTGTTTATTACACAATTTTTACAAACATATGTATAAAAACATGGCCACATTTGCGGCAATTGCAAATTTCGACAAATGAAACCTTTACCATTTTTATACCCTACACACTGTGGTACAGAGTACTATAACTTTGTGCATATGTTTGTAACATCCAAAAGGAGAAGAAATATACCCATTGTTTATTACACCCATCGACTCCGAATCACTTTCTATGACCGTCTGTCCGTCCGCCTGTCTATCTGTCTGAGCATATATTCTTGTAAACAAAGTACAGGTCGCAATTATGGTCCAAACTTCACACATATCTTTATTTTGGCCCAAGGACGATCCCTGTAGAATTTTGTTGAAATCGGTTCAGATTTATTTATAGCTCCCATATATATGTATGTACTCCCGATTTGGCATTTTTAATGATCCTTCAGTGTCAAAACGTTAGTCGAAGTCAACATTTTCATCATGGTAAAGTGTACTTACTTCTGAGTCGGAGATCGCAATATTATGAGAGTTTATTCCAATTTTCTGCAGTAATAATCGTCCCATCCGACAGGCTGTGCTTGCTATAGTGGATAAATTTGAATCCAAATTTCCTCTTTTGGATGTTCCGGTGCCAAAGGGAATGTATCCGTTAAAAATGAGCCAAATCAGTCGATTCCACGTCATTCTCAGGAATTGGGCATTTCTCAAACCACACTGTGGCGTATTTTGCGAAAAGATCTTGGCCTTCATCCTTATAACATCAAACTGACTCCAGAACTAAAGCCACTTGATCATTTGAAACGCCGAAACTTCTCCGATTGGACTCTGCCAAAGTTAAAGTTATGTTCTTAATAGAAAACCCGATATATGTACGTTACAACCGATTTCACATGTAAACGCTATAGAAACTGTATTTTATATTAGAACAGTACGAAATTCGGCAGATGGGGGTTTCTTATTACATGAGTAAACACTGCCAAATTTGGGGAAAATCGGTTCAGATTTAAATATAGCCCCCGCATTTCCCTTCCGATTTGGTATCGAAACATTTAGTAGTTTTACTTTACTTCCTATCATTATAATATTTGGCATGTTTAAAAAGTTTCTTAATTTAGGAACGAATATTGTTTGATTTAAGGATAATACGTTGAGGTTTAGTTATACCCTCATATTATATGTTCCGGCCTATTTAATATTTAAGCCCTGTTAAAACTGTATTTTATGTTCGATCTTTATATAATTAGTGACAACGAATGTTTTTTTTGACAACAGAAATTGTATCAATAGACCAACGATTATTATTGCAACGAATTATTGGTTACTATAACAGAAAAAATATTAATAAATGATCGTATTTTGGTTATCCCAATAATTTACTAAATTTAGAATAATTAAATATATTTTTGGAAATACAACCGAAAGCTTGGTTGCTGTTCCTGATACAAGACAAACAAAAAATAAAATTATTCGACATAAATAAATCTTCAGAATTTTGTTTAAGACCGGTATGTGTAGTCAAATATAATTTTGTGCGGATAATAATGTGTGGAATGCAGAATATGTCGTGTAAAATGTTTTACACAATTAAAAAATAAAAGCAACAAGTAAAGCGATATTTGCATAAAAGTATTGTTATGCATTGTACTCTCGTGTACTAAACTGTGTGTCAAATATTTCCACATCTCTTAATAGTGATGAATTTGTAATATGGGATCTTTAATTTTGTTATGAATTGTTTGGTTTTTTGTTGGTTGTGGCAACAAGCAAGAGATAATATTAACCACCATTTTCGTAGTTGGCGCAACAAAATATGATTGTTGTCAACGTGAAAACAGAAGTATACAACAACCAAAATGTTGGTTGTCCTAATGGAATCGCATGATAGTAGACAGAAGTACCAAAATTTGGTTGGCTAATAATTCGGTTGAGGCAACCAAACTGTTTTCTGTGTTTGGTTATATGTAGTAATGTGTTACACGGTAATCTACAAAATTAATTTTGTGTCTGGCTTTTAGTTTGACAGATTTATGGGGAAAACTAATGGCGAAAATTGGAATTATGTTAATCTCGATGGACTGCATTATTTCAACTTAAAAGGTGCTGAAATTTTCTAGTATGTCATGTCGACAGGATGGCATTTTTTTCCGGAAACGAAATCACCATAAAAAATGTTTTTGGAAATTAATTGTGAATTCTAACTCATTTTGATAATTGTGGGATTTATGTTTACAAATAAAACAATGTTAGCCACGATTTCTGCTCTTATCTTATATTTTATTAAAACTTCAGTTTATTATCCCCTCACCTTAGAGAGGAGGGTATATATCATTTGCTACGAGCCAAAAGTGTAACACATCGAAGGAGTGACCTAAGACCCTAAGTATTTTCGGCGGAAATCCGTTTTGGGTCATTTTAAGTCATTTAAGCAATGTCCGTCCGTCCGTCTGTTTGTCCGTCTGTCTGCTGGCTGGTGCGCACGATAAATCTCCGATTGTTCAATTTTGGCATGCGGCAATATTTTTCTCTATCACCGGCTAAGTCCGAAGTTGGGCCATATTGGGCTCTACTAGTACCTCCCATCAAGGAGTTAACTTTTAGTGCAATATTGATTCTTTAATACCTTCTGTACTACTTACTCGAATCTTCTGAAATTTCACACATAGTATTAGTTTGTTAGTCGCTAACACGTCAAGAAAAATGGGCGAAGTGGCCACTCCCTCCCACACAAATGGACCATTTTGCACCAAAAGTTAACTGCTTATTGCTTTAATATCAGTTAATACAAATATGTACTTGCAATTTTGTATAATGTATTCCTTTATGGTACCTAGAGTCCACAGAAAAGTGGGAGTTTTTGGCAAGCTCCTTTTGGTATCTCCCACCAGGCAATGAAGCCGACCAAAGTTATCGAAGGTGGCGGCGCATGAAAAAATAGCTGCCGGCGGCGGCGGCTGATTGGCTGAGCCGATCAAATTTCAACAATCGGCTGAGCCGATAAAGTTCCAACAAAAGATGGCGCTTTGAGATATTTACAATTAGAGGAAAAAAGACTTATTATGAAAGACAAAGTTCCCGCTGTGTTCCCTTTAAAACGACGTAGACTTTTTAAAAATCGGTTCGGCCGTTCAAGAGTTATAGTTATTTCCATAAAAAGCAAACAATTTCCGTAAAAACCAAAAATCCTTTTTTAATTCCAAATCCCTATAAATTTTTTATTTTTTTTAGTAAATGATAGCGATATACGTTTAGAAACTTTTTACGCAAAAATTACCTTCATAGGTCGATATTAAAAATTCGGACCCTATTATATTACTTAGTAGTCACTTTCTTAATTTTCATGGTTGCTTAAGTACAGGGTTGCCCATATTCGACGGACCCATGTTTTTTTAAAAAAAATCAAAGAAAAAAATAAAAATTTGGCGGTTGGCAATCTTAATCATTTAATTTGTTCCAAGTAGATTTGTTTACATCAATTTTTGAATATGATATATCTCAAATGGCCGCCTCTGGCGTTGATGGCGTATTGTGCCCTTTTTGCAGCATTTTCCATCGTTTTCGCCAACATTTCGGCCGGAATAGCGGCTATTTCTTCACGAATGTTGTCCTTGAGCTCTTCTACGGTCCTTGGCTTGTTAACGTAAACCTTTGACTTCAAATATCCCCACAAGAAGAAGTCAGGCGGCGTCAAATCGGGCGAACGCGGTGGCCAGTCCAAATCACCACTTTTCGACATCAAACGGCCCGGAAACAAATTCTTCAGAAAATCGATTGTTATGCGACTTGTGTGCGGTGGAGCGCCGTCTTGTTGAAACCAGAACTGCCTCATACGCTTTCGACGAATAATTGGCATCACAAAATTGGTCATCATGTCGCGATAACGCTCCTGGTTGATGGTAACAGCATGGCCATTTTCGTTTTGGAAGAAAAACGGCCCAATGACCGTTTTCGCACTTACGCCGCACCAAACTGTGACTTTTTCGTCATGAAGAGGCAATTCGTGAATCTCCTGAGGATTTTCAGTGGCGAAAATTTTTCGTATAAACGCTTAATGGTGTTCTTAGAAGGCGCACTTCTCACATTTTTTAATATTTTAAAAGCACGTTGAGTTTTCACAATTGACTTCTTCTGTTGAATGTAAATTTCAACTATTTCAGAGCGCTCGCGTGGCGTGTATTGTTCCATGGTAAAAATCTGCTTGGACTGACGCTTCAAACGCGGTATGTCATTAAGCGATCTGACATCTCTGTCAAAAGTTATGGCGTTGCCAGATGGGTCCGTCGAATATGGGCAACCCTGTACATCTTTTTGACTCACTAAATACATATACTTTGGCGGCTGAGTTTTAGCCGATGTGAGCCGCTAAAATCGGCGCCGGCTGGAAAAAAATGGCCGGCTGTGGCGCGCCGCCGATTTGCGCCGTGTCGGCTTCATAGCCTGTCTCCCACACAGATGGACCATTTGTACCAAACGTAAACAGCTTTTAACTTTAATACCAGTACATACTTTAAAGTTAATAAATGCAATTTAAATTGATAATAATTTAATGAAAACAAAAAAAATTACAAATATTTATTTGGTACTCAGGGTGAGGGGTTTCATAGGTGGGTTTACCCGGCTGAACTTCTTACTAGTTTTTTTTTTTTAATTTTCCCCAGTCCTTTCCTAGGAATCGGTATATATTAGAGCCGGATATATACAGATTCCTTTCTCATTGTCGTTTGTGGATAGACAAAAAAAATTGATATTTGATGAACAAATATAGCCACTGAGACAAAAGTGTTGAAAGCATATCTTCAAATGGTCATAACTATTGTCTCAGTGGGCAATATTTTTAGTCAAATAGCTAATTTTATTATCTATCTACACCATTTTCAATTGTAATTCAAAAAAAGTCAATTGAAATTCGAAAAATATCAATTGATATTCGAATATTCCATTTGAAATTCGAAAAAGGTCAATTGAAATTAGAATATTCCATTTGAAATTCGAAAAAGGTCAATTGAAATTCGAAAAACATCACTTGATATTCGAAAAACATCAATTGAAATTCGAAACACATCATCTGAAATTCGTAAAATTGCAATTGAAATTCGGAATACGTCAATTGAAATTCGTAATACACCAATTGAAATTCGGAAAACATCAATTGAAATTCGAAACTCGAAAAATTTAAACAAAATCAATGCTGTATATTAGATGGGGTAGCATTTAAGTGATACAATTTTTCTGTGTTAAACCTTTAATATTAAAATATGTTTCGTTTCAACTAATTTTGAACAAATATTTATAAAAGATAAGATCATCACATTATATGCTAAGATTTAGTCAGCAAATGTGTTTAAATAAATTCTACCCAATCTAATGTGCAGATTTGTTTACATTTTCGAATTTAAATTGATGTATTTCAAATTTAATTGATGTTTTTCGAATTTCAATTGGTGTATTACGAATTTCAAATGGAAGAATTCGAATGTATTTCGAATATTAATTGATGTTTTTCGAATTTCAATTGATGTATTTCGAATTTAAATTGTTGTGTTTCGAAATTCAATTTATGTGTTTCGAATTTCAATTGATTTTTTTCGAATTTCAAATGGAATCTTCGAATTTCAATTGACCTTTTTCGAATTTCAAATGGAATCTTCGAATTTCAAATGATCTTATTCGAAATTGAATTGATTTTTTTCGAATAACAGTTGAAAATGGTGTAGAATAGGTAATGAGAATGGAATCGGTATATTTCATTAAGCATTTTTTCAGAAAAGTTTCAATGACAGAAATCTGTACATATTGTGCACTGATATTAACAAAATACTAGAATAGCGTCGGGGAAAAAATAACTATATGAGATAACTTTGGTGTTACCTTTTTTAGATCTCTGTTAGTAAAATGCATACAGAAAAGAGTATTTGAAGCAGACAGGGACAGAAGTTACACGCGCTTGAACACCATTGAGGCCCTGCAGCTTCGCCCCCGTGCTTCCCAGGTGACCAAATTTAAAATTTGAATTCTCTAATAGCTCTTAAAAAATAGCATAGTCGAGTCTTCTCGCCTATAGCCCGTATTTCCGATTTGATTTTTTAAAAATTTAAATCGCTTTTTGTCCACTTCAATTTGTACGTAAAATTTAATTTTCAAACAATGATGCATTACATATCATTTAATTCCTTCACATTTCTGACACCTTTTCGGGGCAACCGATATTACAATCTCAAAACAATAAAAATGTCCGGACAAATCTAAGCTGACACACAGATGGGGTATCTTCATTGCAATCGCCTGGAAGATAAAATGTGGATACATGTTTGCTTATCACTCGAAAGTGACTTGAGTGGTGACAAAATTCACACTCTCTCACACCACAATCACACCGTGACTGGGGTGACAATTGAGCAGAACAAATTTCAGCTACTTCTGGTTGTCATTGTCCATAAAGGACATAAATTCCGGTAATAGATGTCAATTTTATGAGGCTCATCGGCAAGGAGGGTTAGAAGCAACCAACAAACACACGGGACAAACAATTTGTCCAAAAGGGACGAATTGAAGAGACAACAAAGAACAGATTTAAATGCCTTTATGTCCCTTATTTTTTCTCTCGGCGAGTGATTTACAAACTTTTGATGTGGGAAAAAAGAATGTAAATGGAAAAAGGACACACATATCCCTGAGTTGTGTGGTAATATTGGGATCAATGACGAACAGATTTTTTTTTTGGGAATTGCTATCATTTTTCATTTTATAGTTTACGATTATCAGTTAAGAAGACAACAATAAAATGATAAAAATCATTTAGACAAATGATGGCAATGGCCTTTTACAAATTGAGTCGAGTCGACGACAATGATTCTATGAAATTGATCAAAATTGACTTTTGTGCCTCTGTGTGTGTGTTGCAATAGTGGCGGCGATTCTAGGAGGGTTACCAGCAAAAATACAGTGGCACGTACGAACAATGCAATTTTTCTGCAGCACTCTCTTCGCTCCCCCTCTCACCGAAAGTTGTTCCTTGAAAAGGATTCTTTTGTTGGCTCTGTTGGTCTTTCATTCAGTGGTTTGTATATCGATCAATGGCTGCGGCGGCTGGAGGTCGACAATTGATCGGGAACTCGGTTTAGCCAGATCATTTTGCCATTGTTTTGGTTGTGTTTGTGGTTGACTGACTGACTGGCCGCAGAATAGCTCGGCATGTGGCATGTGGAAGTTCAATCGTTGAATCTCCTGGACCACGTGTAAAGTATAAATTGATTGTATTGTTACGATTCACAGTCGCTGTTGCCGTCGCCGTTTACTCCTCCTCCCGTTTAATGAATGATTATTGATTATGAAAAGAATCGCATTACAATCACAATTCAATAAAGAATTATCGTCTGCCAGTCAGCAGTTTGTAGCCAGCGGACATCAGTCAGTCGAGCTAATGCTTTGGGGTTCTTTTTTTGTTATTTTTGATTTTTCTGTTGTTTATTGACAATTAAAATCGCGCCTGATGTGTTTAAATTCAAACTTGATTTTCTTCTTCTCATTGTGTTTTATTGAATTCCGACAATTGTTTTGTCGTGATATTTTTTTTCCTTGTTTATTTACATGTTTTTTGGCCTGTGGCATACAATTCTCTCACAATTGACTCATGGATTTGTTGAAATTTTTAATTGCAGCAGTTTTGTTGTTTTCATTGGTAATTGTTTTTATGAAAATATTTGTGAAAAATTGCATGAAATTGAAAACATCATTTAGCGACGAACGGCTGCAGCAAAATTTATATATTTCGACTTGAGTAAATCCCTAGATTCGTTTATATAAAATTAGTAAAACAACTGTGCTTTTTTATGCAAAATAACTGATTTTCTGGTGCACTTCTGCATTCCGACATACATTAATAAAGTATGGGAATATTTTAATTCACTGCGTGAATTAAAACTTAATTGAATTCAAGCAGTGATTCATGACACTTAAAAATTAATTAAAATGTTCTTATTTTTTGCTTATGCTGTAAACCACCAGTCTCTGAATTCTTAACATTGCCATGACATCTCTGAAACGTATCGAGCTGGACTAATTTGGGCAACCAGGCATTGACAAGTTCAGTTTACGCTAGATTTATAACACTGTGCAACAGTGAAAAAATACACGGACTTGACAGTATAGGTTCGATTTTACTACCAAGGGTACTATAACCCTACACGCTGAAAAATAATCGCTTCTGTAGTATATTGTCCCAAACATATTCGGCTTGAAACACATATAGGTTTAGGGTGCACTCCAAACATATAATATTTGGTATACACAAAAATTATATTTTTGGAAAGATGTTGTTCTAAAAAAATCTTTGTTTACATCCCAATATGTTTTTGATTGGGACTTTTATTATATATTTGTTATTCAGAAAATATATCGATATTAAATTAAATTTTTTTTTAGAAATTTTTAATGTTCGTAAAAACAATAAATAATAATACTTGAAATCATCGTATAAACATGGATCAAAATAAATTACTTGGAGGATTAAGACTAAATTATGACGCAGAATACTCTGAAATTTAAAATGATTGGTTTAAAACAGAAGTTAATACAGCATATGTTATTATAACTGGGATATACAATTCGAAACCAAGGAAAAATTAAATCAAAAATTAGAAAAAGTCAGCAAAAGGTTTGAAACTCGTTTTGAAATAAAATATGTTTGGAGAAATTCATAAACAACAAAATTTATTTGTATTTAAACAAATATATTATATGAGCACATTATTTTGCAAATATATTTTGTTGTAATATATTAATAAATGTGTTCCAAATATATTTAATTGATTTTTAAATAAAATTTATTTGCTCAGAAATATATAATATTTGAAAATTTATGTTGCAATGTTTATGTTTTTGTGAAACAATTTTTTTACAAACTTTTTTTTCAAAAGGGAATCGCAATTTTTCACTAATGATATTTGGCAAAATTGTAGCCACGGTAAATCTGAACAACTTGCTGAACAAAATCGCTTCTGTAGTATATTGCGCCAAACATATTCCGCTTGAAATATACATATGTTTAGAGTGTACCCTCTATTTAGCACACATAAAAATTATATATTTTGGGAAGATGTTCTTATCAAATTTTTGTTTCCGTCCGAATATTTTTTATTTGGGACTATTATAAAAGAAAAAATTTTTTTTGCATTTATGTATTCAGCAAAAATGTCAATTACCTTAATTTAAGGACAAGCTTTATGTTTTTCAGTTATTCAATGTAAATTTTTTCGGAAATTTTAAATATTCGTAAAATTCTTTTATAATTGAAATCGTACAAATATTGCATGCCAATACATTGTGCAATATGGGTTGACAACAAATGATGACTTGAATTAAGTAGAAATTTGAAAATAAGTGCTTTAAAACAAATTGTATTGCGAATTGTCATTGTATATTATAAGGTAAATATAACTCAAAATTAATAAAAAATTAAAAATGAAATTCGAAAATGTTTTGAGAATCTCTTTTAAACATAATATAATTGGAGAAATTCCTAAACAATAATTTTATTTGTTTATAAAAACATATTTTATTTGAGAAAATTAGTAATATATTAATAAATGTGTTCCAAATATATTTAATTTATTTTTAAATAAAATTTATTTGCTCAGAAATATATAATATTTGAAAATTTATGTTCCAAATATTATTCTTTCGATTCAAACATATCAAAAAAGGAGATTTTGCCCCGTGTAGGCACCCTAGCTCAAAAAGACCGCATTATACCTCAAAGAAGTTTGAATTTCACTATTTTTTTGGTGTAGAATATGTTTAGCAACTTTATAGAAAATATTAAGGCCAATATTTTTGCGGAACATGTTAACACTCTAGTTCCCCCACATAACTGTAATTTTTAGCCCTATTTTAACAAATAGTAAAAAACACCCCTAAAAATGGGGAGGGCGGGGATGAAATGTTCTACAAAAATGTTAGCCATAACATTTTATTATATGTGTCAGAACCAGTGTTGCCAGACGAATTTGACCGAAATTCGTCAAAATTCTGGCACAAAAATCGTCAAAATAAATTTTCGAAATCGTCAAAAAGTCGTCAACACAAAAATTTACCACTTACATACAACTTTTGATTTTTTTCAAGCGAAGGGCATGTTTCAGATACATATGTATATGAGTAAATCCATGTGAAGCGGTCATACAAATGTTGGCCCTTCTCTCCGATCTTGATGAAATTATCCCGATAGAGCGCAAAACAAGAATCCGGTTTAAAAAAAAAATGAAAACAAGTAAGACAGTTCAGTCGGGTAAACCGACTTATGAATCTCCTCACCTTGAGTCCCAAAAAATATTAGTAAATTTATTTATTTTTTTGTTTTAATTCAATTATTATCATATTATATTGCCTTTGATATCTTTAAAGTATGTACTGGTATTAAAGTTAAAAGCTGTTTACATTTGGTACAAAATGGTCCATTTGAGTGGGAGGTACCAAAAGGGGCGTGTTAATAACGGCCACTTTTCCCTGGACTCTAGATACTATAAAAGCATTCCACCGTACAAAATTTCAAGTATTTGTATGCACTGGTATTAAAGTTATAAGGTGGTAACTTTTGGTACAAAATGGTCCATTTGTGTGGGAGGTACCAAAAGGAGCGTGGCAATAATGCCCATATTCACTTTATTGTAGGTAATATTAAACCATTACACTGTAAAAAATTTCAAGTCTTTGCATGCACTGGTAATAAAGTTATAAGCTTCTAACTTTTGGTTCAAAATTGTCCATTTGTGTGGTACCTCCCAAAAGGGGCGTGGCAACTTCGCCCATATTTCTCGAGGTAATAGTGACTAATAAACTAATACCAAATGTGGAATTTCAGAGGATTCAAATAAGTAGTACAGAAGTTATTACATAATCTATATTTCACTAAATGTTACCCCTTTGTGGGGGAGGTACTGGAAGGCGTGGACCAATATGGCGCATCTTCGAACTTAGCCGGAGATAGAAGAAAATATTACCACATACCAAATTTGAAGTCAATCGGTTACTCCTTTCGAGTTATCGTGCGCACCAGCCAGCAGACAGACAGACGGACGGGCACTGTTCATTCGACTTAAAATTGCCCAAAACGGATATCCGCCGAACATACTTAGGGTCTTAGGTCACTCCTTCAATGCGTCACACTTGTGGCTCGTAGCAAATGACATATACCCTCCTCTCTAAGGTTAGGGGATACATATGACTAGTATCGTTGGAAAATATATACAGGGTGGCTGATGAATATTGCTATATTATGAAACATTAAGAACAAATAACTTTTTTTCAGTGTATGGATTTCAGTTTTCTTTTATTCATGTTAAAGCTCATTAAATTTAATTAAATATAGCTTAATTAGTTTTAAAAATAATGGAATTTAAATGCGCCCCCTGCTCGTTGATGCATGTGCGGCATCTTACCAAAAAGTTGTTCATTACTGCTTGGAGATTTGAGACGGGAATAGCCGCAATTGTTTCTCGAATGGATTGCTTTAGTTTATTCAAATTTGTTGGTTTTGCTTTGTAGACTTCCTGTTTGCAATAACCCCACAACAAAAAGTCAGGTGCAGTAAGGTCAGGCGACCTGGGGGGCCAACGGAATGTGGAGTTTATTTGGAAATTTTCGCCGCAATTCTGTCATAACAGGCCGGGCTATGTGAGGAGTTGCACCATCATGCTGAAACCACACAGAGTTGAAAGAAATTCTCATTCGGCGTAATTCTGGATAGAAAAACTCTCTCAACATGCTCAAGTAACGGTCACCACACTGTGACACGAAGTGGATGCAATTCCGTCTCATGGAGTATCTGTGGGTTGGAAGCACTCCACAATTTTGTTTGTTTATGTTGCCGTTGAAATCGAAATGGGCCTCGTCAGACATGAAAAGACAGTTCAACATGTTTCCGTCCTCTTCCACCATTTGAAGCATCTTCTGGCAAAATTCCAAGCGAATCGGGAAGTCTGCTGAGTTCAGTTTGTTGGCCATTTGAATTTTATATGGGAATAACTCCAAATCTTTGTGCATAATTGACTGCAATGACTGTCTGCTTATACCCATTTGAGCAGATAAGGTTCTTGTCGAAACTCTTGGATTGTTTTGTATGGCATCAGCTACAGCAGTGATTGTTTCCTCCGTCCGAACTGAAGGGTTTCGATGGTAAGGTCTTCTGTTGACTGTCCCATGCTCTGAGAAATTGTTAACAAGTCTCTTTATGGTCCATCTGCTCGGAGGATTGCCGCCAAACGTGCCCATATACTCTCTTTGAACCGAAGCTACCGACTTCAGTGCGTAATAGCGGCGGACAATCCAAATTCTTGTTTCAGTGTCCCAGTTATCCATTTTTGTTAAATCTAAAAATCAATCTGAAAAATAAAAAAAAAAATTAACCAGATTCATTAAATAGAAAAAAAGTTATTAATTTTTTTTGGTAGCAGCTTTCATCAATTAGATAATATTGTCATTAATAACCCCAAAAAGTTTCATGATGGTTCCTCTTCAACTCCTTTAGAAAAAAAGAAGATGAATGAGTAAATTTAAGTTTTGCTCGATTTCTGAGTAATTCCGTAGCGATCACACAAATTATCTCTATTCTTTCCGATTTTGATGAAAATTTCCAGATATGTACGTTGAGTGTGCAGTAGAAGAATCAGAATTAAAATTTTTATTTAATTTTTTTTTATATTTTTAAGAAACTCGTGTAATTTGTTTTTAGTTAGCCATTAAAAAACAAAACAAAAAAATATCATTCCGATGCAAATGCTTCATCCGAAAAAAAAATTTGGCTGATATAGTGATAATATGCGTTTTATTGAATTATATATTATATGCAAGTTTTACATAGACCTTCATTTGCTTTAAAATGTTTACTACGACTTCCTCTACCAATTTTTATACCCTCCACCATAGGATGAGGGGTATATTCATTTTGTCACTCCGTTTGTAACACCTCTAAATATTGATCTGAGACCCCATAAAATATATACATATATTCTTAATCGTCGTAAAATTCTAAGACGATTTAGCCATGTCCGTCTGTCCGTCCGTCTGTGGTAATCACGCTACAGTCCGGAATAATAGAGCTAGGTTGATCAAATTTGGTACAAATACTTCTTATAGTTGCAGGTTGCATGGCCGAACTTAACGCTTTTACTTGTTTATTTTAAAAAAATTCTAGATATTTAGCATTTTAGTCATTGAATGCGATCGGATCTATGACCAACTTTATTTATTTTATTGATCATCCATAATATTTTAGAATTTTTCTACCATTCATAATTTTAAAAACATAAATTACATCTCGAAGGAATTATAAAAAAACTTAATATAAGAAAAATCGTCAAATCGTCATGTCGCATTTTTTGGCCCTAAAAATCTTCAAATATACGATAAATTTGATTTCATTTCTGGCAACACTGGTTAGAACACATCAAAGCGGCCCTATAATTCTGAAAGGTCATGTTGAGTAGATCATTTCTGTAGAATAAACTTATGGTCTAGCTGTTCACGGTTTTTTTTACAGTGGGTCAAAGTTTCAATTTTTTGGTCGAAGGGAGCATTATACTAAATGAAAAAATGCTGTAAGTTAATTTCTGAGGGATTTCTCATTGCCCGAGTTATATAGTGGAATTTTATGAGGCTCATTTTTGTGGATTATTTTAACCCTTTTTTCGAAAAAAATAAAAAAGTCCTTTCTAGGATATTTTAAGTCCATTAAGGATTAAATTATTCTGCGAAATTTTTTCCGCAAAATTTCTGTGGGGGTCGCCAAAGACACCAAAGTTGTAAATATAGCTCTTTACGCTTAATTAGCATAATTAAACGCCAATTTATACAAAAGATACTATAATGTAAATTTAAAGTCGTGATAAAAATACAAACACTTGAAATTTTGTGTAGTGTAATGCGTTTATAGTACCCATAGTCTATTGACAAATTGGAGTTATTGCGATACCCCCGTTGGTGCCTCCAAAACAATATGGCCAAAATATTGTTTATAAATATTTTTTTTCCATTTTACTCAAAAATTTTGAAGCAAATAAAATACGTACTATTAAAAAAAATTATGAAGATGTTACCAAACATTTCTCGTTATTTCTTAATAAAAGTTTAAGCAATCAGACTTAAATTTGCATTATACAGGGTGAAGCGCGGTAATTTGCTTATTTGGGAATGAAATAAAAAAGTTATGAACCTTAGAAATATTTATTTTATATTTAAATTAGCTGTTCAATAGCTAGGGAATTTGTAAATTACATGGTTTTAAATAGTGTATCTGACAAATGTCGACCTTCGCTACCACACACTGCTGCATACGTTTTCCGAAGTTTTCATGAACTCAACAAGCATGTCGACTGGTATTCTGCCAATTTCAGAATCAATATTGTTAATTAGGTCTTCCAAGGTGTTGGGACGGTTGATATACACCTTCGATTACATACATATACTGTAAAAAATTAAAACTTTGACCCACTGTAAGAAAAATTATATTCGTTCCAAATACATTTCATTGATTTTAAAATAAAATTGATTTGCTCAGAAATATATGACATTTAAAAATTTGTGTTACAAATATATTCTTTCGATTCAAACATATCAAATAAGGGGATTTTGCCCCATGTAGAACGATTATTGTAAAGTTTGCATAATATTGGTTCAGAATAAGATGTAATCACCAGATAAGTGTATTTAGAGAACATCGATCCAGAATTAGACATAGCCCCTATTGGTATACATACGAATCTTCCGAATTTGCATCAGTACGTTACACAAACAAAATTTCCCAACCAATTTTATGAAACTTAAAATGTAGTTGTTTCTTAATCCAAAAACGAACTCTGCTTGGTTTAATGTAATCGTTTCAGATTGACAGCAACAATTTATCGTAATCTAAAATTGTTGTATTGGGTACAATAATGACTGCTCCGTCCGATTTTAGGCCTTTCCCAATACTTCATTTTCTGCAGTGTTTTATTTTATTAAAAACTTCGTATCCTTATTTTGTGGAAATTATATGAATTTCAAAAGAATGCATCTATTGCATCAATAATGTTATAAGTATGTAATGATTTCTAACACATACCAATAGAAAATAAACAATGAACTCTTCTATGCGTCCCTAGAGCAGGATAAAAAGAAACAGTCTACCAGCGCAGTGGGACTTGTGATCGATCTTTTAAGTCAATCTATGAATGTACTTCCAGGAAATCGAGATTTCCTTACAAGAATAGCTAACTTTTTAAGATTACTATTCTCAATTTTTGCACCATAAAACTGTGGACATTTACAAGAATTTCCGTTGTTCTCTTTTCTTTCAATTTATTTGTACGTTTGGACACACAAAAGTGCCATTTTTTCTCTGCCACCGAAATTGTCACAAAAAGAAAAGAAAAGCCACAGCCTAATTTTATTACCAAGATATAATACACATTCGGCAAACATTTTGTAATTGATAAAATTTTGACGCATGCTGAGCCAAGCCATTGATGCAATTTGGTGTTGTTCACTTCCAGGTAACACTACTTTAGGGTCTTTGCATAAGAAGTGAAACAAAAGGGAGGCTACCACCAGCCAAGAGCAATAATTGCAAATGACCACACAATGAAAAGGTGACAAACGTTAAAACACGTAGGGGACTTTTTCTTTTTTTTTTTTTGGCAAGGAATGAAACGAAGGCAAATCCACAATAAAAGTTGAGCAATATTGGAGGACAGGGAAAACTATTGTTGAAGTCTTTGAAGATTTTAACCAAAATAATGAATGGAAGGCTACTTCCGAGAAAAACATTTGTCAGTTTATGTGATACTTCCGAAAATTTCCAGGAAAATGTCCTTTAACCAAATTTCAATTGTTAGATTTGGAAAAAAACCTGCCAAGGGAAAAAGGCACCCTGGGTTTGTATGACATTTTATTTGATTACCACAAATTAAACCATTAAAAGGACTCCAACATGTCATGTCGAATGAATTGTGAAACATTTCATTTAATCAACTTTAATATCTCTCAATATTCCTTTGGGGAGAGGGTAGATTTAAATATGAAATATGGAGTAATAATCCAACTCAACCCTCTGCGGCCATATCCACAAAAAGGTCCCGCTTGTCAACCCTTTCACAACTCTACCACATTGAGCTTTAATTCAACCCATATGCCACCTGCGAATCAAATAAATATTTAATATCTGTCTCTATCAGCCTTTGTCACTTGGTCGGTCGGTGGAGGACAATGGTTGTGGCATTTGTTTGTATCGTTCCACCTCCTCCAGCCTTCCGTTCTATTTAAAGGATTCTATGAAAATACAGAACAAGTCTATATTTAAACAAGTGTATATCTGTTACATTCCATTTGTATTATTAGTTTAATTAATTATTCAAAAGGGTTTGTGGTTTTTCTTTATTGAAGTATGTATGTGGCATAGTATTGACTGGTCACAAAATGGGGTTTTCAGATATGCAATTGTATACATATGTATATTGTAATATATGTATGCATGTATGTATGAATAGACAATAATTTTCAATATCGATAAATTTACTGCCTTAATGTGTTATCATAAGTTTTTCGTGGTGACCAGTCATAACTCCAAAAAAATTGTTGGGCCTTATGATCGCGTTTTAGACAGTCATTAATTTTACATATTCTTTTCTATGAGATCAGCTGAACTATTAACTGAGTAGGATAGAATGGATGAAGAAGCAAGAACCTACCAAAATTAGCCGACCTAATGAAGAAAACACAACATATTTGGGAGAAAAAATTCTTTAATTCTCAACACTTTTCCCAGCGATATTCAATTCTTCACGTTTTTCAATTCTTGTGTCTCTAGCTGATATTCGAAAAATATTATCGCTTTACAGAATTATAACTACCGGGTTTTGCGTAGAACTTCTAGAAATACTCCGCTTTTACTCTCACAAATGTCAACTCTACTTTACGAACGGTATTTCCATGTTAGAGTTAGAATCAGAATTTGGATCCACCCTCCTTTTTATTTTCGCAAATTTTCTTATTACTATCGTACCTACCAAAATAAACTGATTCGAAACTTAATATCAAATTCCTTATAGTTGATGCGGGCTATTATTATTAATACATACTTTTAAATTAATTAACATTGTATGAAGCCTTTTTTTTGACTATTTTTAAGTGACTTTGTAATATAGTATTATCAGTTTTGAATTCTTTATGTCTGTCTGACATACAAAGTTATCGAAAATACGAATATCCATACAGGAAGGATCTGTTAAACTACCTAGAAAGGCCGACCCCAGTATGTCCAGACGTCGTTTACACATAGCGAGACTGTAGTATTGCAAGTGCTTAATGCTCTCCACTTCTACCTCATCTCCACAGCTTCTGCAGAAGTCATTGGAGTCAGTACTCAACCTACTGACGTGTTTTCCGAACAGTCAGTGTCACGCCAGAACTAACACTAACTTAGACAGTCTTTCCTTTCGTGCGAAGATATATTTTAACATTCTCAGCTCATATATTGGTAAGATTTGTCTAACTAACCTACAGGTGCCGATTGCTGTCCACCTTTCGTTGGAATGCCTGATTGCCTAAGCCAAAGCTTACATGTGGATAGAGGCGCACTAATATATGCAAATTCTTCGATAACACTATGCTACAAATGAATACTTCGACGACGCCAACTGGAATAAGGGCGATTATTTTATATGTTTAGAAGTCGCACTAGTCCGACAGACGAATCTAAAATTATTTTTAAAAAAATACCAGAAATATTCTATGGTCAACCAAGGCTCCATTTCGAGATTTTCATGATCAGTTCGTAATAGGACCTGAATTGATTCTCTTTAAGGATTAAGAACATATGGCAATTTTAACAAATGAAATTTTTGGAAAATTACTGAAATAGGTAGCTTTGGAGATCTGTTCTACAAAAACTACAACGAATTTTGAAAAACTAAAAACCTAAAAAGTCGTACGTACTGGAGGAATTATTGTGCCCAGGTTAAATAAAATCAAAAGGGATAGTTCTTAAAATGTGTGTTTTCGATTCATTTAGTGATATCTACAGTTGTTATATGTTTGACTTGTTTTCAATAAAAATAGTTTTATTTGGGGTTAAGTTGGGTATTTTCTTGTGATTATTTGGGGACAACAGCAAATTTTTTCTGGCAACCCTGATATCGATGCCAGGCTCTCCAAGGCAAAAGGAGCATTTGCAAAACTATGCAAAATAATAATGTATTTTTTAGTGCGAACCTTACTCTCTAAAATTCGCAAAAGTCCAACGGATTGAGATCCGGGGATCTTTGTGGCCATTGTGCGGTAGAAATGAAGCGAGGAACCTCCTTTTTAAGCCATTCTTGGTTGACGCGTGCTGAGTGCGATGGTGCTGAGTGCTGTTGGAATGTCCATGGTCTGCGCCCGAAATGTTTGTCTGCTCAGGGCTTCAATACTGTCTTTAGGACATTTTCCCGATAATATTCGGCATTTATTCGATGAATACGAGCGGGGAGCGACCATCGGCGGCGCTTGAGTTCTGGTGGCCAATCGAAGGTGTAAATTTTCAGCTGACCTCTTTTGCAAGTAAACCCGATAATTTTGTTTGTTCACAAACTGCTCAATTTGGATTGGCTTCTCATCGGAGAAAACCAAATTCGGTAACTGGCCTCTTTCGTGCAAGCGAAGCAACTCCTTGGCTCTTTCCAGTCTAACTTTTTTTTGTGCATCGGTGAGCTCTTGCACAATGGCTTTAGTCCAAGCTCATTTTTTAATATGTGTTGTATCCGTTCTCGCGATATGTTCAGCTCACGAGCAATTTTTCTACCACTGCGGCGTGGATTTCGATCAAATCTGGCCCTCACTTTTCGGATCATTTCTGGTGTTGTTACCGTTTTTTTTTGTCCACTTTTTGGACGCGATGCAACACTGCCAGTATCACGGTAACGAGCAGTGGTACGAGAAACAAAAGATTTATTCACATTTAAATGCTGGAGGGCTCTAACGATAGGCACTTGTGTTTTTCCACCCAAATATAAAGCAATCACACTATCACGCTTGAATTCCATCACGAATAACTTTTTTCTGAATGCAATAGATCAAAATGCTTTTGTAAGCTTGTAAACAATAAAATGAACTGTCACTGAAATAAATCTGTCAGCTATCAGACTAGCGGTTTAGAAATGATAGCAACCTGAAGTTGGTTGCAATACATATCAGCCACCCTGTATATCCAATAGATTATAGGACAGAGGCCCACCGCGACCTTACTGCCTTCCTGCAGGAATATAAGGCGACGTTGGCCTTCCTGAAGAACAGTTTCATATCTAGAATTATTCCCAAAGTTTTGCATTTTTAGAAAAGGCTAGATCTGTACCATTTATTCGAGGAGGGAAGAACTATCTAGCTCCACCTCCTCGTTGTTGGTTAACCTTTTCCCACCGAGCCATTTTTTCAAGTTTGGAAATTAAAATCCGAGGGAGCTAAATCTGGCGAAAAGGTATGTGATGAAGAAATTCGAACGTTGATTCATTGATTTTTGACATCGCAATATTGGATGTGTGAACTGGTGCATTGTCTTGATGAAACAACATTTTCTTTTTTGCCAAATGGGCCCTTTATTCCTAAATTTCATCATTTAAACACTTTGCAGTAAATTGGAATAATATAAGTACTCTCTTTTGATTTATTTACCTTTTCGACGACAATCAATAATAATTATATTACGCGCATATAAAAAAACAGATGTCATGATGGAACTAACTGTCTTCGCCTTTTTTGGGCACGATTCTCCCATTCCAGTCAACTGCTTTGACTGTTCCATTGTCTCAGGTGTGAAGTGGTGGACCCATGTATCATCATGGTTACGAATCGATGCAAAATCTCGGCTTCATTGCGGTCCAACACTCTTCACCACGCTGTTTTTGTTCCATTGTGAGCAAACGCGGCACCCATCTTGCGCATAGCTGCCCCATCTTCAACTTTTCGATGTATGCGATGTATAGCACTTTTTGAAATACTTATCATTTCATCCAATACCATTTTGTGAAGTTTCTTAACAGTTTCGTGGCGTGGGCACTTTAATTGGTTGACTGCGTTTAAACTCTGTCACACAATATTTTATAGTCGTAAAAGAAGGAGCAAAATCCCATTTAAGTCATTTGAGCTATGTCCTTTGTGTCTTCCTATGTGCCATATCATATCAGCTTTTTTGATATGTTTGAATTGAAAGAAAATATATTTTGAACCAACCAAACATGTGAGTTATCTACATCTAGGCAGGCTGCTGCTACATCTGAGCTATTAAAAGAAGGATGAAGACAAATAATAATACTGCTTTTGACAAGA
The DNA here is from genome assembly GCA_963930755.1 of Eudasyphora cyanicolor. Taxonomy (NCBI): domain Eukaryota; kingdom Metazoa; phylum Arthropoda; class Insecta; order Diptera; family Muscidae; genus Eudasyphora; species Eudasyphora cyanicolor. The sequence goes on from OZ005736.1 coordinate 121,030,985, forward strand.
ATACATGGCCACGTAGAACTTATATTACCTATATCTTGAAGCACCATACACCCAGGCGTCCAACGCCCACAAGCCTCGATAACAATCAGGTCTGTTCCACTTTGCATCAGGAAGAATTTAAGTGCGGCTGCTGTTGCCTTAGAGTGACGGAGATTTATCTGTCCATATTCATCGTCCCAGGATTCTCCAAGAGCATCAGGAAAGGAGCAAACTGTAGTTTCCGGCAGATGCAGGTGGAAACTTGCAAAACCTCTTATTTACCGCTCTTGCACACCTCTCTCCCGTATTTCGCTGCATCCGTAGAACATCGTACTTGACGAGGTGTGACATGACGAGAATTGCATTAAATGTTCAATCAAATTCCTTATGTCTAATAATGGAAATACAATTTTGTTAAAAAATGACAACATTTAAACATCGAAAAGTACTTGCATTCGAAGGCTCATAACTTTGGGGAACTTTAGTGATTTTTTACAAGAAATGTCGAATACATCAACAAAAAAATCCATCTATTTCTCCGTCTTTTGATACGTCATTATTTTTGGTAAGTGAATGGGCGGAGGTGTCATATGTTTTGGGATAAATACTTCTTGAAATGTCCCTTTTAATTTTGACTTGGAACATCTATTCCAGAGCCGTATATACTAAAATTGCGTCTGAATTTACTAACCTCTTTGTTTACCCAGCTAACTTTGTGGCTAAATATCTCGAAAATGCGGTTCGATTTAGTGGGTCGAAATTATGAGTAATAAGTTTTTCCATCGAAGATACATAAGTCCACATACAGTGTAATTTATTACCGAGAGTGGTTGGTAAACATCTACCGCAACATTACTTGAGTAAATATCCCCAGCATTCGCGAGTTTATCAACATCTTCATTACCGAATACACATTATTGGCCGGGTAACCAGCACAGGCCTAAATTTTGCTGTTCTATCTCTACGACAGCGACTGACTACCTTCGAACATTGTAGAACCTTTTAAGCGGTCTGGCTATCGACGAACAAGCAAGTATTGTTTTTATATATTTATTTGCCAACAGCAAGATGATTTCAGCCATTTTTGCAATCACGTATATTTTCTCCTAAAAGATACTATTTTCGTTTCTTAGGCGAAGAAAGACTATCATGTCAAACTCACAGCAGAAAATGCCAAAGCCAGTACCCTCCTCCATCCTGGAACCATCTATAAAAACATTTATATCGTATAACCGTACATTCCCCTTCTGCCATTCGGACAAGTCATGACTACGATAACCACGAAGCCCGTTACAGTACAAATCAAAGATAGGTCCCCAATCCGACTATGTCTAGAGTTAGTGAAGGTTTGGCTGGATTAGTCATGTCAATATATGTACGAGGGCTGTCCCAAAATTAGCCGACCTGACATATAGATGGCAGTAGTAGTATTAAAAAAAAATACTTTCGTGAAATGTGACAGCCTTCTAAAACATAAAGGCAAATCCTGGGTTGCGGAAGTTGCATTCGTACGCATTTTGTTTTACTTATGTTCATCACATTGGGGTTCTGAATGCACAATTTTCATAAAACTTTCAGCAACAACAATTATTTCAAAGTTCTTTGAAATGACATTTAAATATTTACCAAAATACTTTAGATGAATGCGATAATCGCGGCGAATGTTCCGTTGCGGACGCTACAAAAAATGGAAGTAGGTTTTCAGGTTAACGTGAATTTGCATGTTATTTAGCTAAGTCGCATAGTTATCAGAAAAATCGAAATACATTAAAGGAAGTCGAAAATTTAAGGATATTAAAATAGCTCTTATTAGAATAAACCACTTCGTAGTTTATTCAAAAACTAGTAATTCGTCTGTTGCGGACGTAACGTTGCTTACGTTACACAACAATTTGATCACTTTAAAACGACAATATTCTACCGAAATTTTTATATGAGTATAATGTTCTAAGTTATATTTTATAGAACCTGCTGAACTTTCGTTTACAACTACAAAATATTGGGTGGCAATGTTTATATGGGGACGTAAGAGCTTCCAAGACGAACACCGTTGTGGTCGACCAATAAAGGTGTCCAAGAAAATGTTAAAAAATTCACAAAATGCTATTAGGCCATCGGTTGAAAGTTCGTGAGCTAGCTGAAGTTAAGAAGATATTAACGAAAAATTTGATGATGAGAAAGCTGTGCGCAAGATGGGTGCCCCGTTTGCTCACAATCAAGACAACGCACCAGTTCACACATCCACTATTGCGATGGCCAGAATCAATGAATTAAAGTTCGAATTGCTTCCGCAGACACCTTATTCACCAGATTTAGCTCACTCTTATGATTTTTTGTTCAATGAAGAGGTGAAGGTTGCGGTTGATGGCTATTTTCAGGAGCTAGACAATTCTTACTATAAACAGGTTATCGAAGCTATTGAAAATCGCTGGCAATAGTGTATCGAGCAAAAAGGAGATCATGTTGAGAAATAAAGAAAATTATTTCCAAAATTTGTTGTGTTTTCTTTGTTAGTTCGGCTAATTTTGGGAAAGCCCTTGAAAGTTCCTCGGATTCTTTCTTTCAAAAGTGTATCGGAATATTGTCGTCTTCTTTAGCTATCCCTAAGCTATGTACGCACGATTGCCAGATCGGACAACGTTATCAATGTACGGACAAATTGTTAAGCAAAGTTGAATTGTTAGCTCAGACGATTGCAAGAAAACCTTACAATTTCATATATTTACAATATATTTTTTAAATATTTATATGCAGCATTACCAATAAAAATATTGTATAGACAGTGTTGCCAATAACATGTTTCGCACATCTTACAATGTCTTAAAATTTATTGACGATGACTTTTCTGCCAACGTTGCAAGACAATAATTCTAAGTTCACAGGGTTGAATTTTTTCGCCATTTTCCTGACAATATTGTATGATCTGACCATCGTGTGTACAAAGCGTTACCACTGACTTCTTTGGTCTTTTTGAAATCCCGCGGTTCAGTTGGAGGACACAGCCTTTTAATTGGCTGCTATCCATACCATCCTGTTTTTTGGGTGATTATCTCTACGTGTTGAACAAAGATGCAGTTTCGGCTTTCTCACGTCAGTTAGATATCTTAATAGTCATGTGCCGATCAATATACTAGTACTTCTTCTTTGAAGGACGGGTATGATTGAGAGGAAACCAAAGTACCATGTACCGTAGGCCTACAAGTTAGTTACTTTTGTTGTAGTATATATCAAAAACAATATAATTTAAGAAGACATTCCTTCCCGTAGCGAGTAATTGTCAGTTACGAACGAATAGGAATTTGATTCCAACGAGTAAGGTTTTTCGCGGATTTTCAGACCCTTTTTCCAGATGTTTTTGTAATTGTCACAATTAAAAAAATAAATATTAATCGATAAGTGGAATAAAAGTTCAATTGTTTTTTCGCGTGTTAAAATTCATTCCTATTCGTTCGTAACTGATAGATTTTGACGTTTTGGCCTGAAGGAATGTCTTCTTATATTCTATTTGTCTTTTGTATATATGTTTTTGTCTCTCTGTTCCTACAAGCGTAGGGGAGGCAATGTCTCTCAGGGAGTCGTTGCTGAGTCGTACAGGTATCAGCAAAAGCCGCCATCAAAACACAGTCTACTATACCCCCTGAATGTGAACCGATTACTCCGATGAACATGGTGCGCATAATACTACCGCCTTAGGTGACTTCGTTTTAAGTAGAACCACTACTGGTGGACCATTTAGCGTTACCAACATTCACACATAGTATCACTTTCTGAGTCGATTTAACGATGTCTGTCTACCTGTCTGTCTATCAATACATTCTTGTGATAAATAAAAGTCCAACTTGCAAACATAAATCGATTCAACTTTTGTAGAAAATCCTTTTTCATATCAAGAGCGAAGCCTTCATACAAAGATCACTCGGATTTGACGTCTTTCTGGGCCACATTTAACTATTGATTCACCTATATTTTAGCAAGTGTATGTCGGTCCCGACCGACTTTAATCTTTCCCAACTGTTTTTTATAAAAATATTAAAAGTGCTAATACTAAAAAAATAAATGATGAAGATTTGCCTGCCTAGGGAAATATATTAAAAACCGTAAGAGTAAATAGTTTTCTGTGGATTTGTATTGACACTAAACCAGCAGTTAGCCAGGATTCAATGTCACTCATTCAAAAGCAGTGGGATATTTTGTAAAATATCTTTTGAAATTGATACAACAGTCTCAACGGTCGCCTACAGATGTATGCAAAACCTCACAAATCATATTTCCTAATTGTCCACAATATCCGAATGTAACTGACAAATTGATCCCTAATTCACAAAACAAAAAATGTATAATCATTCACATTTGGTTTATTTTTCACTGTGGACGATAATTGTTTTATACTGGCATAATATCTATGTAGTATGTATGTCAGAGAATATTAAGGGAATAATATACAATCATCCCTTTGGGAATTCCATGCAAAGCCATCCAACAGATTGTGTCCGTCCTCCGTCTGTTTGCCAGGATGATTTTGCCCCTTACCTGGGAATACGAAATCCTAACTGAGGAGGAATTCTCGCTGTGAGTTTGATTTCTGTTGACTTTTGTTTGTATTTAAATGTAAATGATTAATGCTTAATGGATTATGTCAAATTGCGTAAATGTCAATTTTCGGTGATCCTTTGTTTCATTCATTCATTCATTGTGTTCCATTCGGGGTTCGTTCGATGATGAGGTACGACAAATTACCTCAAGAGAGCATTACAAATAAACATAATTCGCTTTGATGAAATTTGATTTGTTTGTTTGCCACTTAAACGACGAGTGTGTGTGTGAGAGAGTCCTGTCGATTGTATGTTTTTGTTTCGACACAATCCGTCGACAACAAACCGTAACCAAATGGATCGAGTACACAGGAAACAGCAGGAAATAACCAAAATTGTGTTGACGAATATCCTCAAAGTTATTCAATTGTTTTGTGAAAGGGAACAAAATCAATTATCATATTTTTGCATAAAAGTGTTAGATATCCAGACGTAGGGACTTCGAGTCCAGGTATTTCGTTTCGGACTTTTATGTGTTATGTGAAAAGGAAATGAATTCTGGCGAATAAGGTGCGTGCTGAAGCAGTTCGAACTTTAATTCATTGACGGTGCATTGATTGTGAGCAAACGCGGCACCCATCTTGCGCACCGATTTCTCATCATCAAGTTGTCCGTCAATATGCTATACATAACAGAAACTTTTCGAAATGTATATAACTTCAGCAAGCTCACGAATCTTCAACCGACGGTCAACCAATACTATTTGTCGATTTTTTAACCAAATCTGGCCTGGACACCTCAATTGCTCAATTTGTAAACGATGGAGCAGACTCCGTCAAAGTATAATCTAGCTCGGTTTTAATATTGGTTGGACTGAGACGGTTCAAATGAAAGGTATTGTAAAGGGTTTTCCAACAAGAGGTGTTATTTTGGTATTCAAAGAAAAATTCAATTTTTTGAGATAAATGATCGGATGTTTATTTCATAATAAAGCCAAATGGCCACCACGACCACGCTTACAGGACCATATCCGTTTCATGAAATTTTCCATAACCATATCGCAAAGTGGCTGCCCTATGTCCTCGATAACCTCGACGCTGGGCTGTTGGCGTAGACCTTATCTTTCACTTGGCCTCAAAGGAAGAAGTCGCAAGGTTTTAAATTGTGATCACCTCTTCGAGAGATAACACGGTCCGGAAACTTTTCCGTCAACACGTAGCGCCGTCGTGTTGAAAGCAAACGTTGTCCAGATCAATACCATCCAATTCCGACCATAAAAAATCATTAATCATCTCAATCCATTCACCGTAACTGTTGATCCAACCTCATTTTCGAAAAAGTAAGGTCCAATGACCCCGCCGGACCATAAACCACACCAAACAGTCACACGTTGAGGTTGGAGAGGTTTATCAACAATAACTCTTGGGTTTTCCGAGCCCCAGATGCGACAATTTTGCTTGTTGACGTAGCCACCGAGGTGGAAATGGGCCTTATCAGTCAAGATGATTTTGTATCGTTCGTATCGTTTTTTTGTTCGATAGTTTTTTGATCGTTTTGTATCGTTCGATGATCGTGTATCGGTCCATTTTTAGTAATGGCGCAGTTTCTACTTGTCGAAGATGTCAAAGAATAAAAGCTTCAAAAGTGACAGCTACCGAAATACCTCTTGTTGGAAAACCCTGTATTACATGTCGGTGACCATTTTTTTCATGTTTCAAAATGAACTGAGATTGTTTACTTTTGAGTGCCAAAAAAATCTAAACAAAGTGGCGCCCTGAAACTTAAAACATATGTTTTAGAAGGTTGCCACTTTTTACGAAATTATTTTTTTTAACTACTACCGCCATCTATATCTCAGGTCGGCTAATTTCGGGTCCTCGTAGGTCAGCAACTCTGTCAGAGATGCCGAATAAGTACCACGTTTGGCTGCAATTCATTGATGATAAAAAAATCATAGATGAAGGAGATGAGCTAGGGCAAAAAGTAGACTTTTTGAAAAAATCCAGAAGTTGACTTTTAGACTTTTCAGTGTAAAAAGTCGATTAAAGACAAATTTAGATTTTACTTATAAAAATTACAATATTTCAAGTTTTCTTCATTGATTTTGTATTAAAATACAGAAAAATTAAGAATGAATATAATGATCAGGTAAACAGAAATTCACAGAAGTAGTTCCATATAAAAGCTGAAAAATGTTTGAAACAAGATACCCAATTACTATAATATCGTTTCGTCAAGTCCAATTGCATTTAATATGTCATACTTATTCAAGAAACATGTACACAACTATTGAACTTAGTAATATAAGCTTTTTTATACTGTTTAGTATGATTTGGCTTAGAATTAGAGTGGCGATAAGATATGAAGAGGAACTCATTATTGAGTGTCCTCCACATATGTATGTAAACTAACTCCTAATCCAATACTTATATTGGGTTTATCTTCCAACAAACAGGGGTGTCTTTTAATATTCTCGTAACTGTATTGGAATTAGGGATGTAACGAATATTCTCATTCGCATAAGGGCATTTCCGCCGAATGGTCAACCAGGGCCGAAAAATAAAATGTTGGTAATCATCTTATTTTATTGTGAATAATTATAAAAAAATGAATACAAAATGTCTAAGTTTTGAAAATATAATGGTTTCATAGCATATCTCAGTTGTTTTCATGAGAAAATTTGCCTAAAAACTGAAAAATTTTATTTTTTCCATTTTAAGCTACTTTTACAGACAATTGTATATTTAATTTTTTTTACATATAAAAACATATGTTATGTTTGCACTCTTTCTTCAAAATTTCTCTTATTACAATCAACTAAGAAGAGAAAAATGCAAGGAGACCAAAAAAAAGATCGATTAACGGTTAAAACAGATGGAAAAATCGTACGTTCGCGACCGGCACCTAAGCCAATTAGAAAAAAACAATAGAGATAATTTATTGTGTAAATACTCGATAGAAAGCTACATTAATCCTCTTTTAAAATAAATTAATAGCCTTAGAATATTCCGTTCCTTTTCGCAGATTTTTGCATGTTACTAGATTGAGCCAAAGTTGACTTCTATTTCGCGTACGTTCGTGACCACATGATTATTGCTATCATTATGTAAACTAAAACTCGATGAAACCCATCTTTTGCACCTAACATAAAGCTACAAATATGCTATCAAATCACCAAAAAAAAATGCGCGGAAAATTTTTGTTTTCTATATTTTTTGTACATCAAAGGCGTTCGAGACCCGCGGAGATGCCCATATGCGAACGCGAATTATTCGCAACATTTTAACATTCGCTGTCGCTTTCGCAAAAACCATATTTGGATTATTCGCTTTCGCAAAAATATATTTCAGTATTCGCTTCCATTTGTTAAAAGTGTTATATCTTATTCGCTTCACACATTTTGAAGATATTAATACCAATGAAAACCTCTTCCACTTCTCTTCAAAACAGTTGAAAAATAAGCTTGTCCTTGTGGTAACTGGAGGTAAAAATATGGAAAACATTATTAATACTTGAATATCCTGGAAAGGTATCAATTTAGTTCCTTAATTTTGTTGGTAATAAAGGGTTTAACTATTATTCGCATTCGCAAAAATCCATATTTCACTATTCGCTTTCGCATTCGCAAAGAAATATATTTCAATATTCGCTTTCGCTAATGTCACTTTCGTTACATCCCTAATTGGAATATGATTCCCATCATTAAATTTGTCCGATGTTGTTTTTGATACAACTAGATAAAGGTTTTTGTTCTATATCACAAATCGCTTTAATTTATCTTTAGCCAAAGTCGACTTACGATTTTGACTTTTTTCTTTACAAAAGTCAATAAATCGATTAGTCAAAAGTCGATTTATGCCTAAGATGAGCTCTACACAGAGCTCTCTTTAGGTCTCTGGCTTACTCTATTGCTTCTAATCCATGCCGATTTTCATGTGCATTACACATATACGTTTTTGACAAAGAACATTTTGTCAGTGGGTATATATCGCTTTCATCATAAATCGAATATTGTTGGTAATTCATAAAAGTTGATGTGAAAGGAATAGGTATACATTAGACCGGGTAAAAAAAAATATGTCGCGGTTGTCCACATCTCAAATAAAAGCTTTTTTTGTTTAGTGGCAACAAGAAAATCTTTCTTTGAACATTTTTGCTTTTTGGGGTCATTTCGAATGTGGTGTTTTTTATGATTTTTTTTGGCATGTGGCCACTAAAGTGCTCTTTCGTCCATATATAACAGACTGGAAATTTTACTAAAAATAGCCCAACTTCAAAGTAAAACAAAAATTCGAGCTAACTTTGCAAAACCTTTTGGGTGTTTAAATATACTAGTGGTGTACTATCATATCCCATTGGTTTCGTTCGGGAAATGTGTGATGACCCAAAATGTGTAGCACAGTGTAATTGCTAAGGTATGTCCACAACCCACAGCTTCTATCATGCTAAATTACGGCCTCAAATCGTGAATAACTTCGGTTCTATCACACCGAGAAGTACAATATTGGTACTGTTTTAAGCAGAATAGCAAGTTTTAGCTGCACTTATTGAAAATGTCGCGCTTTAGTCAAACGTGTCCGATATTTGCAAGAAAAACATGAATTTTAGAGGTTATGTAATATCACTATAGCTCACTGGAGGCTCAAGATATAGCCGACATATTTTGGGGATATTCACTAGACAAAACAGGCTTTAATTTGAGATGCGGACAACCGCTAAATATATTTTGTGACCCAGCCTAGTATTCATATGGGTCTGATATGAACAAAATACTAGGACAAAAAGATTAATTTCGAAATGCAGACAACAATTTAATAAAGCCATAAAATATGAACATATTTCAAAGAAATTCGGTGTAGTTTGCCGGTGAGTCAAGTGAATCAATTTTGAAAAAGAGATGTCTTCTGATCGTTACAAAATGTACACTTATTTTGGACAAACAGCCCGGTTTTCCCATCCATACAACTAATTAGCTATTGTATTTAGGAAATTTTGCCCAAACTGTTTTCGATAGTTTTTCGTTAATCTTTTTAATGTTATCTTTTTTTGGGGAAAGTAAAGCTTGTTTTGACATTTTTGTCAAAACCCGTATCTTTATTTTTGATTTTTTTTGCTCAAAAGAAAGCTTAGGTCATTTACTTTAAGAGCTTTATGGTCTATTATCAAAATAAATATAAACCTCTAAAAATGGAGGTTCAGCCATATATTTTATCATAACTCGAGAACCATTGATAGTAATTGGTTCAGGAAAGTTTAAATAATAATAAATTAGGTTAGGTTAGGTTAGGTTGAATAGAGGAGACGTTTAATACGTCTCATGTCCATGGACATATACTTAAGCCAGTGGTTCGGCCTGTTGTGCGCTCCTTATTTATGAGTTTCATACCCGACGGACACGTATTTTCTCAGTATCTTCCAGTCATCTCCTCTGAGATGAGTTAAATCTGGCAATATGTCAGAACATAAATATCGGGATCTTGCATGTGTAAAAACTGGGCAGTGACACAGAAAATGTTGCATCGTTTCGATGTTTTCCCTGCATTCCTCGTTTCCTGCTAGTCCAATGTGATGAAGATGTGCTTCTAAGCTTGAGTGTCCCGTTAGAACACTTATCATCTTACTAATCTCGATCTTGTTTAGTTTCAGAAAACTACTGGTTTTCTTCTCATTTGGGTCACTCGACAGTATCTTTGCAGTTGCTCTATTCCACACAGTTTTGTGAGCCATCACTGCCCAGTGCTTCAACTCATCATTCGTGGCTTCGAAAGGTTTCCAATTTTGTTACCCGAAGTTCTCTGCCCTTTGAAGCCAAGCTGTTTGCTCGTTCATTTCCAATCACTCCGTTGTGTCCCGGTACCCAGAAAATACGCAGTTGACCATGGACTGAGTAATTATTTATCGTTCTTTTACAGTCTAACACTGTGCTGGATTTGACCTTTTCCGATGTTATTGCTTTGATCGCCATTTGGCTATCTGTGAATATGTTGGCATATTTAGGCTTTGTGGTATTACTAAGCCAGTTAACACACTCCGTGATAGCTCGAACTTCTGCTTGAAATACTGTGTTATGGTCTGGGAGGCGGAAGTAAAGTTCGACTTCTGGTTCATCAATAAAAAATCCCAGACCCGTCCTTCCTCCTAGCCTGGACCCATCAGTGTAGAAGCTGGTTCCCACTGGCGCATGAGCTAGTGTTCTGTTTTCCCACGAGCGTCTTTCTGGCACGAACGAATCACAGGTAGCTGTAAGCCGCACTTCAGGAATGCGGTCGGAGATTTCCGTTGTTTGATTATGACCGACCAGTAATTGTAATATCTTCTGATGGTACGACTTGTGGTCTCGATTTATCCATTCACCCATCACTCGTATACGTCTTGCTGTGAGGGCTGCCTCATACTTTATACGGATATCTATTGGTTGGATGTGCAGTATAGTCTCCAATGCTCTTGTTGGTGCGGTTCTAATTGTGGTGTACTACCTCATGAGCTGTTTTCACTGATCTTCCTTTAACATATGCGTGTTGCTTGAATTTTAGCTTGTCATCGGCTATCTTACTTTTGATCATGTCGTCAATTATTAGCTCCATTGCTTTTAACAGAAAAGAAGCTAGGCTAATGGGTCGATAAGCCTTTGGGATCGTATAACTCGCCTTGCCAGGCTTAGGTATGAAGACCACCCTTGATTCCTGCCAATTTTTTGGGGTATATGCATGAGTTAGGCATGCAGTGAAAACTCCAACAAGATGAGGTGATACCAGATCCACCTCATTCTGAAGAAGCGCAGGAAATATTCCGTCCGGTCCCGCAGCCTTAAAAGAGAGAAGCTTTTTATTGCTTCTTTAACCATAGTATCCGTAATAGGTACTTGGTGCATTACATTTTCGGTCTGTAACTGTTCCTCTGTTGGCCCAGCATTACCACTCGGAAAATGAGTTTTCATCAAAAGCCTTACGGTATCATCTATAGTTTCCATCCTTTTACCCGTTTCATCCACCAGTGTTTCGGTTTGGATATGAGTTTTTGAGAGGAACTTTTTTATTTTGGACATGCTGTTAACGCTGTCTATCTGCTCACAGAAAAGCCTCCAGGAGTTACGTTTCGCCAGTCTAATGATTTTATTGTATTCTTTGAGCCTTCTGTGGCAGTCATCCCAATATACTGATAGCTTTTTTGGGATGACTACCACAGAAGGATAAATTAAGTAGTATTCATTGTCTTCTAATATAATTTATTCATCCTTTTACCAGCGAATTCAAAGAAAAATTGCGGGAAAATTATTTTTTTTGAGAAAATTTCAATATTTTTTAAATTAAAATGCACAATGCACAATTATTTTATTTTTCATTATTTTATCGTAAGGTCTGATCAGTTATGAATAAAATTAGACTATTCCGAAAAATTAGACTTCTTGACTTTAAAAATTGGCTAATAACAATAGTATTCGTAAGATTAAGGAAGTTATAGGGAAGAAACTTATGAAATTCCTGCAACACAAGAAATGCACACATATTGATAAATGTGTTATAATAAGAATTATTTTCCTGTCCTTAGGTTTTAAAATAATATCAAATCTCAAGCACCTCTCTCAGACAATTTGACAAATCAAATATGTTTATGATTGATAACTATCAGGACTCGTGTCTCCCGATTCAGTTGAAATGATAGAAATCTGCGCAACCCATCATCATCTTCATCACAATCATCATATCCCTACAATTATCCATCATTTGACGAGGAAACATGTTATAAACATGTCAAAATCATAACTAACACAATTGACTTTAAACAATTTTCAAAAATTTGCCGAACAATGGCAAATATTTCAAGCGAGAATTATTTGGCCAAAAGGCAAATTAAAAAACACACACACACACCAGAAGCGAATGAAAGAGATTTCGCATTCAATTGAATGTGAATGCGAACAAATGGAATTCATCATCATTATGTTGGCGTAGATACGTACACACTCGTATGTATGTACATATGTAGATGGATTTAGATTGCGATTCAACTAATAGTCGACGACTCCATCTGTCTGTCCTTCCGGCTGTTGGGCTTAGGGAATTTTCCAAATTCACACCATTTTGAACGCATCAGCAACAACAGCAACTGAGAGAAAGAAAGAGGAGGAAATGTAACCATGACATGCGTTACGTTACGTATAGCGTCGTTGTCGGCTTTGGGAACAAACGCATGTTCCCATCGCCATGGCCTATAATTTGGGACACACAAGGAAAAACGCGTTGGCTTTGAGAACAGAAGCAGGGGAATATTTTTTTTGCACACACACACATCCTCTCTCACGCATAAAGCTAGCAAATTTTTAGATTTTAGACAATTTGTCAATACACAGCCATGCATACGCACACAATCATAATGAAGTCAATTATATGCTCACAATCTAAGCAAGGATATACATATATTTCAATAAAAGAGTATCCCGAAAGGAAATGCATTTAAAAGCATAATAAAGCAGTTCAGAAAATTGCAAAACTTTGTGAGAAAAATAATATAGAATTTGGTACTTTTTATACCCTCACTTTAGTGTGACGAGGGTATATATCATTATAAACTCACATTAGTGAAGGAGGGTATATATCATTTGCTACAAAAACAAATAAAAAAGTTCAGTCGGCTTACTTACGAATCCCCTCACCTTCAGTCCCGAAAAATATTCTTCAATATATTTATTTTTTTGTTTTAATTAATTTAATTAAAACAAAATTTAATTTAATAACTTTAAAGCATGCGCTGATATTAAAGTTATAAACCTTTAACTTGTGGTGCAAAATGGTCCATTTGTGCGGGAGTTACCAAAACGGACGTGCCAATGACGCCCATGTCTCATTGTACTGTAGGTCCTATAGAAACAGTACACGCAACAAAAAATCAAGTATTTGTGTGCACTGTTATTAAAGTTATAAGCAGTTAATTTTTTTTTACAAAAATGGACCCTTTGTGTGGTAGTTACCAAATGGGCGTGTCAATAACGCCCACTATTCACTGGACAGTTGGTACTATAAAAGCATTGCACTGCACAAAATTTCATGTAATTATATGCACTGGCATTAAATATATAAGTTGTTAAATTTTTGTACAAAAATGGTCCCTTTGCGTGGGAGGTAACAAAAGGGGTGGCGACACTTTGCCAATTTTTCTCAAAGTGATAGCGACGGATAAACTATTACTATGTGAGGAAATACAAATGATTCGGATAATTAGTATAGAAGTTATTAGAGTATCAATATTTCACTAAAAGAAAGTACTACACAGAAAGAACAAATTGAGTAATCCGTACTTGAATCAAGCCGTATCGGTGTCAAAAGTACGTTAAGTACGGATTTTCTTAAACCAAGTAGAAAATATTTGAATCAAGTACGGATTTTTAAGCCCTGAATTCTTAATCTTAGCGCTTATTAAGCCTGATTAGGCTTGATGTTAAGCCGAAAAATTCTTATTTCAAGCATAAAGCGATTGATTTTAGAATTTTATCGGATTAATTTGAGTGCGAAACGGGCTTCAACGAAGAAATTCTTGATTGAATTAAGCCTGTCCAATACTTGATTTAAGCCTGGTAATACTTGATTTAAGCCTGATCGATTCTTGATTTAATCCTAACCAATATTTGATTTAAGCCAGATAAGTTCTTGATTTAAGCCTGGTCATACTAGATTTATTGTGCTTTCGTTCGTTTTATACCTATATACCATTTATATTAATTATACCATTTTTGTATTGCAAAGAATGCAATTTTTTAAAATGGTATGTCAAAATACGATTGCTTGACAGCAAAAGTTAAAGTGTTGCTGCATTTGTTCGATTTAAATATGAAACATATAAGGAATAGCATCAACGAAACGAATAAGAATTATTAACAACTTCAAAAAACTAAAATCATAAAAAATCACGCCAAGTAACGTATTTGCAAACACGGCTTGAGCGAGAAACGAATTGGATATGGTCCGCACAAATGTTTATACATATACATCTCGACAATTGATATGCATGTGTGTTTGATGTTGCGTCAGCCAAATCAACCACTTGCATGAGAGTGGTTGAGAGTGTAATTTTGCTCTATAATGGTTTTGTCTCTCAGAGATTAAAGTAAGCTTTTTTTCTTACTTTAAGTCATATTAGGCTTAATTTTCCTTTTCAAGAAATGTTTACTTGATTTCAAGCATTAAATGCTTATTGTAAGCCTTTCAGCGCTTGATTTTTTCAATTTAAGCCGATTTATACTTGTTTTAAGAAAAACTTAGTACGAACGTACTTACATTTTTAAGTACGATTTCGGCTTAAATTAAGAATTTTTTACTTGAATTTAGTATGGCATTTTTCTTTCTGTGTAGAAGAAGTTGTATGGCTTATCTTCAATCTTAGCCTAAGATAGACAAAAATACATTTGAATAATATTCGTTTATTCGACCTGTACAGTGATTTAGACAAATTGTTTGAATGAAACTAGAGCTCGAGCTCAAAGTCTAGGTTTTATAGATTTTTAAAGTCAGTATGACAACTGACGGCAGCGACGTCAGATCGATACTTATCGTTTATAGTTATTTAATTTTCCCTGATGATGGCTTTTAATGAAAGGCGAAATATCGAATAAAAGATAAATAAATCTATAAATCCTAGACCTTGAGCTCGAGTTTCTTTCAAACAATTTGGCTAAATAAATATTATCACGTACCAAATTTGAAGATAATCCGTCACTCCTTTTGAATGTTATCGTGCGTTGCAGCCAGACAGACAGACGGACGGACATTGCTTAAATGACTTAACATTTCCTAAAACGGATTTCCGCCGAACATACTTGGGGTGTTACGTCAGTCCTTCGATGTGTTACACTTTTGACTCGTAGCAAATGATATTTGAGGGGATACTTAAAAGATATAATATTTTGTGTTAATCGAACTATTTATTTTCGTACCTTTTTTATTGGCATTTCGAGTTTGATCGAGTTTCAAAGAAATTGCCTCCGTTTTCGGACAAAATTACTATTTTATTGTGTGTCTGTTTAAACGGGACACCCCAATATACACCAACATTTGTATGAGTGAGTGCTTCCATATGTTTCCTAATATTTATGAGTGTGTATGTGTGCATAATCAGCCATAAGGAAGCTTTTGTATATAACGGTGGGTGGAATGGGCGTTTATTTTGATTTGAAAATTTTCTGCATGGCTTTATTAGACATTTTCGCACGCAACATATACACATTCACACTCACACTCACTTGTCTCATGTACGAAGAAATTTCTAGTCTAGTCTAGTTTTTAGGGGTGTTGTTGGTGCAGGGGTGTTTTCTAATTTTTGGAAAAAGGGGCTGGTCAGGTCATGTGAACCAGTAGCGGAGGAATAAAACAAATCTATATGATTGTAATAATAATTCGCCAAAAATTACTAGGGAAGTTCTAATGACACCAATGCGGACAAACCGTGGAAAATTTTAGTTTCGCGTAAATTTTCTTGTGACTGTGAGTGAGGGTTGTATGGAAAATGTGGCAAATACATACTGTAGATAGAATGATATATAGAGCCATAGTTAGGCAGTACAGTCGAATCCACAGTTTTTATATACTCACTTTAGTGGGGAAGGGTATACGAGTATACAACCAAAAAATGCAAACTGAATATTTGTAGTTATCACTGTAGAAGTACAGGGTTTTCCAATAAGAGTGATATGATTTCTTTGAAAAAAAACACACTTATTGTTAAGGAAATTCAAAAGTTTTTTATTTAATACAATTAAGTTCTAAATAAAACGTCATTCAAATGGCCTCCACGACTTCTTCTGCAGGAACGAATTCGATTAACCCAATTTTCGAGCACTTTTTCCACTAAATCAAGTCGTATGTCATGAATGGCACGTTTACTATTGACTTGTGAAGCTTGAAGAGAGTCTGGTTTATTTCAAAAGAAGAATGACTTCAAATAACCCCAACATGATATAGTCTAATGGTGTTAAATCACAACTTCTTGGAGGCCATTCAATATCACAATTTCTTGAAATAATCGAATCGCCAAACTATTCTCGCAACCATTCAATTGTTTCATTTGCTGTGCGGCAATTAGCCACAATCGGTCAATGGCAAAAAGATAGCCCTTAACGAGAGCTAAAATATTGCTCATGGGTGCCAAGGTCGTAGGTCGACTGGAAGTGTTTTTTGATTTTTTTTAAAGAAAAATGTACTTAGCATCATTTTCAAATGAGAACAAAGGGGTTTAAGAAATACTCCAATTTCTCCCTTAACAGTAGATACTTCAAATACCATGCACTGTACGGAATTGTAAGCGTTTAGAGGCACTGGTATATTAGCATTATGAGATAATAGATTTTGGTATGATTTGGTAATTTGGTGTGTGAGGTGGCGTTGTGATAACGCCCATCATTCACGGGGTTATAGGTACTTAAAAGCATTACAAACTTTGTAGTATTTTCGTGCGTTTGTAATCGCGCTATAAGCAGTTAACTTTTTGTACAAAAAGGTACCTTTGCGTGGGAGGTAACAAAAGGGGCGTCGCAATAATGCCCACTTTTCACTGGACTGTAGGCACTATAAAAGCATTGCACTGTACATTTCAAGTATTTTTTATTCACTGGTATTAAATTTATAAGCCGTTAACTTTTGGTGCAAAATTTGTGGTAGGTACCAAAGGAGGCGCGTCAAATTCGTCCATTTTTTTCTTAGGGTAGTAGCGACTAATAAACTAATACCATGTATGGAATTTTAGAAGATTCGAATAATTATTATAGAAGTTATTAGAAAATCAATATTTCACTAAATTGTAACCCTTTGTGGGGTAGTAACTAGAAAGAGTGGATCAATATGCCCCATCTTCGAACTTAGCCTGAGGTGGAAAACAATGTTACCAATCAATCCGTACTTTCGAGAGATATCGTACGCACCCCCAGACAGACAGACGTATAGACGGACGATCTCAAATGACTCAAAAAGATCCAAAACGGATTTCTGCCAAACATATTTGGAGTCTTAGGTCACTAATTCGATGTGTTACACTTTTGGGCCGTAGCAAATGATATGTATACAAATTTTTAATGTTTTCACAAATATTGTTAATGTTTTTTTATCTATTCGACATCTGTATTTTACATCTGATCACTGCGAAATTAGACAAAGAGCAGTTTATTTATCCAGAAATAAGACACAGGTTCACTAGGTCCTCCATATAATTATTATTCGCGTTCTTTATGAATGATTAAAGATAGTAGTTTCCTGTAAGAGCTCTTTAGGTAATACGTAATCGTTTCAGGTTTAAATCAACTATATGAGCATATCGCGACCTAAGAGTGAAAAGGCGCTAAGTCCACTTTTTGCCAAAATGTATTTTTTGAAGCGGAACGTAAGATAATTTGGATATACAGCGATTTGAAAACAAAAAGCCCAAAATATCATGCTTTGTCATCTTTAAAAGCTGAATCCTAAAAGCGCTTAGTCCATATACCCTTTATAAAAACATTCAGATACAGTGAGTATATTGCCTCTCCTGTAAAATTTTAAATATTGGACAGTGGGCTCTGTCCAACATTAGCCTTTATTTAGAAGTTCTTTTTAGTATTATTTTTAAAATTAGCTTTTTAAATCTTCATAATTGAAACTACTAACTGTTTTGTTTTAATTTGTCTTTCTTTTCAGATAAGTTGCACATATTTCTACGTATTTGCATCAATGAATTTACAAAAGGTAAATACAATTAAAAAGTGTAATAAAAATAAAATAAATACAACATTTATTTTAGACTAGCTGGACCCGGTCCACTTCGTTGCCCCAGATTTAGATTTCCGATCCCGTCCAATTTTGAAAACTAACGATTTGTCACGCCCACATTTGTGCCGCCCACTTCTTGCAAAATTTTTTTTTTCCAAAACCATCTCAGACAAAATAGTTTTCAAACAAAAGAAAACCAGTAAGGAAAGGCAGAAAGTCGGGCGGGGCCGACTATATAATACCCTACACCTCCCTAACAATGCGATAAGGGTTACTGCGATAATAATTTGGAATAATTGGTAAATGGATAAGAACATATATATGTGGATATATCTAATTCTGAACCCATAATCGCTAAATTAAGCAATATTCGTTCCTGAATAGAGAAACATCTTTCTGGAGAATTTTGTAATGATCGGAAGTAAAGTACAACTTCTATAGCACTTTGTAACCAAATCAGGAGGAACATATATATGGAGCTTATATATAAATCTGAATCGATTTTCCCTGAATACTCATTCATGTAAAATAGAAACCACTTTCTGTCGAATTTCGTACTGATCGGATATAAAATGCAGTTTCTACAGCTATTGAATTTCAAATCGGGGGTAACATATATATGGGGGCTATATCTAAATCTGAACCGATTTTCTCCGAATTTGGCAGTATTCCTTCGTGTAATAAGAAACCTCTTTCTGCCGAATTTCGTACTGATTGGATATAAAATACAGTTTCTACAGCGCTTACATGTCAAATCGGGTGCAACATATATATGGGGGCTATATCTAAATCTGAACCGATTTCCCCCAAATTTTGTATTGTATCTAGGTGTATCACGAGACTACTCTCTGTCAAGTTTTGTACAAATCGGTTACAAAATGTTGCTTATACAGTGCATATATGCCAAATCGGAGATACATATATATGGGAGCTATATGTAAATCTGAACCGATTTTAACCAAATTCAATAGGGATCGTCCTTGGGCCTAAAAAAAGATATGTACAAAGTTTCGTTGAGATGGGACCATAACTGCGACCTGTACTTTGATTACAAGAATACATCTACAGACAGACGGACAGACAGACGGACAGACAGACGGACAGACAGACAGACATAGCTAAATCGACTCAGAAAGAGATTACAAGTCCATCGGTATAATAAACAATGGGTCTATCTCTTCTCATTTTGGGTGTTACAAACAAATGCACAAAGTCATAATACCCTGTACCACAGTGTGGTGTAGGGTATAAAAACTTTAAATCGGTCCAGTGGTTTAAGCGTCTATAAAACACATACATACAAACATTTTTCCATTTTTATATATATAGATAGATTAATATATTCCAATTGTTTAAATCCAAAAATCTTAACAACGCTAAAGTGTTAAGAAAAAACGTATATCTAAAATTTCTGTGGAAGTGTTAAAATTACAACATAAAATGTGGCATAACGAGTTTTCACATTTTCCCAAGCATGTGATCGTCCACCCCCCGTCTAAGTCTCGATTTATTTGAAACCATATTTATGGGGGTGTTTTGCTCTCATTATACATTCATACACTGACATGAATTTGTAAAACTCCTACATTGATATGCATATTACATATGTACATTAAATAGTGTATACATAGACCGGGAATGAAAATGGGGTGGCAATTTTCTGTAACAATTGGACATGCGAAAATTATATAATGCCATCGTTTTGGATTTTTTTCTTGCATTTTTTATTGGTTTCTTTCAACGGTGCCATTATGTGTTTTCCAAATAAAATTGCTGACAGCAACAAAAATCAACGACTTTTATAGATAATATCCTCCTAAGCCGCGGGAAAAAGAGCTCAATTTTAATTTTTCCAACACGCAATAATTACCTTTCACAGAGTGTTTATTACAATATACGACCAAGGACGGACGAGTACCTTTGGTATTGGAAGACAATAAAGTGCGTTGATGGCGGCTGACATATGAATTGGCCATGTTGGAACAACTGTTGAAAACTGCAATAATTCTCAGCTATGAGAATGTGAAATCAAAAGGTTCGGTACTATATTGTCCCAAACATATTCTGCTTGGAATATACAAATGTTTAAAAATAACAATTTATGGCACTTACTGTTTGCAATATCACTTACGACAATATAATTACGATATCATGTAATTGTTGACCACGACTACGTCTGAGGTGGTCCGTTCATTAGGTAGGTCCAAATTTTGGCGACTCGTTCGAGCGATGGTATCTCGGGCATATATTAATATATTAGAACAAAAAATATGTGTTTACACACAAACAAAGTTATTGTTTAAGAAGATTTCCAAATAAGTTTTATTTAAAAAGATTTTTAAAACATTACTGACTTTTTCGAATTTTAGTTAGTTTTTCCTAGTTTTCGTGTTAAACTTTATAGCTAAAAATTTCCTTATTTATAAATATTCCTATTCATCACTTTTTGTCAATACATCAATGTCGTTTATATTTACGAAAGATTGTTCGATTTAAGTTTTGATTAAATTTTACAAACATATAAAATTTATAAAAAAAATTGCTCTTTGAAAATCTGAAAAACAGAAAACTTGTCTTTAAGTTAAGGCATTTAATACATTACCAAAATAAATAATTACAAATGAATCCTTGTTTCGGAAATACTAGTTCCAAATAAAAAATATTTGAATGGGAGCATATTTTTGTTAAGAACAATATCCTCACAAGCATATAATATTTGTGTGTGTAAAATATTATATATTTGGAGTGTACCCCTAACATATGTTTATTTCAAGCCGAATATGTTTGGGACAATATACTACAGAAGCGATTTTTTTTCAGCGTGTAGCTGGTTTATTCCTGAAGACCTCAGACTTTACATTTCCCCAGAGAAATTGGTCCAAAGGTGTGATATCACACGATCTAAGTGTCAAATTTACCGTAGAAAAACGTGAAATTAAGTGCTCACCAAAATGATTTCTCAACAAGGCCATTGTTTCACGCGCTGTATCGCCGACTTGCTGAAACCAGAGCTCACCGAGATCATGCGCTTGCATTTCAGGAAGCACATAATCCGTTAACATGGTGCGATAAGAGATTTTTGGAGAAATAAGGACCAATGATTCCACCAGCCCATAAACCGCACCATACCCTTGTCTTTAATGGATGTAGGGGTAGCTCTTTTTACTCTTCTGATTTTTCATCAATCCAAATACGGCAATTTTGGTTATTAACGTATCCATTGAGCCAGAAATGTGCTTCATCACTGAACAAAATTTCACAATAAATCACCGGAAAACACTTTGGCAAAATTTACTAAATATAGGGTGATCAAAGTAGAAATACTTTTTTCAGTAGCCTTTTTTTGACAGATCACGTGTGAGTCGTGTCATGTTATTTTTGTTAAGTATTGTTTGGCATTTCATCATGGAAAGACTTACGCCTGCAAACGTTTACAAATTATTCAGTTTTATTATCAAAATAATCGTTCGCCAATTGCGCTAAGTCCATTTTTTTAAATCGAAAAAAAATACTATTTCCAGTCGACCCACGACCTTGACACCTATGAACAATATTTTAGCTCTCGTTAAGAGCTATCTTTTTGCCATTGACCGAATCCCGATCCGACGTACCGGAATCATCGGTCCATATTTCTTCAAAAATGATGCCGGTGAGAACGTAACCGTCAATGGCGACCGTTATCGTGCCATGATAACCGACTATTTGATGCCTGAAATTGAAGCTCGTGATCTCGGCGACATTTGGCTTCAACATTTCCGCCACTTCCCACACATCGCATCAATCAATGGATTTATTGAGAGAACACTTCGGTGAGCAGATAATTTCACGTTTTGGGCCGGTCGATTGGCCACCAAGATCGTGTGATATCACACCGTTAGACTTTTTCCTGTGGGGATATGTAAAGTCTAAAGATTATGCGGACAAACCCACTTCGATTCAGGCCTTGGAGCAAAACATCACGCGTGTCATTCGCCAGTTATCGGTCGAAATGCTCGAACGTATCATCGAAAAATGGACTCAACGGATGGACCATCTGAGACGTAGCCGCGGCCAACATTTGGTAGACATAATCTTCAAAAAATAAATGCCAAAGAATGTTCTTTCAAATGATAATAAACATTCCCCATTCAATTTGAATTTTCTGTGTTTTTTTCTTTAAAAAAGTAGGGAACCTCGAAATGGATCACGCTATACAATAGGTAGTTAGTTTTATGGTAAAGAGGTAAACTAGAAAGTGGTAAGCTGGATTGTTTTTTTTCGAATTTAAGTGATACTGTGCAAATATTTTCCTTTTTCTTCCCAAACCACTTCCTCTCAAATCAACTGCATTTTGTGTCGCAATATCACACAACAAATGTGCTGATTATAGGGTACACATCTAAGAAAATAACCGCAAAACTATTGTAATTATTTCTAAAGGAAAAAACAATTAAAGTTATGTTAACAGTTTTGTTTTTTGCTCCACATATGTACTCGTACATAAGTACTCGTATGGGTATCAATTTATTTGAAATCCTTATGGTTCACATTTTCTATCACCTTGTTAACAATCGTTGTTGCTGTTTATTTCTGTCTTCCTTTCTGCCCCATCTATCCGTCCGTCCGTCCATGGATTGTCTTTAATAATAGATGTCCTTTGCATGTCATGCTTTTCAACAAGAATAAAATAAAACTACGAAGACCACCACCTTTTGAAAAGGGAAAACCGCAAAAACTTTTTCCGCTTTTGTTTTTTTTTTCTCAAATGTCCAATGAAAATTGTCAATTGTCCTTATTCGTAGTTTTGTGGGTATGTGTGTGCTTTTTTTCCTTTTGAAAACTCAAAGAATACTATAAAATTATTGGTGCTGAAATTTGTTAATTATATGGTCTGCAGCTTGTTAGCCATATTGTTTTGTACATGTCCTTTTTATTTATTTCTTGGAAGTCCTTGTTTATGCCTATGACTTAGGCCTTTGTCACATAAATATTTTCGACAAATTTGGTGCTATTAAATTATAGCTTAACAGGTTTTTGGAAAAAGTTGACTTTTGTGGTTTGGAATTAAAACAAATTTTCTTTGCAAAGTAGGACAAAGTGTCGGTAGGTATTGGTTTTGTGAAATTGACATATGTCAATGAGATTCTGACTTGTTAAATAATTTTGTAAACTTTCCATATTAAAACAAATAAGAAATTTTTGACTTGTGTAAGTTTTGAAATGTTCGTAAATTGTGTAGTTTTCTTATTCAAATATCTGATATCGGAGACATTGAGTATTTCCAAATCCCGGACGTTACGTTTTTTCATACTTAGCAACATAATTTTATACACAACTACACGCTGAAAATAATCGCATCTGTAGTATATTGTCCCAACTATATTCTTCTTGAAACATATATATGTTTAGGGTACATTCCAAATATATAATATTTGGAACACACAAATATTATATATTTGGGAAGTTGATGTTCTAAGCAAATCCTTATTTCCGTCCTAATATTTATACCCTACACCACACTGTGGTACAGGGTATTATAAGTTTGTTTCACGGCAGATGTTTGTAACACCTGAAAATAACACAGCTAGACCCACCTTAAAGTATACCGATCGACTCAGAATCACTAGCTGAGTCGATTTAACGATGTCCGTCCGTCCGTCCGTCTGTCTGTCCATGTAAAGTTGTTCGTCGACTACAGGTCGCAATTTCACTCCGATCGTTCTGAAATTTTGCAGTTTAGAGTATTTCGCGGCTGTTAAGATCGCTATTGAATTTGGTTGAAATCGGTTCAGATTTAGATATAGCTCCCATATATATCTTTCGTCCGATTTGGCCCTTTAGTCCTATAGAAGCTGTAGTTTACATCCAATCGTTTTGAAATTTAGAATGGTAGAGTTTCTTGATCCATGAACAAACCTTGCCGAATTTGAAGAAAATCGGTTAAGATTTAGCTATAGCTCCCATATATATGTTTCGTCCGATTTGGCCCTTTAGTTCTATAGAAGCTGTATTTTACATCCAATCGTTTTGAAATTTAGAATGGTAGAGTTTATTGATCCATGAACCAACACTACCGAATTTGAAGAAAATCGGTTAAGATTTAGCTATAGCTCCCATATACATGTTTCGTCCGATTTGGCCCTTTAGTCCTGTAGAAGCTGTATTTTACATCCAATCATTTTGAAATTTAGAATGGTAGAGTTTCTTGATCCATGAACCAACACTGCCGAATTTGAAGAAAATCGGTTAAGATTTAGCTATAGCTCCCATATATATGTTTCGTCCGATTTGGCCCTTTAGTCCTATAGAAGCTGTATTTTACATCCGATCGTTTTGAAATTTAGAATGGTAGAGTTTCTTGATCCATGAACCAACACTACCGAATTTGAAGAAAATCGGTTAAGATTTAGCTATAGCTCCCATATATATGTTTCGTCCGATTTGGCCCTTTAGTTCTACAGAAGCTATATTTTAAATCCAATCGTTTTGAAATTTAGAATGGTAGAGTTTCATGATTCATGAACCAACATTGCCGAATTTGAAGAAAATCGGTAAAGATTTAGCTATAGCTCCCATATATATGTTTCATCCGATTTGGCTCTTTAGATCCAATCGTTTTTATACCCTACACCACACTGTGGTACAGGGTATTATTTAAGTATAAAATGTCCCAAAAGTAAATTTATGTAAACAATTTATACATGAATTACAAAATTTATATATCAGAGTTATTCAATATTACGAGAGTGGTGTAGGGTATTATATAGTCGGCACCGCCCGACTTTAGCCTTTCCTTACTGGTTTTTATTTGGGAATATTATTTCCGAAACAAAGATTTATTTGCATTCAAAAATTCAGAAAATATTCGTATAACGATTGTATGCCAAGTTTAAAGTTTTTCAGTAATTTAATTAGGAATTTTAGGTTAGTAAAATTTCTTTGGTTATTTTAAGGTTTTCAGTAATTTAAAGTCCACATATAAGAAATTTAATATTTAGAATTATGCCATTTTTTGTAAGATGTAATTCGACATCCACACACTGAAAAAAAATCGTTTCTATAGTACATTGTCGCAGACATGACTTGTACTGTTTTGTGTATACCTTTTGATTGGGTTGACGGATAAACGCCAAATTTTGACTGAATATAATTTGGAATATTTAGAAGTTAAAAATGCAATCTCCATAAAAACATGCTAATTCGACTTGGCATGTTTTAGGATGGAGGTATCGATAAATAGACTTGAAAAAGATTTGTAAAACTTTGTTGACTCTTTCGAATTTTAGTTCAAATTATCTATAGATTTCGTGTTATACTTTACAGTTAGAAATGTCATAATCAGCTTTAGCTTTTGTTTTTTCAGAACTAATTCCTAGTTCATAAATATTCCAATTCATCAATTTTTGTCAATCCGTCAATGCAATTATCGTTACGAAAGATATTACGATTTACATTTTAATCGAATTTTACAAACATATACAATTTCTAAAAATTGCACTTTGAGCTTATGAAAAACAGAAAATTTGCTTTCAAATAATTAAATACAAATTATTCTTTGTTTCGGAAATATTAGTTTCAAATAAAAAATATTTGGATCAAAACATACTTTTGTTTAGAACAACATCCGCCCGAACATATAATATTTGCGTGTGTAAAATATTACATAGCAGAATGTTTCAATCAGAGTTAGTTTAGGACAATAGGGTGGTTAAATTTTAAGGGCCGATGTTGATTTTGAATAAAACACAAATTATTTAGGAAATTATTGTCATTTCTTTTTATTATGATATTATATTGGTATGGTTGAATTATGTATGGAACAAAATATCGGCCAAATGGCCGTTGCGACCTCGTCGGCACACCTCCATCCGATGGTCCAAATTTTCGATGACTCTGAGGCATAATTGAGGTTCTATGCCGTTAATGTGCCGAATTATCTCATCCTTGAATTTCAGAGCAAATCCGTTATCTCGCTCTTGAATTGTTGCTGGCTTATCGACGTACATCTTTTCTTTCAAATAACCCCAAAGAAAGAAGTCCAACGGTGTCAAATCACATGATCTTGGCGGCCAAATGACATCGTCACGACTTGAGATAACACGGCCATTGAATTTGTTGCGCAAAAGAGCCATTGTTTCGTTAGCTGTGTGGCAAGTGGCACCGTCCTGTTGAAACCACATATTGTCCTCATCCATATCTTCCAATTCGGGCCATAAAAAGTTCGTTATCATCTCACGATAGCAAACAGCATTCACAGTAACTGCCTGACCGGCCTCATTTGGAAGAAGTATGTCCCGATGACGTCGCCAGCCCATAAGCCGCACCAAACCAACTGGGCGAGCATGCACAGGTGTTTTCACATCTCCTTCAGACCCGGTTTGCTGAAATTTGCGCACAATTCTCCCACAATTTTCAAAATACAATACACGGAGGAAAATCGCCATTTTTGATATTTTTGAATTGAAAGAAATTATATTGGGAAACAAATTTTTTAAATCTATATATATAAACATGAATCGTGGTTTGTTCGACTGAAACTTGAAAACTACTGGACCCAATTGGATACTTCCTTCTGCGGGTTTTTTCGTAATTGCTCCGCGAAGGTTTAGGAAAAATAAAAGTCGCAAAACTCCCAACAGGTGGCGTGGACCACACGACCGCTGAGGCTTCTGTAACAGCTACAAAACAGGTTAGTTCTAGCGCTACCAAAAAATTCAGTATTAGGATTGTCATCTCAGAAGCATCTTATAAGATCAAAAGCTAAAACTTTTTAAATATGCAGTGCTATACACAACAAATATAAAGGCGAAAAAGAATTTTCTAACTGTGGATAGTGTAGCAGTAACCACATTTATTTTCATTATTTAGAGATTTTAAAAGTTATTTAAGATTTAAGAATCTAAAAATGGAAATGTAGTTACATATCTCAAAGGGTATTTGAAAACGACTATTCAATGTCCAGCCTGAGGTCAAACTGCAGTGACCAAGGCAATTGACAGTCTTTTTAGAACTATGAGCTTACAAACTGATGTACATACATATGTACAGATCTCCAACGGATGTGCTTTTACACCAAGCGGTTTTGACTACTTGGCCGCTGAGTATCCTGTAAGAGCTACAATGCTAAAATTTTGCATAAGGTTCGAGTGTTCTATTAACGCCGGACTTTTCACAGAATCGGTTTTTGTCCAGTGCTCAGTTCTCGCGCTATCAAAAACGTGATTGTTATTTTTATTATTTCAAAAAACTTTTATAAGAAACAAACCTATATCTATAAAAAATTAGTTTTGATTGGTTAAACCGGTATGTCGCGGCCATCATAACCTCATCATTCGAGAACGATCGTTCGATTTTCATGATTTTGTGATTGATGGATTCGTATTGGACAGTGACACTGTAGAGGAAATTTTCGGATTGGTTATAGGGGGGCGACAGGCCCAAAACAACCTCATAGCTCGAGAAAGGATGTAGCAAATTTACGATATAAAAACTTGATGTATTTGTATTGGATCAAGGAAGGACTCTATGGAGACAAATTTAGGAATGGGCGTTGCGCGGCCAACATAACCCACAGCTCAAGTATAGATCGTTAGAATTTTCACAAATTGGGGTTGGTGTATTCGTATTGGCCCGTGGAATGGAATAGATATGTACGAAAAATAGCTCAAGAATGGATCGTTCTATTTTCGCGATTTTGGTCCTGATAGATTCGTATTGGCCCCAAGGGGGACGCCATGGAGGAAAATTTAGGATTGTTTAAAGCGACGCCACACACAACCTCATAACTCGAGAACGAATCGTTCGATTTCATGATTTTTGGCTTGATGGGTTGGTTCGTAGTTGTCTAAGAAAGGAGACTTTAGGATTGCTCAAATGGGCGTGTCACAGCGAACACAATCTCATAACTCGAGAACGGCTCTTTCGTTTTTCACAATTTTGGGCTTGACGAATTCATATTGGCCCAGGTAAGGATACTATTTAGAAAAATTTATGTTTGATCAAATATGCATGGTGTGGCCAACACTACCACATAACTTAGAACAGATTTTTCGACTTTCACGAGTGAAGTGCCTTTCACATAAAAAATATAATATTTTGAAATATATCGTATTAGCAAGCGCATAACCCATATGAATCGAATACTGAAAACATTTGCATCAATCGTCTTGAAGTTTTTAGTTTATACTTTTGACAGCATTTGTAAAAAACTAATCAGTTCGATCAGTTAGATATACATCGACATTGTTGTAAACTTCAGTTAGTCCCATTGTGTTTAACACAATACACAGAAATGTAATTGACCGAATTACAATTCTTTGTTTCCATTACATTAACAAATTTGGGCGGAACGAAGTTCGCCGGGTCAGCTAGTAGTCTATATTTTCCAATGAATATAGTCTAAAAAAGAATAATAAATTTTGTGTGCTGTTCTGGCATATTATAATACTTTATTCGGTTTACGGTACTCTATTTATACCCTACACCACACTGTGGTACAGGGTATTATAAGTTTGTTTCACGGCAGATGTTTGTAACACCTGAAAATAACACAGCTAGACCCACCTTAAAGTATACCGATCGACTCAGAATCACTAGCTGAGTCGATTTAACGATGTCCGTCCGTCCGTCCGTCTGTCCATGTAAAGTTGTTCATCGACTACAGGTCGCAATTTCACTCCGATCGTTCTGAAATTTTGCAGTTTAGAGTATTTCGCGACTGTTAAGATCGCCATTGAATTTGGTTGCAATCGGTTCAGATTTAGATATAGCTCCCATATATATCTTTCGTCCGATTTGGCCCTTTAGTCCTATAGAAGCTGTATTTTACATCCAATCGTTTTGAAATTTAGAATGGTACAGTTTCTTGATCCATGAACCAACACTACCGAATTTGAAAAAAATCGGTTAAGATTTAGCTATAGCTCCCATATATATGTTTCGTCCGATTTTGCTCTTTAGTCCTGTAGAAGCTGTATTTTACATCCAATCATTTTGAAATTCAGAATGGTAGAGTTTCTTGATCCATGAACCAACACTACCGAATTTGAAGAAAATCGGTTAAGATTTAGCTATCGCTCCCATATATATGTTTCGCCCGATTTGGCCATTTAGTCCTGATGAAGCTGTATTTTACATCCAATCATTTTGAAATTTAGAATGGTAGAGTTTCTTGATCCATGAACCAACACTACCGAATTTGAAGAAAATCGGTTAAGATTTAGCTATAGCTCCCATATATATGTTTCGTCCGATTTTGACCTTTAGTCCTGAAGAAGCTGTATTTTACATCCAATCGTTTTGAAATTTAGAATGGTAGAGTTTATTGTTCCATGAACCAACACTACCGAATTTGAAGAAAATCGGTTAAGATTTAGCTATAGCTCCCATATATATGTTTCGTCCGATTTGGCCCTTTAGTTCTATAGAAGCTGTATTTTACATCCAATCGTTTTGAAATTTAGAATGGTAGAGTTTATTGTTCCATGAACCAACACTATCGAATTTGAAGAAAATCGGTTAAGATTTAGCTATAGCTCCCATATATATGTTTCATCCGATTTGGCTCTTTAGATCCAATCGTTTTAATACCCTACACCACACTGTGGTACAGGGTATTATTTAAGTATAAAATGTCCCAAAAGTAAATTTATGTTAACAATTTATACATGAATTACAAAATTTATATATAGAGTTATTCAATATTACGAGAGTGGTGTAGGGTATTATATAGTCGGCACCGCCCGACTTTAGCCTTTCCTTACTGGTTTTCTTATATGTTTCTTATTGTACAACAACTTCTTAATGCACCTTCAAACTTTCCCACAACCTAGAAATCGAAGAAGTTCAATTAAGACACTGCAAATCAGATAAACGAAACAAATCACATATGTCCCGGTAAACATACACTCCATAAATCTAGAAATACGATCACAACTAATCAATTCATGGTGCACTTGTTTCTGCCAATAGAAAAAGTGCAACGCTCCACGACAGAAAACTGATCTACAAATAAGCTGCTTAAGATCTACAATCTGTCGCATAAGAAACCTTAAACCCATATTAGCTGATTAGCAACAAATGATTTGAAGATGACGAATGATCTACTCTCTTGAAGACATTGGAAACGGAACTATTGTCTGCAACTCCCAAATGAGATAAAAAGGACAGCACATTTCTCACACTTCCTGCCGGCTTTCTTGGGTAAACTCGTCTTGGTATATAAAATATCAAACAGAACTCCAATGGCGAAGTATCAAATAACCGACACAAAAAGGAATTCATCAATGAAATTAAGAAAAAGAAATCTTTTGGGTGCTTTAGACAGACAATAATTTGGCTTATTTCTCTGTTTTATTTTCTTTTGGCAACAGAAACGTGGGAGAAAACCCAAAACAGTTGTCCTTGTTGCAGGACAAAACACAGGAACAGGTATTTGGGTGCGCAATTACTTTGATGAGGATACGAAGGATGATGTGTTTGTTGGTGTTTGATATACGATACCACTTCAAATGACTGATATCAGCAGCACGAAATCGAATGGGAATCCATTCAGTTCATTCCAACAAAAGCAACAGCTAATATAGAGGAAAGATCAAATTCGTCTAAGTGAAGATAATAATCTTCTCCTTGCATAACCAGGCAAAAAAATCCAAAGAAGAAGAAACCCCAAACAAAAAAACGATAAAGCAGCAGTTGTACTAAAGTAATTGTCTGTTAAATACTTGACGCTATTTTTCAGGGTTTTATCCTTTTTTGTTTGCTGCCGTTTAGATAAAAAGGATAATATTATCCTTTTCACAAGACGAGACATGCGAGGTTTCATATTGATTCCACAAATTCATTCATGCATTTCCTTCATGTAATGTTATGTGAGTGTCTGTCTGTCTGTCCGTCCGTCCTCCCGTCTGTCTGAGGGTGTGTAACCTGACCTGTCATAAACCTAAGGTGCAATTTCACCTTGAGTTGAGGTTAAGGAACCTATGATTTGTCTCGTCTGCTGGTCTGTTATTGGGAGGATACCCTTTCCATTTGTATGGTCTTCGCTCGTAACTCTTTTTTGCTCTTCATTCCAAATTATTTGTCCTTTTTTTGTTATCCTTTTTTCTTGTCTTGCTGCATAGTTTGCGTGTTACGTGAGTCGGATGCATTTGGTGAGTGGACGCCGTAACAGGAAATAGTTGCATATGTTTTTAATTTTGGGCCACAAACTAGCAGCAGTAGTATCCTTAGCCAACAGAGGTCGGATTAGTTTCATTTCATTACACATTCCCAGATGCATCTTATCTGGTACCCATTATCGCGCATTATTTTCTAATATAATTATTTAAAATTATCGAATAATATAAGTGGGAAATAAAGTAAAGTGTTAAAGGAAAATATGGAAGTCGTTTGGTATTGATATAGTTTCAAATCCAATTTGTATCAAAACTGATACAATTATGTTTTTGGCTAAAACCCTGCTATTATTTGCTCCAGTTTTTATCCCCTCACCTAAGAGAGGAGGGATTATATCATTTGCTACGAGATAAAAGTGTAACACATCGAAGGAGTGACCTAAACCCTAAGTTTGTTCGGCGGAAATCCGTTTTGGATCATTTTGAATCCTTTGAGCAATGTCCGTCCGTCCGCCTGTCTGTGTGTCTGTCTGCTAGTTGGTGCGCACGATAAATATCGAAAGGAGCAACCGATTAACTTCAAATATTTTGAAGTGGTAATATTTTCTTCTATCTCCGGCTAAGTTCGAAGATGGGCCATATTGGTCCTCTCCTTCTAGTACCTCACCCACAAAGGGTTAACATTTACTGAAATATTGAATATTTAATAGCTTCTATACTACTTATTTGAATCCTCCGAAATTCTACACAATGTATTAGTCTATTAGTCACTATTACCTCGAGAAAAATGGGCGAAGTTTCCACGCCCCTTTTGGTACCTCCCACACAAATGGACAATTTTGAACCAAAAGTTAATAGCTTATAACTTTATTACCAGTGCATACAAAGACTTGAAATCTTGTACAGTGTAATTGTTTAATACAGAGTTTTCCAACAAGAGGTGTTATTTTGAATCACCCGGTATTTCGGTAGCTGTCACTTTTGAAGCTTTTATTCTTTGACATTTGACAAGTAGAAACTACGCCATTACTAAAAATGGAACGATACACGATTCAACAACGCCATTGCTCTGTTACGGGAAATGTTTCCGGACCGCGTTTTTCTCTCGAAGAGGTGATCACAATTGGCCACCGAGATCTTGTGATTTAACACCTTGCGACTCCTTCCTTTGGGGCCACGTGAATAATAAGGTCTACACCAACAGCCCAGCGTCGATTCAAGACCTCAAAGATAGAATTCGTGAGGCTATCGAGGACATAGGGCAGCCACTTTGCGATTTGGTTATGGAAAATTTCATGAAATGGATACGGTCTTGTAAGCGTGGTCGTGGTGGCCATTTGGCTGATGTTGTTTTTTATTATTAACGGCACGCCTTCCTCTTTATTATGAAATAATCATCCGATCATTTATCTCAAAAAATTGAATTTTTCTTTGAATACCAAAATAACACATCTTGTTGGAAAACCCTTTAGTACCTACAATACAGTGGAAAATGGTCATTATAGACCAACAAATGGACCATTTTGTACCAAAAGTTAACAGCTTTTAACTTTAATAGCAGTGCATATAATTACTTGAAATTTTGTATAGTGTAATGCTTTTATATTTCCTAGAGTCCAAAGAAAAGTGACCGTTATTGGTTCGCCCCTTTTGGTACCCCTCACAAAATGGATAATAATTTAAAAAAAAAAACAAAAAAAATAAATACATTTACTAATATTTTTTTGAGACTCAATGTGAGGGGATTCATTAGTCGGTTTACCCGAGTGAACTTTCTTACTTGTTGTAGGTATATGAATGTAGAGAAAATTATAAAAAGAAAGATCTAAGTAGAGATACTTTTTGCAATAGCCTTTTTTTGACAGATCACGTGTGAGTCGTGTCATGTTATTTTTGTTAAGTATTGTTTGGAATTTCATCATGGAAAGACTTACGCCTGAAAAACGTTTATAAATTATTCAGTTTTATTATAAAAATAATCGTTCGCCAATTGCGCTAAGTCCATTTTTTTTTTAAATCCAAAAAAACACTTTCCAGTCGGCCCACGACCTTGACACCCATGAGCAATATTCTAGCTCTCGTTAAGAGCTATCTTTTTGCCATTGACCGACCTACCAGAATCATAGGTCCATATTTCTTCAAAAAAGATGCCGGTGAGAACGTACTATTTGATGCCTGAAATTGAAGCTCGTGATCTCGGCGACATTTGATTTCAACAAGACGGCGCCACTTCCCACACTTGGCATCCATCAATGGATTTATTGAGAGAACACTTCGGTGAGCAGATAATTTCACGTTTTGGGCCGGGCGATTGACCACCAAGATCGTGTGATATATGTATGTAATGGATTAATATATATATATGTACTAGCTTCAACCCGGTGCGCTTCGCAGCCCCCATCTTTTATTTATTTTCTGTGTAGGGTACTGTAAAATAGTTATACCTCGTTCTTTCAAAATGACATGATTATTACATATGGTGCAAAAATTAAGAAGATTTGATTACTTTTATATATAAAAGACGAACCCTCGTTTCATTTCTAGTTTATGTTCCAAGAGTTACCCTGACATCATGGTACAATATTTATCCCTTTTCCCACAGTACCTCTGGACGTTGAAAAACTATTTTTTTGGTTCATACGTTAGCAACTTTCCCCTTGTTTATGTTCCAATACTTACATTCACACCCTGGTACAATATAAAACCATGTTTGTCCCACATTTTCTACCCACTGTACTAAATGTACGCTTTTTGACCCACTGTGCTATATTTAACCTTTTGGGTCCACTGAATCAAATTTAACACCTTTTTGTCCTACTATATTTTGTCCACTATATTTAACCATTTTTGCCCCACTGTACCATAGTTAACACATTTTTGCCCCACTGTACCATTTTTAACCCATTTTGTTACACGCTACCATATTTTACTTTTTGTGCCCACCGTAACCATTTTTGTCATACTGTACCATATTTAACCATTTGTGTCCCACTGTACCATAGCTAACACATTTTTTCCCGCTGTTCCATTGTTAAAGCTTTTTGCCCCACTGTACCATATTTCACCCATTTTGTCCCACGTTACCATATCCAACTAATTGTGCCCCACTGTACCATAGTTAACCCTTTTTGCCCCACTGTGTCGTATTAAACGCTTTGTCTCACTGTACCATATTTAACAGTTTTTGCCCCACTGTACCATAGTTAACCCTCTGTGCTCCACTGTACAATATTTAACACAGTTATGCCCCACTGTACTGTATAGTTACCCATTTTTGTCACTTTGTACCATATTTAAACCTTTTCGCCCCACTGTATCATAGTAAATACATTTTTGCCCCACTGTTTAATAGTTAACGCTTTTTGCCCCACTGTACCATTTGTAACCCATATGTCCCACTTTACCATATACATATAACTATTTTTACCCCACTGTACCATAGTTAACCCTTTTTGCACAACTGTGCCCAATTCAACTGTACCATATTTAACAAATTTTTGTCTCACTGTACCGTACTCGTATTTAAAATGTGTCTCCACGCTAGCGTACTTAAACCTTTTTCCCCGACTGTAACATATTTAATCATATTTGCTCCACTCCACTATTTAACCGTTTTTGACCGCAGTTCTCCTAAAACCATATAAACTCTTCATATCGTATGTTTAAGTTCCAATTTTGGCAGATTGTTCCCTTTTTTCCCCATGCTCCATAATTAACCCGTCGTGTCCCACTGTGCCTCTTAAAGTTAGAATTACTAAAAATCACTTCCAATCT
Source organism: Eudasyphora cyanicolor (assembly GCA_963930755.1). Classification (NCBI taxonomy): domain Eukaryota; kingdom Metazoa; phylum Arthropoda; class Insecta; order Diptera; family Muscidae; genus Eudasyphora; species Eudasyphora cyanicolor. The sequence continues at coordinate 121,066,091 of OZ005736.1, forward strand.
CCACTACTATATTTTACACTTTTTGCCCCACTGTGCCCCGAAAACTACGAATACAAAAAAAAACTTAATACCCCGATCAGTTGTCATAAAGGCACCCCTCGCTTCAATTTTCACCATTCTAATATTAGGCTTTAAATTTGGCGGTGGTACCATATTTATACCTTTCTGTCCCACTGTGGCTCTAAATTTTTTAAAAAAAATCACTCCTTGTTCTTGTTTACGTCCTAAGAACTTCTCTCACACCAAATTTCACGATTCTAGGTCTTTCCATTTTTGTTGTTTGTTTGATTTGATTGTTGTACCACATTTTTCCCTTTTAACCCCACTGTGTACGTAAATGTTCGAATTTCGAAAAATCCTGTCAATTTCAGAGTCTACCTCATAAGAGCTACCCTCACAGCAAATGTCACGATTCTAGCTCTTGCCATTTGAATTTGACTGTTGTACTACATCTATCCCACTTTTCCCTTTTTACCCCACTGTGTGCGTAAATGTTCGAATTACGAAAAATCCTGCCAATTTCAGAGTCTACCTCATCACACAATATTTCACGATTCTGGCTCTTGCCATTTGGATTTGGCTGATGTACCAAATTTATCACTTTTTACCCCACTGTGTGCGTAAATGTTCGAATTTCAAAAAATCCTGCCAATTTCTGAGTCTACGTCCTAAGGTCTACCCTCATACCAAATTTCAAGATTCTAGCTCATTTCGTTAAGATTTGGCGGTGGTACCATATTTATCCCTTTTTGCCCTATTGTGCGGCTAATAGTACGAATTTCGAAAAATCCCGCCTTATTGCTCGTCTACGTCCCAAGGTCTACCCTCCCACCAAATTTCATGATTCTACCTTCAGCCGTTTGGCCTGGGCGATGATCATTAAGTCAATCAGTCAGTCAGTCAGCCAGTCACGCAACAATTTTATATATATAGATATGTAAAGTCTAAAGTTTATGCTGACAAACCCGCTTTGCCTTAGGCCCTGGAGCAAAACATCACGTGTGTCATTCGCCAGTTACCAGTCGAAATGCTCGAACGAGTCATCGAAAATTGAACTCAAAGGATGGACCATCTGAGACGTAGCCGCGACCAACATTTGATAGACATAATCTTCAAAAAATAAATGCCAAAGAATGTTCTTTCAAATGATAAAAAACATTCCCCATTCAATTTGAATTTTTCTGTGTTTTTTCTTTAAAAAAGTAGAGAACCTCGAAATGAATCACGCTGTTTTTTAAAAAAAGGGTGTCAAAAAATTTTATAAAGAGCATTGCCACGCTTATCCAAATATCTGAATTTTTTACGAAAGTTTCAAACCTTGGCCATATTTAACACAATCGCAAAGAATACGAAAACCAATAGAATATGAAAACATTTACCATACATTAGTAGATTTTGAGGAAAAACTAAAAAATCCGTTTTTGGGAATATATTGTGGGATTTGTGGCATTTACCTTTACAAATATAATAATGTCAAAATTAGCCTATATTTCTGGTGTCAAGGCGTACAAATAACAAAAAATAATTAAAATATATTAAATATTTTATAGATTTATAAAGTTTTCGTGTGCGTTAAAACATTTTCTTTTTTAATTTTTTCCCGATCATTCCAACGAATCTGTATATATTAGAGCCGGATATACTCGTATACCTATTTCTTTCTCATTATATTTTCTGAATAGACAACAAAAATTTGCTATTTGATGAAATAACAAATGCAGACAGAAATGTAATTACGCCCTAATATTATTTATTTATTTGAATTACAATACAAAGTAAATTTATATTTTAATTTTACGTTCCAGGGTGACGAAGACCATGTAGATTGTTAATTTTTGTTGCGACAGAACTTGTGGGAATCGAACCCACGATCCGCAAACTCATGGGCGAGCTCACCCACCTACTGAGGCGCTCGAAAAATGCACTAATATATTTAAAAATTTATATTTTTCAATGAAATATTTTTTAGATTTTAAGTCTTGACATCAGAAATCGAAATTAATTCGACAATCATTATATTTACAAAATTTAATCCCACAATTTCCAAAATAATTTCGAAAATCCCCAAAAATGAGATTTTTTGATTTTCCTCTATTATATTAACGGGGTTTCCAATAGGGATGATATGATTTTGAAGTGACGTTTCGACCATTTGTAATATGTCATGATCTGTCATTTGTTTTTCATTGTATTCAGTAGTGTATATAATTTCATCAGGCAGAGATATACGCAAGAACGACGTTTACAAATTATTCAGTTTTATTACCAAAATTTTTTTTTTGATCCAAAAAAACCTGTCGACCTACGACCTTGACACCCATGAGCAATATCTCGTTAAGAGCTATCTTTTTGGCATTGACCGATTCCCGATCCGACGTACCGTCAAGGATATGATGCTGTCAATTTTTTTTAAATCCAAAAAAACACTTTCCAGTCGACCATTGACCGATTCCCGCTCCGACGTACTTTCCGTTCACATTTGAAAATGATGGTAAGTACATTTTTTTAAAATCCAAAAAAGCACTTTCCAGTCGGCCTACGACCTTTACACCATTGAGCAATATTTTAGCTCTCGTTAAGAGCTATCTTTTTGCCATTGACCGATTGTGGCTACGTGCCACACAGCAAATGAAACTCGATTCGATTATTTAAAAAAATTGTGATATTGAATGGCCTCCAAGAAGTTGTGATTTAACACCATTAGACTACTTCTTGTGGGGTTACTTGAAGTCATTGGGGTTTCGAAATAAACCAGACTCTCTTCAAGCTCTACAAGTCAATATTGAACGTGCCATTCATGACATACGACTTGATTTAGTGGAAAAAGTGCTCGAAAATTGGGTTCACCGAATTCGTTCCTGCAGAAGAAGTCGTGAAGGCCATTTGAATGACGTTTTATTTAGAACTTAATTGTATCGATTGTACTTCACATGAAATAAAAAACTGTTGAATTTCCAACCATAGGTGTATTTTTTTTTTCAAAGAAATCATATCATTCTTATTGGAAAACCCTTTATATTAAAAGCCGCGTTCCGAATTCCTTTTGCAGTTCAACGTGGAACACCTTACCACGTAAAAATATGATAAGGGTTTTGATATTGTAGCTTTGCGATTGCAGAAAATGGGGATTACTTTTGAAATTTGTGTAAAAAATGGTGTAAATTAGAGAAGCTTGGCAACAATACCAGTTAATATCGTTGGCCTATTCTTACTTCGTTCTAGCATGCATAGCACGTTGTATTGCATTAATGACTGGTTATATGTTTTACAAGGTTGCCACTTTTCACCATAGTTATTTTTGCAAACTACTGCCGCCAAGGTATCGAATTTTCGTTCAAATATCTTGAATTTTAAAAATCGATTTTCGTCAATTTTTGAAAGGAGTAACTCTTATGTAGTTATTAGGTATTATTTAACCGATTCATCATGTGCTTCTTGCGGCACAAAAACATCCTGCGAAATTATAGCAGATTCAGCAAGGTATTGTTTAACGCATTTTTGGGGGCACATCTAGAATGTATGGGCTATATCTTCCATGTACAAAAAATAAACTTAAATCAACGGAAGTATCACCATATGCAATGTTTGAAGGCTTTCCTTAAGAAATGTCTTAAAACTAATATCTGCCAAACATACATAGGGTCTAAGGCCATTCTCCCGAAATGTTGCTCCTGTATGGGAATGAAATATTTCTCCATTTTTATTCATTTTCGTGATAATATTTGACATGTTATTGATGTCATGCATTGTCCCGATTCTGTATAAAAAACCCCTTTCCAACCAACAAAAAAAAAAGCAAAACTGCTTTCCGACAATATTTTCTCACACTTCTACCACCCTGCTCTACAACCATCAATCCTTTGACACATTTCAAACTTTTCTATTTTAATTTCAAAAACTTTATCGGGGACGACAATGTAAACCCTTTTGAACGAGCTGCCATAGCAAACTCCCTTCAAAACGGGCTTTCTGTACACACTCCGCTAATTAATATATTTATTTGTAATTACTTTATTACAATTGTAGAAAAATATATTAATTAACGTATTGTATTGAATAATATACGAAACGAATAATAAGTATTTCTCTGCTCCCTAATAAGGTCGTTTACAACTTTCAAAAAAAAAGAAGAATCGAAATAAAAACGAATGAGAACCCTAAACCTATAATTTAACTCAATTAAACTTTTAAAACAACAAAATGCAATGACACAAACAGGGAAAACTCCAACAACGTTCGAAAAAGGGTTACATTTAAATACAGACTATGTTCGAAAAAAAAAACAATTTGAATCGCTTTTGTGATGCCATTCATTCATTCGTTCAGTAATTCGTTGTGTTTAAAGAACATTTTCGGTTGACTAACTCTAGTATTAGTTGTCATAATATGTCAGACAGACAGACAATAGAAATATTGTCAAATTTATAGAAGTACAAATTATATGGAAAGACAGACTGAACAAAATTAAATGGAATATCAAAACATCTGTATTGTTTTAGATACTTTTTATATTTTCCAAAACCAAAAAACACGGAATCAGATTAACACGCCACATACGGAAATTACATATATATAGGGCCTTTCATTAAGCGCTTCCTATCCTTAAAGTTCAATAAAACAAAGAGTGTGTGTAAAATATCATCAAATTATATTCGTTTCGTTTGCTGTCGATGTCATCATGTCTGAAATATAACATCCTGCAAAAGTCCACCGCTGCTTCGCTGGTTGACTGTCGCTCGTAAATCCGGCCAAATTTGACCGATGGCGTTTGTTATGTAGTCTTTGAGACCGCTGTGACTTAAACCAATTAGATGATTGCTAAATAAGTTATGGGGAAATTGTGTTCGAATTAATCTTTCAAAACGTGTGGGTGTACCAGCAGAGGCTTGAGAAATAAGCTGGACATATCGGCTGAATACAGCATTTTTCAAAAATAATGTACTGTACCAAATTTAAAGGTTTTATGGCCATCGGTATTAATGTTATATTATATTGATATTTTTATGATTTTGCCACTTTGTGTGGTAGGACCAAAAGAGGAGTGGAAATAATGTCCATTTTTCAATCGACATTATACCGCACAAAATTTCAAGTATTTGTATACACTGACATTAAAGTTATAAGCTGTTAACTTTTCGTAAAAAAATTATCTTTTTGTGTATGAATTACCAAAGGGAGCGGGGAAACTTCGCCAATTTTTCACAAGGTAATATATAAATTGGTACTATGTTTGGAATCTGCAAAATATTCGGATAGTATAGAAATTATAACAGAATCAATATTTCACAAAATGTTAACCTTCTGTGGGGGAGGTACTAGAACAAGTGGACCAATATGTCCACCTTCGAACTTAGCCAGTGATATAAAATATTGCCATATTCCATTCAAGTCAATCGTCGAATCTTTTCTGGCAGATAGGCAGAAAGACGGACGGACGGACGATGCTCCAATGCCCTAAAATGTTTTAAAACTGATTTTTCAATGTGACCGGCCCGCACCAAATCAAAATTTCCGTCAAACATTTCTCTAGAAAATAACGTTAAAATTTATTTTTTTTTCTCAAAATTTCATTAAAATTTGCGTTTTTCTAGAAAATTTCTTTGAAAAAAAATATCGTTAAAATAGCTTTCATCTCGAAAATTCTACTGAAATTACAAAATTTCGTTAAAATTTTATTTTTTGCAGAAAATTTCGCGGAAATTACATTTTACGGCAAGATTTTGTTGAAATTGCATTTATTTAAAAAAAATTTTAACTTTCTCTAGATAGTTTAAAATTTTACTTTATCTACAAAATTTCGAAAATTTTTTTTAAAATTTCACTTTTCTTGGAAAATTGTTATAATTTTATTTTTTTGATTTCGTTGATTTTTTTTAATTCAATTTTTTTTGTCGTATTTTTATTTTTCTGATAATTTTGTCAATCATTTTATTTTTCTAGAAATTTTGTTGAAAATTTTAATTCTCTAGAAAATTTGGTATTGCATTTCATTGAAGTTAAAATTTTCAAGAAAATTACATTGAAATAGATTTTCTCTTGAAAATTCACATTTCTACAAAATTTCATAGAATTGAATTTTTGTTATAATATTTCTTCGAATTTTCATTTCTCTAAAAAATTTCGTTGAAATTACAAAATTTCGTTAAAAATGATTTTCTCAAGAAAATTTTGTCAAAATGTAATTTTTCTACAAAATTTCGTTAAATTGGCTTGTTTCATCAATTTTGCTTTGTAATTGCTTTTTTTCTAGAAAATTAGTTAAAATTGTATTTCTCTAAAATATGTTGTTTGAATTGAACTTTTCTATAAAATTTCTCTGATATTTATTTTTTTTATTCCATTTTGTCAATTATTTAATTTTTCTATAAAATTTCTTTGAAATTTTAATTCTCTGAAAAATTTAGTATTGCATTTCTCTATAAAATTTCGTTGAAGTTTCTAGAAAATTAGAGGAAATAGATTTTCTCATGAGTCCTGCGCAATCCAGAAAATTTCTTTAAATTGCATAATTTTAGGAAATACCCTCAAAATTGCATTTCTCAAGAAAATTTTGTTGAACTAAAAATTTTATAAAAAATGTTTGGTTTTTTGTGTAATTGATCTTTTATTTTCTACAATAATAAACGAAAAATGAAATTTTCTAAAAGATTTCTATGGAACAAGATTTTTCTAAAAATTTTCATTTAAATTGGACTTTTCTTGAAAATTTCTTCGAATTTTATTCTCTAGAAAATTTCGTTGAAAATACAAAATTTCGTTAAAACTGAATTTTTTTAGAAAATGTTGTCAAAATTAAGTTTTTCTAAAAAATTTGGTTGAAATTGCATTTTTTTCTGGAAAAATCTAGGAAACTGCATTTTTTCTGGAAAAATCTAGGAAATTGCGTTTCTCTATATAGTTTAAAATTTGAATTTTTCTACAAAATTTCTTTAAATTGGCTTGTTTCTACAATTTTCTTTTAAAATTATTTTTTTTTCTAGAAAAATAGTTAAAATTGTATTTCTCAAAAAAATGTTGTTGGCATTGAACTTTTCTATAAAATTTCTCTGACATTTATTTTTTTTAAAAATTTGTCAATCATTTCGTTTTTCTAGAAAATTTCTTTGAAATTGAAATTTTCTGAAAAAATTTAGTTGACATTGCATTTCTCTATTGAAAATTTCACTTTTCTACAAAAATTCCTAAAATTGAATTTTTTTTAGAAAATGTCCTCAAAATTGCATTTCTTTAGAACATTTTGTTGTAACATAAATTTACTGCAAAATGTTTGGTTTTTGTATTGCTGACCTTTTATAATCTACAAAAATAAAAAGTCACGACGCCTGACTTGACGTAATTTCGTCCCGAATTTTAACCTGCCCATAAAAAAAGTTCGTCTATCGAATACCGACATCATTGTATTTCCACACTTACTTTAATTATTATAGAAAAATTCTTAAAAATAGCTTTTCTCTAGAACTTTACGTTCAAATAACATTTTCTTTTTAAAACGTCATAGGAATTTGCATTTTTCTAGAAAATTTCTTTGAAATAGCATTTTTTAGAAAATTTCTTTGAAATAGCATTTTTTAGAAAATTTCTTTGAAATAGCATTTTTTCTACAGTATATTATTTAAATTGTACTTTTCTTGAAATTTCTTCGAATTTTAATTTCTCTAGAAAACTTCGTTGAAATTACAAAATTTCGTTAAAACTGAATCTTTCTAGAAAATTGCGTCACAATTAAGTTTTTCTAAAAAATTTTGTTAAATTGTTACTTTTATTCTAGACAAAATCTTTGAAATAGCGCATTCGTCTCGAAATTTAACCCTCCCATAAGAATACATATAAAAAATTTCACCGACCGACAGCGGATATCATTGTATTTCGACACTTTAGCTATGTATAGACGATAACGTTGGTAGAAAAGTCATTGTGAAATAATTTGTCTATTGCAAAAATGTTTTAATTGCTTGGTAGAATTGACTGCAGTTTCGATAGACACCACTCCATCATCTTCAGAATTCAATAGCAATAATGTATGTCTTTTACTTAATTCATCTGAAATACTTATGGAAACAGTAAATTTGAATTTTGTCGAACTAACTAATACAAAATTTCATTGAAACTGCACTTTTCTTTAAAATTTCTTCCAATTTTCTTTTTTCTAGAAAATTTCGTTTCCATATCCTCAATTTCTGGCCACAAGAAATCCGTTATTATCTCGCGATTGTTGGGCACGACGACGAGTCGAACAGCATCAATGTTTTCCACAAAACGAACTGGGCAAGCATGCGCAGGTGTTTTCACATCTCCTACAGACCCAGTTAACCCGATTGTGGACACATTTGGTAGATTATGCTAACCAAAACAAGTAAGAAAGTTTCAGTCGGGTAAACCGACTAAGGTATACCCTCACTTTGTGAGTAATGTAATATTGAATATTACACAAATTATTCTGCAAATTGTTGTGGGAGGTACCAGAAGGGGTTTAAGAAATACACCTATATTTCGCTGAACAGTAGATACTTTAAATACATTGCACTGTGCCGAATTGTAACCGTTTATATGGACTGGTATATTAACGTTGAGATATTAAATTGTGGTATAATTTGGCCATTTTGTGTGGGAGGTACAAAAAGGGGCATGGTGATAACGCTCATTTTTCACTGGACTATAGGCATTATAAAAGCATTACACTGTACAAAATTTCAAGTAATTGTATACACTGATATTAATGTTATAAACTGTGAACTTTTGGTGCAAAATGGTGCATTTGTGTGGGAGGTACCAAAAGGGGAGCGGCAATAACGCCAATTTTTCACTGGACTGTAGGCACTATAAAAGCATTACACTGTACAAAATTTCAAGTATTTCTAAACACTGGTATTAATGTTATAAGCTTTTAACTTTTAGTGCAAAATGGTGCATTTGTGTGGGAGATACCAAAACGGGCGTGGCAATTTCGCCCATTTTCCTCGAGTTGATAGCGACTAACAAACTAATACTATGTGTGGAATTTCAGAAGATTCGAATACATATAATAGCAGTTATTAAAGAATCAATATTTCACAACATTTTAACCCTTTGTGGGGGAGGTACCAGGAGGAGTTAACCAATATGGCCCATCTTCGAACTTAGCCGGAGATAGAAAAAAATATTACCACATACGAAATTTGAAGTCAATCGGTTACTCCTTTCGAGTGCTATCGTGCGCACCAGCCAGCAGACAGACAGACGGACGGACATTGCTCATTCGACTTAAAATGACCTAAAACGGATTTCCGCCGAACATACTTGGGGTCTTAGGTCACTCCTTCGATGTGTTACACTTTTTTTCGTAGCAAATGATATATACCCTCGTCACACTAAAGTGAGGGTATAAAAATCACGGAATGCATTTTTATTTGAATGCCCATTTTCGTGAAATGCTTCAACATTCGTAACGCGCTGCTCAATTGTGCGCCTCTCCATGGTTGAATTTGTCAAACACGGAAACAAAGAAGTGCCAAATTAAGCTGGGCAAAAAACTTGACGTTAAGGGGTGACTCACATTATGGTTGGACCATAATTTAGAAAACAGATTTTTTCTTAAAATTATTAAATTTTTTTAGAAAATGTCCTCAAAATTTAATTTTTTTAGCAAATATTGTTGAATTTATTCAGTCAGAATTTATATGTTTTACAAAAATATCATAGAACCAATAATTAAGAGCATTAATTTCGGCCATGCCAAATCTTAAAAACCCTCCACCATGGATTACATGTGAATGGTTTCGGGCACAAATAAAGTCATATTACCAAACTTCGTCATATTACTACCTTAACACAGGTCGTCCACCATTAATACTGTCAGTCGACCTTAATCAATTATCATCGATATTTTATCCAGTCATCGACCAATAATCCGGCCTGAGATCGTCGATGTTTAATCCGACAAATAATGAACATTAATCCGGTCATCGGTAATCGACCTTAATCCGACCAGAGACCTTTTATTCGATTTAATTTGAATAATTTCGGTGCAATTAAATTTTTCTAGAAATTTTAACGAAAATTGCAATTGCAAAGAAATTGTGTTCATAATTAATTTTTTCTAATTTTTTTTTAAATTAAATTTTTTTTAGAGATTTCTTTCAAATTTGCATTTTTCTAGAAAATTCTATCAAATTTTAATTTTTTTAGAAAATTTTACGATATCATTTTTTTCTAAAAATTATCCTTGAAATTGATTTTTTTAAATTTCTTCGAAATTACTTTCCTCGGCAAAATTTTTTTGATATTATATTTTTCTAGAAAATTCTTTGGATTATATTTTTCAAAATGAAATTGCACAATTTTCATTAAAATCGAGTATTTCATTACTTTTAGTTAAGACCATCTCAAGTAATTTTTAAGACATTTTCAAAAGACAAATCCCCATAAATATGGCATATTAAATAATTTTATAATACCCTCCCTACAACTCCCTAACAATGCGAAAAGGGGCATTGCGATAATAATTTGGAATAATTGGTTCGTGTCAGTGAACAAATACTCATCAATGCTTATTCCAAGGAGGATTTGAAGATGTTGATCATAAATAATCTAGATCTGAAACGATAACCTTAAAATGCTCAGTATTCTTTCATAGAATCAAGAATCATTTCTGCCAAATAATATAAAGATCGTACATAAAATACAGTTTCAATAGCGCTTAAATAGTAAGTAGGCAGGCACAGATACATGGGGGCAATATCTAAATCTGAACGGATTTCCCCCAAATTTAGCAGTATTCGCTCCTAAATTAAGAAACTTCTTTCTGTCAAAATTTTGTTATGATCATCAAATTGCGCAATTTTCATTAAAATTGAATATTTCATTACGTTTATATATAACCATCTCAAGTAATTTTTAAGACTTTTCAAAAGACAAAACCCCATAAAAATGGCAAATTAAAATTTTTTTTATATATAACATTCATAGCAACAAATGGTAATATATTTCTTCAATGTATTCACGGCTCCCCTGGAAGATCGCTACGGCCCTGTGCGGAGGCTCCCAAATTGGGACGGCACGCTCTAGAGAAATTAAATTTTGTAGAAAAATAAATGCTTTTTTTTAGAAAAATTTAAATTTTGAAAGAAATTTGAAGAAATAAATATTTGACTTATTTTCTAAAGAAATGCAATGAAAAGGAATTTTATAGAAAAATACAATTTCAACGAAATGTTGTAGAAAATGCAATTTTAACAGACTTTTCTATATAAATGAAATTTCAATGATTTTTCTAGACATGCAATTTTAACAAAATTTGGTAGAACTAAAGGGTTTTTCAACAAGAGGTGTTATTTTGGTATTCAAAGAAAAATACAATTTTTTGAGATAAATGATCGGATGTTTATTTCATAATAAAGAGGAAGGTATGCTATTAATAATGAAAAACAACGTCAGCCAAATGGCCACCAAGACAACGTAGAGCCGTCTTGTTAAAAGTAAACGTTGTAAAGATCAATACCATCCAATTCCGACCATAAAAAGCATTAATCATCTCTCGATAGCGCAATCTATTCACCCTAACTGTTTCTGTTTAACTGTTCATTTTCGAAAAAGTAAGGTCCAATGACCCCGCCGGACCATAAACCGCACCAAACAGTCACACGTTGAGGATGGAGAGGCTTCTCAAGGCATCTCAACAATAACTCTTGGGTTTTCCGAGCCCCAGATGCGACAATTTTGCTTGTTGACGTAGCCACCGAGGTGGAAATGGGCCTCATCAGTCAAGATGATTTTTCGATGATTTTAGATTTTTCGAATTTTAATAATTTCAATGCGTTGTTGAATCGTGTATCGTTCCATATTTAGTAATGGCGTATTTTTTACTTGTCAAAGAATAAAAGCTTCAAAAGTGACAGCTACCGAAATACCGGTTGATTCTAAATTACACCTCTTGTTGGAAAACCCCATATTTAATCGAAATTAGACTAGACAATACAACTTTATCGAAATTTTGTAGAAAACTGTAATTTCAACGAAATTTTCTAGAGAAGCTAAAATTTACAAAAGCGTTTAGAAATATGAAATTTTGAAGACATTTTTTATGTATAAAAGTGCAATTTGATGCATTTTTCTATAAAAGAGCAATTTGAAAGGACTTCCTAAACGGAAAGTCATGGCTCCCAGGGTGTCGTAGCAATATTACTCTTTTCTTTGTCATATTTAATATAACTTTTATGGAGATTTTGACATTTTGTAAGGTATTTTTCGTAAAGTCTTACGAAATATCATATTATTTTATGAAATAGGTTTTAAAAATATTTCAAATACTCTTCAAATCTTTTTAAAATTAGTTAAAAAAATTCATGACAATAATAATCCCAATGCAGAATAACTAATTATAATTTCCTTATTTTCCCATAAATTTCCTTCAGATATGATATTTATAATTTTTTCAATGATTAACTATTTGTAACATGAATTGTAATTTAATTACTTTGTCTCAGATCTTTCCGAGCTATTCTAATCTTAATCGCTTTGCTTATTATTAGTTTAGTTTATTAGTATTAAATAAGACATAATTTCTCATAATTGTTTTCGTTGGAAAGGGCATGACGATTTTTTACATGAGTGCCATACGGTTGAAAGGTTTAGGTGCCCTACGGCACACTGTTGTACACGGTATTATGAGCGAACGACTTGGAATCACATCATGAACCGATCTAACCTGTAGATGCATATCGTTACCTTAATTCGGAAAGTGTATAACTTTAATTTTTCGAAATCGCAATTTTTATACATTCCGGCCGTCGACCTAATATAGCATATCTGAAGAGAAAATCCATGGGAAAATAAAGAAGTTATAGCTACTCGTGCTTTGCAACGTATTTAATCGAGAATATTTCTGTTCTAAATTAAAAGAAAAATAAAAACAAAAGATATGTTCCACTGTATCTTACTTAAAATAATCGATTATGTATGTTACACCACAGTGTTTTGGTGCAAGATATAAAACTCCCGATAGATACGATCTATATTGTCTATACAATTTTCTCCGTTTGTAAAATTTAATAAATGTGCTCTAACTCAATCTGAACTCGTATCTGAATTATCACACTCTTAAGCATCCACTAAAACATCCCAATAAACATACTTAATTATGTCAGTAGTGTTTCCCAAAACATCCAACAGATGTAAATTTGACTGCACATTTCTCCCCCAAACAACCACTGACACTGATCCAATGCCGCTATACGAAGTGCACGGAAAAATTATTATCTGAAAAAATTATCACAAATCTCAGCGATGACATTTAAACGATTTTAAATACATTTTTCCTCCGAAACAATACCGCGTCGTGACATCGTTGACATCAAATATTTCAGAGCCACAAACAAAAAAAAAATATGCATTCGCCCCAAAAGAATCTTAATGAAAACAATGTGTGAACATAACTCAACCAACTCTCCGAAGTGAAGTTGTTGTGTTCTTCCTCCTTTCCTCGGCTCCTCTGTGTACATAGCAGACAACATAATTTTCAACTAAATGAGACATATAAATTGTTTTAGGGAAATATTTGTGTGTTCTTCATAAGCTTTTGTGTTCTCTTCCTGTATCCCAGAAACATTTCATAAATCCCAAGATGAAGGAGAAGGCAAGGCAATGGGGCATGTGTGCTGGGGACCAATCTGCCAGATATATACGAGTATCTGATGGACTTTTTTGGAATGCAATTTAATCCAGAATTCCTTGCCGAGGACAATAAAAAGTGCACTGGCAAAAATAAAAAGTACAAATTTGACAAAATCGGAATATTTGTAATAAAATTTCACAACGTTCGTTTCAAATTTTTTTGGTGTCCGAGACTTAAATACTTTTTTGAGGCATACTATTTTATAAAACCAAAACAAAAAAAGGTTTTTATGTTAAAGGTTTTTTTGTTAATAAAATTTCTTTAAAATTCCAATTTTTAGATTTTCATCAACTTGGATCAAAATGCTAATTTCTGCCAAATAATTTAAATATCGGACATAAAATACAGTTACAATAGCTGTTAAATACAGTGATTACATATCAAATCGCGGGGAACTTATATATGGAGGCTATATCTATATCTGAACCGATTTTCCCCAAATTTGACAGTATTCATTTATGTAATAGGAAACCTCTTTCTGCGGAGTTTCGTACGGATCGGATATAAAATAGAGTTTCTACCGCGCTTATACGTCAAATCGCTGGTAACTTATAAATGGGGGCTTTATCTAAATCTGAACCGATTTTCTTCAAATATAGTATTGTCTCTAAGTGTATCAAGATTCTTCTCTCTGTCTATTTTTATACAAATCGGTTAAAAAAATGTTGCTTATCGGAGGTTCATACTCGTATATATTGGAGCCAGGGATAGTGCGGAACTTCTTTTATTCATAGTAACATACGTCATAAACCTGTCATAATTTTTATACCCTACACCACACTGTGGTACAGGGTATTATAAGTTTGTTTCAAGGCAGATGTTTGTAACACCTGAAAATAACACAGCTAGACCCACCTTAAAGTATACCGATCGACTCAGAATCACTAGCTGAGTCGATTTTTTTGTCCGTCCGTCCGTCCGTCTGTCCATGTAAAGTTGTTCGTCGACTACAGGTCGCAATTTCACTCCGATCGTTCTGAAACTTTGCAGTTTAGAGTATTTCGTGGCTGTTAAGATCGCTATTGAATTTGGTTGAAATCGGTTCAGATTTAGATATAGCTCCCATATATATCTTTCGTCCGATTTGGCCCTTTAGTCCTATAGAAGCTGTATTTTACATCCGATCGTTTTGAAATTTAGAATGGTAGAGTTTCTTGATCCATGAACCAACATTGCCGAATTTGAAGAAAATCGGTTAAGATTTAGCTATAGCTCCCATATATATGTTTCGTCCGATTTGGACCTTTAGTCCTATAGAAGCTGTATTTTACATCCGATCGTTGTGAAATTTAGAATGGTAGAGTTTCTTGATCCATGTACCAACATTGCCGAATTTGAAGAAAATCGGTTCAGATTTAGATATAGCTCCTATATATATCTTTCGTCCGATTTGGTCCTTTAGTCCTATAGAAGCTGTATTTTACATCCGATCGTTTTGAAATTTAGAATGGTAGAGTTTCTTGATCCATGAACCAACATTGCTGAATTTGAAGAAAATCGGTTAAGATTTAGCTATAGCTCCCATATATATGTTTCGTCCGATTTGGCCCTTTAGTCCTATAGAAGCTGTATTTTACATCCGATCGTTTTGAAATTTAGAATGGTAGCGTTTTTTGATCCATGAACCAACATTGCCGAATTTGAAGAAAATCGGTTCAGATTTAGATATAGCTCCCATATATATCTTTCGTCCGATTTGGTCCTTTAGTCCTATAGAAGCTGTATTTTACATCCGATCGTTTTGAAATTTAGAATGGTGGAGTTTCTTGATCCATGAACCAACATTGCCGAATTTGAAGAAAATCGGTTAAGATTTAGCTATATCTCCCATATATATGTTTCGTCCGATTTGGCCCTTTAGTCCTATAGAAGCTGTATTTTACATCCGATCGTTTTGAAATTTAGAATGGTAGAGTTTCTTGATCCATGAACCAACATTGCCTAATTTGAAGAAAATCGGTTAAGATTTAGATATAGCTCCCATATATATGTTTCGTCCGATTTTGCTCTTTAGTCCTGTAGAAGTTGTATTTTACATCCAATCATTTTAAAATTTAGAATGGTAGAGTTTCTTGATCCATGAACCAACATTGCCGAATTTGAAGAAAATCGGTTCAGATTTATATATAGCTCCCATATATATCTTTCGTCCGATTTGGTCCTTTAGTCCTATAGAAGCTGTATTTTACATCCGATCGTTTTGAAATTTAGAATGGTAGAGTTTCTTGATCCATGAACCAACACTACCGAATTTGAAAAAATCGGTTAAGATTTAGCTATAGCTCCCATATATATGTTTCGTCCGATTTGGCCATTTAGTCCTATAAAAGCTGTATTTTACATCCAATCGTTTTGAAATTTAGAATGGTAGAGTTTCTTGATCCATGAACCAACATTGCCTAATTTGAAGAAAATCGGTTAAGATTTAGATATAGCTCCCATATATATGTTTCGTCCGATTTTGCTCTTTAGTCCTGTAGAAGTTGTATTTTACATCCAATCATTTTAAAATTTAGAATGGTAGAGTTTCTTGATCCATGAACCAACATTGCCGAATTTGAAGAAAATCGGTTCAGATTTAGATATAGCTCCCATATATATCTTTCATCCGATTTGGTCCTTTAGTCCTATAGAAGCTGTATTTTACATCCGATCGTTTTGAAATTTAGAATGGTAGAGTTTCTTGATCCATGAACCAACACTACCGAATTTGAAAAAATCGGTTAAGATTTAGCTATAGCTCCCATATATATGTTTCGTCCGATTTTGCTCTTTAGTCCTGAAGAAGCTGTATTTTACATCCAATCGTTTTGAAATTTAGAATGGTAAAGTTTCTTCATCCATGAACCAACACTACCGAATTTGAAGAAAATCGGTAAAGATTTAGCTATAGCTCCCATATATATGTTTCATCCGATTTGGCTCTGTGGTACAGGGTATTATTTAAGTATAAAATGTTCCAAAAGTAAATTTATGTAAACAATTTATACATGAATTACAAAATTTATATATCAGAGTTATTCAATATTACGAGAGTGGTGTAGGGTATTATATAGTCGGCACCGCCCGACTTTAGCCTTTCCTTACTGGTTTAGATATAGGTTAAAACACCGTTTTTTAAAATTCAACCACATAGCTACACGCTGAAAAAAAATCACTTCTGTAGTATATTGTCCCAACCATATTCAGCTTGAAACATATATAGTATATGTGTATGACTGGAAGATACTGAGAAAATACGTGTCTAGTACCGATTTTCTGTAATCCGTGGGGTATGAAAATCATAAATAAGGAGCGCACAACAGGCCGAACCACTGGCTTAAGTGTATGTCCATGGACATGAGACGTTTTAAACGTCTCCTCTATTCAATCTAACCTAACCTAACCTATATGTGTTCAGGGTACACCACAAATATTTATTTAGTTAATATTTATACACTACACCACACTGTGGTACAGGGTATTATAAGTTTGATTTTTGTAACACCTGAAAATTACACAGCTAGACCCACCAGAACACAGCATCGACTCAGAATCACTAGCTGAGTCGATTTAACCATGTCTGTCTGTCCGCCCGTCCGTCCGTCCGTCTGTCCATGTAAAGTTGTTCGTCGACTACAGGTCGCAATTTCACTCCGATCGTTCTGAAATTTTGCAGTTTAGAGTATTTCGCAGCTGTAAATATCCCTATTGGTTGAAATCGGTTATGATTTAGCTATAGCTCCCATATATATGTTTTGTCCGATTTTGATCTTTAGTCCTGTAGAAGCTGTATTTTACATCCAATCATTTTGAAATTTAGAATGGTAGAGTTTCTTGATCCATGAACCAAAACTACCGAATGTGAAGAAAATCGGTTAAGATTTAGCTATAGCTCCCATATATATGTTTCGTCCGATTTGGCTATTTAGTCCTGTAGAAGCTGTATTTTACATCCAATCGTTTTTATACCCTACACCACACTGTGGTACAGGGTATTATAAGTTTGTTTCATGGCAGATGTTTGTAACACCTGAAAATACTATAGCTAGACCCACCTTAAAGTATACAGATCGACTCAGAATCACTAGCTGAGTCAGTTTAACCATGTCTGTCTGTCTGTCCGTCCGTCCTCCGTCTGTCCATCTTCAGTTGTTCGTCGACTACAGGTCGCAATTTCATTTCGATCGTTCTGCTTTATATTTCAGAGTTATTCAATATTACGAGAGTGGTGTAGGGTATTATATAGTCGGCCCCGTCCGACTTTAGCCTTTCCTTACTGGTTTTTAAATTTTAAATATTCTTAAAATGCCTTTATAATTGAAATCGAATAATCTTGCATAACTTATAATTTCTAAATATTAGAAATTAATAATAAATGCTTTAAAAAAAACGTTAATGTAATTTTTAAAAATTTTGCAAAGTTTTGAATTATTTTAAATAAAATATTTATTTATTTATTTGAGTTACAATACGAAGTAAATTCTATTTCTAATTTATCGGACCAGGGAAAAGCCGGGTTACAAAGACAATGTTGCTAGATTTTTGCAGCGACAGACCAGAGCCTCTGGTGGGAATTGAACCCACGAACCCAAAACTCATATGCGGGCACGCTAACTATTCTCTTACTGGGGCGTTCTTAAATAAAGTATATTTGGAGAAATTTCTAAACAATATTGTTATTTGTTTGTAAACACATATTTTATTTGAAAACAGTTAGTTCGCAAATATATTTTGTTTCAATATACTAACATATGCGCTCCAAAAAAATTTTAATGATTTTCAAATTTATTTATTCAGAAATATTTTTTTATTTATTTAAAATTTATTATTTAAATTTATTATTTATTAAAAATCTCTGTTCAAAATATATTTTCTTTCTAATCTAATATATCAAAAACGGAGAAAAAGTGCGGAACAAAGCTGCCCGAAAAAAGTGCATTCAGTGGCTTAAAAAAACGGACAGAGCTAAACTCAGAAACTGATTCTAAGTCGATCGATATAATAAACGATGGGTCTATAGCTTTTCCTTTTGGGCGTTACAAACAAACGCACAAAGTTATAATACCGTAGTGTGGTGTAGGGTATACAAATTTAAAAAACAATGTACCCTAAAACAGTTATTTTAATATATTTTTTTTGTGTTTAGCATACCTTAATTTTTTCACAACCCTTCGACAAATATTATGTACATTTCTTAAGAACAACAAATTTTTAAAATATCAAAAAGAGCGATTCTTAAATATAGAGAATAGTTTCTTGAACTTAAATACTTATTTCATAAAGCTAAAGAAACATATTTAGTTAACTATATAGACATACAAATTATATAGATTTAAAGAAAATATTATTTTTTTTCCAGAAAATGCTTCAAAGTAATGACACATTTCTTTGAATCAAATAACCTCTTTTTTTGTCTTAATGAAAACATTTTTTTCAGTGTAACAGAGACCAAGAAATTTTGGGAATTGTTGACATTTTTTAAGCGCCATCATTAGAGCAGCTCCAAATGCCGCATGAATGGTGTTCAACTCGTTTTTCTGGTGTTTTAAGATTCTAAATCACTTGTTTTTGGTAGAATCTTGTGCTCAGCAGTTGTTGTTGTCGCTCGGTGGTGGTTTGTTTCGAATTTTATCTTTGAGGATTCCAGCAACACCACAGCGACAGCGCTGGGGACTCCGACCCATGAGCACACCGTGTTCGTACAACAAACGTTTTAGATTTTAATCTTTTTCTGTTGGTGACACTTTTTGTGTCGTTTATTGTTCTTTTGTCATATTTTGTTAATTATTTAATTTCTTTGTGTTGTCGTCGCCAATGCCGTCGGCGGCAGCGGTGACGGTGCCGGTGGCTTCAAATGGTGTGAAATAGCTACCGTCTGTCTAACCAACCCACCATTTCGAACCACAGGAACAGTATGGCGCCAACTTCGAACATTATAAATTATGTTTTTGTTAGTCTCATTCGTCTGGGGGATTTCGTTGAAAAGAATTCGGGAATAGTTTAGGTTTCAGATGTTTTACACTCGCACAGAAGTGTTAAATTAAGACATTCAGAAATTCAATCTGTTTTTGTGACATTAGTGTGAAATGCTTTGCAGATTTTTTTCATTCATTAATCTTCCGATTTTTGGAGTTCACATATGAGTTTTTAAATATGTGTCAACGCAGATTAATGACTTGTCTTATAGTGGGAAAAATTGTTTGTCATTTCGATAGCTCCTTTCAAAAACATGCTAAGTCGAAACAGGTATTTTTCAGGAAAGTCGATCAAAGCTTAATGGAAAATTAAAATTGTTATGGAATTCCTTTATACAATTTATATTGTTATGTCCTTTATACACTTTAAAAAAGTCGCTTCTGTAGTATATTATTCCAAACACATTCTGCTTTTAATAAACGAATGTTTAGGGTACTCGAAATAGATTATAGTTGGCACAAACAAATATTATATATTTGGGAAGATGTTGTTCTGAACAAATCTTTATTTCCATCCTAACATTTTATTTTCATTCTATTACTTATGAAACAAATATTTATTTGCATTGAAGTATTCAGAAAATATATCAGTAACATAATTTTTAGACAAGTTTTGGTTATCTTTTGCAGTACACGGGGGAAATCGCCTTTTTTTTTGATATGTTTGAATTAGAAAACAATATATTTGTAACACAAATTCTCAAATATTATGTATTTCTGAGCAAATACATTTTATTTAAACACCAATAAAATATATTTGGAACGCATATATTAATATATTACAGATATGTGTTTATATACAAATAAAATTCTTGTTTAGGAATTTTTTCAAATATATTTAAAAAAGATTTTTAGAACGTTGCAGATTTTACGAATTTCATTTATAATTTTTCTTTGATTTCGTGTTATACCGTATAATTTAAAATGACATAAGTCATTGACATTTGTTTTAAAGCACTAATTAAATTTTAAAATTTTTTTCTAAAAATCCAATTTTCATGGAAGTGACCTTTAGTTTTTGGACCATTTTTTTTAAGTATAAGCTCGATAAAGCCGGCTAGAAATGCTGATCACTTAGATATGGAAGTTTGTAACCGTCGATACAACAATTAGAAAAAATATTTTCTTTTTTTAAAAAAATCGTTTTTTTTGACGTGAGAGTATCCACAAACAAATTTAAAAAAAAATCTCAAAAAATTAGTTTGTTCCATTTTTTGAAAGCTAGCATCCTAACGAAGAAAACAATGCCTATTTGCAAAATGTCTACTGATAAATGTATAAACTATGACCCATATTGTGAAAATTGGAAAATTTAAAAAAAATCATATTTTCTATTTTGGAAATTTTGGTTAAGGAGGTACCAAAAGTGGCGTGGCATTAACGGCCATTTTATAGTATACCATGGGTACTATGAAAACATTACACTGTACAAAATCTGGTATTTGTATGTGCTGGAAACCAAGTTATAAGCCGTTAACTTTTTGTGCAAAATGGTCCATTTGTATTGGAGGTACCAAAAGGGGAGTGGTAATATCGCACATTTTGCACGGGACTGTAGTTACTGTAATGGCATTACAAAAAATTTTAAGTATTTGTATGGAAGCATTGTACTTAACAAAATTTCAAGTATTACTATGAGCTGGAATCAAAGTTATAAGCGACCACGAAACTAATACTATGTGTGGAATGGTCAAAGATTCTGAATAGTAGTATAGAAGTTATGAGCTAATCAATATTTCACTAAATGTCGACCCTTCGTGTGGGACGTACTCGAAGGAGTGGACCGACATAGTGAATCATTGACCTTAGTCTGAGATAGAAAAAAGTATTCACACATACCAAATTGAATGGAAATCGGTTAATCCTGTCGAAAGTTATCGAGCGCACAAACCAGACAGACGGACATTGCTAAAATGTCTTAAAATGAACCAAAACGGATATCAGCCGAACATTCTTGGGGTCTTAGGTCAATTTTAATAATTTTCAAATAAATTTTATTTTCCCAAAAATATATAATATTTAAAATTTGTGTTCCAATATATTCCAATAACTTATGATTTGGAATATTTAGTATTTAAAAATGCAATATACCTTAAATTGTCGAAAAAAGTCGTAATTTAAAAAAAAAAAATTTTGAAAAACTTTTATGGGCTTTTTAATTTTTGAAAAAAATTAAAAAAAATCCGTTTTTGTGTTTTACGAAGTTTGTAATTGCTCTCGAACGGCTGAACCAATTTTTGCAAACTTTACTTTGTTTTAAAGAAGACACACACAAAGCGCCATTTTTTGGATTTTTTTTTTAAAAAAGTTTTACGATAGTTTTTTTTTTAATAAATCTTTGTAGGATATATTAGAATTCACAGAATATTCGCCGCACTCTCACAAATCCAGAACAGTAAAAAAATTTGTGGGACTCAGTATTTGTAAAAGTTATGAACGAAATACCAAGACTATTCTGACAATTTTCGTCTGTTGTTGCAAAAAACTGCACAGTGCTACAAATTCAAAAAGGGGAAATAATTCGACCGTTTCTTAACCAAACAACCGATTGCGACCAAACTTGCCATGGTAGATGAAGAAGTGTTAGAGAAGTTAAGTTTTACATTCGGGCCCCCTATTTCAGACAGGGGCGGAGCGAGAGGGCCACATCGGGTGAAGAAAATGTTCAAGCGCGTGTAACTCGTGTTTCTCTTTTTTGAGCTCTACAAAAAAACTTTTTACACCTAAGAATTATCTCGTACAGTTACCGAGATATCTGCAATTGAAAATTGCATTTTTAATTTTTTCCCTTACCGTGTGCTAGTATTATGTAAATGTCGGAGTACAATTTGCACCGATTTCAGCCGTATCAACATGGGCAATAAAATTTCCTATATGACGAAATAAAATTGGTTCGATATACCCAATAGTACAAAAGTTATAACCACTTTTCCAGTAATTATGATTGAATGCAATTCAAGGAGGAGGGTATATAAGATTCGGCATGTCTGAACTTAATGCTTTTACTTGTTAATATTCATAATGTTATCACTAACGGAGAACAAACAAAGTAAACTTTGCAAAAATTGGTTCAGCCGTTCGAGAGCAATTACAAACTTCGTAAAACACAAAAACGGATTTTTTTAATTTTTTCGAAAATTAAAAAGCCCATAAAACTTTTTAAACTTTTTTTTTAAAAATGATAGCAAGATCTTATTTTACCTATTTATAACTGCTTATAAACATTTTAGCCAAAAATAAACTAGATAGGTCGATATCAAATATTCTGACCCAATGACTTTTTTGAGAGCTACATCTACACGGGGACTACAGCTAAATAAAATTTTATTTGTATAAATTTTATTGAGATGAATTCTTGCCAAAATAAAATATAAACCGCACAGTTGCGCCGAAATTTCTTAGAAAATTTAGTTTTTATGGCTTACATAAGCCTTTTTGGGAGCGACCTCTATAGGGTGACTATAACAAAATATGAACCGATTTGTAAAATTTTTGCTGTGATGAATTCTAATCAAAATAGAATACAAACTGCAAAGTTTCTGCTAAATTGCTTTAAAAAACTGGTATCTATGGAGCAAAGCCCGTATTTGAAGCGACCTCTATAGGGGAGCTATATCAATACATTGACCGATATGGCCATTTGCAATCCCAAACAACCTGCAACTGTAATAAATATTTCTACCAAATTTGATCAAATTTTATTACGGACTGTAGCGTGATTACAACAGACGGACGGACGGACAGACGGACATGGCTTAATCGTCTTAGGGCCTTATTCATAAAAAGTTAAAGAAGGTTTGAGGAACGCTTTAGCAGTGTTAAAGCGTTCTTCAAACCTTCATTAAATTTTTATGAATAAGGGCCTTAGAATTTTACGACGATTTGAAAAATATATATACACAGCAAAAAAAGCGATAAAAATCCCAACTTATTATCCGGAAGTTGTTCTAATTTGGATTTTCCCCAATAAATTTACCAAGGCTTGTCGCGCCGGGGAAGTGCTATTTTAGGTTAGGTTAAAAGACGCATAGTGCACTACCAATTTGGCGTGCTCAACTCCACTCGGAGACCTAAAGGTCCATTGTGTTAGCCCTATAAAGAATTAAAGTTTTGGAGAAACAGTAGAAAAAATTATAGATTGAAAAATGAGAGGGGGTGGAGGGGGCCCCTGGGGTGGAGGTGGCTCCAATAAGAAGTGAGAAGAGCGGAAAAAAGAAATGTTGATTTTAAAGAGGAGAAGTGCCGGGGATGTGCTTATTTGTCACCACTTTTGCATCACTCCTTTAAAAACACTATAATATATGCATTTTTGGTGTTGTATTTATTTGATGAATGTATGTCGTTCTTATTAACATGTTTTGGTGCAGTGATAATTCTCTTCTTTAAAATGAATACAAATGTTGAAAATTTGGCAGAAACAAGTTTTTGATGTACAATCTGACAATACTAAATTTACCAGTCACATGGGTGGTGAAAATGGTGAACTTAAGTCTCGCTTAAAGCTTTGGCTGTGTGCTTGTACGCTTTCTTCGTAGGTATATAATTCCCATATGCAAATTTCTTTGTAGATTGGTATATATACAAGTGATGATCGCCACAACTACAAGCTCACACTGTGTCATGTATAAGACCCTCTGATGATATCCCCGCACAGGATTGAAATACGTATAAGGGTATGTGTTTACATGGCTTTCAGAGCGCAGTGTCTTATCTTTTCCAATACACCACAAAAAAAACCTCTCTTTCGAAAGGAAGAGTTGATCGAAAAGCGGAACAATTCGAATGTGAAAACATTCAATAAATAAATCTAAATAAAAATTAAATCGATCATTATTAACAAAAAACTTCTAAAACATTAAAAAAAATCGGTTTGGATATATCCGCCATATATATTTCTTCCAAATTGGCCCTTTGGCTCTATAGAAGCTATATTTCACATTCAATTATTTTGATATTTAGCAGGTTGGTACTAGGACCTACATTGCCGAATTTTATCACTTCCAGAACTTTATTTTACATACTCCAAAATTAAATTTTGTTAAGATATTTACGGCCAATTTCTCAATCTGCGGTTATCCTACAGTTATAGCTGTCAAGTTGTATGGAATTTTTATTTTTTAACTGTGAGTTAGCTCTAAACGGAGGTTGTGAAATTTGGGGTTAGAATAACTCCAATAAATGCCGAAAAATGTTCATACTTATGATTTGGAAGTACTTATAATGTTATTCTTTTGGAAGTACTTCTATAATTTTTTGCTGGGTACTTTATGGGGTGTCAGATCAATATTTAAAAGTGTTACAAACGGAGTCACAAAATGAATATAGCTCTATCCTATAGTGGAGGGTATAATAAAAGTACTACCAAAAACCTGTAATATATCTATCAATGAATTTAACATGTCGTTATTGCTACTGGGATATTAAAAGTAGTATAAATGCTATTTCATGATCTCAGGATTTAAACACATTTGTTCAGAAGAGTAAAAATCCTCTTTTTTATAAAATGCCTTTATCGTTTAATGTGTTATCATCCAAAGTCATTTATACCCGTAATTTTATAGTGATTCATAAAAATAAAGCCAACAACTTTATCCCCAAAGAACGACATCAGTTGGAACATACATTTAAGCAAACAAATATCAATTCTCCCCCCGGGAAGGATACATGGTAAACAATCGCAAGCAAGGACTTTTTATTGAGAACGTCATTGTTGTGGCTGCTTCCATTGTTACACGTACTTCGCATTGTTCACAGACGCATAAAAAATGGGAAAAACAGCGAAAGTTAATGAGATTAAAAACATCGCCGCAGGATATTGTAACAATTGTACACAAACACATTAAAGTCAAGGCGATATTGTCGTACTGCCATCCAGACCACACAGTGGCGGAAACAGCAGGATATCACACATAACACGCGTTTTCTTTACTCCAGTGTGCAATGCAATCAATACGACACAAAAGTAACAAACAGACAATTCAGGCTATAAACTCAGCAGTATTTATTCATATGCGAAAGCAAACACAAAAATGAAAAATATGGGAATTGTAAGGCAGTTAAAGGGAACGGGAATATTGTTTGTAAAATTGTATGCAATTTTTGAATAACGTCTATTAAAGCAATTCTAAAGAAGGAAGTCAAAAAAAATTATTATTTTCGAATCTTATAGAACTGCTGCATATTTGGTTTCTTTCAGATCCGTATTTCCCAAAAATGTCCAAGTTTCTTTTTCGTTAGTACCAATTTATCAGCACAAATCCGAAGTTTTGATATCATTTATTTTTTAACAAAAATGTTGATGTTTGTTATCAAAACATAAAATGGATACAATTCTTTAAATAAGCAAGAAGAAGGAACATTTGATATTACTTTTTTACCAAAATTTTAAATTTCCTTAGCAAAACATAAAATTTGCTATAATGTGGTGAAAAAGACGAAATTTTGATATCACGTATTTTTTGACCAAAAATTAGAATTTCCTTAGCAAAACTTCAAATAGATGTACTTCCTTAATAAGACAGCTACACCTCTAAATATTGATCTGAGACCCCATAAAGTATATATGTTCCTAATCGCCATAAAATTCTAAGACGATTTAGCCATGTCCGTCTGTTGTAATCACGCTACAGTCCGCAATAATAGAGCTATTTTGATCAAATTTGATAGAAATATTTCAGGTTGTTTGGGATTACAAATGGGCCATATTGGTCAATGTTTTGATATAGCTCCCCTATAGAGGTCACTTCAAAATACTGGTTTTGAGCCATAGATATCACACTTTTAAAGCAATTTAGCAGAAACTTTGCAGCTTGTATTATATTTTGACAAGAATTCATCACAGCATCTATAGAGGTCGCTACAAAATATATGTATTTAAGCCATAAACAGCATATTTTCAAAGCATTTTAACTGAATCTTTGCAGTTTGTCTTTAATTAAGACAAGAATTCATCGCAGTAAAAATTTTTTAAATCAGTTCATATTTGTTATAGTCCACCTATAGATGTCGCTCCCACAAATGCTTATTTCACCCATAAACACCACATTTTCTAAGAAATTTAGCAAAAACTTTGCAGTTTGTATTCTATTTTGGCAAGAATTCATCTCAATAAAATGTATACAAATAAATGTTTATTTTGTGGTAGTCCTTGTGTAGCTCTCAAAAAGCTATTTTTAGCCATAAATACTAGGGATGTAACGAATATTCGCATTCGCATATGCGAACGCGAATTATTCGCATCATTTTAAAATTCGCTTTCGCATTCCCATTCGCAAAAGCCATCTTTGGATTATTCGCTTTCGCAAAAATATATTTCAGTATTCGCTTCCATTTATTAATGTGTTAAATCTCCTTATTCCCTTCACACAATTTGAAGATATGTGTGTGCTTGTGGCAACAGGAGGTAAAACTATGGAAAACAGTCTTAATACTTGAATATCCTGGAAAAGTATCAATTCAGTTCCTTAAATTTGTTGGTACTAAAGGCTCTAACTATTATTCGCATTCGCTTTCGCAAAAATTCATATTTCACTATTCGCATTCGCATTCTCAAGAAATATATTTCAATATTCGCTTTCACATTCGCTTTCGCTCGCTAAAGCCACTTTCGTTACATCCCTAATAAATACCACTTTTTCAGGTGAAGAGTTTGACTAATGATTTTATGGCTTAAAATTGCAGCGTTCGTTTTTTTATACCCTCACTTTAGTGTGACGAGGGTATATATCATTTGCTACGGAAAAAAGTGTAACACATCGAAGGAGTGATCTAAGACCCTAAGTATGTTCGGAGGAAATCCGTTTTGGGTCATTTTAAGTCGAATGAGCTATGTCCGTCCGTCAGTCTGTCTGTCTGTCTGTCTGTGTGTCTGCTGGCTGGTGCGCACGATAACTCTTGAAAGGAGTAACCGATTGACTTCAAATTTGGCATGTGGTAATATTTTGATCTATCTCCAGATGAGTTCGAAGATGGGCCATATTGGTCTACTCCTTCTGGTACCTCCCACACAAAGGGTTAAAATTTAGTGAAATATTGATTCTTTAATAACTTCTATACTACTTATTCCAATCTTTTGAAATGCTGCACATAATATTAGTATATTAGTCGCTATTAACTCGAGAAAAATGGGTGAAGTTGGCATGCCCCTTTTGGTACCTCCCACACAAATGGACCATTTTGCATCAAAATTTAACTGCTTATAACTTTAATACAAGTGCATAAAAATGCTTGAAATTTTCTACAGTATACTGTTTTTGTAGCGCCTATAGTCCGGTAAAAAATGGTCATCATTGTACAGCCCCACACAAATGGACCGTTTCGTACCAAAGTAAACGGCTTGTAACTTTAATACCAGTGCATACAAATACTTTAAATTTTGTACAGTGTAATGCTGTTATAGCGCCTATAGTCCTGTAAAAAGTGGGCGTTATCACCCCGCCCCTTTTTGTACCTCCCACACAAAATGACCAAATCATACCAAAATTACATAGCTCGTAACTTTAATATACCAGTGCACATAAACGCTTATAGTTCAGCACAATGCAATGTATTTAAGAATGTACTGTTTACCGAAAAATATGTGTATTTGGAAAACCCCTTCTGGTACCTCCCACACAAATTGACAGATTTATTGGTGTAATGTTATATATTACATTACTCACAAAGTGAGGGTATACCTTAGTCGGTTTACCCGACTGAAACTTTCTTACTTGTTAATAATTAACTTAAACAAAAAGGATCATTTCATGATTTGCTCCATATCCAAAGATGTTTCCAGTAATAAAGTTGTATGCATTCTTGTCTTAATATAATACAATTTAATTTTTCAATATATTTCAATTCCAATTTTCACGGACCCTGCCTTTAGTATTTGGACCATAGAAATGCTGAAAACATCGCTTTCGCGTATAAACGGAAGTTTAGTAACAGTCGATAAAAAAATTAGAAAAAAATTAGATTTTTTCAAAAAAAAACATTTTTTGCTGGTACGAAAAAAACTTAAAAAAATAGAAAAAAAAATCGCAAAAAAGATGTGTTCCATTTTTTGAAAGCTAACGTCCTAAAGAAGAAAACAATGCCTATTTGCATATAGTCTATGGATAAATGAATAAATTATGACCCATATTGTAAATATTTTTTATTTTGGGAGGTACCAAAAAGGTAGTGACAATAACGCCCATTTTTATACCCTCACTTTAGTGATACGAGGGTATTATCATTTACTACGGCCAAAAATGTTACACATCGAAGAAGTGATCTAAGACCCTAAGTATGTCCGGCGGATATTCGTTTTGGGTAATTTTAAGTCGAATGAGAAATGTCCGTCTTTCTGTCTGTCTGCTGGCTGGTGCGCACGATAACTCTCGAAAGGAGTAACCGATTGACTTCAAATTTGGTATGCGGTAATATTTTTTTCTATCTCCGGCTAAGTTCTAAGATGGGCCATATTGCCCCACTCCTTCTAGTACCCCCCCATAAAGGGTTAAAATGTGATGAAATATTTATTCTTTAATAACTTCTATACTATTTATTCGAATCTTCTGAAATTCCACACAGTATTAGTTTATTTTAAGGGCTATCACCTTGAGCAAAATGGGTGAAGTTACCCCGTCCCTTTTGGTACCTCCCACACAAATGCACAATTTTGCACCAAAAGTTAACAGCTTATAACCTTAATACAAGTGCATAAAAATACTTGAAATTCTGTACAGTGTAATGTTTTTGTAGTGTCTATAGTCTGGTAAAAAATTGGCATTATTGTAGAGCCCCTTTTGGTACCTCCCTCACAAATGGACCATTTTGCACCAGAAGTTAACAGCTTACAACCTTAATACAAGTGTATAAAAAGACTTGAAATTTTGTACAGTGTAATGCTTTTATAGTGTCTACAGTCCAGTGAAAAATGGAACCAAACCTTTTGGTACCTCCCACACAAAGGTACCATTTTGCACCAAATGTTAACAGCTTATAACATTAATACCAGTGTATAAAAATTTGTACAGTGTAATGCTTTTGTAGTACCTATAGACCTGTGAAAAAGGGGCGTTATCACCACGCCCCTTTTTGTACCTCCCACAAAAAATGGCCAAAGAATACCATAATTAATTATCTCATAACGTTAATATACCAGTGCACAAAAACTGTATATAATTCGGCATAGTGCAATGTATTTAAAGTATCTATTGGGAAAAATAGATGTATTTGTTAAACCCGTTCTGGTACCTCCCATACAAACTAACAGAATAACTCGTGGAATATTTAATATTACATTACTCACAAAGTGAGGGTATACCTTTGTCGGTTTACCAGACTTTCTTACTTTCTTACTTTCTTACATGTTTAATATACTATGGGTAATATAAAACCATTACATTACCACTGTACAAAATGTTAAGTGTTCTGTATATGCAGGAATCGTAGTTATAAGCCGTTAACTTTTTGTGCAAAATTGTCCATTTGTATGGGAGGTACCAAAAGGAGCGTGGTAACATCGCACATTTTTCTAAAGATGGTAGCAACCAAGAAACTAATACTATGGATGGATTTGTGAAAGATCATTTGTGAAAGAAGATCATTAATATTTCACTAAATTTTGGCCCTTTATGGGGGAGGTACTCGAAGGAGCGGACCAACATATTCCACCTTTCACCTTAGTCTGAGATAAAAAACATTGACACCAATCAAGTTCAAGTCAATCGGTTAAATCGAAAGTTATCGTGCACACCAACCAGACAGACATGCTGACGAGCTTTGTTAAAATTACTTAAAATGGCCCAAAACGGATTTCCGCCAAATATTCTTGGGGTCTCTTAGGTCACTCCATCGATGTGATACATTGTTTTCCGCAGCATCTAATATATACTATCTTGTTCACAATAGTGGGTGTATAAAAATCAGGTTATGTTGAAATTCTCTTACTTCTAACAAAAGTGTTATATTTTCTACATTTCTCCTAGCTTTCAAAAACTGCAATAACATTTTTTGGTCGATCTTTTTTATAGTTTTTTCGTGCAAGCAAAAAACGATTAAAAAAAACAATTTTATCTAATTGTTTTAACGCCAGTTACTAAACTTCTGTTTCCACATAATTTAAAGTTTATCCTGTCTTTATCGAGCATATACTTCAAAAATATGGTCCAAAGAAATTGGAATTTGAAAAAAAAGTTTACCATACAATTTTTTTTAAATATTTTTTTCGTGTTTAAGACTCCACATTACACCAGAAAATGTTGTGCGCAGCCCTTCGACAATAATATTGTTGCATAGTGTAATTACCACTGTTATTGATATTATGTATAATGTCCTTAAATATTGGTATTTTAAATATTAGGATGATTAGAAGAATGATTAAAAAATTCTGTTCTCTGACTTAAGGATTTATATATAACATCCGTAATGTCGCCGAAGTGCATTATATACTAATGTTAATTAAACAATTTCATTATAAATGTACTGATATTTCGCCCAGCACAAAAACAAAAGAGAAATACGAAAATTAAATTTTATTTTAATTTTCAATTAATTTCAATCACTTTTCGATGATCCTTGAAACTTCTATCATGACTGCCATTTATTTTGGCACAACAATAACAACAACGACTACTCCAGAAAGATGCCGGTAACAAAAATGCGTTTAATCTGTAGACCAGCCCAAAAAGGAAGTACCCAAAAATAAATGTTAAGTGCGCTTAATAAAACAGAGCGTCGACATTTCCACAGAGGGTAAGACAAAAGGGACGAAGGAGCAGTTGAAGCAGTAGCGGTAACAAGAACAACACAACATAAAATCACAAAATAAAACACCCACTACACCACCCACCACGATTATGGCTCAATAAAAATAAATTTGCTTTTTCGCTTTTTTTTCAAAAATCACTTTTTAGCCCAGTGCAGATTTGAGGGGGACCAGCAAACATCGCACATAAAATGACTTCCTTCTGGTCCAAATGAGGGGGAATTATTTGTGTGTTTTGTTTGGGCGAGGGGGTGGATGTACGAACAAATCCTGATGTTGCGAATGATGACGATGATGGTGACGGCAACAATCAAAACAGCAATTGCTATGGCAATATTTCCTCCTTCGAAATTGCACGGACGTTGTGGCATGAGAATTTTGTCTTCCACAGAGGAGGAGGTGGGGAGACCAACTAACTGATTGAGTGAGTGACTCTAAATACCCAAAAATTGTTAATGGCTGCAAAAAGTCAACAATTCATAACCATAAAATATGCTTCAAGTCTTTCACGCACCCACACACCATTAGGAGAGGGGGAGGGCAAAAAGCCCCGGCATGGTTACCTTAATGCTTTAGCACTCTCGGAAGTCAGGGAGCAGTGAATTATGAGGGTGATTTTGCAATCAGTTCAAGTATGATGATGTACAGTAGTTTCAGAACATAACCGGAGTGGAATTTGCCAACAATTATCGAATTCGAAGATATTCATTTCAGACGAAATGTCAAAATCTGTCAGTTACGAACGAATAGGCATTAATTGTCACACGCGAAAAAAACAGTTTTCGAGAACATAGTTTGAACCTTCTTTTGCACTTATCTAAAGAGTAGTCCACCAAAACGCATGATGTTAATTGTAAATAAATTAAAAAGTTTATAGAGAATTATCTTAATATTTTTTATTATGATAAAAGGAAAAAAATGAAGTACAACGGTGTCAAATCACATGATCGTGGCGGCCAATTAACATCGCCACGACGTGAGATAATACGAATTGAATTTCTCGCGCAAAAGCGCCATTGTTTCGTTGCTTGTGTGGCAAGTGGCACCATACTGTTGGAATCACATATCGTCCAGGCCCATATCCTCAATTTCTGGCAACAAGAAGTCCGTTATCATTTCGCGATAGCAAAAACTATTCACGGTAACTGCTTGGCCCACCTCATTTTCGAAGAAGTACGGCCCTATTACACCGCCAACCCATAAACCGCACCAAACGAACTGGGCGAGCATTTTTTGTGTGCGCTTTTTGTGTTTTGAAATTTAAATGGAATTTTTTAAATTGTTTGCACTCTCCGATTTTCGCAAATTTTTTATATTTTAAACTTTTATTAATTCTCTAATATATAAGCTTTGGATGGAAGTTGGGCCTAAAATTATTTATTTCTATACCCTACACCACACTGTGGTACAGGGTATTATAACTTTGTGCATTTGTTTATAATACCCAAAAGTAGAAGAAATAGACCCATCGTTTATTATACCGATCGACTTAGAATCACTTTCTGAGTTGATTTAGCTATGTCCGTCTGTCCGTCTGTGCATGTATTCTTGTAAATAAAGTACAGGTCGCAATTATGTTCCGATCTCGACGAAACTTTACACATATCTTTTTTTTGGCCCAAGGACGATCCCTATTGAATTTGGTTAAAATCGGTTTAGATTTAGATATAGCCCCCATATATATGTTAGCCCCGATTTGACATGTAAACGCTATAAAAACCTTATTTTATATCCGATCAGTATGAAATTCGGCAGAAAGAGGTTTCTTATTATATGGATGAACACTATTAAATTTGGAAGAAATCGGTTCAGATTTAGATATAGCCCCCATATATACGTTACCCCCGATGTGACATGTAAGCGCTGTAAAAACTTTATTTTATATCCGATCCGTATGAAACTCAGCAGAAAGAGTTTTCTTATTATATGGATGAACACTATTAAATTTGGAAGAAATCGGTTCAGATTTAGATATAGCCCCCATATATACGTTACCCCCGATTTGACATGTAAGCGCTGTAAAAACTTTATGTTATATCCGATCAGTATGAAATTCGGCAGAAGGAGGTTTCTTATTATATGGATGAACACTATTAAATTTGGAAGAAATCGGTTCAGATTTAGATATAGCCCCCATATATACGTTACCCCCGATGTGACATGTAAGCGCTGTAAAAACTTTATTTTATATCCGATCCGTATGAAACTCAGCAGAAAGAGTTTTCTTATTATATGGATGAACACTATTAAATTTGGAAGAAATCGGTTCAGATTTAGATATAGCCCCCATATATACGTTACCCCCGATGTGACATGTAAGCGCTGTAAAAACTTTATTTTATATCCGATCCGTATGAAACTCAGCAGAAAGAGTTTTCTTATTATATGGATGAACACTATTAAATTTGGAAGAAATCGGTTCAGATTTAGATATAGCCCCCATATATACGTTACCCCCGATTTGACATGTAAGCGCTGTAAAAACTTTATGTTATATCCGATCAGTATGAAATTCGGCAGAAAGAGGTTTCTTATTATATGGATGAACACTATTAAATTTGGAAGAAATCGGTTCAGATTTAGATATAGCCCCCATATATACGTTACCCCCGATGTGACATGTAAGCGCTGTAAAAACTTTATTTTATATCCGATCCGTATGAAACTCAGCAGAAAGAGTTTTCTTATTATATGGATGAACACTATTAAATTTGGAAGAAATCGGTTCAGATTTAGATATAGCCCCCATATATACGTTACCCCCGATTTGACATGTAAGCGCTGTAAAAACTTTATGTTATATCCGATCAGTATGAAATTCGGCAGAAGGAGGTTTCTTATTATATGGATGAACACTATTAAATTTGGAAGAAATCGGTTTAGATTTAGATATAGCCCCCATATATATGTTACCACCGATTTGACATGTAAGCGCTGTAGAGACTGTATTTTATATCCGATCAGTACGAAATAACGCGCATTTTTCTCTGGACTCTAGGTACTAGGCACTAGAAAAACATTACACTGTACAACATTTCAAGTATTTCTATGAACTGATATTAAAGCCATAAGCAGTTAATTTTTGCAAAATGGTACATTTGTGTGGGAGGTACCAAAAAGGGTGTGGCCACTTCGCCCATTTTTCTTGACGTGATAGCGACTAACAAACAAATACTATGTGTGAAATTTCAGAAGATTCGACTAAGTAGTATAGAAGGTATTAAAGAATCAATATTTCACTAAAAGTTAACCCTTTGTGAGGGAGGTACTAGAAGAGGTGAACCAATATGGCCCATCTTCGAACTTAGCCGGAGATAGAGAAAATCGGTTACTCCTTTCGAGAGTTATCGTGCGCACCAGCCAGAAAACAGACAGACGGACGGACATTGCTCAAATGACTTAAAATGGCCCAAAACGGATTTCCGCCGAACATACATAAGGTTTGTTGATTGTGGTGTGGTGAACGGCAACTGATACACTATCCATTACCAACTAATTATCAAAGTTTCAGATTACTACAGCGACTGATTCTCTACAAGGCATACCCCATATATTGCCCATTGATATTGTGGCGAGAGAAGTTGGCATAATAGCGGCATTACGAATGAACTCTCTATCAAGGTGGAGCAATGAGAACTTCGGCCACATGAGGATATCACAATGCAGTGTTATGTTAAGCGACAGTGTGGACTATGTACCAACGGTGTACACCTTCAAGAGCAACTTCGCCACTAACATAACTGCCAGAGAGGAATGGGTTGGCAGAATACCAGGAAACAGAAACCATCTCCACTTGCACTCAGATGTTCGCATCTTGATGATATGGTTGGCTTCAGGGTAAACTGTGAAGAACTCCGTCTTGATATAGTTAACAGACTGTCTGTGTCTATCTAGCCAAAATAATGGCAATCGCCAAGTGGCTGAGTCGCAACATAGCGTTGTCATTTGCTTTTTTACGTACAGGGTGGCTGATGAATATTGCTATGTTAAAGCTCATTAAATTTAACTAAATATAGCTTAATTAGTTTTAAAAATAATGGAATTTAAATGCCCCCCCCCCTGCTCGTTGATGCATGTGCGGCATCTTACCAAAAAGTTGTTCATTACTGCTTGGAGAGTTGAGACGGGAATAGCCGCAATTGTTTCTCGAATGGATTGCTTTAGTTCATTCAAATTTGTTGATTTTGCTTTGTAGACTTCCTGTTTGCAATAACCCCACAAGAAAAAGTCAGGTGCAGTAAGGTCAGGCGACCTGGGCGCCAACGGAATGTGGAGTTTCTGGATATCAGCTTATTGGGAAATTTTCGCCGCAATTCTGTCATATCAAGGCTATGTGATGAGTTGCACCATCTTGCTGAAACCACACAGAGTTGAAAGAAATTCTCATTCGGCGTAATTCTGGATAGAAAACCTCTCTCAACATGTTCAAATAACGGCCTCCAGTAACTGTAACGGTGTGACCGTTTTCTTCGAAGAAGTAGGGCCCGACAATGCAGCGTGATGAAACTGCACACCACACTGTGACACGAAGTGGATGCAATTCCGTCGCATGGAGTATCTGTGGGTTGGAAGCACTCCATATTCGACAATTTTGTTTGTTTATGTTGCCGTTTCAATCGAAATGGGTCTCGTCAGACATGAAAAGAAAGTTCAACATGTTTCCGTCCTCTTCCACCATTTGAAGCATCTTCTGACAAAATTCCAAGCGAATCGGAAAGTTTGCTGAGTTCACTTTGTTGGCCATTTGAATTTTATATGGGAATAACTCCAAATCTTGACTACAATGACTGTCTGCTTATACGCATTTGAGCAGATAAGGTTCTTGTCGAAATTCTTGGATTGTTTTGTGTTGCATCAGCTACAGCAGCGATTGTTTCCTCCGTCCGAACTGAAGGGTTTCGATGGTAAGGTCTTCTGTTGACTGTCCCATGCTCGGAAAAATTGTTAACAAGTCTCTTTATGGTCCATCTGCTCGGAGGATTGCCGCCAAACGTGCCCATATACTCTCTTTGAACCGAAACTACGGACTTCAGTGCGTAATAGCGACGGACAATCCAAATTCTTGTTTCAGTGTCCCAGTTATCCATTTTTGTTAAATCTAAAAATCAACCAGATTCATTAAATAGAAAAAAAGTTATAAATTTTTTTTTGGTAGCAGCTTTCATCAGCCAGCCTGTATAAAAGAAATAGCTTTTTATGCCAAAATATGTTGGAGACAATATGCAAAATTTGAAAAGTTTCTTTATTTTTTGAACAGAATTATTTAAAAAAGTCCGTTCAAAACCACTGTGCAGAAGCGACGATGCTGAACCCTGACTGGGACTGACTATAAATTGGATGAGTCGTTAAACACGGCGGATGTTGTTATCCGTAAAACATCCAGAACCAGGAACAACACCGTAACAGTAGCAGCATCAATCCAAACAGTCCTCCCCCACACATCAGAGTTTTGCAACCCCATGTCGACAGTTTAGAACGACATCATTGCCGCTCTTTGTTTGGGTGTGTATGTGTGGGGGGATGTAAGCATTGCCGCCAAGGGGAGATGACAACAGATTCGATATTTATTTATCTTTATGTAGTCTCACAATTCCCCCTAAAGAAATGCCTTCCTTTTTTTGCTCTGATGGTGAAGTGATTTAAATTTCATTACTGCGAGATTTGTATGGAATTTTAATGATGGGGAGACGACGATGGCAACAACGTCGAAAAATCTGTCTGTGGTGTTTAGTGATTTAGTAGAGGCAAAAAAAATCTCGGCCTTATGTCTGGGGACGACAATGTGTCATGTGTCGTCCACACATTAGTGGAGAGGATTCGTTTTCTCAATTTTCTAATTAATTATCATTCATTTACTGGATTACAGTAGACTGGACTATGACGACTTATTTGATCTTTTATATCTGCAACATAATCTCGTGTTTTTAGATGTGGGGGTCAAGTATCAACTTGTTGGTTGGTGTCTGCGCTGGAGGAATAAAACCCACATGGTGTGTTTATTTTGTTGGGTGCTTTCATTCATACTTTGGATCTCCGATTTCAAAGGATTTTGATACATGATGATGGTAAGGTTTTGGAGAAATGTTGGAAAGGGGTTTAAGGCGGATGACTCCTTGTTAAGAACAGACGATATGGAATTTAGAGAGCATCACTTTTGATTATTGCCTCTATATAGAATTTTCTTCTGATTTGGCTTCCAAACGCAATAGAAATTTTCAAAATTCTTACGAATCAACAACTAAACAAAAAAGAAAATTTAAAATCAGTTTTTTTTCAAAAGTTTGGTATGGGTATTCCCAGCAAAAGATTAAGCATAAATGCTGAGATGCAGAATCATTCGCTTACCAAGCTGCCGAATAAGCGCTAATTGTTTGAACAAGTTGTCCTGATTTGTTGCTCATCTCAAATGGCGACGACTTCAAATATTCGTCCAACATGGAGTTATTTGATGATATAATAATGTTTCATCTATGAGACCTCTCTTTAACCTCTATTGCAATATTTATTTATTTATTTATACACGCTGAAAAAAATGGCTTCCCTAAACATATATATGTTCTTGAAACATATATATGTTTAGGGTACACTCTAAACATATAATATTGGGTACACACAAAAAGTATATATTTGGGAAAATGTTATTCTAAACAAATCTTTGTTTGCATCCCAATATGTTTTTTTTTTGGGACTATTATTTGCGAAACAAATATTTATTTGCACCTAAGAATTCAGAAAATACGTTAATTGTGTTAATTTTTTTAACTAATTCAAAGTTATTTTTTTTACATTTTTAGTATTTGTAAAAATAATAAATAATAATAATAGAAATCGTATAATATTGGATCAAAATAATTTACTTGGAGGATTGACAAGAAATTATGACTTGGAATACTAACTCAGAAATTTAAAATGATTGATTTAAACAGAAGTTAATGCGGCATATGGTATTGTAACTGGGAGGTACAATTCTGAACTAAAGAAAACGTTAAACTAAAATTCTCAAAAGTTAGCAAATATTTTGAAAATTTTTTTAAATAAAATGTATTTGAATAAATTCCTAAACAATAATATTGTTTGTATTTAAACACATATTTTATTTGATAAATTTAGTCTGCAAATATATGTGTTGTTGTAATATATTAATATATGCGTTCCAAATATATTTTATTGATTTCCAAATAAAATTTATTTGCTCAGAAATATATAATATTAAAAAATTTGTGTTACAAACATATTTCCTTTCGATTCAAACATATCAAAAAAGCGATTTTCCCCGTGTATGAATTACTATACAAAGTAAATATATATTCCAATTTTATGGTCCAGCTTTTACGGTGCTCTCTACACGGGCCAAAATCGCCATTTTTGATATGTTTGAATCGAAAGAAAATATATTTGGAACACACATTTTAAATGTTTTATATTTCTGAGCAAATAAATAATTATTTGAAAATCAATAAAATTTACTTGGAACGCATATATCAATATATTACATCAAAATATATTTTCAAACTAATTTTCTCAAATAAAATATGTATTTATATACAAATAAAAGTATTGGTTAGGAATATCTTCAAATATATATAATGACTTGGAATATTTCTCCCAGTCAAAACTACCATTAACAGCATTACATTCTGTTTTAAGGGACTCATTTACAATTTCTGAGTATTTCATGTCAGCATTTTTTCAATCCTTCCAGTAAATTAATGTTATCAAAAATTATAAGATTTCAATTTCAATTAAAAATTTCTAAAAAATTATCATTAAATTACTGAACAACTTAACACAATTACGGTTCGAAATTTTCGGAATACTTAAATTTAAATACATTTTTGTTTCGGAATTAAAAATCCCAAATAAAAGGTATTAGGGTGGAAACAAGGATTTGTTTAGAACAACATCTATCCAAATATATAATTTTTGTATGTACAAAATATTATATATTTAGAGTGTACCATAAACATATATATGTTTCAAGCCGAATATGTTTGGGACAATATACTACAGAAGCGATTTTTTTCAGCGTGTACTGCGATATATTTATGCAAATATTCAACTCTATGTACATATGTTTTCAGTCTCTGGCTTACCTTATTGCACCCAAGTAAAGTACAAAATTCAGCAACGATTAAGTTATTTCTCCTCAATAGCGCCAATGAAATGCTGTTTTTGAAAAATCCCCAAAAATATTTGTTGGGATTCTGGCAGTCCTTTCCAACGCAGTCAGACCTTACTAGCTATATAATCTGGTGCGCTTAGCAGCCGAATAATATATATCGTCACCTCAAATCCAAAATAACGTAACCCACATATTCATAATTTTTCAGGAGAAGCAAAAAACAAAGTAAAGTAATTTTAAGCTTTTGACCGAATTTAGGGAATTCAGACTATTAAGGCGGAATCAAATAACAAATTTAGAGCAAACAGTTGTGTCGTACATTCTGTATTAAATAAAATAAAATTTTATGAATCTTTCTGCTTTTTTAATGGCCTTGTTTGCTGTAAAGTCATTTTGAAAATCACTCAGAAAATGGTAAATGTTTGATATTGAACTCCACTCATTTTGTAGGAATATGTAGTTTAGCTTAATAGACTATAATCAATCATAAAATTAATTTTGAGTTTTTTGATGTTACGTAATTTTGGATTTCAGATGACGATATCACATACCAAATTTGAATTCAATCAGTTACACCTTTCGAGTGTTGTCGTGCGATCCAGTCGAACAGATCGACATTGCTCAAATGAATTAAACTGTCCTAACAAAACAAAATGTTCAGCGTGATTCTAAAAATCTTTTTCTTTTGTGTGAATTCTACTATCCGAGGTCTACACAAGACTTTTTACGCCTAAGAGTTAGCTCCTATACGAGGTATATTCAATAGAAAATGTGGAATTTAATTTTTCTCAAAAAATATTTATTTATTCATCAATTTATATTTGTCCCCTTCAAAGTATTCCCCCGCAGATATAATACACTTGTGCCAGCGTTTTTTTCAATCTCCGATGCAGTTCTGATATGCACTTTTTGGTATGGCCTTGAGCTCTTTCAGCGATTCGGGTTTTATCTCCTCAATCGTCGCAAAACGCCGTCCTTCATGGGACTCTTTTGGAGTGGAGTGACCAAAGACCCTAAGTATGTTCGGCGGAAATCCGTTTTCGGTCATTTTAAGTCATTTGAGCAATGTCCGTCCGTCCGTCTGTTTGTCCTTGTATCTGTCTGCTGGTTGATGCGCACGATATCTCTCGAAAGGAATAACCGATTGATTTCAAATTTGGTATGCGGTAATATTTTTGCTTATAACTTTAATTCCAGAACATACATTAAAGTTATTAAATGCGATTTGAATTGATAATAACACTATGCAACAAAATGTTTGTCCAAGGGAAGTGGATAACAGTTTCTGGTGCAACTAGGTGTCAAAACACGAAAAAAATATTTAAAAAAATGTTTATGTTAAATTTTGTTTTAAATTTTTTTTTAATTCCAGCTTTCATGGAAGGTGCATTCAGTATTTGGACCATAATTTTATAAGTATAATCCTGATTGAGCCGTGTTATGCCTCAAATTAAAAGGAATTATGAGGGCTACATATGCTGCTTTCGCATTCACGTAGAATCTTTTGAGAAAAAAAATGATTTTTTAAAAACACTTTTTCCCTGGTACAAAAAGACCGTAAAAAATAGAAAAAAAAATCGCAAAAATTATTTTATTACATTTTTAAAAAGCCACCATGCTAAAGAACAAAACTCTGTCTAGTTGAAAAAATCTTTTGATAGATGTAAAAGTTATGAGCCATTTTGTAAATGTTAGGGAAATTCAAAAAAATCTTGTTTCATATTTTTTCGTTTTTAAATTATGTTTTTGCGTATATTGAATTCGCTATATGCGAGAGAGACATATAAGGGACATTGCACTTGCTTTTTATTTGATGAGGATTGATGTCAGACATTATAAAATTATAGAAAGGACGGGGTTTTGTGGTTGTTCGTAACCATCCATAAAACATGATATGCAAGATTAATTCAGCGCCTTAAAGAAAAATATTATAAAGTTATATTTCGAAGTATGAGTAAACGGCAATGAACTTTTCAATGTGTAAATGATCCCGACAATTTCTGCTACATCTGTCGAAATGTTATTAAAAAAAATCGACGAGCGTTTAGTAAAATAATAGAAGATCTATATGTGCAATATTTTGGTATACGAGTTACAAATATGAACGAACCGTGGACACCTAGTATTTTGTGTAATTCGTGTCATGTAAATCTTACTCGATTGAGTAGTGGAAGCATGTGGTAAGTACTTTACAATTAATGTATTACAATGTTTTGTGGAATAATGCGTTTTAATTTTAGACTTCACGTGGAATTTGGAATGCCAATGATTTGGAGACAACCATTCATTCACGATACGGACTGCTATTTTTGTCTAAGTTAATAGATTGGAGTAGGAAGTGTCCAAGTATAGCCAACAGCCTAATAACGGAAACATCATCAAGTTCAAATGAGTACTCAACTCTGAGCGATTCAAGTTCGAGTCAGAAGTCATCGCTTTTAACTCAGTTTCAACTCATTGATCTAGTGAGAGATTTGGAACTGGCCAAATATAAGGCAGAACTACTTGCATCTGGGATGAAACAGTACAATATTTTGGCCGGCCCCAGATGTTAACATACCATATTATAGAGTCCGTGATATACCTTACAAACTGTGGATAACAGATGATTTTGCAAGGACATTCCCGGATTGTTCGAGGAACTTAATCAAACATACAATCCAAAGGAAAGGCGGTTACTTGTTGACAGCAGTAAAGAATGTTTGAAAGCAATACTTTTACACAACGGAAATTAGAAACCGTCAATTCCCATTGCTCATGCTGTCAACACTAAGGAAGCATACGAAACAATGGCTAAATTGATAAAATACATACGATATGAACATGACTGGAAAATTTGTTGCGATTTAAAAGTAGTTGGTATGTTATGCCTCTGGGATGGCCGATATTAAGCTGTGGCTCTTTAAAAAATTTGTAAAAGCCTTAAGGAAAGATGGTAATTCGCTCTCGTATTTAAAAAGTTTATTTAAAAGCCTTTTCTTTCAAAAAATCGAAGAAGGAGTTTTTGATGGGCCTAAAATAAGGAAACTGATGAAAAATGTGAATTTCGAATCACATTTATTTATGTATTATTTTTCGCTTTATGTATTCCAAGAGGTTTAAATATGTCCCCCGAAATGAATTTCTTTCATTCTCATGGCGAAAGGTTTCACCAAGAATTGAAGTCCATCGAACGGCGTTACCAAGGGCACTGGGATGAAAGAATGATGGGAGATTATATTTCGTTCCTCATTAGAGAAACCGATTCCGAAATCTACAAACGTCAACAAAGAACTCACAATTACTTCTAATGAAATTTGTACATGTAAATAAACTCAAATGTACATAATATAAATAAAAGTAACAAATAAAATTGCTATTTAAACAGAAATTAAAAAAAAAAAATTTTGAAATTCTCTTACCTCTACCAAAAGGGCTATAATTTCTACATTTATCCGTAGTTTTTTTTTAAATAGGCATTATTTTCTTCGCTAGGATGCAAACTTTTAAAAAGTAAAATAAAAACTTTTTTCGATTTTTTTTTTCTATTTTTTATGTTATTTTTTGTCCCAGGATTTTTTTTTATATCTACTTTTTCCAACATGTTTAATGACTGTTACTAAACAACTGTTTCTAAGTGAAAGAGATATTTGCAACATTGGTAGCCCACATTAATAGCTTCAATTTTACGCATAAGTCGACCTGATCGGGCATATACTCCAAAAATTATAGTGCAAATACTAAGGGTACCTTGGACGATAATAGCATTTTTAATAAAAAATT
Source organism: Eudasyphora cyanicolor (assembly GCA_963930755.1). NCBI lineage: Eukaryota > Metazoa > Arthropoda > Insecta > Diptera > Muscidae > Eudasyphora > Eudasyphora cyanicolor. The sequence goes on from OZ005736.1 coordinate 121,109,314, forward strand.
TTTTAAAAAATATTTATCCATAAAAAAATTTTTGGTTTTGATTTTATATAACAGTATGCCACAATCTATACAAAAAAATAATTATTAGGTCTAGGACACAAAAAAAAATTTTTGTTGCGTAGTGTAATTTAATAAAAACAAACAAATTTATAAATTTACGAATATTTTCTTGGGACTGAAGGGTGTCGGTTTAGTCTATTACTACTTATTAGGAAACATAGAAACACTTCTAAGGTAATATTCAAACGAACTTTTTTATGAATCATATATTAGGTTTTTTTGTCTTCTTTCTTCTTTTTGTAAGTAGTAAATTTATTGGTTGCCATGATATGCCCCTATAAACCCACCCCTATAAACCAAATTATGAATATTGTATATATTACAATTGTTAATAAAGAAAACAAAAATAAAACAAATTTTTTAATTGTATAATTCCTCCCACTGTGTGGCGCTACGTGCAACATAGCCCATGTAACATAGGATATTCAGCACGATCGATTTGAGGGCATGGTCAAATCACGTGTAGATGTCAACTGGCCACAGAGATCGTGCGATTTTACGCTCTTAGACTTATCTTGTAGGGTTTTCTTACGTCGCACAGTGTCGTAATGTCATATAAATGTTGCCCAAAAATAGAAGGAGTTGTCGCAGGCGAATGAAAATTAGTACAACTCATTTTTGTAAGTAAGAAGGAAAATTTACAAAGTTTTGTGAAAATTGGTTCAAGGACACTCATACCCCCCTTTCATCCTGAAATGAAAATATTGCATTATTTTTTAAATTATTATCTGATTTGAACAAAACATGGCACGTTTGTTGCCATGTATATATATAGTTCTGTAGAATTTCAGAAAATTACTTCAAAGGATATGTCCATTGTTGCCAAAATTGGACAAAATATGAAAGTAAGTATTTTCTGATGTATAGTTGTATTTTGGGAAAAAAAATTTCAGCCCATTATCTCAAAGGGGATACGCCCAACTCCCATATATCCTGAAAAAAACATTTTTTCAATTGTTTCCAAAATTGGACAACATATGAAGGTATATATTATTTGATGTATAGATATTTTTTATGAATTATTTCAGGACATTTTTTCAAAGAATACGCTCAACCACCGTATATCCTCCGTAAACAAAAAATATCATCTTTTTGAAGTGGTTGCCAGAATAGGACCAAATATGAAAGTATATATGCTCGAGGTACAGTTTTGTATGAAGAATTTCAGGAAATTTTCTCAAAGGATACCATGGAAATTTTACCAGCGTACAGTTTCCTTCTGTAGGACTCAATACCCTTTCTATATGGTCCTCCACAAACTTCTTTAAGTTACCCAACATTGAGCGGCTTTTACTTGATTTTATTTTTAACCACTTGTTGAAAATATCACGTATTTTTAATGGTATCTACTGCAGCTGATATTTATATATGTAAATACATACTTTTAGCAACAAAATATGAAAAATATCTTTTGAGATATATTTTTTTTTGATTGACCTCTAAACTTGTAATTTCTGTTTAACACAGCACATTGTTTTCCATATATTTATTTCCTAACGGTACTTATCATATAATTTTATGAATCAAAAACAGTGTTGCCAGATTTTATACTCGCCGAACTTATCATTGTCGTAGACAGACAGTTATTTTAAATATTTGAATTCACACCAAGAACCAAAACTCAACATTTCAGCACTTTACAGCGAAAATATGACATTGCTAAGAACTTCCCGATTTGAGATACAACAACATAAATACTGGTTGACCATGACGCTCAAAACCCATGTCATCGCACAGTGATCCCAAACGCAACAGTAGTTGACCAAAAGCCTTGACAGTTTATTTAAATGTTTCTTTTGAGTTTCTGACAGAATAAAATAACAAAGTTTCAGGTTGGTTATACTAAGAGGTAGGTTTCATTGCTAGTTGACAGATCCGCAGCCAACCTCCTCCTACTTCGCTCAGATTTGTTCAAATAATTCAATGGTGCACTGAAAAAAAAGTTTGTTTTAAACTTAATGATTTGCACCAAAAACGCCCTTTATCATTAAAATAAGTACATTTTGTACTTAAAAACATAGATAATTTCATTGATATTAAGTACATTATCTTAACTTTAAGTGCAAAACTTACTCATTTCACAGATTACAGGGGTTTTCGGCGCAAATCTTTAATTTTAAGACGTTTTTTTCTGTGTGGTCGTCCAAAAGCAATTTTAAGATTATCCTAATTTGCCTTTTTCGTGGTTATCTATTTTTTAAAGTCAGTTTTTTTCCGCACGTTAATCTAAACATTTGTTGGCCGAAAATTATCTGTCTTTCTGCGACACCAAGTAGGCGGCCGGAAATTGGGCCACAAGAAAATGCATCCCAAATTGAAAAATTAAGGTGAACACCAAAATTGGGGCCTTATTTCGTTTTAAAAACATATTAGAACAGTTGTTCTATTTGTAGTACACAACGATGTGCGACTGCGAACTATTTTTATCCCCTCACCACATCGAAGGAGTGACCTAAGACCCCAAGTATGTTTGGCGGAAATTCGACCACACAAATGGACCATTTTTTACCAAAAGTTACCTGCTTATAACTTTAATACCAGTGCATATAAATACTTGAATTTTTGTACAGTGTTATGCTTTTATAGTACCTAGAGTCCAGAGAAAAGTGACCGTTATTTGGGCGCCCCTTTTGGTACCTCTCACACAAACGGACCATTTTGTATTAAAAGTAAACAACTTTTAACTTTGATACCAGTACATACTTTAAAGTTATTAAATGCAATTTAAATTAATAATAATTTAAATAAAACAAAAAAAATAAATAAATTTACTAACATTTTTTTGAGACTCAAGGTGAGGGGATTCATTAGCACGCACCATATTCGCCAGATTTAGCTCCCTCGGATTATTTTTTTGTTTCCAAACTTGAAAAATGGCTCGGCGGAAAATGATTTGCCTGCAATAAACTGGTGGAGATTGCCGTTGATGGCTATTTTCAGGAGCTAGACAGTTCTTACTATAAAATCGCTGGAAAAAGTTTATAGAGCAAAAAAGGAGATTATGTTGAGAAAGAAAGAAAAAATTTCCAAAATTTATTGTGGTTTCTTTGTTAGGTCTGTTAATTTTGGGACCCCCATCATAGCTTCATTATTACGTACTGAAGACAGACAGACGGACATGTGTAAATCGTATAGAACGCTACGACGATCCAGAATATATATTCTTTATATGGCCTCAGATCAATAGCGCAAATGCTTACAAAGGGATTGATAAAGTTAGTCAGTCCTATGGTGGATGCTATAAAGATAATCATACTTCACAGAAATACATAGATTATCTAAATTTTCGTTGCTGTTAAAAAATTTGTCTTTGTGTGCAGAAGTACTTACCAGAAAAATCATTTATTTTATAAAAAAAATAATAATTATCTCACATTTGTTTCATAATTGTAATTCACATTTATTTATAGTAAAGTTTGTTTATTTTACTTCTGAATATTTTTATAATAAATTTAAAATTATGTCATAAATTTTACATATTTGCAAAAGAGTTTTATATGTTTTAGCTTTTAACATTATCATTAAACTAAGAGAAAAAAAAAATAGAATCAATAATTAATTTAATTGTATCGCTTTTGTTCACTTATTTCATATTTTTTAATTACACCTAAATCTAATTAATAAAAATATTTACTTCAATTTTTAGAAAATATTTTGGTACTTTATTTATTTATTAGTTTTATTTCGCATCCTATATTAAACGAAATAATTGTTTACTAATAAGAAATAATTGTTTACTATAAGTAAAAAGAAAAAACTCGTTTAAAGGTAATAAACAGACAACAAATACTAAAGCTACTCTACTTTTTTCTGGCAAAAATAATATGTATATATTTTACGTTATATCTAGGAGAGAAGATTGTTCTGTTCGAATGAAATTAGACGAGGGCACTCAATCGTGAAATTATATCTGATTTATAAATTTATATAAATTTACGTTGATTTCTTTAAGACGACTAGAAATACTTTTAGTTTAGGAAATACAATTATTGTTTTGAATTTTTTTTGTGATTTATTTAATAAATTTTGGTTATCCTAGTTTAGAAAAATGCCAAAGCTCTTAGATGTTTTTTTTCAAAATATTTAATGATTGATTTATTTGGGTAGGGTTTTGTAATTGGAGAGAATTGCAAGTGTTGCATTTTTCAAGTTTTTACCTGTAATTTTGTTGTGCAAGGGAATATTTTATCTTATTGCTTCATGCTTCTCCTTCTATTACTCACGAAAAAGTGAATTCAGGGTCTCCGTTCTATACAGTGTTGCATATTGCTTCCCTTTCTGAAAATTATCATTTCGAATAACGAAAAACATGAAACAAACAGACAGTTTTATAAATATAATATATATATATATACATATATATAAGTGATAGCGACAGATAAACTTTTTCTATGATTGGGAGTACAAAGGATTTTGGTAGGTATTATAGAAGTTATTATAAAAATCAACATTTCACTAAATTTTAACCCTTTGTGAGGGAGGTACTAGAGGAACTGGATCAATATGGCCCATCTTCGAACTTAGTCTGAGATAAAAAAAAATGGTATCACATACCAAATTTGAAGTCAATCTGTTACTCCTTTCGAGAGTTGCAGTGCGCTTCAGCCGGACAGACGGACGGACTTTGCTGAAATAACTGAATATGTCCCAAAACTGATTTCCGCCGAACATACTCTTATTTAGACCTTCACTAAAGTGAGAATATTTACTTTTGGTTCAAACTGGTCCCTTTGTGTCGGTGGTATCAAAAGGGGCGTGGCAACATCGACCATTTTTCACATAAACTATTACTATGAGTGGGATTACAGAGGATTCTGGTAAATTGTAGCCCTTGGTGAGGGAGTTATTAGAAGAAGTACACCTGCGTGATACATTAGCCTGAGATAGAAAAAAAATAACACACCAAATTTAAAGTCAATCCGTTACTCCTTTCGAGAGTTATTGTGCGCATCAGCCAGGCAGACAGACGGACGGACATTGCTCAAATGACTTAAAGTGTCGTAAAACGGATTTCCCTCGAATATATTTATGGTCTTAGGTCATACCGTTGATGTGTTACACTTTTGGCCCGTAGCTAATTATATATATATTATATAATACCCTACACTAAATAGAGAGATAGGGAAGTTATTCGATGTGTTAAATAAAACTACGAAGAATAATTGCCAACTTGACAACGAAAGTCGGACTTAAGCTGAGTTTAGCAAAAGAATTATCATATACACAATTCAAGTAATTCCGTCTTCTGTGCATCAGTCTGACGGATGGATAGAAGCACATTACTCATGACCTTCCAATATCAGATGTCATGATTTAATCCCTGAACTATCCACACTGTGGTACAGTGTGTTATAAGTTTGTTTCATTGCAGATGTTTGTAACACCTAGAATTATCACAGTTAGACCCACCTTAAAGTATACCGATCGACACAGAATCACTAGCTGAGTCTACTTAACCATGTCTGTCCGTACGCCCGTCTGTCCGTCTTGTTGTTCGTAGAGTACAGGTCGCAATTTCACTGCTAAAGTTTTTAGGAGTCTTTCGTACCTGGAAAGAACCCTATAATTTGAAGAAAATCGGTTCAGATTTATATATAGCTTCCATCTATATATATAAAATCCTTTGTACGTTTGTTAGTAATGCATGATCTCCGAATCCATAAAAGTGGTCAAAATTGCGGAGTGGTCAAGTTATTTGCAAAATTCGTATTTCCATGACTGAAATTTAAGATATATGTGTGGTTTGTCTTGATAATAGTTTGTATGGACATATGGTCAATATAATTTTTTTGATAATTTATTCCTGAAACTCGGGATGTATGCATTTTTGAATGAAATGTCAAAAATCAACCAACAAATCACAAACAGTACGGGCAGGACAACGTCTGCTGGGGTCAGCTAGTATACTTATGTGTTTCATATGATTTGGCCCTTTAGCCCCTATATAAGCTGTATTTTACATCCAATGGTTTTGAATTTAGCATGTTAGAGTTTATTGACCTACATTGCTCAATTTGAAGCAAATCGGTTCGGAGTTAACTATAGCCCTCATATATATATTTGGGCCAATTTTGACCTTTAGTCCTATAGAAGTTGTAGCTTACATCAATTGTTACAATTGTTTCGAAATTAAGCATTGTAGAGTTTATTGATCTATGAACCAATATTACCGAATTTGAAGAAAATCGGTTCTGATTTTTATATAGCTCCCATAAATATGTTTCGTCAGATTTGTCCCTTTTTTATCCCTAAAGAAGCTGTATTTGACATCCAATTGTTTTGGAATTTAGCATAGTAGAGTTTCTTGATCCACGGACCAGCATTGCCGAATTTGAAAGAAATCGGTTCAGATTTAGTTATAGTTCCCATATATATATTTCGTCCGATTTGGCTACAGAGGTAGAGACGTATCAAATGTAAATTGTATAAACAAAGTTGAAGTATACAGTGGATATTTCATTGTTATCCAATCTTACTAGAGTGGTGTAGGTTATCATATAGATGGCACCGCTCGACTTTAGCCTTTCCTTACTGGTTTTAAAAATAAAAAATAAAAAAGTCGTTATTGGAAGACAATGGGTCTTACGAATTAACTCCAAAAGAGTTTTGAACTTGATTGTCAAAACTTTAAATTAAGTAATCGTGTATCTTTCTTGCTTACACTTAAAGATTAATTTTTAAATCAAATGGTTTATTTTTTATTTAAGGTTATTAAAGACTGGCGTCATCATTAGGGCGTGCTAAGCAGCATATCGCGTCTTCAAAGGTAGGTAATACAAATTAATCGTAATTTTTTAATTGAAAATATCTTTGTAATATAGTGTACTTTTATTTATTTGCATTTATTAAAAGCGCTTTAATTAAGCAATTACTTTTGTTATAAATTGGGAGCATTTCTTAAAAGAAAACAAGTAAGAAAGTTTCAGTCGGGTAAACCGACAAAGGTATACCCTCACTTTGTGAGTAATGTAATATTGAATATTTCACGAATTATTCGATCAGTTTGTATGGGAGGTACCAGAACGGGTTTAACAAATAACCATATTTTTCGCTGAACGCTGAGATATTAAATTGTGGTATCATTTGGCCATTTTGTGTAGGAGGGACAAAAAGGGACCTGGTGATAGCGCTAATTTTTTACAGGGCTATAGGCACTATAAAAGCATTACACTGTAAAAATTTCAAGTATTTTTATAAACTGGTATTAATGTTATAGGCTGTTAACTTTTGGTGCAAAATGGTACCTTTTGTGCGGGAGGGACGTGGCAATAACGCTAATTTTTCACTGGACTGTAGTCATTATAAAAGCATTACACTGTACATAATTTCAAGTATTTTTATACACTGGTATGAATGTTGTAGGCTGTTTACTTTTGGTGCAAAATGGTGCATTTGTATGGGAGGTACCAAAAGAGTCGTGGCAACTTCGCCCATTTTTTTCGAGTTGATAGTGACTAATAAACTAATATTATGTGTGAAATTTCAGAAGATTTGAATAAGTAGTATAGCAGTTATTAATGAATCAATATTTCACAACATTTTAACCCTTTGTGGGGTTGGTACTAAAAGGGGTGAACCAATATGGCCTATCTTCGAACTTAGCCGGAGATAGAAAAAAAAATTACCACATACAAAATATGAAGTCTGTCAAAATAAAGATAAACATCCAAAAAAATAGAGGTTAATCCCCATATTTTAGCATAATTCGATAACCATTTATCCGAATTAGTTTATTAAAGCTTTAAATTATCCTAAATTATGTAGCCATTAAAGAATTAATTAACAAATTAATTAAAATTACCCAAAACGAATATCCGCCGTAAATACTTAGGATCTTACATCACTCCTTCGATGTGTTACACTTTTGGCCGTAGCAAATGATATATACCCTCGTATCACTAAAGTGAGGGTATAATAAGGTATAGCTAAAGATATTCCGACCATATTTCGCTTTAATTTTAAAACAAATACATAACAGTGTTGTTTACCGCTTCACAAATTTGGTCCACTCGTTCTAGTACCTCCCCCACAAAGGGTTAACATTTAGTCAAATATTGATTCTTTAATAACTTCTACTTGAGTAACTCAAATCTCCTGAAATTTCACACATAGTATTAGTTTATTAGTCGCTAACACCTCTAGAAAAATGGGCGAAGTTGCCATGCCCTTTTTGGCACCTGCCACACAAATGGACCATTTGGCACCAAAATTTAACTGATTATAGCTTTAATATCAATTCATACAAACACTTGCAAATTTGTACAGTGTCATGTTTTTATAGTACCTAGAGCCCAGAGAAAGGTGGGCGTTATTGACACGGCCCTTTTGGTACCTCCCAGACAAATGGACCATTTTGCACCAAAAGTTAACTGATTATAACTTTAATACCAGTACATATAAATACTTGAAATTTTGTACAATGTAATGCTTTTATAGTACAGGGTTTTCCAACAAGAGGTGTTATTTTGAATCACCCGGTATTTCGGTAGCTGTCACTTTGGAAGCTTTTATTCTTTGACATTTGACAAGCACGATTCAACAACGCATAGAAATTATTAAAATTCGAAAATCATCTTGGTGGCTACGTCAACAAGCAAAATTGTTGCATCTGGGGCTCGGAAAAACCCAAGAGTTATTGTTGAGAAGCCTCTCCATCCTCAACGTGTGGCTGTTTGGTGCGGTTTATGGTCCGGCGGGGTCATTGGACCTTACTTTTTCGCAAATGAGGTTGGGTCAACAGTTACGGCGAATGGATTGCGCTATCGAGAGATGATTAATGATTTTTTATGGTCGGAGTTGGATGGTATTGATCTGGACAACGTTTACTTTCAACAAGACGGCGCTACGTGCCACACTAGCAACGAAACCATTGATCTGTTACGGGAAAAGTTTCCAGACCGTGTTATTTCTCGAAGAGGTGATCATAATTGGCCACCGAGATCTTGTGATTTAACACCTTGCGACTTCTTCCTTTGGGGCCACGTGAAAGATAGGGTCTACGCCAACAGCACAGAGTCGATTCAAGACCACAAAGATAGAATTCGTGAGGCTATCGAGGACATAGGGCAGCCACTTTGCGATTTTGTTATGGGCAATTTCATGAAAAGGATATGGTCCTGTAAGCGTGGTCGTCGTGGCCATTTGGCTGATGTTGTTTTTCATTATTAACGGTATACCTTCCTCTTTGTTATGAAATAAACATCCGATCATTTATCTAAAAAAATGTAATTTTTCTTTGAATACCAAAAAAAACACCTCTTGTTGGAAAACCCTTTATCTCAGGCCAATTTCGAAGATGGGCCATTTGGTCCACTCCTTCAAGTACATCCCCCACAAAGGGTTAACTTTTAGTGAAATATTGATTCTTTAATACCTTCTGTACTACTTACTCGAATCTTCTGAAATTTCACACATAGTATTAGTTTGTTAGTCGCTAACACGTCGAGAAAATGGGGCGAAGGGGTACCTCCCCTTTTGATACCTCACACACGAATGGACCATTTTGCACCAAAAGTTAACAGCTTTTAACTTTAACAGTACATACTTTAAAGTTATCAAATGTAATTTAAATTGATAATAATTTAATTAAAACAAAAAAATAAATTTACGAATATTTTTTTGGGACTCAAGGTGAGGGGAGTTATAATTCGGTTTTCCCGACTGAACTTTCTTACTTGTTTTCGTTTACATAACACTGTGCAACAGTTAACAAAATACACGGACTTAACAGTGTAGTTTTGATTCTACTACCAGAGCGCAGTATAGCCCTATACCCAGTTTGACGTAATTGGTGACCAATTTTCTTCTTGACTGGAATTTGAGCGTTTTTGGGTGTTTGTTTTAAGTTTTGGTCTTTGGTGTTCTGACACATATAGTACAATTTTATGGCCAACGTTTTTGTAGGACATTTCATCCCCGCCCTCCCCATTTTAGGGGTGTGTTTTACGATTTGTTAAAAAAGGGCCGAAAATTAAAGTTATGTGGGGGATCCTGAGGGTTAATATATTCCACAAATATATTGTCCATTATATTTCCTATAAAGTTGCTGAACTAAGCCTACTCCAAAAAAATATTATTTTACAAAATAGTGATTTGCTAACATTTTTTGAGGTACAATGTGATCTTTTTGAACTATTTAGGGTGCCTAGTCACGTTCAGATTGTATTGATATGTTCACAAAAGTTGTTCTGATTTACCGTGGCTACAATTTTGTCAAATAGTGTTATTGAAAAATTACGAGTCCCTGCAAGTTATGCTGAAAAAAGTGATTTTTTTTCAGCATAACATGTTAACAGCTTTTCAGCATATTCTTAGCTACAAATATAGTTCAGCGGTATCTTCTAGTCTGAATTAGTTGTTGGACAAAAGCAGATGACAACTTTTTCTAGGGGCCCGCTGATTTTCAGAAACTTTTGCAGCCAATAAAAAAAAAATGGTCACCAATTTCGCCACACCGAGTATGTATTGGGCTATGCTACCCTTTGATAGTAGAATAGAACCTATCCTGTCAAGGCCGTGTGTTTTTCAAAAAGTATCCATTTGTTGCATAGTGTAACAGGTTTGTAGTTTTACGTATTTTTCCGTTTCGTGTAACTTTGTATACCCCTCAATCTTTTTCTATACTCTTCGTCTACAAACTCGTGTAGCATGTCTCATGTCATAGGGATATGTCACACCGTGTAAATAGGGTCTGGAAATCGAAACAAATCGTTTACATGTATATTTCTCTCTCTCTCTCGGTAGAATAATATAAATTCTATTTAATTTAAATATATTTTATAAAGAATTGTTCACCCCAAAAATATGTATGTCTTTATGTTTCTTATTTATTTCCATTTCTCTTCTGATTCTTTTTATACCCTCACTTTAGTGTGACGAGGGTATATATCATTTGCTACGAAAAAAAGTGTAACACATCGAAGGAGTGATCTAAGACCCTAAGTATGTTCGACGGATATTCGTTTTGGGTCATTTTAAGTCGAATGAGCAATGTCCGTCCGTCTGTCTGTCTGTCTGTCTGCTGGCTGGTGCGCACGATAACTCTCGAAAGGAGTAACCGATTGACTTCAAATTTGGTATGTGGTAATATTTGTTTCTATCTCCGGCTAAGTTTGAAGATGGGCCATATTGGTCCACTCCTTCTAGTACCTCCCCCACAAAGTGTTAAAATGTTGTAAAATATTGAATTTTTAATAACTGCTATACTACTTATTCGAATCTCTTGAAATTCCACACATAGTATTAGTTTATTAGTCGCTATCAACTCGAGAAAAATGGGCGAAGTTACCGCGCCCCTTTTGGTACCTCCCACACAAATGGACCATTTTGCTCCAAAAGTTAACAGCTTATAACTTGAATACCTATGCACAAAAAGACTTGAAATTTTGTACAGTCTAATGGTTTCATACTACATACAATCCAGTGAAAAATGGACGAAGTTGGCACGCCCCTTTTGGTACCTCCCACACAAAATGGACCATTTTTCACCAACATTTAACAGCTTATAACTTTAATACCAGTGCATAAAAATACTTGAAATTTTGTACAGTGTAATGCTTTTATAGTGCCTACAGTCCAGTGAAAAACTGGGGTTATTGCTACGCCCCTTTTGGTACCTACCACACAAATGTACCGTTTTATACCAAAAGGTATGAGCTTATAGCGTGGGTACCAATGCACAAAAATACAACAATATTTAATATACTAATATGTATATGTAATATTTTTAAAGTACATACAGCCCTATGAAAAATAGGCGTTATCAACGCGCTCCTTTTGTTACCTCCCACTCAAAATGGCCAAATCATACCAAAATTGAATGGATCATAACTTTAATATACCAGGGCACATAAACTCATACAATTCGATACAGTGCAATATATTTGAAGTTTACTGTTTAGCGAAAAATGGAGTATTTGTTAAACCCCCTCTGGTACCTCCCATACAAATTGACAGATTAACTCGTGTAATATTTCATATTACAGTATTCACAAAGTGAGGGTATACCTTAGTCGGTTTACCCGACTAAAACTTTCTTACCTGTTTTAAATAAACTATTACAACGCCATATTATGTAGCTAACTTAACTAGATACAGATAATCATCGTACTCAAGACAAATTTTTCCTAATTATAAGTGAGAGTGAAATATTACAACAATGAGCGAGAAGGTAGTGCTGTACTCTATTTCCATATAATAATACAGGGTTTTCCAATAAGAGTGATATGATTTCTTTGAAAAAAAAACACACTTATTATTAAGGAAATTCAAAAGTTTTTTATTTATTCTGAAGTACAATCGATGCAATTAAGTTCTAAAACGTCATGCAAATGGCCTCCATGACTTCTTCTGCAGGAAAGAATTCGATGAACCCAATTTTCTAGCACTTTTTCCACTAAATCAAGTCGCATGTCATGAAAGGCACGTTCAGTATTGACTTGAAGTATATGATCTTGAAGAGAGTCTGGTTTATTTCGAAAGACCAATGACTTCAAATAACCCCACAATAAATAGTCTAATGGAGGGCATTCAATATCACCATTTCTTGAAATAATCTCGCAACAATTCAATTGTTTCATTTGCTGTGTGGCACGTAGCCACAATCAGTCAATGGCAAAAAGAGAGCTAAAATATTGCTCATGGGTGTCAGGGTCGTATGCCGACTGGAAAGTGTTTTTTGTGATTTTAAAAAAAATTGGACTTAGCATCATTTTCAAATGTGAACGGAAAGTTTATTTTTGCTCTAGCTCCTTAATACGTCGGATCGGGAAACGGTCAATGGCAAAAAGATAGCTCTTATAGAGCTATCTTTTTGAGAGCTAAAATATTGCTCATGTGTAAATGTGAAAAGTTGCAATTGGAGAACGATTATTTTGATAATAAAACTCAATAATTTGTAAAGGTTGTTCTTGCTTATATCTCTCCATGATGAAATTGTAAACTGAATACAATGAATAACAAATAACAGATCATGACATATTACAAATGGTCGAAACGTCACTTCAAAATCATATCATCCCTATTGGAAAACCCGTTATAATACTTTATTTCCATTTCTCTTGTGAATCCGTTTTTAATGAAATATTTCAACCCCTATGTCAAGTATCTAACTGTACTAGAGATAGATCATTCCCCAATGACGAATGAGAATCAGATACTACAACATTAAGTAAGGGAGTGTATTACAGATACCTCATCTCTCTCTCTCTGCTGGAGTAACTCTTGCATATTTTCTCAACTGTTTAATGTAAGCTCTTCCATCACCAACAACTACTTTTATTATTAACATCCCGAGAGTGGGATATGTAAATTTCTTTCTCTCGCGAGTAACAATTGCGTATTTTCTATCTTGGCTTTTTTGAACTAATCCATCACAAGCAACTCTCTCCATTCATGAATATATTACAGATTAAATTTGTCAAAAATTAATTGAGTTATTTACTTTAAAATGTTTTTTTTATTTTATTTCTATTTCTCTTCATATTAGATAAGTACTTAAAAATGATTAATTTGTTTAGTAGTATTTACAAAATTGTTAAGTATTTTGTTAAATTAATTTTTTTATATAAATATTTGTTTTGTCATTTATAATATACTAACATTCATGTTTTTTTGTGTTCTTAAACATAAATGTACGTACAGTTTTGTTTGTTGTGCAATAGTTTTTTTGTTTGTATAATTTAAATATTTCTCGTACTCATTTTCTTTCTAAATTTATACAAAATGAAAAGATCTCTCGCTTGCTATCGTCCTATCTTTTCTCTATCTCGTTCTCACTCTCTCTTACATATTACCATCATACCCTTCAAATAATGCTAGAGTTTTTATGAAATCCTTTATGTAGGACCCCGCTTCCGCTCAGTTACTAAACAGAAAGGGTCCCAGTGAACCTCAAACCATTGGAGGCTTAATATCGACCAGAGTGCTGTGATGGTCCAACACAGGGCTGGACGCGGCCGAATTCGAACCGAGCAAATGATGATGATGATGCGTGTGGGCGTGGGCATGCATGTGGGCGTGATGGGGATGCTGTGACTGCTGTTGTTGCTGCTGCTGCTGTTGATGCAAATGATGTTGCTGTTGCGCTTGTTGATGCTGCTGCTGTTGTTGTTGCTGCTGCTGTTGTTGGTGTTGTTGCTGCAATTGCTGATGCTGTTGGTGGGTTAGCATAACGGGCGATCCACTGGACATATGATGATGAGGTGACATATGCAAACCCTGGCTATGATTTTGTGTTGATGAACCCGACTGATGGGAATTTGGTGTTCCCGGATGACTATTACTGCCAGAGTTACCATTATTACCCGATGAATTCATGCCATTGGAATCGCTCGATTGATTATTTGGCTCTTCAGAGTCACTGCACGATTCGGAGGAACCCTTCTTGATTCCGGTGCCGGTGCCATTGTGGGTCTTGACATGTTTGGCTAGGTGATCACTGCGCATAAAGCGTTTATTGCAAACAGGACAAGCGAAACGCTTTTCCCCGGTATGCGTTCTCAGGTGCCTTTGCAGTTCATCGGAACGCGTAAAGCGTTTGCCGCAGAATAGCCAATTGCATACAAAGGGTCGCTCGCCCGTGTGCCATCTCAAATGGGCCTTCAGATGAGAGGTCTTGCCATAGACTTTACCACATCCCGGTATGTGGCATGAGTGGATGTTCTTCTTTCTCAAATGGACGCCGGCAGGTCCAAGCCTCTCCGCCTCCTGGCAATTGGGACAGTCACAAGTGGCTCGTCCTGCATAACGCCTCTGAGATCGGGACGATGGTGTGGTGGGTGACGATGACTGTGGCGTTGAGGCGGTGGAGGCCGCTGATGGCGAACTGTGAGGCAACGAGAAGCCACCCACTCCCTGACTGGGCAGCATACTCTTATAGGTATCTTGCAGTAAATGCTGTCCCGAACCCAACAGATGAGCCGTGTTCGACAAGGAATGACTCAACGCCGAAGAGTAGTCAGAACTGGCCGTAGCATAATTAGCCATAGTTGAGTGCATACCAGCAGCTCCGCCCATATCCAACCAACTGCCCGCCGCAGCCGCACTATGCATATCCCACCAGCCGGTGTTGACGCTAGCCGCCTCGGCAGCCTTGTGGGCCTGTGCCGTCACCGCATTGAAGGGCCAATCGTAGGGATGACGTGAATAGACCGAACCAAAAGTGGCCCCCTCCACCTTCCCCAGCAAACCCTGATGCATATGATGATTATCGGCCACCATGCCACCGGCCGTTGTCGTCGAATTCGGATAGAATAAATCACTGCCATAGGCCGAGGGTGTGGTGACAGCAGCACAGGATGAGGTTATCGGCCGACTGTAAGGATAAATGCTGAAATTATTTTCTTCATCAATTAAAAATGCTCAATCAAGGAAGGGTTTTCAAGGGATCTACTACAAAAAAATTCTCTATTTATGTTACCTACCTGGCGGTTATGTTGACCATGGTATTAATGCCGCTACCGGCCAAACTCCTTGAGGTTATGGAATTACCCGCCGCCGATGATGAGCCGATGCCCGAATGATTTGTTCCACCCGCTCCCGAGGAATTGGTAGACGAGGCCGATGAGATAGCACAGGGCGAATGTTGTCCCACCGAGGCATTTGAACTGGTCGAACCTGTTGAATTGTTGTTGTTGTTATTATTAGTATTGTTCGTTTGGGAGTGATTGGGTGAGGTGGGACTTTTCTTCCACGGATGAAATCCCTTGCCCACCGCGGCATCCGCCAATGGTGGGGGTGACTTACTGCTTAATTTATTGCACTGGGCGGCCAACATTGCCAATGGGGTGCCCCTTAAACTGGGATGATCCTGGAAGGGAAGATGAAGAAGAAAAAGGGAGTTAGTTTTGAATGAACTTCTGGCGAATTAATTTTGCAAAATATTTTAGATTATATGGAGAATATTGTAACAAGATTAATTATTTCGATGTTTGTCGAAAAATAAATATGTCGCTTGTACACATCTGAAATGAAAGCTTGTTTTGTATAGTGAATATTCTCAAAATATGTCTGCTATAGTTTGAGCTATACCGATGCCGATAACCTATAAAATTATGGAGAGGGATTTTAATATCAGACCGAGAAACACAATATTGGTGCTGAATAGAAAGTTCTAGTTGCACATACTGACTATTTTTGAAATGTTTCTTCTATTTTTCAAAACACTGCTTGTACAATTTTTAAAAATCGGTTCAGTGGTTCAAGAGCTATAAAAAATGTCTTAAAACACAAAAATACATTTAAATTTTCAAATCCCAATACAATTTTTGAATTTTTTAAAAAAAAAAAATAAATGATAGCGAGATCTTATTTGGCCATTTACCAACTTTTTAAGCAAAAATAAAATTGATCGGTTAATATTAAAAATTCCGATACAAGAAATATTCTAATATTAACTCAATAAAATTGATATATCTTTTAGGTCCATCAAGGCTCCATTTCGAGGTGTTAATGATCAGTTCATAATAGTTTGATACTTAAGTACCAACAACATTAAATACCTGAATTTATACTTCTACAGCTTATCCAAGGATTAAGGATGTTTTCTATATTTTAACATCCTTTTACCACAAGGGCATATATATTTCATTCCACTGCTTCGAAGAGGATTAACAGGGCATTTCAGTGATATTATTTTCTTTACAATATGTGAAGTGGTTAAGAAGTTATGGCAATATTACAAATGGTGATTTAAAAAAATCCCTGAGACAGGTAACTTTGGAGTTCTGTGCCACATAAACTACATCGAATTTTGAAAAACTAAAAACACCAAAGCATTCTTTTGCACTTGAAAAATTATTGTGCCAAATCTATTAAATTAAAATCAAAAGGGGTCATTATTAAAATATGTGTTTTTCGATTCATTTGCCTAAATTACACTATGCCGAAAAACGAACCATCATAAAATTAATTGCATACATTGATTACACTGTGCTAGGTGAAAAAACCGACAAACGGGGCATCTGGTGGGTTAAACTAAATCAGCTACGCTGAATCCAATGGCGCTAACCGTTTTTCTAGGTTAGCTCTTGTTTTCGCGATATTCGACCACAAAGTTTACAAGGAAAACAGAGAGGTTAGTCATCTCGGAGGTGATTTTGAAGTGGAAGACTGCGGAATACACGCTTTAGTCCAAAGAACGAAATAAAGGGAACCCTTGGAGAATTATTTCTCTCAAAGCAGTCACCCACGCTTTTCACACCCTTATCACCAAAAAATTGCAATCAAGTCGAATCATATCTCAAACGTCGTACAACTCGACGACATTTTTAGTTGGTGTCTTTGAGAAAAATATTCCTTGCGAAAAAATACTATAGGTCTCCCTTCAATATATTTATGAACAATCAACAGGTTTCATATTTTAGCAAGTTTAATTTGTAATTTCCGTAAACACTAACCGAAAAATTATCTACAAAAATTTAAGTCAAAAAATAATAACAATAATTTTGTTCTACTGTGAGTAGAAAAATACAAAATTTATGTAATAACCAGAAATCTGCTTATTTCTCATAAAAACGTTGAAAAGGGGCTCATATTATTTTTTCGCGAGGAATATTTTTCTCAAAGACACCAACTAAAAATTACGTCGATATGTATGACATTTGACATATGATAAGATTTGATTGAAAATTTTTAATGGTAAGGGGGTGAGAAGCGTGGTTGACTGTTTTGAGAGAAATAATTCTCCAAGGGTTCCCTTTATTTCGTTCTTTGGACTGAAGCTGGTATTCCGCAGTCTTCCACTTCAAAATCACCTCCGAGATGATAAACCTCTCTGAATTCCTTGTAAACTTTGTGGTCGAATATCGCGAAAACAAGAGCTAACATAGAAGAACGGTTAGCACCATTAGATTCGGCGTAGCTGATTTAGTTTAACCCACCGGATGCCCCGTTTGTCGGCTAAAAAAAGTTATCAATTCTAGCACAGTGTTATTTAATGTCAATGCCTATTTGAAAAAAATCTATGGATATATCGATACCTCCATTCTAAACTATGCTAAGTGCAAACAGATAGTTTTTCAGGAGAGGTGATCAATGTTTGACGATTTTTTTAAATTGTGTGGAATTCCTTTATACTGCAAATCGAATGACCAGTACTGTTTTGTGAATAACTTCTGATTAGGTTGACGGATAAACACCAAATTTTGACTGAATATAATTTGGAATGTTTAGGAATTAATAATGCAATCTCCCTTAAACATGCTAAGTCGACTTAGCATGTTTTAGAATGGATGTATCGATATGTAGAATAGACCTTTTGGTAGAAGAAAGAGAATTTTAAATTTAAATTCGTGTTTTTATGTCCCACTATTGTGACAAGGGTGTATATCAATTGCTGCGGGCTAAAAGTGTAACACATCGAAGGAGTGACCGGAGAGACCCCAAGAATATTTGTCGGAAATCCTTTTTGGGCTTTTTACCTCATTTGAGCAGTGTCCGTCTGTCCGTTTCTTTTGCCCGGCTTGTGTATATAATTCTTGAAATCAAGTAAATATTCTTAAAAGTGAAAATTAAGCCTAATATGGCTTTAAGTAAGAAAAAAAGCTTACTTTAATCTCTGAGACGGAGAAAAGTTACAGAGCACAATAAAATTGCTCTCAACTAAGCTCACACACATCTACACTGATAGAAAAACCGTTCTTCACTATGAAGAATCAGTCAATATATCTTTGTACTGGTGACGAAAAGTTTCGTACATGCGATGTTTTTGTACGTCAATAGAACGAACACGATCATCAACCCATGATTTTGGTGATTTCGAAATTCGTCGAGGGAACGATAAGGTTTCGTTCCCACAACGAAAAGATTTATTTCACCATTTTACTAAAAATATGTTAAACGAAGCAATCAATTTTTAGTTTGTGCTTAGTTGTACTGTTCTACATGCGTTCTGATTACCTTAGTTAAATAATTTTTTGTAAAAGTTTAATTTAAAAAATCTACTAATGGTGATGAATGGGATTCGTCGTGATAATGAATGGGATTCGTCGTGGTGATGAATGGAATTCGTCGTGGTGATGATTGGAATTCATCGTGGTTATGAACGGAGTTTGTCGTGATGATGAATGGGATTCATCGTGATGATGGATGGGATTCGTCGTGATGATGAATGGGATTCATGGTGGGGATGAATGGGATTCATCTGTTGGCAAATACATTACTTGATGAGATCATTTATGACTTAAAATATTAGAAGTAATGAATACTTCTCGTTCATTTGCTTTAAGCCTTTCCTGATAAGAACTGCGTTTTGAATCGAATAATCACAACTGAACCTGGCAAAGCAGTCGAGTCATTTTATTTTCCATACAGTTTTTAATGGTCTAAAACCAGAAGAATATTTATTGAAATTTATTGAATGGAGTTCGTCGTTGTGATGAATGAAGTTCGTCGTGGTGATGAATGGGATTCATCGTGGTGATGAACTCGATTCATCGTGGTGATGAACTCGATTCGTCGTAGGGATAAATGGTGCTCATCGTGGTGATGAATGGGATTCGTCGTGGTAATGAACGCGAATCATCGTAGGGATGAAATGTGATCATCCTGAGAACGAAAGTTTTTGGAGACAGAGATTCGTCATGGTGACGAACAAATTCATCAGGAGGATTATTCCGTACGTTAGCTGACTATTGACGAAAAAATAACCGTGATAATACACAAATTCGTTGTCATGACGAAGCTTTTTCTATCAGTGTACAACAGGACGAAACGTACATACATATATGTGTAAACATTATAAATTATCCATTTGGTCTCTCGTTCAAGCAGTGGTTTAGAATACATTACTTGGAGTCATTTTTTTCAGTTGAAATTACGTAGGTCAGTAGAATTCTTGTTCGTTTCGATGAATCTATTCTTATGTCTTTTGTATAAGTTGGCGTGTAATTTTGATAATTAAGCGTAAAGAGCTATATTTACAACTTTGGTGTCTTTGGCGACCCACATGGAAAATTTCAGCCAAAAATTTTCGTAGAATATTTTAATCCTTAAATGTCCTTTTTGGAAGGACTTTTTTGATTTTTTCGAAAAAGGGCCAAATTGTTGATCTTCCACAGAAATGATCATCATAAAATTACACTTTATAGCTCTGACAATGAGAAATCTTTCAGACATTAACTTACATAATTTTTACCATTTACCATCTAGAGGGTTAAGATCTTCCACAAAAATGTTCCTCGTAAAATTCCACTACATAACTTTGACAATATGAAATCTCTCACACATTAACTTATAGCATTTTTTTAATTTAGTATAATGCTCCCTTCGACCAAAAATGTAAAATTTTGACCCACTGTAAAAAAAACTCAGACCATCTGGACCATAATTTTATTCTTCAAAAATGATCTACTAAATGTGCCCTTTCAGAATTATAGGGTATCTATTCTGTTCCAATCAAAAAATTTTAATTTGTTGGGCAGTGTAATTATACCGGTTTGAAAAAATTTTGCATTCTATGGCAAAATAGGGGCAAAAATTGGGCCAAATAATTTTTTTTTTATTTTAGTTAAATACGATCGGGCTTAAATCGAGTATGAATCAGGTTTCAGATTGAATTCTATCCAAATTTTTTCATTGAAATCAAGGCTTAAAGTAAGAACTTATTAGATTTAATTCTATCCAAATTTCTACTTTGGAGAAATTTCGCACTCAAATCAAGCCCAATCAGACTTAAAGAGCGATAAAATTAAGAATTCAACGCTTACAAATCTTTTCATGAATCAAGTATTTTGTAAAAGTTGAAGGCTTATAACTTCGATACCTTTGCATAAAAAAACTTGAAACTTTGTACAGTGTAACGCTTTTACAGTACCCATGGTATATTGAAAAATGGGCGTTATTGCCACTCCCCGTTTGATACCTCCCAAACAAAATGGGAAAAATAAAAAATATTAAAAATGATTTTTTTAATTTCCCTTTTACGATATGGGTCATAATTTATACATTTATTCATAATTTTTTTGTAAATAGTTATGTTTTCTTCGTTTAGATGCTAGCTTTATTGCATTTTTTTTTAATTTATTATGCTTTTATTCGTGCCAGCAAAAAACAATTTTTTGGAAAAAATCTAATTTTTTCTAATTGTTTTAACGACAGTTAGTAAACTTCTACTTCTACATAATAGTGTTATTCCCAACATTTGTAACTCTCATAATTTTCTTTAATTCAGAAGGTGTCACGGCCCTATAGGGCCTATACTTCATAATGTGGTCCAAATTCTAAGAAAATTGGAATACAATTTTTTTTTTCACTTTGGTTTCATAAAATAGTATGCCTCATTCTACACAACAATAAAAATTTTTAGGTCTCGGACACAAAACAAAAAATTGTTGCATTGTACTGATTTCAAAAAAGTTTTTAATGTATCTAAAATTATTTTCGCTTTTCCACCAATTAATTCCGCAATTAATTATTTTGTAAATTATAAAATATTTTATTTTTTTATGAAAGGTCAAATCAGTTATAATCTGAATTAATTTAAACTTGACAAAAATGTCAATAAACGATAATTAATAATTTGTGTTGTTTTGATTAAAAAGTTAATTGAATCAATTATTTTTTTAATTGATAATATGAATTTATTATTATTTTTCTGAAAAAGGGGGCCGACAATTACATCCTTTGTACACTGTCCTGTAGGCACTGTAAAAGCAAAGCAGTTTTCACAATTTTACGTATTATTATTGTATTGAAAAGTATTAAAGGTAATTATTTGTATTAAAAAAGAGGTACTGTAATTTCGCCCATTTTTTCGCGAGCTGATGACGATCAAGCATAGCTTGAGATCAGAGAAAATATTACCACATACAAAATGTGAAGTCAATGGACCCTTTTCCTGCTTTCAAGAGTTATCATGCGCAGCAACCAGACAGACGGACGGGTCGACATAGTTCAAATAACTTAAAATAGTCACAAACTGATTACCGCAGGCAAAGAAAAAAATCGTTTCTGCGTAACGAAATATTATACAACTACAATTCTCGTTTGCCGTAACTGAAAATTCGTTTGTTGTGACAGAAACTTATTCTGCGTAAGCAATTGTTAGTTCTGACCAAAAGAATTTCATATTTCGTTTCGCAGAAACTATTTTTTTCTTTGCGTCAAATTCCGCGTCGTCAAACAGATGCGATGTCTTAGTTCACTCCTGAGAGATAGCATTTTTAAGCAATTAAAGTTTCTCAAAATCGAAAAATTTAACACACGGAAGTATTTCAATTGAAATTATCACTCATTTTAAAAGCTTTTCATTTGATGTCAAAACAATTCCAAATTTGAACACCTTTAAGCACTGCTGTTTTCATTCAGTCACTCTTTCCCCTCCCACTCTCACTAGCACAATCTCTAAATAATTTGCTCGTTAGCTTTAGCAATAATAATTCCCAAGATGGGACGGACGAATGGACAACCATTGAACTCTATTATACGACTTTGTTTTCAAATTGGTTTTTCTAAATGGTTTCATAATTAACTCGATTTCGCAGAAATTTAAACACAAAACCATTCACACGCACGCACACACACGTTTACACATTATTTTCTAAAACTTTTCAAAACCCAAATCAATTTCTATAAATTTGATTTATTTAATTTATTTGTAGTCCAATTGTTTTTGTTGTTCTTAGTTTTTATACGTATTTCCTCCATTTGTCGGTGTAAAAGAAAGAACCCGAAGATGTTTCGGTTTTTGATGTGAAATTGGTTGTTGTCGTTGTTTTATTTGTTATTGGTGTTCTTGTTGGGTTTTTACCTCTGATGTTGAAGTTGATTGAAGCACAACCATTCTCGTTCACAACTCTTTTGTTTCTGTTCCAATAATTCCCAAAAAAGGAAGTTATTAGAACACAACAAAGCACCCCATTCTCAGTTAGCCTGAGTGAGCGGGGGGTGAGTGCCGCCGCCGTCACTGTTACCACTGCTGCTGCTACTACGTACTACGGCAATTGGGAGAGTCGTTGTCGGTGAGTATGAGTGAGCAACGCGCATGCGTATGAGTTTGTGGAAAAACAGTAGGAAAAACAAAGAACAAAACAGCAGCACTTCTCTTTCCTTGTCTTGTTTCTTCTGAGCCGACCTCATGAAGAACAGGCAGCAAGTACTACACCACCACCAATCACTATGCAATATCTGCTGTGTAGTATTCCGGGGTAGAAGGGGCGGAGTGTTCTTTTTTGGAGAGCGGAAGCGCAGTATTAATCCGTCGGACACTTGTTCATTTTTGCTCTTGTTCTTGTGTTCCAAATTTGTATTCCGAACAAATTAATGTTTCAGTTCATTTGAAAAAGAGCACCTCATGTGGTGCGCGGCTCATTCATGCCTGTCTGCCATTCGTTTGACCTTCTCCGCTGCTCTTAGCTCTTCTTGATATCCTGCCAAAAATGTTTTTTTTTCTTCATTTTCCTTCTTCATCATCAACATCTTCCGAGTTGGCCCAAAAGCCGGCCAATTTTGAAATTGATGTTTTAGATCCTTTTGGTGTAGTTCGGTTTTATTTCCCTTCGATTATTGTGTTCTCACACACCCCGACACCAATGTGAATGCCCCGTCACCGACTTTCAAGAGCCTTCAAACAATTTAAGCCGTCAATAGTGCTCTTCCTCCGGCTTCCCATGTTCTTCAGCCGTGCGTCCTTATCAGGTCTTGTGAATTCGACATCATCGTTCTGTTTACTTACCACACACCGTTTGTGTGATTGTGACGTGTAGCGCCAGATTTGTGATTGGATTAGTTTTTTTGTGTATAATTCAATTTTTTTTCTTGTTCTCCGTAAACATTGTATGCAGAGAATTGAGATTATTTGTGGTTTCAAGGAATCCAGACTGTTGAATTGATATCTGTCAAGGATTTGATTTGTTGTTAATGGAGAGAGGCCAGAGATCAATGTGGTTGAACCACTCATTCAAGAGGACCCTATCAATAACAACACTCGATTAAGGGATCGTTTGGCAATTAAGTGTGATTATGTTCACTTGTATTGAATGAATTCACAATGAAATAAAATAATAATCGTTTCAAATTTAGATATGGTCCCATATAAATGTACCTTCCGATCTGATACATACGAGTATATGCACAACGGCAATTTTAATTTTAAACCGGTCTACAGATATTATGAAAGACGGACTTTCGTCGATGGACTGTTGAATTTTAACATACGAGGGCGGTCGCCAAAATTAGCCGAACTACTAGTATCGAAAAAACATAACAAATTTGGCAAATGTAGTTTTTATTTCTCAATATAATCAATTTTTAGCTCGACACTTTCCACCCATATACAAATAGCTTCGACACCCCGCTTATACTCGTATGAAAAACTGTCTATTTTCATAAAGTAGCCATCAACTTTTCATTTTTGGCAAAACTTTTAACAGCAAGCCACCTTTCACGTTTTAAAATAGAAAATAATCCTACACTGAATAAAAGCGTATTGAGAATCAATGAAATTATCCAAACTTTTATGATTTTGACTTTGATTTTACGCCAAAGACAATGATCATTAAAATAAGTAAATTTTATACTTCAAATAAAGTCATGAAATGGACTTTCAATCAATTACATCTTGTACTTACATCAAAAACATGAAACACCCCTAAGTCTCACATGTTGTAATTAAGTCAAGTAAATGCTGTATTTACCATTAAGCATTTCGCCTAAAAATACTGAAGCTATCTCGACCCACGTTAAAAGGTACCGATCGACTCAGAATCATTAATTGATTCGATTTAATACAATTTGACTAGAAGCGGACAAGATTTAGGTTTATAACACAGTACGACAGTCAAAAAAACGCGATGCTATTTTTCTTGTAGGTCTTGTCGAGTAAAACCACGTTTGTTCTACGGAATTTGTCGGACACCACCAAAAATCCGGATTTACGGGTAAAAACTTTCTGGCCCTTTTCACTTAAACGCCTCTAAATTTGTTAATTATTAACTGACTTCTAACGAATTTGGAAAAAAGAGACTTAGACCTTTCAAACGATATATATTTTGACCAAAAAGGTCAAATTCCAGTCAAAGACCGTCCTTGGCATGTTCGTGCAGCAACGTTAGTTATACGACCTGGTGTTCGAAGCAATGCCGATAACAGTAAAGAGCGTTATTGACAGTTTTTTTGTTTTTGCATTATGTTTTGGGCTTTGGTGTGTTCTGACACATATAGTAAAATTTTATGGCCAACATTTTTGTAGAATTACATTACTTCCCTGCCCTCCCCATTTTAATGTTTTTTTTTTAACGATTTGTTAAAATAGGGACAAAAATATTGGCCTTAATATTTTCTATAAAGATGCTGAATACTCCCAACACCAAAAAAATATTTTTTTACATGATAGTGAATAAAATTTTTGAGTTACATGTGGTCTTTTTGAGCTATTTAGGGTGCCCAGACACGTTCAGATTGTATTGATATGTTCACAAAAGTTGTTCAGATTTACCTTGGCTACAATTTTGTTAGTGACAAATTACGAGTCCCTGAAAGTTATGCTGAAAAAATGAAAAAAAATATGTTACTCCTTCACTTTTTCAAAAAAAAAAAGTGCGGGAATTTTTTTGTGCATAAAATGTTACGAAGCTTTTTTTTAGCATATTCTTAGCTACATTATTGCCAAATATAGTTATGCGGTATCAGGAAGTCTGTAATAGTTGGACAAAAGCTACTAACTGATTTTCTGAAACTTTGGAGGCCCATAAAAAAAATGGGTCTCCAATTTCGCCAAAGCGAGTATAGGGTTATACTACTCTTTGGTAGTAGAATCGAAACTATACTGTCAAATCCGTGTATTTTTTCACTGTTGCACAGTGTAATTAAAAAAGTTATGGGCGTTTCAGTGAAAGTTTCCTAAATTTTTCTAGAATTTAATAAAATTTAGTATAATTGACATCCAGAATTTCAGCGCAAAAAAAAAATAAAAGAATTTTGTTTGGTATTTTTTTTAAAATAAATTTAAAAAAATATTTTTGATTTTTCAGCAATTACACAGATACATATCTGTGGTCACAAGCAACAACCGCCTAAATCAAAAATAATGTTTTCTAGAAAAATTAATTAATTTATTTATTTATATGAATTACAATACAAAGTAAATTTATATTCTAATTTTAAGGTCCAGGGAAAGGCATGGTTACAAAGTCCATAACTGGCTAAATGTTTGCAGCGACAGACCAGAGCCTCTGGTGGGAATCGAACCCACGACCCCCAAACTCATAGGCGAGTACGCTACAAACTCGCCTACTGGGGCGCTGAAAAAAAAATATTTTTATTTTTATGTAATGATGCTTTATTCGATTTAGGTTAATATGTTTATCTCCTCACCTTAGAGAGGACGGTATACATCATTTGCTACGAGACAAAAGTGTAACACATCGTAGGAGTGATCTACGACCCCAAGTATGTTTGGCGGAAATTCGATTTGCGTCATTTGAGCAATGTCCGTCCGTCCGCCTGTCTGTCTCTCTGCTGGCTGGTGCGCACGATAATTCTCGAAAGGATTTATCGATTGACTTAAAATTTGGTATGCGGTAATATTTGTCTCTATCTCCTGCTAAGTTCGAAGATGGGCCATATTGATCCACTCCTTCTGGTACCTCCCCCACAAAGGGCTAACGTTTAGTGAAATATTAATTATTTAATACTTTCTATACTACTTACTCGAATCTTCTGAAATTCCACACATAGTATTGGCTTATTAGTCGCTAAATCTCCAAGAAAAAATTGCCACTCCTCTTTTGGTACCTCCCACACGAATGGACCATTTTGCACCAAAAGTTAACTAATTATACTATAAAACAAGTAAGAAAGTTTCAGTCGGGTAAACCGACTAAGGTATACCCTCACTTTGTGAGTAATGTAATATATAACATTACACCAATAAATCTGTCAATTTGTGTGGGATGTACCAGAAGGGGTTTTCCAAATACACATATTTTTCGGTAAACAGTACATTCTTAAATACATTGCATTGTGCTGAACTATAAGCGTTTATGTGCACTGGTATATTAAAGTTACGAGCTATGTAATTTTGGTATGATTTGGTCATTTTGTGTGGGAGGTACAAAAAGGGGAGGGGTGATAACGCCCACTTTTTACAGGACTATAGACACTATAACAGCATTACACTGTACAATTTCAAGTATTTGTATGAACTGGTATTAAAGTTACAAGCCGTTTACTTTTGGTACGAAACGGTCCATTTGTGTGGGAGGTACCAAAAGGGGCTGTACAATAATGCCCATTTTTTACCGGACTATAGGCGCTACAAAAGCATTATACTGTAGAAAATTTCAAGCATTTTTATGCACTTGTATTAAAGTTATAAGCAGTTAAATGTTGATGCAAAATGGTCCATTTGTGTGGGAGGTACCAAAACGGGCATGCCAACTTCACCCATTTTTCTCGAGATAATAGCGACTAATATACTAATATTATGTGCAGAATTTCAAAAGATTCGAATAAGTAGTATAGAAGTTATTAAAGAATCAATATTTCACTAAATTTTAACCCTTTGTGTGGGAGGTACCAGAAGGAGTAGACCAATATGGCCCATCTTCGAACTCATCCGGAGATAGATCAAAATATTACCACATACCAAATTTGAAGTCAATCGGTTACTCCTTTCGAGAGTTATCGTGCGCACCAGCCAGCAGACACACAGACAGACAGACAGACAGACAGACAGACAGACAGACAGACAGACGGACGGACATTGCTCATTCGACTTAAAATGACCCAAAACGGATTTCCTCCGAACATACTTAGGGTCTTAGATCACTCCTTCGATGTGTTACACTTTTTTCCGTAGCAAATGATATATACCCTCGTCACACTAAAGTGAGGGTATAAACATTACACTGTACACATACTTGAAATTTTGTACAGTCTAATACATCACTCAAAAAATCCATCGAGTTCTACGATTTTTAATACAGCATTATTTTTGGACGGGGATTTTTATGGGTAAGGGGGTGAACGGGGTTGTCAAGTGTTGTGGGAGAAATACTTCTTTAAGTGTCTCCTTTCTTTCCTTCGTTCACACAGAATACAGTTTGGTTGCGTCAACCGAATTTTGGTAGTTGTGTCGAGTATCATGAGATTCCATCAGGACAACCAACATTTTGGTTGTGGTATACTTCTGCTTCCATGTTGACAACAATCATATTTGGTTAGTTGCAAGCATTTTCATTTGATCGTATCCATGTTATTATTGTTGTTTCAACTATTTATATATAAACACAACCGACACACGGTGTAGGCAATATATTTTTTGTTGCTAGTACGATTTTTATTGTTACAATCGACTTCCAACCAATTATTTTCCTGGGTGTTGTTGGCATGGAACATCTATTCCGATGCTTGCTATACAAAAATTTTTCTGAATTTACTAACCCTTCCTTTACCAAGCAAACTTTGTTGATAAAATGACATACATATTTCCGCAACATTGAAAGCAGAGCTTTTCATTAGTATTATTATCTTCAAAATACGTAAAGCGGTTAAGAAGACATGGCTAATTTAACAAATAGTAATTTTGAGAAATATCCTTTGAGATAGGAAACTTTGGAGCTCTGTACCACAAAAATTACAATGAATTTTGGAAAACTAAAAACGTCAAAAAATTCCCGGACACTATGAGAATTATTGTGCTAAATTTTGTGAAAATTTATCATTTTTTGAGTTGGTCGAACTGCTTTGGAATTACCCCATAAGGAACATATAACTCGAAATCAATAAATTAAAAAATTAAAACTGAAATTAGAAAAATCTGCAACGTTTTGAAAATCTTTT
Source organism: Eudasyphora cyanicolor (assembly GCA_963930755.1). Taxonomy (NCBI): domain Eukaryota; kingdom Metazoa; phylum Arthropoda; class Insecta; order Diptera; family Muscidae; genus Eudasyphora; species Eudasyphora cyanicolor. The sequence continues at coordinate 121,138,153 of OZ005736.1, forward strand.
TTAAACAAAATATATTTGGAGATATTCCTAAACATTAATTTTGTTTGTATATGAACACATATTTGATTTGAGATTATTAGTTTGCAAATATATTTTGTTGTAATATATTAATACATATATATGGGAAAAAGTAAATTTGTTTAAACCTGCTGAAGCGGAGGTTAGCCCTTCAATAGCATTAAGTCGTTATGTGTTATAAGTCGAAATAAGTTTATCCCTATAAAATAAAGGCATAACTGTCATATCTATCACTTTCAGAAGGTAATCACTGTTCTAATTAAGTACTGAAAGCACTATTAAAAACATGACAAAACAGCTTGAGGTAACTAGGAATCTTGTAATCTTCGCCAAATTATGTGCAGCGTTCTGTCAAAGACAATATTTAAAGAACAGACTTGAAAGCTAAATACACCCTCACGCGAAATGGTGGATAAAGTTCTTAAACATTTTTTTCGAAATTTTTATTTTTAATTTTGAAAATATTGTGTTAAAATTTTATATGAATCAAAGCAAAACTGACGAAGATTCAGCAGTCTAAGCAACCGCCCCTCATACGTGGCTCGGTAAATGAGAAAAACTTTAAAGCGTTTTTCCCACAACCCACGTTTTCATAGTCGGTGTCCATTATAAGTCCAAACGACTGCACCGATCGTTTTGAAATTTTGAACACTATTTTTGTACATAAATTACGAGGTAGGTTAGGTTAGGTCGAGAAGAGGAGGCGGTGAAATTCCGCCTCATGTCCTTGGACATACACGTAAGCCAGTATTCGGCCTGTTGTGCGCTCTAATTGTTATTATTGTGAAAGGTCATTGGACAGTTATTTTAGGAACTCTGTACTGTCGACATAGTCCTTAATCTTCTTCAAGGGTCAAGTCTGGTATAGTATCATTTCCTAAGAAACGTGATCTATTGTTCGCGAACGCTGGGCAATGGCAGAGGAAATGTTCCAACGTTTCGTCATCCTCCCCGCATGCCCTACATATTCTGTCATCTACAACTCCTATCCTATGTAGGTGTGCTTGTAAGCATGTGTATCCTGTAAGGACACCCATGATCTTACTAGTTTCTACCTTGCTCAATCTCAGTAAGGTCTTGGTCTTGTCCTCGTTTGGGTCACCCCACAAGACTTTCGTTGTCTTCCCAACGTTTTCACTATTCCATAGCGTGATATGGGCGTTCTTCGCCCATATTTTTAGTTCAGAACTCGTAACTCCGAAGGGTTTTGCGTTCTCTAGTGTTGTTGTTTGCAAGTCTCTGGCTCTAGATGCCAAGGCGTTTGCTTTCTCGTTACCCCTTACTCCGCAATGACCAGGCGCCCATATGATGCATATAGTGCCGTGTTCGGAGTAGGCGTTAATCGCCATTTTACAATCTAAAACTGTCCTCGACTTCACCGTTCTAGACGTTATCGCCCTGATAGCCATTTGGCTATCTGTGAAAATATTCACATTTGTTGGTCTTGTGTTAGCCCCAAGCCAGCTCACACATTCTGTAATTGCTCGGACTTCCGCCTGCAGGACTGTGTTATGGTTTGGCAGACGGATTAAGAGTTCGGTTTCCGGTTCCTCGATGTAAAGTCCTAGCCCCGTTCTCTCCCCTAGTTTCGATCCATCTGTATAACAGATGTTGTCTGTACTACGGTTCCATCAATCCAGGATTGTCTGTCTGGTATCATGGTCTCACACTCAGCAACCATTGATCTTTCAGGTATTCTGTCGGATACTGATGATATGTCAGTTAAATCCACCGTCACTACCTCAGCTATCTTTCGATGATATGACTTGTGATCGCTTACGATCCATTCGCCCATCACTTTGAGCCTCGTCGCCGTGAGGGCAGCTTCATATCTAATCTGTATTTCTATTGGTTTGATATTCAAAATCGTCTCCAATGCCCTACTGGATATGGTCCTCATTGTCCCGCTTACGCCGAGACAACACTTTCGTTGGACCTTTTGTTATATCATTATGTTGTACTTATTCTTCATTGATGTCCACCACACTACTGATGCGTAAGTCAAAATAGGTCTGATTACGCTCTTGTAGAGCCAGTGTGTCATACTTGGATTAAGACCCCATTTTGAGCTAATGGCTCTTCTACATAGTGCCCAGCATATGTGAGCTTTGTTTGCTCGTTCTTCTATGTGGCACTTCCAATTTAGTTTCCTGTCCAGTATCACACCTAAGTATTTAACCCTGTTGAAAACTGGAATTGTTTTGTTTAGGAAATGTGGGTCATCATATCGACCAATCTTCGTTTTCCTTGTGAACAGACATATCTCTGTCTTTTCTGGGTTTACATTTAGACCTCTCGGTCGAGCCCAGTCATATTAAAAATTACGAGGTAATGCTGGAGAGTTTTTTTCAAAAATTTTTTTAACATTTTTTATTTTACAATAACAACTTGGGCGATTTATTTTTTAGCAAAAATCGAGTTTTTCACTTCATAGTGTTCCCAAAAATTGAAAAATATCCGATTACCTAACGAAATATTTTTTTGATTTGATTTGTTTTTTGATTTCAGATGATCCATCACCGAGTTATGACGAATACTACTATTCAAAATTTTTCCGAGAGGCTTCCGAATAATTGCTGCCACTGCTATATTTTTTAATATCATCACAAAAATGTGCCTTTTTTTGCACGAATTAACGTTAGCCTCTTTACTGACTTTTCTATATAGAAATGTTGACACCTCATTTAAGGTTTTTATTTTTTAATGTCCTTAAGTAAAATATTTCTTGGAAATATTAAATTTTCTATTCAGTCATTTTACAAAATTAAAAAAAATCCACATAATCCAAAGGTATTTAATCCTTAATTCCTGCCAATTGAAGCGTATCAACATTTGGAAAACCTTCCTTATGAAATGTTCGCTACTAATTCAAACGTTACGGTGTTTAAGCATTGGACCTGCCCAGGAAAGGATCAAAACATTAAACAGAAGTTTCCTCCTGTTTTACGAGTATATGTAAATGCATTTGCCACCGATGACCAATAACACAATAGCCTTTACAATGACCTACTACTGCAAAAATCTTTTGTTTGCAAGAACAAATAAAGTAAAGGGAAAATTACACTTGTTAAAATTAAGAAAAATTCGTCACGCTGCACTTGCAAAAACAAGTGCAATTCTTATACGTTCCTTGGATAGATGCACTTGTTTCAATTTGCCACAGACCACGGGAACAAGTGCAGTGTAGTGCATTGCAGTTGCAATTTCCACACTCTCGCCAAGAGCGGGCCGGAAACAAAGAGGAATCATGTTGGTCATCTATTGTCTATTGTTGATTTTTGACCGAGATGGAGATGGAGAGAGCGAACAAAAGGCTGAAGAAATCAAGGTCCATTACTAACGATTGCCACCAGTAGTGTGACTACCGGTGCAGTAGGGCAGGTTGAGCACTGTAGGTCGTTTTAGATTTCTAAAGGTCTTACTGTGCTGGCGCATAGGGTTAGATGGCTGCACCACTAACGCCATTCAACTTCATGTTGATTTTATTGCCCGCCACTGGACACCACACAATGCGATACGAAGCGATAGCGAGGCAGGCAATGCAGGACAGACACACAGTGATATGATTTCCTATCGGTGTTACTCGGCAGGTTGAGCACACCTTCACGTTAAGATAGCAGAGCAGATAGCGGCAACAGGTCCGTAAAGAACATCAATAGGCGGTGTCATAATTTTCACAGCAGGTGTCATTGTTAATGATTTTATATACAAATTTACCTACACACACACTCAAACACAGAGAAAGATTCGATGTCCGTCTGTCCGTCATTTCGTTCGTCGCAACAATGGAGTGAAAATGTTAAACAAAAAGTCAATCGATTTTGACAGCTCGTTGAGTTGAGTTGAGAGAGGTACAAATGAACGAACGAACAAACAACACTTTTATTTTAATGAGACCATAAAAATCACAAAAGGTAACAATTCCAATGAGACTCACGCCGGCGAACAGAGATTCCCCGCCACTTCCATCTCCTTCCAATCGCCCTTCATATCTATACCGAGATATGGAAACAATGCCAACAGTCGAGTCGCCGTCACACACACCATAAAATGCAGAGGGCGCGTGTTAACCTTTGATGTTAGCGGGTGGTTCAGCAGCAGAGCGGGAGCAACACAAGGAATACATTTAGTGGTCACTTGGTAGGTCCAGAGGATTGTCTACTCATCTACAGTGGCTTAATATAGAATCCAAAATATTTTGATTATACGAGTATATTCCAATTGTACTTCCCGCCCGTGCAAGTTTAAATCCGGACAACATAATGTCTGCATTATTTCTATTTAATATGTTTTCTAAAAATACTCTAAACAATTATCAGTAGCTTTTAGCCGATTTAAAAAAGGGAGTATGTGACGTCCCTGTAGTTGGGTTGGTACGCTGCGTGCACTTCTATGGGGGTGTGGTCAAGGGTAAGACTCGCAGAATAGGGTCTGCTATGCTGCTATCAAATTTGTTCCACAATGTCCTTGTATTCCGATTTTTCTTCTGAACCGTACAATTAAATACAAATTATCGAATGTTAAACAAGCAAGGAAAAACTAAAGTCGTACGGGGTCGACTGTATACCATTATTTGCCAAATAACGCAGGGATTTGTGAGGACTATATTAAATCATTATTACTAGGAATTGTAACATGTTAAACCGAATACAAATTTCGTCATGACTTTAAGTTCGCCAGGGACTTTTGTATGGATGGATTTAATCAAAACGTGAACCTAAATGGCCAATTTTTAATATGACATAAATATTACACCTTGTGGCACAATTTTCGCCAATGAACGAAACTATGTATTTATAAGTGAAACTAGAGACCATAGGTATCAATACTGCATACTCAGTTTTTTTATTTCGTGATCGTTTGTCCTTTTTACAGGACTTTTAAAATTTCAAGAATAACATTTTAGAAATATTTTTCTTTGCACTTATTACAATGTGAATTGACATATATATATCAAATGAAAGGGGAGACTTCCATAAATTGTTTGTATGTATGTCAAACTGACATAACACATATTACAATTTGAGCCTTCTATCTTTTAAATTTGTTATTTATATCCTACACCACACTGTGGTACAGGGTATTATGACTTTGTGCATTTGTTTGTAACTCCCAAAAAGAGAAGAAATAGAACCATAGTTTATTATACCCATCGTCATAGAATCAATTTTTGAGTCGATTTAGCCATGTCTGTCTGTCTGTCTGTCCATGTATTCTTGTAATCAAAGTACAGGTCGCAATTATGGTCCGATCTCGACGAAACTTTCCATATATCTTTTATTTGGCCCAAGGACGATCCCTATTGAATTTGGTTAGAATCGGTTCAGATTTAGATATAGCCCCCATATATAAGTTATCCCCGATTTGACATGTAAGCGCTGTAAAAATGTTATTTTATATCCGATCAGTGCGAAATTCGGCAAAAAGAGGTCCCTTATTACATGAAGGAATACTGCTAAATTCGGAGAAAATCGGTTCAGATTTGGATATAGCCCCCATATATATGTAACCCCCGATTTGACGTGTAACCGCTGTAGAAACTGTATTTTATATCCGATCAGCGCGAATTTAGGCAACAAGAGGTTTCTTATTACATGAAGGAATACTGCCAAATTCGGGTAAAATCGGTTCAGATTTAGATATAGCCTCCATATATATATTACCCCCGATTTGATATGTAAGCGCTGTAAAAACTGATTTTTATATCCGATCAGTATGAAATTCGGCAGAAAGAGGTTTCCTATTATATGAATGAACACTTTTAAATTTGGAAGAAATCAGTCAAGATTTAGATATAGCCCCCATATATACGTTACCCCCGATTTGACATGTAAGCGCTGTAAAAACTGTTTTTTATATCCGGTCAGTATGAAATTCGGCAGAAAGAGGTTTCCTATTATATGAATGAACACTTTTAAATTTGGAAGAAATCAGTCAAGATTTAGATATAGCCCCCATATATACGTTATCCCCGATTTGACATGTAAACGCTGTAAAAATGCTATTTTATGTCCGATCAGAATTAGATAATATGTTTCTACCCTTATCGCATTGTTAGGGAGGTGTAGGGTATTATATAGTCGGCCCCGCCCGACTTTCTGCCTTTCCTAATTTTTTTTTATTTAACAATAATCAATTAGCGAATTTTTCTTGCAAAAATCGATTTTTTCACTTCAAAGTCTTCCGAAAAATTTAAATTTTGAAAAAAATACTCGACAGCGTTACCTGGCTATAATATATGACAATTTTACACAATACATTTATAAAGTTATACTTTAATGTACCATTGGTTTCAATTCAAAAATTTTAACTGTTTCATCACAACAAAATCATAAAAATGTGCCTTTTTTTGCACGAATTAACGTTAACCCCCTTAGGGAATAACAATTATTTGAATTCCACAGCCTTATATAATAGATAATGACACTGAGACAAAAAACAAAAATATTTTGTTTCATCCCACGAAAGGGACTATATACAATTGAAAATATAGGACACTAGTAGGAAAATGATGGACTAACTTCCTTATTTCCTGATCCTTTTTCATTTTCACAGGATTTTTAAAATTTCAAAGGTAACAATTTTGATATAACTTTTTTGTATACCAATTAAAATGTGAATAATATCGATATGCATATTAAATCTAATCGAAGTTGCCATTGAAGAGATTCGACCCGAAACAATAGAAAGCTACTGAAAAAATGGGTTGATCGGATGAGATAATGTCGAGCCAGTCGTGGTAGTCATATGAATGATATTGTGTTCCATTATTCAATGACAATGTTCAACATTTCCAATAAAACTAGAAATTTGATAAAATTATCAGTACTTCTTTTTATAGGCGATTCAAATTTAAAATTTTAAATGACCCACCCTGTAGAAGTTGTATTTTGCTGTATTCCTCTAAAAGATTGGTGTAGGACTCCGACTGTCTTTAGACTTTCTTCACATTTTTACATAATTAACATTACATAATTTGGGTAGATGGTCATTGTTGTTATACGAGTAGTAATATTATTATGATTGCAGTAGGATTATCGTTCTGCGAGTATTGTTTTGGTTTATAAATTAAATATATCACCAAAATAATATTGAATTTATAAAATCCAAGAAAATGTATTCATATTTCAGAATAGAATAATTTTCATAAATGTTATAAATCATCATTAATACATCCTTTAGTATACAACACGGTGCGACAAAATTGCACAAAAAATGTTGGTCATGAAAATGTCTATAAAATTCTAAAAGCTGACTAGAAACAAAATAAAACAGTGTACTCACGTTTTTATTTTATGGTCGAGTTCGCATTTCGTTCATTCCATTTCAACCCGAAAGATTTTTCGAAAAAATCTGGTCAACAGTCACGATTGTCTTGAAAATTTGCATATGCGTTTTACTATGGAAATGAATCATCTTGTAGTTGGCGAGAAAAAAACCCAAATTTATTTAGATGTTATAAGCATCTGAAATCTGAAAAATTTGGGACAATATTTGAAAAGCCGTATTTCATAAGTTATGTGTTATGCAAACGCGTGGACACAATTTTTCAAATGAAGGCTCGTTTGTAAGGTCGTGACTTGTACTTTTATGCTACTTTATTTTGCATCCTGCACATCAGTGACACCAACTTAAAATTCTGAGAGAAATATAGTCATGTAGCCCCATTTGTCCTAAACTGACCGTACAAATTTCATGATGGTGTTCAGCCTCGTTCTTTTTTAAAACAATATTTAATAAAAAATGCCAATGATTTTCCTTTATAAATTATGAAAAATATTGAAATCCAAAAATAGACAGAATCATTCCAATACAAAACAATTTCGATTTCTGACAATTTTAAGTAAAAATGCTATTATGTAGAAACGGAGCAAAACACCAGATTAAAGCAGGATTAACAGGAACAGATACAGGATTAGCTTAGATTGGATAGGACTACATTCCTATATACATATATGGGGGATTTCATATCGAGTGAGTGAATTTTTAAAATCGATGTCTTCTGATTGGGATGAAACTTGCACCAACTTTAGTCCTACTGGATAGTAGTTATGACACAAATTTTAAAACAGATCGGTTAATGATTGGTCAAACGGCCCTTATTTTCCTTTTTTTATATCAATTATTTTCCTATTTTTTATATCAATCGCTCCCAAGAAAAACAAATCGACACTTACCATCTATTTGTCGACTACAAGGCCGCTTTCGACAGCCCTATACGACCAAAGGTGTTTCAAGCCATGTCTGAGTTTGGTATCCCTGCAAAACTAATATGGCTTTGCAGGATGAATTTAACTGATACGCGATCCTCAGTTAAAATAGGAAAGAACCTCTCCGAGCCGTTCGGTACCAAACGAGGTTTCAGACAAGGAGATAGTCTGTCGTGTGACCTTTTTAACATCCTGCTGGAAAAGGTTATGCGAGACGCAGATGTGAATAGGACTGGCACGCTATTCACGAAACAACACATGCTGCTCGCCTATGCCGACGATATCGACATCATGGGTCGAACATTGCGAGCAGTAACTGCCACCTTTCAAAAAATCGAAAAGGAATCTGCCAAAGTGGATCTGGCAGTAAACACCGATAAAACCATGTTGATGGTATCTACCACCAAAACTTCCAGCAGACTCGAACGAACAGTGGAAGTTAAAAACCACAACTTTGAGATTGTCAGCGACTTTATCTACCTCGGTACCGCCATAAACAAAACCAACAACATCAGTTTTGAGATAAAACGAAGAACAATCCTGGCTAATAGATGCTACTTCGGACTAAGTAAGCAGTTCAAGAACAAAGCCATCTCTCGACAAGCAAAAATCACACTCTACAAGTCGCTGATACTACCCGTGCTGTTATATGGTTCTGAAGCATGGGTACTTGTGAAAGCAGACAAGGCAGTACTTGGAGTATTCGAGAGAAAAATTCTTCGTAAAATCTATGGACCAATCTGCGTTGACGGAGAATATCGATGTCGTATGAACGACGAGCTATTTGCCGACATTGACATAGTTAAGCGTATTAAATTACAGCGATTACGTTGGCTAGGTCATGTGGTGAGAATGAATGAAGATGCTCCAGCAAAAAAGTCATTTCAATACGAACCTGATGACGGTTCACGCAGAAGGGGAAGGACAAAACTCCGATGGAAAGATCAGGTGGAGGAAGACATCTCGAAACTTGGTGTCACAAATTGGAGAAGAAGCGCAGAAGGTCGAAGCGCTTGGAAATCTATTCTACGTTCGGCTTCAGGAACTAATGTTCTGTAATAGTCGATTAAGTAAGTATATCAATCGCTTGCTAGCGTTACTAGGTTCTGCTGTTGATGTTGCTTTGGGTTTTGTATTGTTACTTAATTTATGTTTTATATTTATTTGAAAGTAATCACTTTGAGTAGAGGCAGAAAACTTCTTCAAATTGAGTTTTTGATCGCCAATCGGTATGAACGCATGATATTGAGAGGTGCCAACAATTGTATCTGGCCATCAGAGTTTTCACAGTTTCCTCATGATCCTTTTTTCTGTTTCTTTACAATAATTTTTTCCCACTGGAATAAAGCTCTCGCATCAAAGATCCGATCTTGATGATAGCATAGGAGGCTATACTTTGCTGTATTTCTTTTGAGATTCGCTCCTAGACCATCACAAGCACCTTTACAAGCACCACGAGCAGTATGATGAAAATGCCAATCAGCTGGAACTCCAAAATCAGTTTCATGAGCAATAAGATTTGCGAAGCTTTTCTTGTTTTTAAAATGTTGACGAGCTCCGTCCGAGATGTAATATACTTTATCTACTGTGAATTTCGGTGTTAGATAATTTAGTTTAGGAAAACATACCTTGACACGCACTTTTTGAAGTCAGGTTTCATAATACCTGATTCAAGAACATGTCCCTGGGACTTCTGATAGTTCACCTATAATAATCACATTCATAAACTGTGCGCTTGAAACTACCTTCAATATGGCAACAAATGGCAAAGTGAAAACAACAGCAGAACCTAGTAACGCTAACAAACAATTCACAAAAAATACAAAAAAATGGAAAGTAATCGGATATTCGATTATATTATTTATTTATTATTTCAATTATATTATTTATTTAATTACACTGTCCAACAAATTAGGACTTATTGATTGGAACAGCATAGCGACCCTATAATTCTGAAAGGGCATGTTGAGTAGATCATTTTTGTAGAATAAACTTATGGTCCAGCTGGTCTTAGTTTTTTTACAGTGGGTCAAAGTTTTCATATTTTGATCGAAGAGAGCATTATACTTGATAAAAAAAATTAAGTAATTTGATGCCTGAGAGATTTCTTGTTGTCAGAGTAATATAGTGGAATTTTATGAGGATCATTTTTCTGGAAGATATTAACCCTCTAGCTCCCCTCGTAATGGGTCAATTTGGTACTTTTTTCGAAAAAAACTAAAAAAGTACTTTCAAAGGGGGTCGCCAAAGACACCAAAGTTATAAATATAACTCTTTACACTTAATAAGCTAAATTACACGCAAACTTATAAAAAAACAAGTAAGAAAGTTTCAGTCGGGTAAACCGACTAAGGTATACCCTCACTTTGTGAGTATTGTAATACTGAATATTACTCAAATTATTCTGTCAATTTGTGTGGGAGGTACCAGAAGGGGTTTATCAAATACACCTTTTTTTTTTGCTGAACATTAGATACTTTAAATTCATTGCACTGTGCCGACTTATAAGCATTTATGTGCAATGGTATAAACGTTATGAGACATTAAATTGTGGTATGATTTGGGCATTTTGTGTGGGAGGTACAAAGAGGGGCGTGGCAATAACGCCCATTTTTCACAGGGCTATATACACTATTAAAACATTACACTGTACAAAATTTCAAGTATTTTTATACACTGGTTTTAATGTTATAAGCTGTTAACTTTTGGTGCAAAAAGGTACCTTTGTGTGGGAGGTACCAAAAGGGGCGTGACAACAACACCCATTTTTCCCAGTACTGTAGGCAATATAAAAGCATAATACTGTACAAAATTTCTAGTATTTTTATACACTGTTATTAATGTTATAAGCTGTTAACTTTTGGTGCAAAATGGTGCATTTGTGTGGGAGGTACCAAAAGGGACGTGGCGACTTCGCCCATTTTTCTCGAGTTGATAACGACTAATAAGCTAATACTATGTGTGGAATTTCAAAAGATTCGAATAAGTAGTATAGCAGTTATTAAAGAATCAATATTTCACAACATTTTAACCCTTTGTGGGGGAGGTACTAGAAGGAGTGGACCAATATGGCCCATCTTCGAACTTAGCCGGAGATAGAGAAAAATATTACCACATACCAAATTTGAGGTCAATCGGTTACTCCTTTCGAGAGTTATCGTGCGCACCAGCCAGCAGACAGACAGACAGACAAACAGACAGACAGACAGACAGACGGACGGACATTGCTCATTCGACTTAAAATGACCCAAAACGGATTTCCTCCGAACATACTTGGGGTCTTAGGTCACTCCTTCGACGCGTTACACTTTTTTCCGTAGCAAATGATATATACCATCGTCACACTAAAGTGAGGGTATAAATACTATAATGTAAATTTAAAGTCGTAATATCTATTGAAAGATTGGAGCAGAAGAGCGACTCTATAATTCTGAAAGGGCATGTTGAGTAGCTTATTTTTGTAGAATAAACTTATGGTCCAGCTGGTCTGAGTTTTTTTACAGTGGGTCAATGTTTTCATTTTTTGGTCAAAGCGAGCATTATACTAAATGAAAAAAAGTGATGTAATTAATGTCTGAGAGATTTCTTATTGACAGAGTTATATAGTGGAATTTTATGCGGATCAGTCTTTGGGCAAAATTTTCGAAAAGCAATAGGTAAAAAGTTATTTGGACAAAAGAGCCGTTTGACAAAAATGTCAAAATTCAACACCCTCCAACTTGGACAGCCCTTACCGATCTGGTTAAAAATTTGTGACATAACTACTATCCAATAGGACTAAAGTTGGTGCAAGTTTCATCCCAATCAGAAGACATCGATTTTAAAAATTCACTCACTTGATATGAAATCCCCCATATTTCAAAAATCTATTTTGGTGTTTTCTTTGTCCAGTATGCAAATTTAAATGAAAGAGGAAAAATATATAACGATATATGAAAATATTGTCAAGATTATTGTCAATATTGTCAAGTCAGGACCTTAAAGAAAAGCTCTAGTTTGTATAAACAGACAAAGGCGTTTTTATAATATAACAAATGTAATATTTACATCTCAGGAATTTTATAATAAATATTTTTTTTTAAAAAATAACGGGGCGGAACGCCGTCTTAAAATTTTCAGCGTTCGTTTAGAATATATAGGCCTCATAACTATATTTTTCACAAAATTCTATGTAAATTTTAATTTTGTTTAAAATACGACTTACGACCTTTAAAATGAACCTTTATTTGTAAAAATCCGTCCACGCGTTCCGAAAAAACAAACTCAGAACGTACGCCTTATGAGAATATTTTCTTATTTTCTCAGATTTCAGATGCTAATAACATGTGGAAAAAATTTTGTGTCTTTTTCGCCAACTATAAGATGATTAATTTTGAGCAGAGAATCGACATGCAAATTTATTTTGAATTTTGGAATGGTGACACGAAAAAAGGTGTTCGGTTTGACATGGAATGAACGATTTTAAAGGACATGACATTTTTTACGGATATAATTATTCAAAACTGTTTTTGTAATTTTTCTGAAAGTGCTTCAGCTGTGTCAGTCTGTGCATGTATTCTTGTAAGAAGTGTGAAGGCCACAAATATAGTCCGATCTCAAAGAAATTTTGCACATATCTTTATTTTGGGACAAGACAATTCGTATTGAAATTGCAAGACAGTCCGCATTTAGATAAAGGGCCTGTTTCTGTAACTTATTTTCTTTCGTCTACGGTGAACGATCAAAAATCTCTCAACTATTTGAATTAGAACCAGATATCTTCATATATATGAATGTACCTTCGATTTAGCTTATACCCTCTATAGAATATATAATTTATTTCTATTTTCATGAAATTTAATAAAGAGTATCTTATTTTAACAGTTAATATCTGTGTGAACAATATCGGTTCAAATTTACATATAGCCCCCACATACTCGCATGGATGTGTTCCTTCCGATTTGGCATCTAAGCTCCATAGAAGTCATATTTTAGTCAAATGTACTATATTTTGCACAAAGGATTTTTTTAATCAGAGATTAAACGGTCACTAGCAAATTTCGAAAAATGTTTGGCCGATATAAGTTTATAGAATCATGAACACTGCGAAATTTAATAAAAAAATGGATACCATTCAGATAAAGGCCAAATCAAAATACAGACCCCATATAGAATTTTGCATCTAAAATAGCTGTCAAACACGATTGACAAAAATAGAATTTCAAAACAGCAACAAGAGAACAATTGTCATTTTTTGAGGGATACGCCCTTGGGCATTTCTGGTGACGATATATCAACAATTTTGGAAAGGATAAAGTGTTATTAATAAATTCAGTTTTTGTCGCAATTCAATGTACTACAATTCAACATACTTTAAAATGACTTTATGGTATTTTAATCGACAATAAAAATGGTCGGATTAATCGACCTCTTCGACTGAAACGAAATTTGGTTAATGAAAAAGTCGACTAACTTCCAGAACCATTCACTAATTCTGACATAGCCGCCATATAAATATATATTTCTTCCTATTTTACCCTTTAGCACTATAGAAGCAGTATTTTATATATATTTCATAGCCCTCATATATATGTTCCTTCCGATCTAGACTTTTATCACTTCAGAAGCTTTATTTTACATCCAATCGTTTTGAATTTATGCATTCTAGGGTTAATAATTTATATTCCGAAATTACATTTCGGTGAGTTATTTAGAAGAACTTCATTAAATGCCGAAAAAAAGTTCACTCTTATGATTTGGAAGTACTTATAATGTTATTATTTAGGAAGTACTTCTTTTATTTTTTGCTGGGAAGATACGCAAATTTTTTTTTCCAAAAATTTCTACCGTGGTTTTTAAAGAATAGTGCAGGACTATAATTTGAAGGCCATTTTTCAACTTTTTAGTTCTATTTTCTAAAAACAAAAATAGTATCTGGATAGCCCAGAATATGCCCTTGACACCCATATTGTCCTATTCGGACTTTCAGAAAAATTATAAATAAAGGTTCTATACTAATATCTATAAAAAATGTCATGTCCGTTTAAACGTGAACTCGACCAGAAAATAATAAAACTGAGTATACAGTTTTGTTTTTTGTGTCTTGTCAGCTTTCAGAATAATGTAGAGATTTTCATGATCAAAAATTGGTGTCGCAAGGTGAAATAATAAAAACAAATTTGAAATTAATTTGGTAAATTTCTGTAATATTCTCGCGACATATTTGAACCATTTTTTCGTTGCCTTCCATCTACTGTACCTTTTTATGGTCACGCCAAAAGGTGAGAGAGATTTATCACATGGCGTGGCAAATGATTACGGTAGTTTTTCCTGTCTCGGCGGCTTTTGGTAATAACCAATCTGTATCATCACTGATTGTGGTTGTTGTTGTTTGGTTATTATTGTTGTAAATGCATCTTTAGCTGTGGACAAGTCACCTCTGCTCTCTGTGCATCAGTCGGTGTTTCAGAGCTATTGTTTCATTTCGAAAAATTTGTAATTCTATTGTTTTTTTGATTGGATCTTTACAAATGCACCGACACAAATTGGAAAACAATTCATTATTCATATTGGAAGTCAAAAACAAGGTAAAAACCCATCCATCGATCCACACACACACACAGTGAGATGAAGCTGAAGAAAGCCAGAGAGAAATTATGTACATCCCAGACTCGGTCAATCAAAATGAAATGTCAAACTGGCGCCAGTCTTTGGTCATGGCTGAGGCCCTGGCCCTGGGAATAAATCACCATCACCACAAAGCATAGAAATGGTGACTGCGGCGGCGGTAGTGGCATATACAAAGAAGGCGGTTTTCGGTCATTTACAAAGGAAAGTATTGCCGCATCATGCCATAATGATGATCATCTTTGAACACTTGTTCCTTCTCTCTTCCCATCACAGTTTTTTTCTCTCTTCGCTCTCCGTTCTTTTATTGATCTGTGGGTTTTGTATGATTTAAAGGAATACATAACAAATTATGTTGATCTGTAACAATGTTTATATGTTTTTAATTTAATGCGTTTCTGTTTTTGTTTAAACGCACTTTAATCGATGATGAAATTTTAAGGCGGTTTGCCATGTTTTCTTCATTTAGAGAATCGATTAATCATAAGCAGAAATTAACAAAATTATATTCCATTCGCAATAATGGGACTTTCTGAGTTTTGGACAGCATCTGGGGATAGGCCTTTCACCGCCATAAATAGGCATTTTCATGAGAGGCAATATCAAAACAAAGTATTTGAATCTGATTAGCCTACACCAATTTGTGCTATAAAGTAGTATAATATGACTTTCCACATTACAACCGTAACGAGCATTTTTTTCTGTGTTAAAGGCGATCCCGATTATAGATGAGTCAAACGAAATATTTTAGGAAGTAAATATTTAAATATTTGTTTAAATGACCACCCATTATTTAAACTTATTTATAAGAATTACAAATATAAAGCAAATTTTGTATCCTAATTGTACGGTCCAGGGAAAACCTGTGTTACTAAGACCATGTGGCTAGATTTTTTGCAGCGACAGACCAGAATCTCCGGTGGGAATAGAACCCACGAACCATAAACGCATAGGCGAGAGAAAAGTTAGACCATGTCGAATATTATATACTTTCCAGCTTGGATCGCATGTGAATGGTTTCGGATACAAATTAACTCATATTACCAAATTTCAGTCATATCCGTTGCAATTTGTGTTTTTATACCCTCCACCATAGGATGGGGGGTATATTCATTTTGTCACTGCGTTTGTAACACCTCTAAATATTGATCTGAGACCTTATACAGTATATATATTCTTAATCGTCGTAAAATTCTAAGACGATTTAGCCATGTCCGTCTGTCCGTCTGTGGTAATCATGCTACAGTCCGCAATAATAGAGCTAGGTTGATCAAATTTGGTATCAATATTTCTTATAGTTGCAGGTTGTTTGGGATTGCAAATGGGCCATATCGGTCCATATTTAGATATAGCTCCCATATATAGCATTTAACTTGTTGTGATTCCTACTGTTCTCATCTACTACATTTTTTTGTTTTTCGGTGATATTTTCTTTAGGTTTGAGTTATTTTGTGAGGTCACATGCTATCCATGGTGGAGGGTATATAAAATTCGGCATGGCCGAACTTAACGCTTTTACTTGTACAATCTGGAAGGTCCTTTGTATGGGGCTATATTAAAGCATGGACCTACGGTGACAATTCTTCGTGTGAAGGGTTCAAGGCAGAAATAAACCCAAGTTACCAATTTTCAAACCAATTTTAGTGGGCTGCGTAATTTAGTGGATGCTATATGTAAAGGGTAATTCACCGTGAGGTTTGATTTATAGTGTAAAATAAAACACATAAATTTGAGAGTGAACTTTAAGTTTGTATTATCGGTTAAAAGTACAATTTATGGCATTTACTTTTTTGAAAATTATACCATGTAAATGTTGGCTCAAACTACGTCTGATGTGGTCCATTCGAAAGGTCCAATTTTGGGAGACTTGTTCGAGCATAGCAGCAGGTATTTCGATAATAACTCGAGTAATATTGGCCTACAAAGCTTCAATCGTACCTGGCTTATTCCTGAAGACCTCAGACTTTAAATATTCCCAGAGAAAATCAACAAAAGGTGTGATATCGCACGATCTAGGTGGCCAATTTACCGTAGCAAAACATGAAGTTAAGTGCTCACCAAAATGATTTCTCAACAAGGTAATTGTTTCACGCGCTGTATGGCTCGTAGCGCCGTAGTGCGGTAACTGTTACCATTGACGGTAACAATCTGATTTTCCTCATTTTTGAAGAACTATTTACCAATGAATCTACCAGCCCATAAACCACACCCCAGTTAAAAAATTATATTAAACTCGTAGCGCCGTAGTGCGATAACTGTTACCATTGACGTTAACAAACTGATTTTCCTCATTTTTGAAGAACTATTTACCAATGAATCCCCCAGCCCATAAACCACACCCCAGTAAACAAATTACTGTTTATATTTCTAATTGTCTCGGCCAGAAATACTTCTCTGCAATCTACTCGTATTGAAGAAGCGGTAGAACTGGCGCCAAGATATTAATTCATCATTGTATTTTTTCCTTGTAAATAAGTTTTTAAAAATAAAATTAAAAATAGAAAATAAAGAGAAATAAAATGAAAGAAAAAATATTTTTTTTCTTTGTTCCACTTTTTGAAAGCTAACGAAGAAAATAATGTCAATTTGCAAAAAATCGATGGGCAAATGTAGAAATTATGACACATATTGTAAAAATAGGGATACACCCAGTAATTGGTTGGAATTCGATTATAACAATAAAAAAAATAATACTAGCAACAAAAAGTATATTGCCTACACCGTGTGTCGGTTGTATTTATAAATAAATAGCTGAAACAACAATAATAACATGGATACGATCAAATGAAAATGCTTGCAACTAAATCGATGTTTGTATCAATCAATTTAAGATTATTTTTTCATTGACACTCGCTTAGTTGTGGTAACTACTTTTAAATTTTCATTATAGCACCATATGATCGATTTTTGGTTGTGACAACCAATGTTTTATTCTTGACAACAGAAATTGTATTATTGCAACGAATAATTGGTTCCTACAAAACAAACTTTTTTTTTTGAAAAAAAAAAAATCAAATTATTTCTAATTGTTTTAACGACCGTTACTAAACTTCTGTTTCCATATGAAAGTGTCATTACCAAAATGTGTAGTCCCCATAATTTCCTTTAACTTGTATCCAGGCATACTACAACAAATATCGTCCAAATATTAAAGGTACCTTCCAAAAAAATTTGAATTTTAAAGACAAATTTGTAAAAAAAAATTTGTTTCAGTTACTTTTTGTCTATTGCAAAAATTTTATAGAAACAAATACAAAAAATGGTAGAGAGTTTTAATTGCTTGGTAGAATTGACTGCATTTTCGATAGACATCACTCTATCATCTTCAGAATTCAATAGCAATAATGTGTCTTAAACTTAAATCACCTGAAATACTTATGGAAGCAGTAAATTGAATTTAACAAGAACTACTAAACTAAAACCATATTTTGCCGAACTAAGTCAACATACTAAAACTCTCATACCAATAATTTTTTTAAAGACATACATTATTGCTATTGATTTATGAAAATGATAGAGTGGTGTCTTCTACCAAGCAAATTATGCGCAGCCCTTTGACAAAAATTTTATTGCACAGTGTTATCCGGCAAAACTTTCTTACTGTTTTTTTTTATTTTTTTAGTCATCAAATTAAGCGATCTCGGTGAGTTTGTAAACATGGACAAAATTTTTCACCGTTATGTACTTTCATTTGAAAGGTTTTAGACCAACCAGTTTTAAAGCCGAGTTAGAGCGTACTCTGGTCGAGTCTGCTCCTTCGTTTGCGACTATAAAAGGTTGGGTGTTAGAGTTTTAACTAGGTTGTACAATCTACCAATTCGAACACCTTGGTCGACCAATTGAGGTGTCCACACCAAAAACAGCTAAGGAAATCCACAAAATGGTATTGGAAGACCGTCGCCTGAAGGTGGGAGAGCTAGCTAATATTATAAACATTTCAAAAAGTGCAATACATTGCATATTGACTCAAAATTTTATGATAAGAAATCTATGTTAAAAATATGGGTAATTTTGGTACATTTCTTCTTATAGCTCCTTCACAAAGGGTTAACATTTAGTGGAATATCAATTCTTTAATACTTGTTATACTACTCATCCGAATCCTCTGTAATTCAACTTGCAATAATAGTTTCTTTCCTGTTGGTGTGATATCGTGTAGTGTAGAGTATTACACACTGATAGAAAAAGCTTCGTCATGAAGACGAATTTGTACATCATCACGATTATTTTTTCGTCAAAAGTCAGCTAACGTACGGAACAATCCTCTTGGTGAATTTGTTCGTCACCATGACGAATCTCTGTTTCCAAAAACTTTCGTCCTCAGGATGATTACATTTCATTCCTACGATGAATCGAGTTCATTACCACGACGAATCCCATTCATCGCCACGACGAATACCATTCATCATCACGACGAATCCCATTCATCGCCACGACGAATACCATTCATCATCACGACGAATCCCATTCATCACTACAACGAACTTCATTCATCACCACAACGAATCCCACTCATCACCACGACGAATTCCATTCATCACCACGAATAATTCATGCCCCGGAGTATTTAAATTTTAAAAATTTCAATAAATATTCTTTTGGTTTTAGGCCATTAAAAACGGTAAGGAAAATAAAATTACTTGACTGCTCTGTCAAGTTCAGTTGTGATTATTCGGTTCGCTGTTCTTATCAGGAAAGATATTTAAAACAGACGAATCCCATTCATCACCACGACGAATCCCATTCATCACCACGACGAATACCATTTATCATCACGACGAATCCCATTCATCACAACGACGAACTTCATTCATCACCACGACCAAATCATGCCACCGACTATTTAAATTTTAAAAATTTCAATAAATATTTAAAAATTTCAATTAGTTGACTGCTTTGCCAGGTTCAGACGAATCCCATTCATCACCACGACGAATTCCATTCATCACCACGACGAATCCCTTTCATCACCACGACGTACTCCATTAATAACGATTATTTGGTTTTTTAAATTAAACTTCTACAACAAATTATTTAACTAAAGTAATCAGGAGGCATATAGAACAGTACAATTAAGCACAAACTATAAATTGATTGCTTCGTTTTATCATATTTTCAGCAACATAATCAAAAAAATCTTTTCGTCGTGGGAATAAACCTTATCGTTCCTTCGACGAATTTAGAAATCGCCAAAAACATGGGTTGATGATCGTATTCGTTCTATTGACGTACAAAAACATCGAATGTACGAAACTTTTCGTCACCAGTACGAAGATTTATTGACGAAACTGATTCGTCATGGTGACGAACGGTTTTTCTATCAGTGCATAGTCGCCTGGGCCTGTCTGTCTGTCTTTTCTTTGTCTCTCTTAATTTAAGCATAGTATGTGCTAGATCAAAAAATGTTGTGGTCATTGGAACAATTTCTTTTTATATTGCATGGTGAAATTGTCCCAATTCTTTCCTTCTCCAGCTGCAGCTGTGTTAGCCTTTATGCCAAAAATACGACTGTATGAAAATGTACCTGTTTTACATGCCATCTTTTCCTCCACCACAAAACTTGGCCACAATTTGCAATAGGATATTCTTAAAAAAAAAGCCGAGATAAAAAACAAAAGGCACGAAATAACTGTTTATGGATTTGAGCTCTTTCCACGGCAGACCAAAATTATAGCGTTGATCTTTGCAACTTTTACAACGATTATCCGCCTTAAAGTTGGCCTTATAAAAGAAAGAGAAGCCAGAACACTGCTACGGCGGAGACTAGAAGGAAAATCTGTAACATAACAAATAGTCCAACAATGATCATACATTTAATTTGTTTTGTGGCGCTGTTGTTGCGGCAGTAGGAATAGGAAACTTGCGGAAGCAATTCAGTCTTTCATTCAAAGTTGCTACTAGTTGCACAAATAATTGCTGCATCAGAAGCAGCACCACAAGCGCAGACAACAGCAACATTTTTTCATGAACTTGAATTTCTCCACATTCTGATGCTTGGGCTACATTGTTGTACACCTCGTACCTACCAACCTACCTACTTGCCATTTTTTTACTCGTTCACTACCATGGAACTGGAACTTTCTTAAACTCGTATAGCATTTTTATTTAAGTTTTTTTTTAGTTTTATTTCTCTTCAATTGGCTTTTCATGATTACTGTGGCGAGGAAAGCAAATCTTTAGGAAGATCTTTAAGTTGGTTTGTGGTTGCACTCCAAAAACAAAAACCAGAGGAAAAACGCACGCCGTTCTTCGTTTCGTACAATGAAAATGTTCACATTATACGGTTGTTAACAAATTAAAATGATCGCAAGTCTGTAATGGTGGAAAGTAATTGTAATTCCAAGGAATAACTTTGAAAAAGTCGAGGCAATAACGAAGAGCAAAGTCCGCTACATGACTGGTCAGAAATGGATTAAACAAGCTCTGCTTTCATATTGAAAATAGGTATATTTATAATTTCAAACAGCTCTGTTGTGAATTAACATTTACACTATGCATCAAAAAAACTGTTTGTGACCAAAATCTAAAAACTTGTTTTTTGCGTAGATTAAGCATCGCATACTTTTTTTTTAAAAAAAATTCCATTTTGAAGTAACGGATTTTCCAATAGGGATGATATGATTTTGAAGTGACGTTTCGGCCATTTGTAATATGTCATGATCTCTCATTTGTTTTTCATTGTATTCAGTAGTGTTTACAATTTCATCATGGAAAGATATACGCAAGAACAACGTTCACAAATTATTCAGTTTTATTATCAAAATAATCGTTCTCCAATTGCAACTTTTCGTGCGCTAAGTCCATTTTTTAAATCAAAAAAACTCTTTCCAGTCGACCTACTTGTCCTTGACACCAATATTTTAGCTCTCGTTAGCTTTTTGCCATTGACCGATTCCCGATCCGACGTACCGTCACGGAGCTAGAGCAAAAATAAACTTTCCGTTCACATTTGAAAATGATGCTAAATTTTTTTAAATCCAAAAAAAAACACTTTCCAGTCGACCTACGACCTTGACACCCATGAGCAATATTTTAGCTTTCGTTAAGAGCTATCGTTTTGCCATTGACCAATTGTGGCTACGTGCCACACAGCAAATGAAACAATTGAATTGTTGCGAGAAAAGTTTGGAGATTCGATTATTTCAAGAAATTGTGATATTGAATGGCATCCAAGAAGTTGTGATTTAACACCATTATACTATTTCTGGTGGGGTTTTTTGAAGTCATTGGTCATTCGAAATAAACCAGACTCTCTTCAAGCTTTACAAGACAATATTGAACGTGCCATTCATGACATACGACTTGATTTAGTTGAAAAAGTGCTCGAAAATTGGGTTCACCGAATTCGTTCCTGCAGAAGAAGTCGTGGAGGCCATTTGAATGACGTTTTATTTAGAACTTAATTGTATCGATTGTACTTAACATTAAATAAAAAACTTTTGAGTTTCCTTAACCATAAATGCATTTTTTTTCAAAGAAATCATATCACCCTTATTTGAAAACCCGTTATAAGCCGGATGGAACCGGCATACACCTTAAGTGTATTAAATTATGATGGCTTAAAATTTTGAACATACTCGTATCTCTTTCCCGCAGATACAATGGTTTAGTAAGAGTCATTAAAATAAGTAGACAAAAGCCCCACTATATAAAAAAACCCTCACTATATAAAAAATTCTGCTGACTTTAGCCTTGTAGCTTTTTCCTACTCGATTTTTAAAGACGCCATTTTAAAATGTTGGTACGGCAATGTCATCGAAAACCACGTGTGCAAAATTAGCTCAATCGACCAGTTATATATAATTAAATATGGTAGCCAATAAAAAGTACATGAACGGATTTTCAAAAATGTCTAAGAAAATTGAAGTTATTCACACAAAAACTATTGCATTAAGTTTATAGAATCACAAGACGACTTAAGAAACTCTTAACCATTAATATGAATCCTGGCAGTGGCAGACCCCAGAAAGATTATGAAAATAATGGACTTTTTCAAAAAGAAGTCTAACGTTTCGGGAAGAAATAATGCAAATATGACAAAATACTCGGAGACATTTGTAAAAAAAATTAAAAAGAGACTGATCAGAAGCCTTACTAGTGCAAATGGTGCAAGGTAGAAATTCAAATAAGCAATACTTAGAGATCGAAAATTGCAAAGGAATTTTCTGTCAAAGTATGATTGCTGCATCATAGATTATGAGATTTATGTGTTACATTTGCATTGCTTATAGTAGGAGGAATGTAGCAGAAGAGTACCGAGTACAAAATAAGTCAGAATTCCCCGGAAGTACATTCAAACGAAAGATATTCGGCCTTGGTTAAAAGGACACACAACAAGAGCATCAAATTATGTCGCATCAGCATTTTTATCACATAATTAATTCAATATCTCAAAAACGCGAATATATATTGCATATTCGGATTTAGAACCTCAATATCCTTCGTAATCGTGTCCGATATCTGCTCGCTAGAATTCGATTTCACCAGTACAATATTGTAGGCCAGTGTAAAAAATCCGGTGTCGACTTTTTTCGAAATAAGTTTTTTGTTGTTCTGGCGTATTTGGCTATATAATGCCATCATTACATTTTATTAATCGTGTTTCCGGTCCACATCTTAGAATAAACTCACTTTATAATACGAAAGAAGTAATGAAAAAATAGTAGGTTTGACATTTAAAATTTCCACAGCTTTTTTTGTGCTTTTCATCCCATTGCGAGAATTCGTATTGATAAAGTAAACAGAATGGGCTTCATTTTTGTAGTTTAAAGATATAGAATCCCATCCGCGGAACACAATTAAAATCGCGAGGAAAACATAAGTCGCGAGAAAAAAATATGAAAATTGAATATTTGCAAACCATTATCAATGCACATTTTGTGCGTTTCGAAATAGCTGTCATATAAGCCACGGTTCATTCAAATCGGCCCACGTAGTCGGGAGATACAATGGTCAAAATTTCCAACTTTGACACCCTGTCTCTTCATAACGTATCACGCTAGGAAGCTGTATTTTAAGCACGTAGCATACCCAAAGTACTTCTGCAACCCCACCAAGTTTTGACGCGATCGGAATAAAATTGAAAAAAGTGGGCCTTTTGACGTGTTTTCCCCCATATATAAAACAGGATGTGTGTATGTATGTAACGTATGGACTCCAAAACGGCTGGGCGGATTTTGATGAAATTTTCAGGGAATCTTCAGATAAGCCTAGCGGGTGACATAGGTTATATAAGTTCTTGATTGAGTGGGCGTGGCCCCGCCCATATAAGCCAATTTGGAGCTATCATATACTATATACCTACTGTCCGTACCCACGAATATATTAAGGGGATTCCTCCTTTCACTATCTATGATTGGGACTGGACCGTGACTTGGGGCATCAGTCCTGTGCTTTCTGGGGTCCAACTGGGAGTAGATGCGAAACTACGCGATTGGTCCAAAAATGGTGGCAGTCTATGCGTATTGTCCAAAAATGGGCGTGATCGGACCTACGGGCGTGGCCCCGCCCATGTGAGCCATATATTGAAATGGAGATATTTAAAATTTTGTGTAGATGCATTTGATGGCAGTCTACGTAATTGGTCCAAAAATGGCCGGGATCGGTCCAATGGGTTTGGCACTGGCCATATGAGCCAAGATTTGAAAAGGAGATATGTTGGACAATTTGTTAGCGAGAGTGCTGTAATTGTGTGTTTGTGGACTGGTGGCAGTCTACGTGATTAGTCCAAAAATGGACGTGATCGGAAATCTGAAATCTGGGGCAACGAAGTGGACCGGGCCTGCTAGTAGTTAATACATGTTACTATTTAAATGCTCTATTTAAAAATGCGTAAGTTCTGAATTAATCAGTCCGTTAAAAAAAATGTTATTGAAAAGAAGGGGGTAACATTTTTGTTGTGCGCAGTCCTTATATGATTTGCTACGGTCAAAATGAGTAACACATCGAACACATTTTGGGCCATGCCCACCACCCGTCTGTCTGTCCGGGTGGTGGGCATGATAACTATCGAAAAGAGTAACCGACTGACTTCAAATATGGATGTGGTATATGGATTTTTTCTATCTCTGCCTAAGTTAGGAGAGGGTCATATTGGTCCACTATTTCCAGAAACTCCCCCACAAAGGGTTAAATTTAGTGAAATATTGATTATTTAATAACTCTATAGTACGTATTGTAAATATTCCACACTTCCACATAAACTATTCGTTTATTAGTCGATATCACCTTGAGAAAAATGGACGAAGTTGCCGCGCCACTTTTGGTACCTTCCACACAAAGGAACCCTTTTTACACAAAAGGTTAACGGCTTATAATTTTGATACCAGTGCATGCAAATACTTGAATTTTTGTGCAGTGTAATGTTTTTATAGTATTTACAGTTCAGTGGAAAATGGGCGTTATTGCCACTCCCCTTTTGGTACCTCCCACACGGCCTCCTCTAAGGCGGTCTTCTTGCAATGTATAGCTAACACACAACCGGTTTGCAATTTCCAGAAGGTTGGGTTTGAAGTTTAACGTTCTGTCTAGTAACCTACCTAAATATTTTGCGTTTTCAGAGAAGGGAATTTCAATACCCGCCAGGGAGACAGTTGCACCTGTTTTTACCATATGTATCTGCTGCTGAAAACAACTTGTTCTGTCTTGGAATTTGGTGTGAAATTGGATTTATGTACGTTGCTCCATCCATATGACTTAATTTTTTAAACTTTAAAATCTGCAGAATTTTGGCATCAGCAATATCAGTGACAAAAGCCATTTGACGATACCGGAAAGTTGGGCGCGGTGCATCCGTCACGTCCCCATTCCCATCAAGACGAATCAGTTTCGTCAATAAATCTTCGTACTGGTGACGAAAAGTTTCGTACATGCGATGTTTTTGTACCTCAACAGAACGAACGCGATCATCAACCCATGTTTTTCGTGATTTCGAAATTCGTCGAGGGAACGATAAGGTTTCATTCAAACGACGAAAAGATTTATTTTTGACCATTTTGCTCAAAATATGATAAAACGAAACAATCAATTTACATTTTGTTCTTAATTGTACTGTTCTATATGCGTTGTGATTACCTTAGTTAAATAATTTGTTGTAAGTTTAATTTAAAAAATCTTATAATGGTGATGAATGGGATTCGTCGTGGTGATGAATGGAATTCGTCGTGGTGATGAATGGTATTCGTCGTGGTGATGAATGGGATTCGTCTGTTGGCAAATACATTAGTTGATGAGATTATTTTTGATTTAAAATGTTAGAAGTAATGAATACTTCTCGGTCGTTTGATTTAAGCCTATCCTGATAAGAACTGCATTTCGAACCGAATAATCACAACTGAACCTTGTAAAGCAGTCAAGTAATTTTATTTTCCATACCATTTTTAATGGTCTAAAACCAGAAGAATATTTATTGACATTTTTAAAACTTAAATAGTCAAGTGGATTAATTCGTCGTGGTGATGAATGAGATTCGTCGTGGTGATGAATGGTATTCATCGTGGTGATGAATGGGATTTGTAGTGGTGATGAACTCGATTCATTGTAGGGATGAATGGTGTTCATCGTGATGATGAATGGTGTTCATCGTGATGATGAGTGGGATTCGTAGTGGTAATGAACTCGATTCATCGTAGGGATGAAATATGATCATCCTGAGGACCAAAGTTTATGGAAACAGAGATTCGTCATGGTGAAGAACAAAATCATCAAGAGGATTATTCCATGCGTTAGCTGACTTTTGACGAAAAAATAATCCTGATGATGTACAAATTCGTCGTCATGACGAAGCTTTTTATATCAGTGTACTTTGGGGCACGCTTTGCCTAAAACATATAGGAGTTTATGTCGGAGAATTTCTATAGATGGACACACATAGAAGTTTTAGGTAACTTCACAACCGGTGAGATGACGCAAAATGTAGTCGTATGGCCGCTAGGAATTTCTAATTCGACAATAAAAAAAATTATACAAATCTCACATAGGAGTTTACCTCGGCCTAACGCACCTACGATATGTTTCTTTTTCTACAAAAATTAAATTTGGGAACAGTTAAGTGCACTGGGTACATCTAGTACATACATATATAATTCCCATATACATATTTCTCCTGTCGATTTGTCTACTAAAGTTCTAGAAGACACATATTACGTGTCTGAAATATAGCAATTGATCATCTTGTGTCATACTCTATTACGTAGGGTATTCTCAATCGTTGGTAGCTGATGATAGTCGCAATATACACCGTAAAAAAACACATCCCTATCATATTTCACCGGCAATCACTATCAACAAGTATGTTATGAGTTTTTTTAAAGATTTATTATCATCTTTTTCTATTGTGTTATTTGTTTTGTGCTATCGCTTTTCTTGCCATTATTAATCTACAATTTTGTTATGTCACTACCATCTCTTTAACCAGTTTTCTTGGCAGCCATTCTTTGCGTTTTTTTGGAATTTTCAATTTGTATTCTTTTGTGTCTCTGTATAGTTGTTTGTCTCAGTGTACACTTCAGATTGGAAGTAGTTGTGTTGTGGTAGAGCTCCGTTTTTGTTTCATTCTTATAAATACTAACGATTTGGTGCCTGAATCATGAGTTAAACTTGAAATTAATTGCTGCAATTATAGTGTCGTCTTAGTTGCTTACTCTGTATCTGAGTCTGATTCTGGAAAAAGAAAAAAAAAACATAATGCAAAATAGCGCAAAGACAACACGCCAACCTGAGGTTGGTTTTCTTGGATTTTATTCTTGGTGATGGTATTGTAATTTTGAATGTCTAATAAATAAGATATGTTCTGTTCTGCAGCTTCTTTATATTTACTATGGAAGACTATTTGAATCCAAGATTTTATTTTAAAAATCAATGTGCCAGAATTTAGGAAATGTACGATAAGATAATCGAATTCGATTCATTTTGGGTGTTTTTTTTTCGTTTTTCGTAGTGATATCCTATAGATCGGTTACACTTTATCTATGTAATAGATTCACGCACGCTGAAAAGAATCACTTCTGTAGTATATTCGAAAAACTCATTCGAAAAACTCACCAAAGTTTTAAAAATCTTTTTTAAATAAAATATATTTGGAAACTTCTTAAACAATAACTTTGTTTGTGTGTGAACGCATATTTTATTTGTTAAGGTCAGTTTGCAAATATATTATGTTCTAATATATTAATATATGCGTTCTAAACAAAATTTCTTGATTTTCAAATCAAATTTATTTGTTAAGAAATGTGTAATATATAAAAATTTTGTTTCCAAATATATTTCCTTTTAATTCAAACATATAAAAAATGGCTATTTTCCCCGTGTATGCGAAAGAGATACGAATATTTCCAATATTTGTAGCCATCAAAATTGCATTAAACTTAATGTATACTCCGGCTCTGTTTGGCTTATATACGTACTACAAAAAATGTAGTAAAAAAAGGTGCATTCCATAAAAAAATTAATTAAAAAAACTTTACCATAAAAAAGGTTTGGTTTTAAAAACAGGTTTTTTGGTCTCGGATACAAAAAAAAATATTTGTTTTTTTGCATTCTGAATGCTGCATTTTATTTTTGTATTTCTCATATATTGATGTGACAATTTTTTGATTATATCAACTTAATTTCTTTGGCAAAACGTCATTGCAAATTCTTGACTATGCTATATGACTATAAGTTTTTGCTAAACAAAATTGATATTACCTTCAAAGCTGTCACACGTTTTTTTTTAATCCAGCGCTATTTTTGTTTAAGTCAAAAGTTATTTAAACAGATTTGACAAGTTTTTGTTTATTTTTTCCTTGATATTTATGAATTAAATTAAAATTTGAAATTTATGTCAACACTTACATTCAGTTTGCCTCTCTGTTGTACATACATGCAAAATATTTATTGCTTTTTTGAATAAGTTATGCAAAATAATTTATTGCTTATTTTGCAAAAAAAAAGAAAAATACACATATTTTAACATGACACTGCTTGACACCTAATTTTATGATTTATTGACGCTAGTGCAAATAGGCGTTTATCTACAGCTACCAAACAAGGAACGAATAGCTGAAGTTGGGCAAAACGACCTTATAATACTCTACACATCTATTACAGTGCTTATTTTAACAGCAGACGTATTTTTGGTAAAATAAAATTGGAATTTCTAAATTTTAGCACTATCGCTGTAAAAATGTGAGTTTTAGAGTCATTTATATGGAGGTTAAACAAAACTATGGTCTAAATAACTAGTTTTTGTGTGGGTAGTACCAAAATGGGCATGGCAAATTCGCCCATTTTTCTTGACGTGTTAGCGACTAACAAACTAACACTATGTGTGAAATTTCAGAAGATGTCCCTGAAAGGCTCGTAAGAAAATAGAAAAAGAGTATTTTTTTCTTCACTTGTTCAAAAAAAAGTGCGAAAACATTTTTTTCGCATATCTTTATTCAGCATATTCTTAGCAACATTTTTGCCAAATATAGATAAACGGTATCACCAAGTCTGAATTAGCTGTTGGACTAAAGCTGATAACACCTTTTTTGAGGGGCCCACTGATGTTCAGATACTTTTGAGGGCCATAAAAAAAATTGGTCATCAATTTCGCCAAACGGAGTATAGGGTTATTACTACCCTCAGAGATGGAAAAGTGTGTACTTTAGTACTTCTTTCAATACTTTTCCACTTTCAAAAGTACCCCCACGACCATTTTGATACCATTTACTTTTATCTACTTATTCTTCAGAAGTTTATTCAATATATGCCCTTATAGAAAGCCAATTTTAAATTCTGTAGGAATAAAATGACATTTTATTTCCTAAAACACAAACACCACGTAAGTTTTCTTATCAAAGGCAATTTTTCTGCGTATAAAGTTTTTAAAGATAAAAACAACGAAGTTTTGAATAAGATGTGGGATTTAATCTTGTTATACTTATATATTTTTCATTGATGAATTTCCTGAAAATCGGTTAATCTTCAAATTTTTATTTAAATCAGAAGAACGTGCAGTTTAAAGGTGTTAGTCGACCTTTGGCGAGCCGCTTGCAACCATTTGACGCAACCAGAATAGAATAGCTACGTGCCACACAAGCAACGAAATCATTGCTCTGTTACGGGAAATGTTTCCGGACCGTGTTATCTCTCGAAGAGGTGATCACAATTGACCACCGAGATCTTGTGATTAGACACCTTGCGACTTCTTCCTTTGGGGCCACGTGAAAGATAAGGTCTACGCCAACAGCCCAGCGTCGATTCAAGACCTCAAAGATAGAATTCGTGAGGCTATCGAAGATATACGGCAGCCACTTTACGATTTGGTTATGGAAAATTTCATCAAAAGCATATGGTCCTGTAAGCGTGGTCGTGGTGGCCATTTGGCTGATGTTGTTTTTCATTATTAACGGCATACCGTCGTCTTTTTATGAAATAAACATCCGATCATTTATCTCAAAAAATTGAATTTTTCTTTGAATACCAAAATAACACCTCTTGTTGGAAAACCCTTTACTTCCTCCAAACTTCAACTATTGTTCAATTATACTTCTTCTATACTTCTACTACACTTTCACTATACTTTACTACACTTATTTACACATCTTCTATACTTTTACTACACATCCTCTATACTTACACTTCCTTTATACTTCTACAAACTTTATAATATATACTTTATAATATTATACTTCATCCTAACTTCCTCTATACTTTTACTAGAGTTATACTTTTTGGTATTACAAATAAATGCACAAAGTCAAAATATCCTGTTCTCTTGTAGTTGTGAGTCTCTTGTGGGCGTTTCTTGCTCAGCCAGTTTTCAAATCTTGTTCTAAGTACTAAATAGTTTTAAATGAAGATACACACTCAATTTGTTTTGTCAATATTGCCAACACTAGTCTTTAATCCGGCGGACATTATTTTTGTGGGAGTAAAGTACTAATATTCAAAGTGTTAGGTCCAAAAATCAAACAAACAAACATTTTTTCCCAACTTCAGTCCATAAAACTCGTTGGTAACACGACCTTGTAATAATTGAAATATCTTGACGACATCACCATTCGAGTATATGACAAAATAGATTTATAATAAATATATAACAATTTTTCTTCGTTATTAATAATAATTTCCGCATTTGCAACATCACGTGCCTTCATTCTGCTGCTGCTGTTATTGAGTGCATTTATTTTCTGAACCATGTGTAAATTTCCTCCACCTGAAGCAGTTTTTTTATGTCACCAGCATTTGTTGTCAGCATAAATTTGTGACCATTTAATGGAGGATATACGATGGGGGCACTCACCAACAAATGCACTTATTTTTTTTTCCTTGACAAACAGACATCTGTGACCAAACAACTTTTACTTCACTCATATGTATAACTACATATATGGAAGAAAAAAAACAAAGATAAAAATAAATATTGAAATTAATTAACTGGTGATGTAATTAATCATGAGTGATGTAAATGGGGTTGTTTTGGCAACAGGTCTCTATCTTTATGTTTGGCTAAACTATTGTCAAATTAAAGGGTGATTTATGTTGGGTTTACGCATTACACTGGCACCATCTGGAAATTTGTCCTGATATTCTAATTAACTAGGTCATGAAATCAGTGGTCGATTCGTCCTTGATCGCAATCGAACACCGGATTTCGAATGCACTGTACAACGCATTCAGACAAACAATTTACAATTACACACAAAGTGGATCCAAATTGCTCAAGCATTGCAGTTAATGGACCATAAACTGTGATTAACGAATAAAAGTGTGGGCCGCAAAGGTTGTTAAAAATTGCTTTTGAAAAGAAAAAAAACAAATTTGCCACATTTGTGGATAGACAAATCCAAAGCAGAATTTGGTACTGAATACAGTTTGTACAAAATGGTCCTATTGTGAAGGTCGTAACAAAAGGTGCGTGGCAACTTGGTCCATTTTTCCAGAGTGGAAGCAATGGAGAGGCCATTGCTTTGTGTGCAATTAAACAGGGTGTTTTTTTAGACGTGTGGTTTTTAATCTGGCAATACTTTTTTCGGAGTTTGTCTTTTTGACAGCTGTCACTAGATTTATGCTCAGTTTTGTTTGCCATTTCATAAACAATAGACTTAATCCGGAACAACGTTTGCAAATCGTGCAAATTTATTACCAAAATAATGATTCGTTCAAAGACGAAGCTCACTTTAGGATGAATGAGTACGTTAATAAACAAAATTGTCGCATTTGGAGTAATGATAATCCATAAGCCATTGATCAGTTATCATTAGTCCATATTTCTTCAAAAATTAAGCCGGCCATAATGTTACAGTCAATAGGGGACCGCTATAGAGCCATGAGTAATGAATTTTTTGTGCCTGAATTTTGAAGGAAACTTTTGGTGAGCACATTATCTCGCGTCCTGGGCATGTGGCGTGGCCTTCAAGATCGTACGATTTTACACCGCTGGACTGTTTTTTGTGGGCTTATGTAAAGTCGCTTGTCTACGCAGATAAGCCCGACACGATTGACGCCTTGGAAGAGAATATTCGGCGCGTTATTGCTAACATGCAGCCCCAAATGCTGCAAAAAGTGATTGAAAATTGGACCTCTCGGCTGGAATTTATTCGAGACAGACGCGGCGGCCACTTGCCCGAAATCATTTTGAAAACATAATGGCAAACCCTTATCTTTATAATAAATTACATGCGTTTTTCTTCTTGAAAACCACACGTCTATAAAAAGATCCTTTACTAGAAATTTTTGCGCAAATGACTTAAAATGGCCCAAAACGGATTTTCACCTGATATTCTTGGGGTATCTTAAGTCACTCCTTCGATGTATTACACTTTGGCCCGCAGTAAGTACTGATATATGGATCAAAAATGTTAATACTAACCTATCAAATTTATTTTTGCCTCTATTATGTATCATAGAATGCAAAGTTTCTTCAAAAACGGTATGGCAAAATTTTAAAGTACCTTTCTATGAAATTTTACACGCATTGTTTTACAGAAACAGAAGAAAACATGTAAAAAATTGCCAGACGTGCCTTAGTATTTCGTCCATAACTTTTAGAAATATTGACTCCCCAAAAATCCAAATACTGTTTTGAATTTGAAAGAGCCTTGTACTAAATTGGAAAAAAAAGTAAATATTTAAAAAAATGCAATTTTCTTTAAAAATATAAATATGTATAAGGTGATCCATTTCGAGGTTCCCTACCTTTTTAAAGAAAAAAACATAGAAAATTCAAATTGAATGGGGAATGTTTATTATGATTTGAAAGAACATTCTTTGGCATTTATTTTTTGACGATTATGGTCCAGATGGTCCATCCGTTGAGTCCAATTTTCGATGACTCGTTCGAGCATTTCGACTGGTAACTGGCGAATGACACGCGTAAACGTTGTTCAGTCGTAAGTCTTTCCATGATGAAATGCCAAACAATACTTAACAACAAGTAAGAAAGTTTCAGTCGGGTAAACCGACTAAGGTATACCCTCACTTTGTGAGTAATGTAATATTGAATATTACTCGAATTATTCTGTCAATTTGTGTGGGAGTTACCAGAAGGGGTTTATATAATACACCTTTTTTTCGCTGAACATTAGATACTTTAACTTCATTGCACTGTGCCGACTTATAAGCATTTATGTGCACTGGTATAAACGTTATGAGACATTAAATTGTGGTATGATTTGGGAATTTTGTGTGGGAGGTACAAAAAGGGGCGTGGCAATAACGCCCATTTTTCACAGGGCTATAGACACTATAAAAACATTACACTGTAAATAATTTCAAGTATTTTTATACACTGGTTTTAATGTTATAAGCTGTTAACTTTTGGTGCAAAAAGGTACCTTTGTGTGGGAGGTACCAAAAGGGGCGTGACAACAACACCCATTTTTCCCTGGACTGTAGGCAATATAAAAGCATAATACTGTACAAAATTTCAAGTATTTTTATACACTGTTATTAATGTTATAAGCTGTTAACTTTTGGTGCAAAATGGTGCATTTGTGTGGGAGGTACCAAAAGGGACGTGGCGACTTCGCCCATTTTTCTCGAGTTGATAGCGACTAATAAGCTAATACTATGTGTGAAATTTCAAAAGATTCGAATAAGTAGTATAGCAGTTATTAAGGAATCAATATTTCACAACATTTTAACCCTTTGTGGGGGAGGTACTAGAAGGAGTGGACCAATATGGCCCATCTTCGAACTTAGCCGGAGATAGAAAAAAATATTACCACATACCAAATTTGAGGTCAATCGGTTACTCCTTTCGAGAGTTATCGTGCGCACCAGCCAGCAGACAGACAGACAGACAGACAGACAGACAGACAGACAGACGGACGGACATTGCTCATTCGACTTAAAATGACCCAAAACGGATTTCCTCCGAACATACTTGTGGGCTTAGGTCACTCCTTCGACGTGTTACACTTTTTTCCGTAGCAAATGATATATACCCTCGTCACACTAAAGTGAGGGTATAAAAATAACATGACAGCATGACACGACTCACACGTGATCTGTAAAAAAAGGCTATTGAAAAAAGTACCTCTACTTGGATCACCCTACATATAAAACGACGTTATCTTTGTAAAATCGGCTCAGCCGAACAAGAGCAATTTAAAATTTAAATCCTTATAAAATTCTCTTAAATTTTTTTCTCCAAAAAATTAATGAAAACGATGTCTTATTTTCCATTTAGCATCTTTTTATAATGTTTCGGTATCTTTGAAACGATGTTACTTTGCAAAAATCGGTTCAGGCGTTTAGCAGCAATCAAAAATTTCGTAAGACCCAAAAATTCGTTTCGTCACTTTAGTGTGACGAGGGTATATATCATTTGCTACGGAAAAAAGTGTAACACATCGAAGGAGTGATCTAAGACCCTAAGTATGTTCGGAGGAAATCCGTTTTGGGTCATTTTAAGTCGAATGAGCAATGTCCGTCCGTCTGTCTGTCTGTCTGTCTGTCTGTCTGTCTGCTGGCTGGTGCGCACGATAACTCTCGAAAGGAGTAACCGATTGACTTCAAATTTGGTATGTGGTAATATTTTTTTCTATCTCCGGCTAAGTTCGAAGATGGGCCATATTGGTCTATTCCTTGTAGTACCTCCCCCACAAAGGGTTAAAATGTTGTGAAATATTGATTCTTTAATAACTACTATACTACTTATTCTAATCTTCTGAAATTCCACACATAGTATTAGTTTATTAGTCGCTATCAACTCGAGAAAAATGGGCGAAGTTGCCACGTCCCTTTAGGTACCTCCCACACAAATGCACCGTTTTGCAACAAAAATTAACAGCTTATAACATTAATAACGGTGTATAAAAATACTTGAAATTTTGCACAGTGTTATGCTTTTATATTGCCTACAGTCCAGAGAAAAATGGGCGTTGTTGCCACGCCCCTTTTGGTACCTCCCATACAAAGGTACCATTTTGCACCAAAAGTTAACAGCTTATAACATTAATACAAGTGTAT
Source organism: Eudasyphora cyanicolor (assembly GCA_963930755.1). Lineage (NCBI taxonomy): Eukaryota > Metazoa > Arthropoda > Insecta > Diptera > Muscidae > Eudasyphora > Eudasyphora cyanicolor. Next base: position 121,173,429 of record OZ005736.1, read on the forward strand.
AATAATACTTGAAATTTTGTACAGTGTAATGTTTTTATAGTGCCTATAGTCCTGTGAAAAATGGGCGTTATCGCCACGCCCCTTTTTGTACCTCCCACACAAAATTGCCAAATCATACCACAATTTAATATCTCATAACGTTTATACCAGTGCACATAAACGCTTAAAATTCGGCGCAGTGCAATGAATTTAAAGTATCTACTGTTCAGCGAAAAATAGGTGTATTTGTTAAACCCCTTCTGGTAGCTCCCACACAAATTGACAGAATAATTCGTGTAATATTCTATATTACATTACTCACAAAGTGACACAAATTGACAGAATAATTCGTGTAATATTCAATATTACATTACTCACAAAGTGAGGGTATACCTTAGTCGGTTTACCCGACTGAAACTTTCTTACTTGTTAAAAGTTAAATCCTCATAAAATAATTTAAAAAAAATTTCCAAAAAATTAAATGAAAACGATGTTTTATTTTCCATTTAGCAACTTTTCATGAAGTTTTTAGGCAAAAATAAATTTTAAAGGTTAATATTAACCAGTAAGTAAAGGCTAAAGTCGAGCGGAGTCGACTGTATAATACCCTCCACAGTTGTTTGCCAACAAATTCACGGACAACAATTATTACTACCAACAGTTGCAGGTTAAATAGAGTAGGCTCGTGGTGGTCATATGACCGAAATCGAATTTCATTCTTAAAATGTAACATTTGCACAATTTATTCCATTAAAATTGGAATAAATTTTAACTCTATATCTTAAATATTCTGTGTTTTATTCATATATAAAATTGTTATGTCCTTAATGGAAACCCTTTATTTACGACCTGCACATTGATAATGAGAATGCATGGAAAGACGGACATGGCTAAATCGACTCAGAAAGTGATTCTATTCGATCGCTATAATAAACTATGGGCCTATGTCCTTGTTTTTTAAGCATTACCAACAAATGCACAAAGTCATAAAACCCTGCACCACATGGTGGAGTCGGGTATAAAAATTAATAATATACCTTCGTTCACAATAGTGGGGGTATAAAAACCAAGATTTTGTCGATTTGGTTAATTTTAAGTCATTTAAGCAATGTCCGTCCGTGCGCTGATAGAATTAATCGATTGACTTTAAATTTGGTGTGCGGAAATATTTTCCTCTATCTCCGGTCCACTCCTTCTAGTACATTCCCCACAAAGGGTTAACATTAATGGCGAATTCTTTTCTGCAAAAAAGTGCAACACTTGCATTGCCCTTTTGCCGAAAACTGCACTATTGTATCACTTTTTTGAAATTTGGAAATTTTAGTTGTACTAAATTCATGTAACTTAATTACCAAATTTCAAAAAAGTAACACAAAAGTGCCGTTTTCGGAAAAAGGGCAAGGAAAATGTTGCACTTTTTTGCAGAAACGAATTCGCCATAAGTGAAATATTGATTCTTTAGTTACTTCTATACTACTTACTCGAATCTTTTGAAATTCCATAATAGTATTAGTTTATTAGTCGCTAACACCATGCAAAAAATTGACGAAGTTGCCAGGCCCCTTTTGGTACCTCCCCCACAAATGGAAAATTTTTCACCAAATGTTAACGCTTATAGCTTCAATACTAGTTCATACCAATACTTGCGATTTTGTACGGTGTAATGTTTTTATAGTGACTAGAGTCCAGAGAAAAGTGGGCGTTATTGGCACTCCCCTTTTGGTACCTCCCTCACAAATGGACAATTTTGCACCAAATGTTAACTGTTTATAGCTTCAATATTAGTTCATACCAATACTTGCAATTTTGTACAGTGTAATGTTTTTATAGTACCCAGAGTCCAGAGACAAGTGACGTTATTGGTACGCCCCTTTTGGTACCTTTCACACAAATGGACCATTTTGCACCAAAAGTTAACTTCTTATTACTTTAATGTCAGTACATATGTACTTTAAAATTATTAAGTACAATTTAAATTGATAATAATTTAATTAAAACAAAAAATAAATAAATTTAAGAATATTTTTTGGGACTGATGGTGAGGGGATTCTTAAGTCGGTTTACCCGACTGAAATTTCTTACTTGTTGTTTATATTTATACCCTCACTTTAGTGTGACGAGGGTAGATATCATTTGCTACGTGCCAAAAGTGTAACACATCGAAGGAGTGACTTAAGACCCCAAATATGTTCGGCGGAAATCCGTTTAGGGTCATTTTAAGTAATTTGAACAATGTCCGTCCGTCTGCCTATCCGTCTGACTGGCTGGACCGATTGACTTCAAATTTGGTATGTGGTAATATTTTTTCATACCGTAGAAGTTCGAAGATGGGCCATATTGATCCACTCCTTCTGGTACCTCCCCAACAGAGGGTTAAAATTTAAAGAAATATTTGTTCTGTAATAACTTCTATACTACTTTTTCGAATCTTCTAAAATTCCACATATAGTATTAATTTATTAGTCGCTACCACCACAAGAGGGGATAAGAAGATTTACCACAATTTTTTTAAAGTTTTTTTTCGTGTTTATTTATCATTTTTCACCAGAAAATGTTATGCCCAGGCCTTCGGCAAAAATTTTGCAAACCACTGTTAGTATTGGTACATATTAGAATTACTTCTCAATCACACATATTTTACTTGTTATATTTTTTAGCGACAGACCAGAGTCTCTCGTGGGAATCGCATGTTTATGGTGGGTAGTTAAATTTAATACATTTTTCTTAATCATTATTAGTTGCTTTTTATTTATGGAAATATTCATTCAGTTTTTTGTACCCTTTAATACCTTTAAGCCTATTAAATGACTCTGGAAGTTCCCTTAAAAGTGCTACGATTAAATGGCTCTGGAAGTTCCCTTAAAAGTGCTGCTGTGGCAATCCCCACATATAACACTTCATCATTCCTAGCTTCTTTTCTTAAAGCAACATTTCATTAATGTTTTTATTGCAACATCTATTTGCTAGTTCTAGAACTTTCCATAAACCACAAGTGGCGACCCTCGTATATAACATTTCAATTTCCTACACTGGTCACATTAACCAGTTTTGTTATTAACAATCTGCCCCCAATTAAAAACGAAAACAAGATACTCTCCACCGCAGTCACATTTTAATTAACTTTTTATTTTAATTAATTTCACTTTCCAACCATATCAAAATACGTTCAAGCTTTAATATATGAGAGCTCTGGTCATTTGATGTGTTATCTGTTAGCGGTGGAAGCACTGGCGGACAATAATGTGTACACAACAAAATGGCCAATTAAATGTGACCCATACATTCGGTCGATGGAATCTCATATAACGAACATACCCCTCCCCAAAAGAACGCAAATGAAACTAAGTAAAAATAATAAGGCTCTAATGACAATGACATTTTGACCATTGTAACCATATGGGCTCAAACTCCCAGGCTCACGCCTTCGGGTGAAGACACCCAAAAAGAGATATAAAACACACAAAGAGACACTAAAATATAAACAAAAGCTTTTAATAAGTGGTCAGTTAATCATGGACATTGTCGTCATCATCATCAGCAGCAGAAGCACTACAAAGAGCGACTCGGGCTATTTTTTGGATGGGGGGAATTGTACTTAACACGGTCATTTGCAGGCCATCCATTCTACACACCCCACTGGACAGACACCAAGCGGGACACACTTTGAGTGCCAGTCGAGCAATGGCAATGACTAAAATGTCCTAAAATTAAAGTAATTATCAATAAAAGGGGGCTCAAACTGCGTGCAGAAGTCCTTTGTCGTCTGCCTTGGCAAGAAGAAAGTAGAAATTTATTACGCGGTCCCGAAAACTGAATCTGTTGTTTTGTCCTTCTGTCTGATGGAGTGGCAGAAGGCGGAGGGGGCTTATTGCAGCCAACACTGTGTGGTAATATGATGAGAACACATTAAAGACACTTTAATGTTTTAAAAGAAAAGGAAGAGTCCTTTTGCTGGACTCTTTTGTTGCTGTTTTCATAAACAATTTATAGGGGTAATTATCTGTTAACATTTTTTCAACAGATTTCATAAGTTTTTTTTTAAGAAATTAGCTTCGTCTCCCAACAACGACAAACGCAGCCACTCATGATTTTGAAGTTTGTTGGTCTCCAAGAAAACTCCATTAATTTTGGTGGATTTCATATTTTTGCTTTTTTGTTTTACACTTTTCTGCTCCCCGCTTCCTTCCGTCTTCCAGGTTCCCTTAATGAGTTTTGTTGTGTCGATGGCTGTTGAGTTCAGTTCTTCTTCGGGCCAAGAGTGTGTATATCTTTCTTTTCGGGGAAGATGGTTTGCTCCAACAACAACAACCCACTTCTTCTTTCTGTCCTTTTCCAAGGAATACTCTGTTCTGTGATGCCTGGTAAATTAAAAAAAGTAAAAACAATCCTTGGTGGCCAACCTAATTCATTCGTAATAAATTTAAGGTATTATAGAATTTTAAACATTTTGATTACTTAGTGTTCCGCATAATGGGTCTCTTAGAAGTGCGGCCAAGAAGGATAAGCGGAAGTGACTTTTATATATGGGCAATATCAAAACATAGAAAATTGTGTTCCCTATTTTCAGTAGGGACGATTAAGTGCAATATACTTATAAATTATAATTTCTTTCTCTACAGCGTCAAGAAGTGATATCGGTGGGGACTTACACATTGACCGATGTATACCATTTTTATCCCCTCACCTTAGAGAGGAGGGTACATATCATTTGCTACGAGCCAAACGTATAACCCATCGAAGGAGTAACCTAAGACCCTAAGTATGTTCAGCGGAAATCGGTTTTGGGTCATTTTAAGTCATTTCAGCAATGTTCGTCCGTCTGTCTGTCTGTCTGCTGGCTGGCACGCACGACAACTCTCGAATTGAGTAACCGATAGACTTCAAATTTTGTATGCGGTAATATTTTTCGCTATCTCCGGCTTAGTTCGAAGATGGGCCATATAGGTCCACTCCTTCTAGAACCTCCCCCTCAAAGGTGAAATATAAATTTTTTAATACCTTCTGTACAACTTACTCGAATGTCCTGAAATTTAACACATAGTAGCTTTCTAGTCGCTAACACGTAGGGTAAACCGACTAAGGTATACCTCACTTTGTGAGTACTGTAATATGAAATACACGAATTAATCTGTCAATTTGTATGTGAGATGCCAGAGGGCGTTTAACAAATACTCCTATTTTTCGCTAAACAGTAAACTTCAAATATATTGCACTGAATCGAATTGTAAGCGTTTATATGCACTAGTATATGAAAGTAATTTCAATTATTCAATTTTGGTATGATTTGGCCATTTTGTGTGGGAGGTACCAAAAGGGGCGTGGCAACTTCGCCCATTTTTCACTGGATTGTAGGTACTATGAAACCATTACACTGTACAAAATGTCAAGTCTTTTTGTTCATAGGTATTCAAGTTATAAGCTGTTAACTTTTGGAGCAAAATGGTACATTTGTGTGGAAGGTACCAAAAGGGGCGCGGTAACTTCGCCCATTTTTCTTGAGGTGATAGTGACTAATAAAATTATATTATGTGTAGAATTTCAGAGGATTCAAATAAGTAGTATAGAAGTTATTAAATAATCAAGAATTCACTTAATATTAACACTTTGTAGGGGAAGTACTAGAAAGAGAGGATCAATATGGCCCATCATCGAACTTAGCCGGAGAAAAAAAAAATATTGCCATATTCCAAATTTGAAGTCAATCGGTTACTTCTTTCGAGAGTTATCGTGCGCACCAGCTAGCAGAAAGACAGACAGACGGACGGACATTGCTCATTCGACTTAAGACGACCTAAACCGGATATCCGCCAAACATACTTACAAGGGGCTTATGTCACTCCTTCGATGTGTTACACTTTTGGCCCATAGTATCACTAAAGTGAGGGTATAATAAAACATAATATATTTCAAAAAAAGAAAATAATTTTAGCGAAAGAAGAGGAAAAAAGATTACGTTTTTGCTATACGATTTTTATTTTTTTTTCATCCATACAAATCAAGCCGCCCTTACCAACACACACAAACACTTATAATTCGGTATAATACAAAATCTTTGAAGTATCAGCTCAAAATACGAGTAGTTGTATCTGTCAAGGCCTCACCCAAAAATTTACTGTAGCAATCTAAAGACGATTTGGCTTCTGAAAATGTGGTGCATTTTCTTTGCCGTTTTCCCGAAAGCTTCTATTGTCTAAACAACATTTGATGTTGAAAATTTGCAGTTAAGTTATATCTTATATTCATAAACTTTTTGTCCCAATTCGGTTTGGTTCGTCATTTATAGGTATACTATTAAGATGCATTTTTTCAGTTTGTAGATTTGAAACGACTTGTGGCCGTAACCTTAAAAATGTCAAATTTATTTCATTGTCGACACAAATGTTGGCCAAACACAGGTTGACCATCCCTGGCACTGCTTTCATGCCACTTACTTAAATGGACCAACACAAAATTGTGAGCAAAATCTTTTTGGCTGATTTGTTTTTTTTTTTCATTTTAATAAACTCTCATCTCTCGAAGTGACTTTTGAAAATTTAATTTGGTTTCATATGTTCACATTTTCTTATACCAACCAAATTAAGTTAAATTTTCGTTACGAACATTGGTTTACAAGTGGGTTTTGGAAAGGAGCATCTGTATAGAAGAGCCACTCACGATCATTGGGCCAAAGGATCTACTACTACTGCTACTGGCACACAAAATGGTGCAGAAAACCAGCTAGCCAAGCAGAAGACAGGCCGGCCGGCTGCCTGTCCGGTAACAGCTTTATGAGACTGCAGCATGACTTGTGGCTTGCCATTCGATTTATTATTGCTAATGCAACATCCACAGACACAACAGCAGCAGCAATAACAACGAGTCTCCAAAAAAGTTGCACAAAAAAGCATTTATTCCCACGCTTCTCCTCTTTGTTGTTTTTGCTGTTCTTGCTCTTTTAATTTCATTTCATAACTTGACCAAATGAAGTGTGTGTCCGGAATTCTAAGGAACCAAATTAAAAGGCTAAGGAATATCGACTACGGCCAACGCATATAGTCGGTCAGATAAATTAAAAAATAGCCAACCAACTAACAGAACGAAATCAGCTACAAATTAAAAGCGATGGATATCTTGTGCCCGGGAAACTCATACTTCACTTGTAACCAACTCCAGACTTTACACTTTAGCGATAAGAGCCCTGAATCCACATGGGTAGCAGCCACTGAATGAAAGAATGACTCGGGCACGAGCATGCTAATATACATTTGGTATTGTTGGTAGGGTTACCATAAATCTGGATAACAGAAACTTAAAAATGGAATTTCTCCTCATATTTACAACTTTACCTATCGATCTCAGAGGTCTTTGTCAATACTACACTGGATCGTCATCCATACTAGAGTCGGCCATCTTCTGAGGTCATTCTTTATATTAGAGTTCACATGTGTGGTTCTCCTCTATACCTATGTCCACCACTCTTCCTCTGAGTCCTTAACCTGTAATAGATACAACCTAAGTTCTTCATATAGAGTCGAGGCCTTCCCCTATCTAGAGTCGAACTCTTAAATTATCGTCTTTTTTAGATCCCACCTCTGATGCCTTCTATTATACTATAGTCCACATCAGAGGTGTTCCTCTATACTCGAGTCGACCTCTGACGTCTTTCTCTATACTAACGAAGTTGACATCGGAGGTCTTCCTCTGTACCAGAGTCGACCTCGGAGGTCTTTCTCTATACCAGAGTCGACCTCGTAGGTCTTCCTCTATAGCAGAGTCGACCTCGGAGATCTTCCTCTATAGAAGAGTCGACCTCGGAGATCTTCCTCTATAGAAGAGTCGACCTCGGAGATCTTCCTATATACTAGAGTCGACCTCAGAGGTCTTCCTCTATACCAGAGTCGACCTCGGAGGTCTTCCACTATGCTAGAGTCGACCGCTGAGGTGTCCCTCTACACCAGAGTCGACCTCGGAGGTCTTCCTCTATACCAGAGTCGACCTCTCCGGTCAACCTCTATGCTAGAGTCGACCTCTGGGGTCTCCTTTTATGATAGAGTCTACCTCTGGGGTCTTCCTCTAAGCTAGAGTCGACTTCTGAAGTCTTAATCTATGCTACAGTCGACCTCTGGGGTCTTCCCCTATACTAGAGTCGACCTCTCAGATCTTCATCTCTATACTAGACTCCATCTCTGAGTTCTTCTCCATACTAGAGTCGACCTCTAAGGTCTTTCTTTATACTAGATTGAACCACTGACGTCTTCCGCTATATTAGAGCCTTCTTAGATCTTCCACTTTACTAGTGTCGGCCTCTGAGGTCTTCCTCTATACTAGAGTTGACCTCTGATGACTTCCTCTATACTTTAATTGGCCTCTGAGGTCTTTTTCTATGCTAGACTCCATCTCTGAGTTCTTCTCTTTACCAGAGTCGACCTATGAGGTATTCCTCTATACTACAGATGACCTGTGAGATCTTTCTATATATACTAGAGTCAACCTATGAGGTATTCCTCTATACTAGAGCCGACTTATGAAGTCTTCCGTTAAACCAGAGTCGACCTCGGAGGTCTTCCTCTATACTAGAGTCGACTTATGAAGTCTTCCCTTAACGAGAGTCGACCTCGGAGGTCTTCATCTATACTAGAGTCAACATCTGAGGCCTTCCTCTATACTAGACTCTGAGGTCTTCCTCTATACTAGACTCTGAGGTCTTCCTCTATACTAGAGTCGACCTCTGAGGTCTTTCTATATATATTAGAGTCAACCTATGAGGTATTCCTCTATACTAGAGTCGACTTATGAAGTCTTCCTTTAAACCAGAGTCGACCTCGGAAGTCTCCCTCTATACCAGAGTCGACCTCGGAGGTCTCCCTCTATACCAGAGTAGAACTCGGAGGTCTTCCTCTATACCAGAGTCGACCTCGGAGGTATTCCTCTATACCAGAGTCGACCTCGGAGGTCTTTCTCTATATCAGAGTTGACCTCGGAGGTCTTTCTCTATATCAGAGTCAATCTCGGAGGTCTTCTTCTATACCAGAGTCGACTTCGTAGGTCTTTCTCTATACCAGAGTCGACCTCGGAGGTCTTTCTCTATACCAGAGTCGACCTCGGAGGTCTTCCTCTATACCAGAGTCGACCTCGAAGGGCTTCCTCTATACCAGAGCCGACATCGGAGGTCTTCCTCTACATTAGAGTCGACTACTGAAGTCTATTTCTTTACTAGAGTCTACCTCTGAGGTCTTCCTCTATACTATGTGCCAACTCTGAGGACTTCCGCAATACTAGAGTCAGCCTATGAGGTATTCCTCTATACTAGAGTCAACTTATGAGGTCTTCCTTTAAACCATAGTCGACCTATGAGGTACCCCTCTGTATTAAAATCGACTTATGGGGTCTTCCTTTATACCAGAGTCGAACGCGGAAGGCTTCCTCTATACTAGAGTCGACTTATGAAGTCTTCCTTTAAACCAGAGTCGACCTCGGAGGTCTTCCTCTATAGTAGAGTCGACCTCGGTGGCGTTCCTCCAAACCAAAGTCCACCTCGGAGTTCTTCCTCTATAGCAGAGTCGACCACGAAGATCTTCCTCTATACCAGAGTCGACCTATGAGGTCTTCCTCTATACCAGAGTCGACCTTTGAGGTCTTCCTCTGTACTAGAGTCGACCTTTGAGGTCTTCCTCTATACTAGAGTCGACATCTGAGGTCTTTCTCTATACTAGAATCGACCTCTATTCTAGAGAGATCTTCTTTTATGCAAGAGTCTACCTCTGAGATCTTCTATACTAAAGTTGGTCTTTAAAGTATTTCCAGAGGATTGGCAACCCTTGCTTGTGAGTTTTACTGACCTTCGTCTTCACTCAGAATTACGTTAACCACATTTTTAGTTGAGAGGATTTTTCAACCTTCTGCTCCTTGTTTTGTAGTTTCCAAATGCCTTAGGCGTTTTTTCATGCCTTCTGTGGCTTTCTTGTTGTTGAGGTTTTTATGTGCATTTTGTTGCTTAGAAGCTCACTCAACTTTTTAGTTCAGTTTTTCCTTTTAGGAATTTTTTTTTTCGGTTTGGCTTTTAATTTAATTGTTCGGTAATGTATTTGTCTGGAGTTGTATTCCTTTTGCGGGCCATAGTACATATTCATTTAGTTCTCTTTAGGGTTATGGTTTACTAAGAAACACGGTAGCTATATTTTTTGTTCCACTGGGGGAGTGTAGAATCTTCCTTTATTTTTTCCGAAATGCTGTTAAAATTTATTTACATTTTGGCGCCATTGTTGAAGGGTCAGTCGTAAAGTTTTTTTATTTTAAGCAGTTTTAAATCAAATCAATTTAAAGGTTATAATATTTCATCGGTTTCCGTTTTTCCTTTTTCAGATTTACATTGACTTTTAAACAAGTAAGTGATTTACAACAATTCATGTCTTTTTTCTTTGTAAATGCCAGAGGAAAATATATCTTGTTCTGTAGACAGTTATACATTTTTATTAAAACTACAAAGCTGTTCGTGAAAGAAAAAATAATTCTGTAAAGAAGTGACAATTATGATTTTCTGTGTTAAATATAGTTCTTACATAGTTATTCAAATGTGAATTTTTTAATAACTTTTTTCATGTTTTTTTTTGTTATTTTTTAACATTTGCATATTTTGTGTTATGTTTAATTCGCTGTTTTGAATTCCATTTACGCTGTTCTTCTAATTATAATTATAATGACTGGACACTATTGCCGTGTGGTACCATTAATATGAACAGACCATAAAACAAACGCCAGCAAATAGCAATTAGAAGCACGAAAATATTATTCGAATGTGATTCTTTGAAATATACATAAAACAACTTTTGTAACATTTAAAAAAAAAAACATTTTGGTTTGCATTTCATTGGGTGAAATTGTGCAGCTGAAAAAAACGTCGACATGTCAAAAGTCACGCAAGCAATTCTATGTTGAATTGGATAAAAAAAAGCCAGTTAGGAAAGACAGAAAGTCGGGCGGGACCGAATATATAATGCCCTACACCTACCTACCTAAGCTAAAAGGGGCAGTGCGATAATTTGCCATAATTGGTTTCGTTTCAGTTAACAAAGTACTTAGCTCCACCAGTACAACTTCTATAGCGCTTTCATACCAAATCGGGAGAAACATATATATTGGGGTTATATCTAAATCTGAACCGATTTTCCCCAAATTTGGCAGTGTTCATTCATTTAATAAGAAACCTTTTTCTGCCGAGATTGCTCTCACTTGAAAGTAATTACTATATGTAAATTTGGAATAACTTTTGTATAAGTAGAAGTAATGACAAGTGTACCGGAGGCCAAAAACAACATTACTCCATTCAAAAAGTTGACTGACCCCCAACTAAACGCGTCATGCATTGGATGGTGTTGGATTTCAACGTCGTTTTCTTTTTCACTTGACTATTCAAAATAGCTTACTTCACTTAGTACACACAGAATACAGTTTGGTTGCCTCAACCGAATTATTTGCCAATCGAATTTTGGTAGTTCTGTCTACTATCATGCGATTCCATCAGGACAACAATATTTGGTTGTGGTATACTTCTGCTTCCATGTTGACAACAATCATATTGGGTTGCGCCAACTACGACAATACATAGTGGCTTAAATTATCTGTTGAAGTTTCCACAACCAACTAATTTAAAAAATGGTTGTTCTGACAATTTATCAGTCATATACTACCGACAATTAATTAAAAACAGTTTTCATTAATTTTTATTTATTGAACAAAAAACAAAACAATTCATAACAAAATTAAAAATCCCATACTACAAATTCATCACTATTTTGAGATGTTGAAATATTTGACACACATTTTAGTACACGAAAAAAAAACATAAAACTTTTATGCAAATATCGCTTAACCCTGTGCTTTTGAATTTCATGATTGTTGCTTTTATTTTATATTTATGTAAAACATTTTGCACAACATATTCTGTATTCCACACATTATTATCCACACGAGATTAATTTTGATTACCTATACCGTTCTTGAACAAAATGTTGAAGATTTTTGTATGTCGAGTAATTTTATTTTTTGTTTGTCATGTATCAGCAAAAGAACAGCAACCAATTTTTCGGTTGTATTTCCCAAAATAAATTTAATTATTCTTCATTTGGGAAATGATTGGGATAACCAATAAACGATTATTTATTAATATTTTTCTGTTGTAGTAACCAATAATTCGTTGCAATAATAATCTTCGGTCTATTGATACAATTTCTGTTGTCAAGAATAAAACATTGGTTGTCACAACCAAAAATCGATCATATGGTACTATAATGAAAATTTAAAATTGGTTGCCACAACTAATCGAGTGTCAATAAAAAAAACCATCTTAATTCGATTGATACAACCATCGATTTAGTTGCAAGCATTTTCATTTGATCGTATCCATGTTATTATTGTTGGTTCAACAAATTATATATAAATACAACCGAGAGACGGTGTAGGCCATATACTTTTTGTTGCTAGTATTATTTTTTTATTGTCACAATCGAATTCCAACCAATTATTTTCCTGGGTGTAGGAACTCTTTCATCTTCAGAACGACTCCAAGGTAAGAAAACCTTAAAAATACCATAAATAACAGATCAACCCCGGTAGGGAAGCATCAAAATAAAAATTAATATAATTGTACATTCACTTTTAAATATATGATATCAAATAGTTAGGTCATTAGGCAAAATTTTTATATCGAAAATATACATAAATTAACAAAACAAATATTTTAAATGCATATAAAGGGTGTCCCAAGAAGAACGCAATTTTTAAATCTCGCAACATTCGAAGTGTCTTTGTTTGACATTTGAATAATTGTTATTGTTTGTTAGTAGAAGGTACGAGGTTAGTAAAAATGGAGAAGGACAGCGAAGGGAGTTCGTTAATTGGGTATTGGAGAGACAACATGAAAATGCTGATTTTGCCGATAAAATCATCTTCAGTGACGAGGCCCATTTTCATCTTGATGGCTTAGTCAATAGGCAGAATTGTCGCATTTGGGGTGCGGAAAATCCTCGAGTGATTCACGAGAAGCAAATGCATCCTCAACGTGTCACTGTGTAGTGTGGTTTTTGGGCTGGAGGAATCATTGGACCTTTTTTTTATGAAAATGAGGCAGGTCAAGCGCAAACAGTCAATGGTGTTCGGTATCGTAAAATGATAACCAGTTTTTTCTTGCCTAGAATTGAAGAAATGATTCTGTCTACTTTACGATATAATAAAGTTTCACGATTTTTTCTTAAATATCTGTGTTTTATTTAAAATTAAAAAATTGCGCTCTTCTTGGGACACCCTTTATAAACAATAGAACCATAACGATTTTCTTTGGATCGCGAGAGATCCATAAATAGAGGAAAATTTTTTGTCCTAAAATAGCTTTTAAAGTTGCATTTAAGATGCATAAAATACCATATAGCCCAGATAGAAATGTCCCTCCCGATTCAAATTCTTGATTACGTATAAGTCATAAATTTAAACTTATTTGACATCTGTCTCCCTATTCAAGGTTCCGCACGACTTATGTTCTTGGTATCTCATTTCTAATCCAAAGAATGAATTGAATTCGCTCCATTGTGGAGGGTCCCATAACATTTGTACCAATAACACTTTTTTTCTAAAGCTATGACCAACTTTTGTATGTATACTAACATTAGCATTCCCTTTGCAACACCTTGAAAATATAAGACCCCTTAAAATGAATGGGTAATTCCACGACACAACGACCAGTTCAAACAAATTTTCGTTTTGATTTTTCCCGTTTTTAGTGCACAAAATAAACGCTTGTTGAAATTTTTTGAGATAAATACGATTGCCAAAAAAGGTGTGTTACGGGCACCTATAGTGATTTTTACAAGGAATCTTTTTGTCGAACACATCACCTAAAAAATCTATCGATTTATACTACTTTTGATATATAGTTATTTTTGTGGGCAGATTATCAGGGATAATGGGATCACCAGGGGTGGCAGGTGTTTTGGGAGAAATACTTCCTGAAGTGTCTCCTTTATTTTGTTCTTTGACGTGGAACACCTTTTTCCGAATCCTTCAAGCCACAAGCACAGTGGTTTGCAGCTAATTTTTTTTTTAATTTTAATAAATTAAAAGAATTATAAATTTTTTTAGGCCAACTTCCATCCAAAGCTTATGCGTTAGAGAATTAATTGAAGTTTAAAATATAAAAAATTCGTGAAAATCGGAGAGTACAAACAGTTAAATAATGAAATTTAAATTTCGAAAAATAAAAAAAAATTGTATTTTTTGGAAAAGTACGTAAAAATACTAAAATTTCAAAAAAAGATTTTTCAAATCGGACCATTACTGAAGAATTTATGACAAAAAGCCCAATACATGGAGTGATATTTTAACGGTTTTTTAAATATCGATAACTTCTGAACAAGTTATCGGAAAAATCTCAAAAAATTCCACGAAGCGTTTCTTCGTGTCCCATAATTAAATGGGAGCAATCAAAACGGGTTTTTTGAACTGGTCGCTTTTTCGTTGAATTAGCCATATATATTATTTATCGTATTTACTTCTAAGACTATTTATACCCTCACTTTAGTGACACTTTACGATATGATCGTTTCTGAGATATAGCAATTTATATTTCCGCGAAAAGTGACCTAAATAAAATGTTTAAGATAAAATTAATATTTTTATGAGAAAAGAACGGAAAATCCTTTACGAAACAGTATTTTCTATTTTCAATTGCTTATGCTTTGTAGCGTTAACTTCAAAAACTTCAAAAAACCATTACATAAAAAAAATAAATATTTCTGAACTTTGATCACGCCCCTGCCTCCAATTTTCATTTAACGCAACAGTGTATTGCTCTTGGCGGAGAATATTTTGAAAAACAATAAAACTATTTCCAATGATAAATGATTGTTTTTATTATTGCTGGACCCGAAATATAAATAGCAACCCGCGTTAATGGTAATATGTTAACATTTTTAAAATAATAGCCAATTTTTAAATAACAAATTGCAATATTCTTAAAAGATACCAGTGATAGAAATCTTGATTATTAGAATCTCGCCATGTTTAAAGAGTGTTTACAAAACAGTGGAAACTAATCCCAAAAATATCCTTTGAGAGAAGAATGAAAAGAAAGGTCGACCACTTGAATTCTACATAAAACAAACAAAACAAGTTTGTTTATGTTTGACTGAACTAAGACCGGGGCTTATACTGAACTATAAACTAAGGATTTTTTGCACAAATTTCAATACAGATCTAATGTATATGGTTTGGTTCACTTCGCAAATCCTGATGTTATATTTCTAGGATTTTCATGAAGATTACTAAAGGTTAAGCAAACTGCAAAGTATTTGTTTATTTTTCTCTTGTACCAAGCGATTTTTTGCTCGCCAATGTTCTTTGTCTGAGAGAAAGCAAAAGCCTCTTCAGCAAAGTCGAGTACATAGCGCATGTGCCAAATACTTGAGAAACGATTGTACTCTTTGTCAGGATTTTCGGCCACGCAGTGAAGAGAGCGTGAAGTGTGCTGTCGTTCGTTAGCTATTGTTTCCGATTAAATCCGCTTTGAGCCATGTTGTGTTGTTTAAGCTTAAGCCGTTTGAGTGCCAAAAACCAGAAAAGTGCAAACTAAACATACGACATTCATAATCTGTGTTCATTCGATGGATTTCTCTTGTTGTTTTTAAATATTATAGTTGTATTCTGGCTGTGATTCGGCTCGATTTGGGATTTTATGGCCTGCGGTGATAATTACTCCGTGTAGCAATAACTGCACTCTTTGTATACACATTGTTTCCATTGAGATGATGATACTCGTACGGGAATGCTGCCTCCACAGCCGTGGATGGATGGATGCTGAGGATGCTGTGGATACTGCTGATGTTTTGCTCTTTTTTCCATTGGGTTTTGCTTCGTTTGTTCTATAACAACACCCCTAAATAACCTTTATTTTGATTTTATACTCTAATTTGTTTATTGTTGTTGGCCACTGGTGGCGGTAATAGTGGTGATTTTGTTGCCATTTGGATTGAGCGGCAGACGGACGAACTCGGTCTCTTTAACAGCATCATTAATTTGATGAAATGCAACCAGAACACAGTAATAAAATCCCAACACCAAAAAAAAGAGAGCATCTATTTATATGATTCATTCATTCGCCTTGTCTTTGGTTGGTTCTTGATTCATGCCGTGCGTACATATGCGGCATTGCAACCTTTGACCTTGTTTTCGCTGCCTGCCCTGCAATCCCTACTTTAATGCCATTTCATTTTTATGTGCCCCACCCTATCCCGTAAACAGTAAGTGATTAATATCAAAATTGTAACAAAACCATTAGAATATATAAAATTTCGTTACATTTCCAAAACTGCACATTATCACAGCGGGATGCGAACGATTTTAAGGCATTCCCATTTGGGATTTGTAGAGCAAAAAAATTAGGATGCTGTAATGATCATCCATTAGTTGAGTATTGATGGGAATGAAAATGGTTCAATATTTTAAATATAGATCATTAGTCGCTATTATAAAATTCAAATTTGACTGCAATATAGGAAATCATTAAAAAACTTTAAATGGATAAATTTACATGTGGTCCTGCACATTGGCAGTGCTGTCAGGCTGTGGGATGTTGAAAACCTCAAACAATGATTTATAAGCATTTTCTCCTTATTCGAATTCTTTTGAATTGACAATTATGATAGCCTTCACCAAAGTATAGTAGCTCCTCGAAATATTAATCAGAGAACTTTTTAAATTATGCTTCGATTTTCATGGGAGTTTTCTCATTTTATTCGTGACCGATCAGACTTTACGGTAAAAATATTATATATAAAAATTATTAAAATTTTCTCAAAAAATGTGATTTCATGCAACATTTTGTAAGATATCTTTGAAACCTCTGATGGGATGAAAAAATGCTATTAGAAGAATTTCGGATAGATAATTCTCAAGTTATGCTAAAATATGTGGACCAACCTCTATTTTTATACTCTACACCACACTGTGGTCCAAGGTATTATGAGTTTGTGCATTTGTTTGTAACACCCAAAATGAGAAGAGACCGTTCGATATGAGAAGATACCGATCGACTTGGAATCACTTCCTAAGTCGATTTAACCATCGACTTGGAATCACTTACGTCTGTAGATGTATCATTGTAATCAAAAGTTCAGCACGTATTTATGATACGATTGAGATGAAATTTAGTACACCGCTCTTTTTGCCCAAGGACGCTCCCAATTTAAATTGGTGAAAATCGGTTCAGGTTTAGATATAGCCCTCATATACATACGAGTATGTATGTATATTAGGGCGGGTATATTTTTTTGTGCCAAAGGCGCAGTAAAACAGCGTTTGTTCGGTTAAACTTGCAGACACCCTCAAAATTCGGATTTACGGGTAAAACCCATTTTCTTGCCTTTACGCACTTAAACGTCTATAACTATATACAAAAATCCTCGACCCAAAAAGCACCCATTTTCACATTAGAGTAGGGGAAATAATATGTTTTTGCCTCTATTCTTGAACGTACAGGGTTGCCCATATTCGACGGACCCACGGACTCGTTGGGCCCATTCCAATCGACGAGGCTTGTCCGCAGGCAACAATCTTTGCGTCAATTGAATTTTGTACGGGAACAAATGCAAATCAACGCGAATAATCCGTTGTAAAGTGGACCGAGCCATGCCCAACTGCTGAGAACGGCGTTTTTGGGATGTTCTTGGGGACCTCTCAACACTGGCTCGTACGGCAGCGATATTCTCGGCCGATCGCCTTGGTCGACTTTTATTTGGCCTCTTCGGATTAGAAAGAGCCTCACCAGTCGAAAATTTTTCGTATAAACGCCTAATGGTGTTCTTAGAAGGCGCACTTCTCACATTTTTTAATATTTTAAAAGCACGTTGACTTGACTTCTTCTGTTGAATGTAAATTTCAACTATTTCAGAGCGCTCGCGTGGCGTGTATTGTTCCATGGTAAAAATCTGCTTGGACTGACGCTTCAAACGCGGTATGTCATTAAGCGATCTGACATCTCTGTCAAAAGTTATGGCGTTGCCAGATGGGTCCGTCGAATATGGGAGACCCTGTATTGGAAAAATACCTATTTTGAAAAATCCGGGAGCTCGAAATTCATTTTTGACCTATGGTTTGAAGACCGTCGGTTGAAGGTTCGTGAGCTAGCTGAAGTCATAGGCATTTTATCGCATATTGACCGAAAATGTTGATGATGACAAAGCTGTGCGCCAGATGGGTGTTGCCACAGACCTTATATTAGACAGATGTGCCGTCCGGTCTAAACGTCAAAATCTATCAGTTACGAACGAATAGGAATGAAATGTCACACGCGAAAAAACTGTTTTCCGCGAACATAGTTTGAACTTTTTTTGCACTAATTGATTAATATTAATTTTTTAATTGTGACAATTACAAAAAATTCGGGAAAATCGGTCCGAAATCCGCGGAAAAACTCACTCTTTAAAGTCCTACTCGTTGAAATTTCTATTAGTTCGTAACTGACAACTTACTCGCTACGGGATGACATATCTTATTATTTATTATTTTTGGGTGTTGCGTTTGCTCACAATCAAGACAATGCACCAGTTCACACATCCACTATTGCGATGACCAAAATCAAGGATTTAAAGTTCGAATTGCCACAGAACGCGCCTTATTCGCCAGAATGAGCTCTCTTGGATAATTTTTTGTTTACAAACTTGAAGAAATGCCTCGTCGGAAATATATTTGCCTATTTTAGCGCTAGATAGATAATTCTTACTATAAACAGGGTATGGAAGCTATTGAAAATCGCTAGAAAAGTGTATCGAGCTAAAAGTAGATTATGTTGAGAAATAAGGAAACATTTTTAAAATTAAAACAACTTCGTGGGATCATTCATTATTTACTTTCTTTCGAGAGTTTGTTCCAAAGGAGAACGAATTTTTATTTTTCTAATTTTATATTTATTTAAGTGTTAAATGACGGCCAATATCTCTAGGTCTAATGTATTAATTGAAATCGTTTTAAAGTTTCGTGAAGACACTAAATTGTAAACTGAGCGTGAAATAATAGTAAATTAGCGAAAAGCAAAAAATCTAAAATTCAAATTCTATAAAAAAAAAATACCACGCAATGCAAAATAAATACATATGTATAAATACACCTAAATATGAATAGAAAAAAACTGCAATTAAAGTTTAAAAAAACTTCAAAACCTAAACAAACAATAAACACATTTAACTTTTAAAAACACATAATAACAGCTAAGCAATTAAAATGCTAAATTGCATTTGTTTGCCCTGATACACATTCGTCGACAGCCCGAGCCCCATCTCCCTCTTCACCCTCACTAACGTCATAAATGCATTTAATAAACAATTATTTACGGTGTACTTATACTGCAATGGGGGCGCCGGGTCTATTGTAAATTGAACATTATACAAAGCCTATGGGGTGGTGGTTGTGGTATTATTCTGAAGTATTCCGTCAGTTTCAATTAATGCCAAAAGCGGAAAATGGAAAAACCACAGCCTATTTGGGGTTTCAGTTCAAATAGATACTCGTATCGCCTGAAGAAGTTACTCTTTCGCCCCACTCGGTGGAAGGAGGGAAAGATGGTCTATGGTTCGGTCGCCCTTATTCGCAATAGGGCTATACTGTTCTAGACTACGGCCTATGCGTGTCTGGCAGTATCCTTTGAGTGGATTGCCTTCCGGTTAGCTTGTACACAATGTTAGTGTAATATCCGAGGGTTTAGAATAAAACTCTGCAGTAGTTAAACTGGTTAACTTAAGTAATCGCTAAAATTACTTTGAATTGTTTTTACTATATGAATTGCTGCCGGCTTTGCCGTTTAGTGTCTGAAAAAAGTTAGAGTTGTTTTAAATTTTTCATTTTTAATTTCTGCACCAAATGAAGTGTTGATATATGCACGAGTATATGAAAAGTTAAGTGTTTGTCTAGTTGCCACACAAACTTACTCACACGTCGTCGTCGCCGTCGTCGTCGTTCTCGTCTATGTTAAAAAGTATTCTGAAGTGGATTTTGTGAGGCGTTCTGTCAGAGTGTTAGGGGGTTGTATAAGGTTGGTTAAATGGGTTTGTTATCGGTTTGGTTTTTCTTATTTTAATAAAGTACTTAAAACTAGTAAAAGTTATGTTTTATTTAAAACAAACAATTAAAGTTGTTCTTGTATGGCATATTTGGGGAATTAGCGCTAACAATATCACACGATATAAACCGCAACAAATATGTTTTATATTTATAGTTTCAGTTAATCTAATGAGGATTATGAAGATCTATTTGAATATCCACAAGCTATTGTCTAGTTTAAAAACCGAAGTGAAAACATGTTTAGGCTAACAATATTTATGATGTTAGTCGGTAACCGTAGTTCTAAAGTTGTAATGGGTGAACCATTCCATAAATGATGATTCCTTTCATGCAAACATTTGTCGCAATACCTTGTCGGGTTAAGAAACAGCGGAATTATTTCCCTTTCTTCGAATTTACCCCACCGCATCTGAACTAACAAATATTTAATATTTTAATATTTATATATTAATATTTTAATATATTATATTAATATTAATATAATAATATTTTATCCCCTCACCTTAGAGAGGAGGGTATAGATCATTTGCTACGAGTCAAAAGTGTAACACATCGAAGGAGTGACCTAAGACCCTTAGTATGTTCGGCGGATATTCGTTTTGGGTCATTTTAAGTCGAATGAGCAATGACCGTCCGTCTGTCTGTCTGCTGGCTGATGCGCACGATAAATCTCGAAAGGAGTAACCGATTGACTTCAAATTACAAATTACGTACTTGGTAATATTTTCTTCTATCTCCGGCTAAGTTCGAAGATGGGCCATATTGGTCCACTCCTTCTAGTACCTGCCTCACAAAGGGTTAACATTTAGTGAAATATTGATTCTTTCATAACTTCTATACTACTAATTTGAATCCTCTGAAATTCAACACATACTAGTGTTAGTTTATTAGTCACTATTAACTCGAGAAAAACGGGCGAAGATGCCACGCCCCTTTTGGTACCTCCCACACAAATGGACATTTTTGGACCAAAAGTTAATATGTTATACTTTATTACCAGTGCATACAAAGACCTGAAATTTTGCACAGTGTAATGGTTTAATATTAACTACAATACAGTGATAAATGGGCATTATTCCCACACAAATGGACAATTTTGTACAAAAAGTTACCAGCTTATAACTTTATTACCAGTGCATACAAAGACCTGAAATTTTGCGCAGTGTAATGGTTTAATATTACCTACAATACAGTGAAAAATGGCAATTCTTGCCACGCTCCTTTTGGCACATCCCACACAAATGGACCATTTACTACCAACAGTTATCAGCTTATAACTTTATTACCAGTGCATACAAATAGCTTAAATTGTGTACAGTGTAATGGTTTAATAGTACCTACAATAGCGTGAAAATGGGCATTGTTGCCACGCTCCTTTTGGTACCTCCCACACAAATGGACCATTTTGTACAAAAAGTTACCAGCATATAACTTTATTACCAGTGCATACAAAGACCTGAAATTTTGCACAGTGTAATGCTTTTATAGTACCTAGAGTCCAGAGAAAAATGGGCGTTATTGACACGCCCCATTTGGTGCCTCCCACACAAATGGAACTTTTGTACCAAAAGTTAACAGATTTTAACTTTAATACCAGTGCATACAAATACTTGAAATTTCCTACAGTGCAATGCTTTTATAGTACCTAGAGTCCAGAGAAAAATGGGCGTTATTGCCAAGCCCCGTTTGGTACCCCCACACAAATGGACCATTTTACACCAAAAGTTAACAGCATATAACTTTAATGCCAGTACATACTTTGAAGTTATTAAATGCAATTTAAATTGATAATAATTTAATTAAAACAAAAAATTTAATAGATTTACTAATATTTTTTGGGACTCAAGGTGAGGGGATGTATAAGTCGGTTTACCCGACTGAACTTTCTTACTTGTTTTTTATTTTTTCACTACGAAAACACCCAACAGGTCTTCGGTAACTCAGTGGTTAGTGCAATAGATATGGATCCCAAAGGTGCTGGGTTCAATTCCCAGCTGGAAAAATATATATATATCAACATTTCATGTTTTCATCATAATTCGAGTTTCTGCAGCTAAAAATACCTCAGCGGTCGCACTACCCAAGTGAACAGCGAAGCTAATAATAGACATAACACCATGACGACTATTAACAGATATACAGCGCTTCTAGTGTAGAATAGAAACAGTAACATTCAAATAACATCCATTCTCTGAAATTAACAGACGAATGTTAATTTGCTACCGGACAACATTGAGTGGATGAAAATAACAAAAGGTTCCCGCGATAATCGGATATATGCCGGAACGAAGTATGTAATAGAAATATACTTAAGGATTATCAACTCAACGTCTCCAAGCTGCTACAACGGCAACATATCCGTCTGGCCTCGTTCTAAGGAGGCTTCCCATAAATTGTCAGCTAACTTCAACAAATCGTCGTTAGAAGAGTTCTCGGCAATTTTCTAAGCGATAGTTTTTTGATAAAATCTGCGTTAATATTAGGTCCAGATAAAAGAACGAGGGGCCTATAGAATTCGTACGGTCTGCAATCTCTCATTTCGGAATTCCAGAGGAGTTCATTAAGCTTTAACTGTTCGATGTAAAGATTTTTGGTTGGTGAATTCTGAACCACTTATACATATATTAATGAACGAAGTAGTTTAGGAATTCAGTGCAATTAATTCTCACTAATCTTCTAGACGCCACTACAATACCATATTGTGGGAAACTGTAAATCTATCTAAAACTAGTTCAGTCAACTCGAACGGTGGAGTGGAGGTATAGGTGTTTTTTTATTGATGTAAACAAATGAATAGAAATTATTAAAAATCTTCTATGTTTCTTAAAAATAAAGAAATGGTATTTCTTTTAAATCAACTGTTATTTAAATTTTGTTCTTTTAAATAAAGAAGAAGTTGTCTGAATCAAAGATGTATCCAAAACTATTCATCAGATTACAAATATAATGTATTTATATCATTTTCACTTTCTTGTTATTTATGTTAATACAATTACACAAATTCGTTTAGTATTATGTTAAAAATAATTTTCTAACATCGCCCATTTTTTGAAAATAAAAATCATTAAATATTTTTTCATTTTATTGCATAGTGTTGCGTAGTCTGAGCTGGAGCGGAGTTTGATGCATCGAATGGAAACCATTTCTTTAGCTCTATCTAAATCAAGCTTCAACTCACCTTTGTCATATTTTAGAGTAATCATTGAATGCGTGAACTTACCTAAAAATATAAAAATAAAAGTTTATTATTAGCTGTGATTACAGTGTGTTTATGTTTTTTTAGGGAAACAATACATTCCAATATAATTTGAAAATAGTCCATAATTTTCAATAAAGCTAATATTTATATGGAATTACAATATGTTCAACATACACTAAAAAAATTGCCATAAATTTAAAGAATAGCTCCAAATTTTAAGTACAAAACGTACTAATTTCAAAGATTAATGGAGCCATTCCTTAATTTTATGACAAAATTGTTTTCAGGGTATGCATACATACGTATGTACCTGATTTTAAAGCCCTCAACTTTAGGAAAGAATTTGCAAAACAAAGACAACTAATCTGAAACATAACCAGAGGTATATACGGGTATAAACAAAGAATGTCCACTTGATTTCTACAAAAACGTTTGTTTATATTTTACTGAACTATGAACAGCTTATCGTGGAAGTAAACTACGGGGATTTCGGGACTCTTCAATTCAGGGAGTCCTCTCAGCAAATTTTATTCCCAAGTCTCTAGGATTATCACGAAGATTACAAAGGCTAACTCATTTGTTTATTTTGTCATTTTATGCAGATTTACAGTAAACTCAAGTACTTTTGTCAAGAGGATTACCAAAGCCTCGACAGCAGAGTTGAGTACTTAGCGCATGTACCAATATTTGACAGTGGTATGACGAGAATTCTCAATTCAAAATATTCTATAAATATAAAAAATTTTGGCTGTACATACGAGTTCAATTTATTTTTGGCACATAGTTAATAAATTGGAACAAATTGCAATAAATTGGAAATTTAATACTATAACTAGCAAATAATTGATTGTAGTAAAAATAAATAAGAAATTAACAGCCTATATCGCGATGTCGAACGTTTAACGTTCGCATGACTTCTATGCGATAAACAGCTAATTTGCGACCTACAAAAAAGCATCAGAACGACAAACCGAATGACATATGAGCATACTCCCTATACCTGTTTGTGCGTCGCAAATCAGCAGTTTGTCGCGTAGACTTCATGCGAACGTTGAAGTTCTACATCGTGTGCATAGTTTTTGAGTTTTATTGCAAATCATGTTTATAAGAAATCGCAGACTTCAGATTTAGCAGACCCGGCTTTTAAAATCCATCACAACTAATCTAAAACATATCCATAGATGAAAATAAAGACAAAGGACGGCCACTTGAATTCTTCATAAAATAAACAAAATATGTTTGTTTATATTTTAGTGAACTAATAGAGCAGCTTAAACTCTAAGTAAACTAGAAGACCTTCTTTGTTACAGTCTGCAAATCTCGCTGTCATATTTCTGGGATTGTAGTAAGATTAAGAGGGTAGTAAGGCTAAGAAAAACACACTGGATTTGAGAGCATATTTTGTCTTTGACAACAATGCCAACATCAAGGACATTCAAGGTTTTGTTCTAATAGCTAAAGCCTCAACAGCAAAGTCGAGTACATAGCGCATGAGCCAAATACTTGAAGGTGTTTGAAAGTCGATTTCTCAATTCCGTATTGAAAATTTCTGTCATCTCTATGGATTATATTCTGCACGGTGCAAAATCGCCTTTTAGATATGATTGACTCGATAGAAAATACATTTGGAACACAAAATTTTAAATATTATATACATATTTCTGTGCAAATTAATTTGATTTGAAAATCAATAAAATTTATTTGGAAAGCATACGAGTATATTAATATATTACAACAAAATATATTTGCAAAGTAGTTATCTCAAATAAAATATATGTTTAATTTAAAAATAAAATTATTGTTTAGCCATTTCTCCAATTATACATATTTTGTTTAAAAAAGATTTTTAAAACGTTGCAGATTTTTGAGTTATTTGTTGTCAACCCATGAAATTAAATTTCCGAAAAAATTAACGTTGAATTACTGAGAAATATAAAACGTGTCCTAAGAGTAAGGTATTGCTATACTTACTGCAAACCTAAATGCCACTAAATATTTGTTTCGTAAAAATATAATAGTCCCAAATAAAAACCAGTAAGGAAAGGCTAAAGTCGGGCGGGGCCGACTATATAATACCCTACACCACTCTCGTAATATTGAATAACTCTGATATATAAATTTTGTAATTCATGTATAAATTGTTTACATAAATTTACTTTTGGGACATTTTATACTTAAATAATACCCTGTACGACAGTGTGGTGTAGGGTATAAAAACCATTGGATCTAAAGAGCCAAATCGGATGAAACATATATATATGGGAGCTATAGCTAAATCTTTACCGATTTTCTTCAAATTCGGCAATGTTGGTTCATGGATCAAGAAACTCTACAATTCTAAATTTCAAAACGATTGGATGTAAGATATAGCTTCTACTGGACTAAAGAGCAAAATCGGACGAAACATATATATGGGAGCTATAGCTAAATCTTAACCGATTTTCTTCAAATTAGGCAATGTTGGTTCATGGATCAAGAAACTCTACCATTCTAAATTTCAAAACGATTGGATGTAAAATACAGCTTCTATAGAACTAAAGGGCCAAATCGGACGAAACATATATATGGGAGCTATAGCTAAATCTTAACCGATTTTCTTCAAATTCGGTAGTGTTGGTTCATGGATCAAGAAACTCTACCATTCTAAATTTCAAAATGATTGGATGTAAAATAAAGCTTCTACAGGACTAAAGAGCAAAATCGGACGAAACATATATATGGGATCTATAGCTAAATCTAAACCGATTTTCTTCAAATTCGGTAGTGTTGGTTCATGGATCAAGAAACTCTACCATTCTAAATTTCAAAACGATTGGATATAAAATACAGCTTCTATAGGACTAAAGGGCCAAATCGGACGAAAGATATATATGGGAGCTATATCTAAATCTGAACCGATTTCAACCAAATTCAATAGCGATATTAACAGCTGCGAAATACTCTGAACGATCGGAGTGAAATTGCGACCTGTAGTCGACGAACCACTTTACATGGACGGGCGGACGGACGGACGGACATCGTTAAATAGACTCAGCTAGTGATTCTGAGTCGATCGGTATACTTTAAGGTGGGTCTAGATGTGTTATTTGTAGGTGTTACAAACATCTGCCGTGAAACAAACTTATAATTTAGTATTGCTCATGGGTGCCAGGTCGTAGGCCGACTGGAAAGTGTTTTTTTTTTGATTAAAAAAAATGGACTTAGCACACGAAAAGTTGCAATTGGAGAACGATTATTTTGACAATAAAACTGAATAATTTGTAAACGTTGTTCTTGCGAATGTATATCTCTCCATGATGAAATTGTAAACACTACTGAATACAATGAAAAACAAATGACAGATCATGACATATTACAAATGGCCCAAAACGTCACTTCAAAATCATATCATCCCTATTGGAAAACCCGTTATATTCTTAATCATCGTAAAATTCTAAGACGAATTAGCCATGTCCGTCTGTCCGCCGTCCGTCTGTTGTAATCACGCTACAGTCCGTAATAATAGAGCTACGTTGATCACATTTGGTACAAATACATCTTATATTAGCATGTTGTTTTGAATTGCAGATGGACCATATCGGTCAATGTTTTGATATAGCTCCCCCATAGAGGTCGCCTCAAAATATGTTTTTTGAGCCGTAGATACCACATTTTTGAAGCAATTTTGCTGAAACTTTGCAGTTTGTATTCTATTTTGGCAAGAATTCACCTACATAAAATTTATACAAATCAAAGTTCTTTTGCTGTAGTCCCCCCGTGTATATGTAGCTCTCAAATAAGCTATTTTAAGCTATAAATACCACATTTTCTAGGTGAACAGTTTGGCTAAAGAATTTGCGACCTAAAAGTAAATGGGCAATTCCACGACAAATCGACGGTCTCAAAAAAAATTTGGTTTTGATTATTCCTAATTTTTTTTATTTGTTCGTTCTCAGGTGCACGAAACGCTTTGAGGAATTTTTTGAGATTTTTCCGATAACTCGTTCAGAAGTTATTGATATTTAAAAAATCGTTAAGATATCACTCTGTGTATCGGGTTTTTGGTCCGATTTGAAAAATCTTTCTTTTGAAATGTTAGTATTTTGGAAAAAAAAATAATATATTTTAAAATTTTTTCTTGTGTGTGATTTTTATGTTTTGAAATGTATATGTAATTTTTTAAATTGTTTGTACTCTCCAATTTTGCAAATTCTTTATATTTTAAACTTCTATTACTTCTCTAACATATAAGCTTTGGACGGAAGTGGGCCAAAAATTATTCATATTTTTCTTTAATTTTTTACAAATTAAAAAAAGAATAGATGATCCACGCCAAAGAGCAAAATAAAGGAGACACTTACCCCTGATAATCTACCTACAAATAAAACTATGTATCAAAAGTATTAGAAATCGATGGATCTTTTTGGTGATGTATTCGACAAAAGATTCATAATAAAAATCACTATATGTGCCCACAATATACTTTTATGGCAGTTCAACGGTTTTTCTAATATATTTGACTCCTTAACGTCATAGAGATCACAAATGTCAACTCATCGGGCTAAAAATTGGTAACTGGGCTTTATTTATACAACGGTAGTCATAGGTCCATGTTTTGATATAGCCCCCATACAAAGGTCCCTCAGATTTAACTTCGTAACTCCACAAAAACCTCAAATTTCGACGAATTGGGCTGAAATTTGGTATAATGCGTTTATTAGTACCCGTAACCATTCACATGCAATCCATGGTGGAGGGTATATAAGATTCGGCATGGCCGAACTTAATCCGTCTTTACCTGTTTTAGGTTATTTTCGTGTCAACAAAAAACAATTCTTTTTTTAAAAAATTAAATTTTTTTAATGGTTTTAACCAAAGTTTCTAAACTAAAGTGATAGCCCTAATAATTTCCTTTAATTTAAAGGCTATCCCGGCGTTATCGAGCTAATACTATAATTCAAAATTATTATACATATATTATGCCTCAAAATATATTATTATATTTCAAAAATAATAGTTTAAATGCAAAAGGCACTTCCAAGAAAATCGTAATTTTTTAATATTTGTTTGTGTCTAGGACGCCATATTGCAACAGGATATGATATGCACAGCAATCCATAAATTTTGTAAACTAGTGTAATCCATAAAAATTATCCAACGCCCATTCCAAAAAACTGACGTCTTTACTTTGCCTGCAGATGAACTTTGGACACGATTCTCCCATTTCAGTCCACTGTATTTACTATTTTTATACCCTCCACCATAGGATGGGGGTATATTCATTTTGTCACTCCGTTTGTAACACCTCTAAATATTGATCTGAGACCCCATAAAGTATATATTCTTAATCGTCGTAAAATTCTAAGACGATTTAGCCATGTCCGTCTGTCCGTCCGTCGGTCTGTTGTAATCACGCTACAGTTCGTAATAATAGAGCTAGGTTGATAAAATTTGGTATAAATATTTCTTATAGTTGTAGGTTGCTTGGGATTGCAAATGGGCGATATCGGTCCATATTTAGATATACATTGCTCCCATATATAGCATCTAACTTGTTGTGATTCCTACTGTTCGCATCTACTTACTTTTTTTTGTTTTTCGGTGTTATTTTCTTTAGGTTTGAGTTATTTTGTGAGGTCACATGCTATCCATGGTGGAGGGTATATAAGATTCGGCATGGCCGAACTTAACGCTTTTACTTGTTTTGCTCAGGTGTGAATTGCTTACGAATCAACTCCAACTGTCGGCTTTGTTGCGGTGAAATATCGCCACACACTATTGCAACATCTTCACGACACTGTTTTAGTTCTATTGTGAGCAAACATTGCACCCATTTTGCGCACAGCTTTCTCATATGCAAATTTTCTGTCAATATGCGATGTATAGCTCTTTTTTAAATGCCTATTTCAGCTAGCTAACCCACCTTCAGCCGACGATCTTCCAATAACCGTTAACCGTTCTGGATTGGGCATCTCAATTGGTCGACCACTAGGATGTTAGACTTAGCAGCCCGTACGGCTTGGTTTAAACTCTGTCAGCCAAAATTTTATAGTCGTCAACGAAGAGTATACTATCCCATCCCAGAGTAGTATCTTCAAAGGCTTTAATATTGGTTTGACTGAAACTTTTTAAAGGAAAGTATTGAATTATAAGTACATAGCAGTGACCAATTGTTTTCATATTTACAAATTCACTGAGATCAAACAATGTGGCGCCTTGAAACTTAAAACATATGTTTTATATGGTCGCCACTTTTTGCCAAAAAAAATTTTTTTTCAAACTACTGCCACCATCTGTACGTCATGTCGGCTAATGTTGCCCCCGCCCTCGCATTTAGCGACTTTTGCTGTATTTAGTGTTACGCTTTTTAATTTATTACTTTTTTTTTAACCACCCTACTGTTCTGACTATTAAATCTAAATCTAAACATTTGCGAAAATTTTGTTAAAACAAATATCTTTTCATGTAAAAACAGCATGTTTTTGTGTAAATTTGCATGAAAACAGACGCTGTTTATTGATTTAAAAATGACATGTGTGGGGAGCTTTTGCTAAACACAATTAAATAAACAAACATGCAACAAAATTTATTATAATTATAGCAACAAAAGTTGGTTGTAACAAAAAATTGCTGTTTGCAGCTGATGTATAAGCAAAGATTAACAACAGTCAAATTGACGGGGGGAGAATTATTAATAATAACAACAACAACAATAATAAAAAAACGACTAACCAACTAACGGCCACAAAAGAATTAGTCAAACGGCAGTTGTTCATAATGATGATGATAGAAATAAATAAAATATAATAAATGAAGAAATTTTATTAAATCAAAAAAAAAATACATCCAAAAAACACCGTAACAATAAATGTGAATGATTAAACCAAAGAGGCCTCAGCAACACAAAAATGGCCACAACAAATGATAACCCATTAAAGAAGCAAGAGACTGAGGAAAAAAATAAGAAAAAATATATGTCTGCAGTCAATAAAATAAATTACTGCACTTTTGATTTCATTTATCATCAAAACCATGGAAACTTTCTAGCCTTCGTTTTCTACAATCTCAGGGATAGTTGTTAACTGCTCCTAGATTTCAAACACAATTGAATTAACACAGACGACGACTATGGGTAACAATTTAAATCAATCCAATCCAAATCAACCGAGTTAACTCCCAGCGAAGAAGTCGAAACGCCCCATTTTCTCTGCATGGATATTAAATCAAGGGGTTTGAGCACTCTGACACCATCAGCCAGACAGATACTCGTAGATATGCAGACGAGCAAACGAAAGAACGGACGGACGGACGGACACAATGTGGCATTTAAACAATTCCAACTATTCATTAATCTTAACCACATTAGAATCATCAACGTCATACAATTTCCACTCATCATCCATCCGTACGCCATCACTATCACTATCATCGTCATCGACATTGGCGGATAAACCGCAGTCATAGAGTAGAGTAAAACTACGACTGCCATCAATCTATCTGTCTGTCCGTCTGGTTTCATGAGTAACTATTACTGAACACACGGGGTTTATAGGCAATTTGTTCTTCTGCCTCTGCGTCTCCTCCTGTAGGCGCCCGTGTTTTTTTTTTCTCTCTAAATACTGTGGCTAACCGCACAATTTTCATATTTGTACATTTGCCGGCATTCCATCAATTTTCCCCGTGCTTGATTGGCTTCGGAAAGGCGGGGGGTTTTCAATTCATCATTATCAACATCATCAATGATTTAAAGATGATTTTATTATCATTATGATCAGATTTTCATCTTCATATAAAATTGTTTTGTGGTTCATTGCAATCACCTGAAACAACGTTTTGCCCCCCTCCCCACAATCCTCATGGAAGAATCTCATCAGTTGAGGATGAACCACATGTAGACTATGGGGGTATAAATGTAAACGAGGTAAATGGCTTTTCCTCGGTCTCGTCTCCATATCGAATTTGATTGATACCTGATCATCGCAAGCATGATTTCAAGACACGTACCGTTGTGGATAATCCAAGGCACGTCTATCAATAAAGTGTTATGAGTTGAAATAAATCTATTATTACAATAAATTGGTAAGGTTTATATTTCATAAATTGGAAAATCAAATGTCATACTATTCACAAAACTATCTGATATAATAGTATCAATGAATAAAGTCAGATGGTAAAGATTGTCAGATGGAATCGAACCTTGTCTCTATGTTTGGAATGCGTACCCTAGCTCTCAAATATTGAAAATTCTTAAGAGAAATGTTGCGTACACAATTTGACTGCCTCTTTGTTTATACCCTAAACCATACTGTGGACCAGGTTATTATGAGTTTGTAACACCCAAAAGGAGAAGATATAGACCCATCGTTTATTTTAACGATTGATTTGGAATCACTTCGTAGGTCGACTTAAGCATGTCCATTCGTATTATGGTCGGATTTTGCTGCAATTTAGCAGAGCGGTCTTTTTTGTCCAGGGACGATCCCTATATATTGGAATCTCCTCCGATTTGTAATCTAAGCGCTGTAGAAACCTAATTTTTAATCGATCTATACGAAATTAAGCAGAGTGAAAACTCCAGACACAATAACAATTACTACCAAATTTAAAGAAGATCGCTTCCTATTTAGATGTAGCCTAAGGGTAGATATGGAGGATAAGGAACATACTCTCCTTTCGATTTGAAGTTGAATTGCTATAGTAGCTCTATTTTACACGTTATCAGCATGAAAATTGGAAGAGGGAAGTCTCTTCAGCCATTTATGACGACGACTAAATTTAGTGGAAATAGATTCAGATATAGATATAGCGCCTATATATTTGACAGCTTATCAGTATGAAAATTGGCAGAGGGAAGTCTCTTCAGCCTTTATTAACGACTACTAAATTCAGTGGAAATCGGTTCAGATCTGGATATAGCCCCCATACAACGGGTTTTCCAATAGGGTTGATATGATTTTGAAGTGACGTTTCGGCCATTTGTAATATGTCATGATCTGTCATTTCCCAGCAAAAAAAGAGCATCCAAAGAAGCAATAAAAATCCCCAACTTATGATCCAGAAGTTGTTCTAATTTGGATTTTCACCAATGAATTTAACAAGGAGTTGTCGCGCCGGGAAAGTACTTCTATGTTACCACTTTTGCACAACTCATTTTAAAGCACTGTAAGATTTGCTTTTTTGGTGTTATATTTATTTGATGAATGTATGTCGTTCTTATTAACATCTTTGGGTCCAGAGATCTTTTATTTTAAAGGAATACAAATATTGACATAGGGAAGGGAACGTATAAATAATATACTATTGGCCAAAGAGATCAACGATCGCATATATGTACACGGAGAAAAAAGCAGGAAGCATAATATGTTTGGGATCAAAATTTAAATAAAATAGACTGCAAATATTTTATATTTTATATTTAAATACCGGAAAAAAGTTTGAATATCTCTCTTATCAATGTTATTATACCCTCACTTTAGTGTGACGAGGGTATATATCATTTGCTACGAAAAAAAGTGTAACACATCGAAGGAGTGATCTGAGACCCTAAGTATGTTCGGCAGATATTCGTTTTGGGTCATTTTAAGTCGAATGAGCAATGTCCGTCCGTCTGTCTGTCTGTCTGTCTGCCTGTCTGCTGGCTGGTGCGCACGATAACTCTCGAAAGGATTAACCGATTGACTTCAAATTTCGTATGTGGTAATATTTTTTTCTATCTCCGGCTAAGTTCGAAGATGGGCCATATTGGTCCACTCCTTCTGGTACCTCCCCCACAAAGGGTTAAAATGTTGTGAAATATTGTTTCTTTAATAACTGCTATTAAACGTATTCGAATCTTCTGAAATTCCACACATAGTATTAGTTTGTTAGTCGCTATCAACTCGAGGAAAATGGGCGAAATTGCCACGCCCCTCTTGGTACCTCCCACACAAATGCACCATTTTGCACTGAAAGTTAAAAGCTTATAACATTAATACCAGTGTTAAGAAATACTTGAAATTTTGTACAGTGTAATGCTTTTATAGTGCCTACAGTCCAGTGAAAAATGGGCGTTATTGCCGCGCCCCTTTTGGTACCTCCCACACAAATGCACCATTTTGCACTGAAAGTTAAAAACTTATAACATTAATACCAGTGTATAAAAATACTTGAAATTTTGTACAGCGTAATGTTTTTATAGTGCCTACAGTCCGTTGAAAAATGGGCGTTATTGTCACGCCCCTTTTGGTACCTCTCCCACAAAGGTACCATTTTGCACCAAAAGTTAACAGTTTATAACATTAATATCAGTGTTTACAATTACTTGCAGTTTTGTACAGTGTAATGCTTTTATAATGCCTATAGTCCAGGGAAAAATGAGCGTTATCACCACGCCCCTTTTTGTACCTCCCACACAAAATGGCCAAATTATACCACAATTTAATAACTCAACGTTAATATACCAGTCCATATAAACTGTTATAATTCGGCACAGTGCAATGTATTTAAAGTATCTACTATTCAGCGAAATATAGGTGTATTTCTTAAACCCCTTCTGGTACCTCCCACAAAAATTGACAGAATAATTTGTGTAATATTCAATATTACATTACTCACAAAGTGAGGGTATAACTTAGTCGGTTTACCCGACTGAAACTTTCTTACTTGTTTTTTCGGAGTTTTGGTGCAAGTAATCTTTAAAAACGGGGAAATATTTAAATCGACTACAGAATTTGTTTTCCTACCTATAGGAAAAAAGTAATTTTTCCCAAATATAATATGTTTCCAGAAAATATACTACAGAAGCGATTTTTTTTCTGGTATGTTTGGGACATTTGAAGATGTTTGTATGTAATCTGTATGGCTGATGAAAAGGCTCTTGTGAGAAAAGTGTGACCGAATGACCCCATAGTGTAACTTCTAGTAACATTTTCACAAATGATCGTCATTCTCACTAATAAAAAGGTATTTTTATTTTACACTGTAATACATAGCACTTTTGTGCGGCGCTATGTATTTTCCGTAGCCCCGGTTCAGAGAGTAGTAAAGTACCACAGTGTGGTACAGTAAGTATGGTATGGTATATTTAATTACCATAATTTCTTTTAAAATTATTTAATTATAACCTAAACCACACTGTGGTACAATTTATTATAATTTTATGCATTTGTTTCTAACACCTAAAATGAGAAGAGATATATAGAACCATCGTTTATTATACCGATCGACTTAGAAGCACTTTCTGAACCGATTTAGCAATGTCAGTCTGTGCATGCATTCTTGTAATCAACGTGCAAGTCACAAATATAGTCCGATCTCAAAGAAATTTTGCACATATCTTTATTTTGGGACAAGATAATTCGTATTGAAATTGAAAGACAATCCGTATTTAGATATAGGGCCTGTTTCTGTAACTTATTTTCTTTCGTCTACGGTGAACAATCAAAAATCTCTCAACTATTTGAATATCACTTTAGAACCAGATATCTTAATATATGTGAATGTACCTTCGATTTAGCTTATACCCTCTATAGAAAATATCGTTTTCTTTCGATATTCATGAATTTTAGTATCTTATTTTAACAGTTAATATCTGTGTGAACAACATCAGTTCAAATTTACATATAGCCCCACACTCGCATGGATGTGTTCTTTCCGATTTAGCATCTAAGCTCCATAGAAGTCATATTTTAGTCAAATGTACCATATTTTGCACAAAGGATTTTTTTAATCCGAGAATAAACGGTCACTAGCAAGGTTGGAAAAATGTGTTTTCATGTTTTACTTCAGATCATTATTAAATTTGGCAGAGATTAGTTTATAGAATCATGAACACTGCGAAATTTCATAAAAAATGGATACCATTCAGATAAATGCCAAATTTAAATACAGACCCCATATAGAATTTTGCATCTAAAATAGCTGTCAAACACGATTGACAAAAGCAAAACAGCAACAAGAGAATAACTTCAAAGGTTAAATAGATGAATATAGTACGTTCTGTTTAATACAATGTGTGTTTTTTGTGCTTTATCAAAAACGAGCACTTGATGTTAAGTATTTTACATATATTTCATAGTCCTCATATATATGTTCCTTCCGATATGGACTTTTATTACTTCAGAAGCCTTATTTTACATCCAATCGTTTTGAAATTATGCATTCTTGGGTTAATAATTTATATTCCGAAATTACATTTTAGTTAGTTATTTAGAAGAACCTCATTAAATGCCGAAAAAATTTTCATACTTATGATTTGGAAGTACTTATAATGTTATTATTTTGGAAGTACTTCTTTTATTTTTTGCTGGGTTGTTTTTCATTGTATTCGGTAGTGTTTAAATGTCATCATGAAGAGAGATATACGCAAGAACAACGTTTACAAATTATTCAGTTTTATTATCAAAATAATCGTTTTCCAATTGCAACTTTTCGTGCGCTAAGTCCATTTTTTTAAAATCCAACAAAAAACACTTTACAGTCGACCTACGAGCTTGACACCCATGATTTTAGCTCTCCTTAAGAGCTATCTTTTTGCCATTGACCGATTCCCGATCCGACGTACCGTTAAGGAGCTCGAGCAAAAATAAACTTTCCGTTCACATTTGAAAATTATGCTGTCTTTTTTTTAAATCCAAAAAAACAACACTTTTCCTCTCGTTAAGGGCTATCTATTTGCCATTTACCGATTGTGGCAAATGAAACAATTGAATTGTTGGGAGAAAAGTTTGGAGATTCGATTATTTCAAGAAATTGTGATATAGAATGGCCTCCAAGAAGTTGTGATTTAACACCATTAGACTATTTCTTGTGGGGTTTTTTGAAGTCATTGGTCTTTAGAAATAAACCAGACTCTTTCAAGCTTTACAAGTCAATATTGAACGTGCCATTCATGACATACGGCTTGATTTAGTGGAAAAGGTGCTCGAAAATTGGGTTCATCGAAAATTGGGTTCATCGAATTCGTTCGTGGAGGCCATTTGAATGACGTTTTATTTAGAAATTAATTGTATCGATGTACCTCTCATTAAATAAACAACTCTTGAATTTCCTTAACAATAAGTGTGTTTTTTTCAAAGAAATCATATCACTCTTATTGGAAAACCCTGTATATGGATTTCATGTTAGGTGAGTGAAATTTTAAAACCGATGTCTTCTAATCGGAATGAATCTTGCACCAAGTTCTGTTGGGTAGTAGTGTGGCTTCATTTGTGAGTACGAAATAGAGGTCGCTTTGTTCAAAGCTTATATGAAATTTTGGTTTGTTTTAAGAATATCCGCGAAATATATCGTTTCTGCGATCGCGAAATTGGGGACTATTTTCGGTTTGAATAACCCCCAAAAATAAGGGTTTTCCCTAATAAAATTGTAAATTAGTTTACCTTTAGGAATTGACCACTAGACATTAAAATCAGGACCATTGCATACAGGGCTACGCACAGTGTCGTGAGAGTGGCCAAAAATACCGACAGTCCATATTGGAATTTTTAAATTTGTTTGCACGAATCGATGAAAAATTGTTAGATTAGAAAGTATATAAAATATTTTTTAGATGCATTGAGCCGTTTCAGGGATGTGGGGCTTCAAAGTTGAAGTTGTGTAATGTAGTAGTCTTAAAGTAAAAAAATTCCAGCTGCGATAGTTGCGAATTTGGCCACAATAAATACTTTAATTTGTTTTCGAGAAACTTTGGTTATATCTGAACAAACCATTTTAAAAATCTAAATTGTGAAAAAAAAAATCATTTCGAATTGAATCAAAAGCGAAAGAAATTATATTTCTGATAATGAAATATGCCGCGTATTACATTTGAAGTCACTTTTGCACTATTTGCTTATTTTACTAGCAACAACCCAAAAAGGATATTTTAAGGATAATTTAATCCCTGCTGCAATTTCAGCGATTACATGCATTAATGTAAAACAAATTAGAAGTATATTAAGCAAAATTTGGTTGTATTCCGTGGGCAGTTTTAGAAAATATTATATTTTTGTATTTCAAGATATGTGGGGTGGGTGTATCCTTTGACGGATTTGGTCGAAAATATGTTTTTACCTTATTTTGCTTATAAAAACTACTTATGCAAAATGTCGATGACCTAGATCTACTCCATCTATTTTTGGCCAACCGTATAGAAAAATCACGACATTGTGCGACGTGACTATCTTTAAAAAAATACGATATAAAGTAAAATTGTGCATTTTAGTGCATTTTTTTACAAAATCGGAAATAACTTCTACTGTTTTAGTCCGATATTCTCTTTTCATGGCTCGTTATAGAACTGTTGATCTTTAAACTTTTTATTGGTCCCAAATTGGGTTAAAGCAAATTAATTGCCATAAAAATGATCTTATACGCGTTATTTCAACTTCAAAAGCTTAAACAAGTTTTTCAGATAAGCTTTGAACGCCGCTCTATTGGGTACACGCTGAAAAAAAATCGCTTCTGTAGTATATTGTCCCAAACATATTCGGCTTGAAACATATATATGTTTAGGGTACACTCTAAATATATAATATTTGGTACACACAAAAATTATATATTTGGGAAGACGTTGTTCTAAACAAATCTTTGTTTACATCCCAATATGTTTTTACTTTGAACTATTTTTTCCGAAACAAATATTCATTTGCATTTAAGTATTCAGAAACTACCTAAATTGTGTTAACTTTTTTTCATGTCGTAAAAATAATAAATAATAATAATTGAAATCGTACAATCTTGGATCGAAATATATTTCTTGGAGGATTGACAATTAATGATGGCTTGGAATACTCAGAAATGTTAGATGATTGATTTAAAGCAGAAGATAATCCTGCATTTGTTACCATAACTGGGAGAATCAATTCGAAACCAAAAAAATTAAAACTGAAATTCGAAAAATTCAACAAAAGTTTAGAAAATCTTTTTTAAATAAAATATATTTGGAAAAATTCCTAAACAATAAATTTATTTGTATTCAAAGACATATTTTATTTGAGAAAATTAGTTTGCAAATATTATATGTTGTAACATATTAATATACGAGTTGCAAATATATTTTATTGATTTTCAAGTAAAATTTATTTGCTCAGAAACATATAATATGTAAAAAGTTGTGTTCCAAATATATTTTCTTTCGATTCAAACATATCAAAAAAGTCGATTTTGCCCCGTGTAGTAATTACTACACATTTTCACCGAACACAATTTAATGCAATATGAAGTACAAAAGTTTCCGCATGATGGGTTAAAAAATTCGTCCCCTTGAACGCCAAGAAGTATGTATATTCGGAAGGGACATTTATATGGTGGCAATAACAAAACATGAACCGATGTTCCCCACTTTCACTAGGGACGATCAAGTGCAATATGAGGTAAAAATTCTTGAATTTTAGCCTGATCAATTTAAAGATGTTTTATCTAGAGCGTTAAGATGAGACATCGGTGGTGGTTCTTTATGTGGGGACTATGCCAACTCATGGACCGATGTACCCCATTTTTTTACTCAAGATTTGGTCATGAATGTCATATAAATCGCCGACATTTTTAGTTAGTGTTTAAAAATATTCGTCGCAAAAAATTATGCCACCCTTTAGTTTTCAGTCGGAGTGTTTAAATATGTGTTTTGACCTGTAATATAGGCATAGATATTTTTTTGGTAAAAAAGAAGCCTACTGTTGTACATACTGTAATTTACAAGTGCGACAATGTTGCACATCTCAGATTAGCCCGATACTTAATACCTGGACCGATTCATCGCTATATTGCATCAGAAAATCTATTTAGAAACCTCAAAGGTGATCACTTAAATCCCCCAACACGTTTCGTTTATCATCATCATTGTCGTGTTTTTGTTGCTATTGTTGGTATTTTAAGCGAGATTTATCTCCGAGCTATTTCGTTTTTTGCTTCTACGGTTATTATTGTTGTTGTTGTAGCAGTTATAGCTGGTGTTTGTGGCTGTTAATGCCTGATACTTTATTAGCTGTGGCAATACCTCTTCTATATAAATGTGCACCTCAGACTCAGGGACTAACTGGCTGACTGACTGACTACTCAGATGATGATGATGATGATGATGATGATGATGATGTTGATTGTAATCACTCACATTTAAGATGACAGCGAAGACGACGATGATGACTTGTTGGAACATAGATACCCCCAAACTGGCGTCATTTTGTAAATTCCCACATTCGTCACGAAAACGTTTTTGTGGTTTTTTCCATTTCTCTTCGTATTCGTATTCGTCTTCCACTTGATAACCTTGTCCGCGGCGAAATGGTGTTGGTGTCCAAAAAGGGTTTTTCATCTGGTAAATACTTGTGTGGCGATGGTGGGCGCTCTTCCAAATTGTTACCAATTTCCCAAAATACCCAGTGAAAAATGGCCCAAAGCATCTATGATAGATTATAGAAATGTTATATTCAGAGGAACAAACTCCAGCACCTTAAATAATTGTAAAAGCGCTTGATGAAATGTAACCACAAAAGCAAATGAAGAGAGAAATAGAAACAATCAGATGTAATGATTTCAGGAACGTTTTACAGAGATTGGTTTGTTCATCCAAACACTGTGGTTGACAGCTGTTCTAAAATGATTACAATTTTGTGATTTATCAATGTACAACCAGATCCGTGCAATTGTGAATTCCATTTTGCTAGAGCGGACATACCAATCAACCTACCCGAAATTCCCGAAATAATTGAAACCTGACAAATAAGAAGGCGCCAGGACTGGACAATATTCAACCCGAACTACTGAAGGTATCACCAGAAGTCAGTGCCAGACTACAGATGAGTATTTGGATTTAGGTGGATACACGCCGTTAGGCTTAACCCCACCGTGCTCTAAACACTCGGGTGAATACAATGCGTCGACCAGCGCCCTCACACACAATGTGCATGAGTTCCAATCAATTCAGTGTTTCTGGCCACTGGTTCCCCTCCTTGGTTAGGAGCGGAGCCCATCTAAAACTCCGTCCAATCTTTGGGTCATGGCGCCCGGTTGGTTTGCAACTCCACATCCGAGACTCCACTCTCCCAGCGATTTTGGTTTAAACCACAGCCACCACGTTGCATCCAACAGGATCCTCACCAATGGTCAGGCCGGTACCTGCGTACCGAGGGCTTTCCTGACCCCCGTGGTACCAGATTAAGTGCTCTGGTCAGACTGCGTAGCCGTAGATACTACCAGTTAGACTCCAGAAAATCTAGGACTGGTGACCAGTCTTGGATCTACTTGTCCAGCCCCCATCCTGAGAATAGATGGTAGCTATAGGATTCGTAGATCCTTTTGTGGAACACAGACCATTTTGGACCGTGGTCCTCTTGGATCTACTTATTCAGCCCCCATCATGAGAATAGATGGGAGCTATAGAATTCGTAGATCCTTTTGTGGATCACAGACCGTTTCCCGCGAACTGTGATCCTCTAGGGATCTACTGTCCAGCCCCCATCCTGGGACTAGATGGGAGCTATAGGATTCGTAGATCCCAATCTGGGATCACTGTCCAGTCCCCACCCTGAGAATAGGTGGGAACTATAGGATTCGTAGATCTGCCAGACTACAGTTCAATCCAATAAAACAATTCTGGGACTCCAACGAGCTGTGCGATGAACTCAAAAATGGTGCAATTGTCATCAAACCCAAGAAGGTCGACCTATCACGGTGCAAAAATTGGCCTGGCTTCACTTTAATAAGCATTAGGAACAAAGTAATCGCCCAAATTATTAACAATAATCTCGATCTCGATCCCGATCTTCGCAGAGAACTGGCGGGATTCCGTCCGCAGAAATCATGTTCTGATCATACGGGTTTTCCAATAAGAGTGATATGATTTCTTTAAAAAAAAAACACACTTATTGTTAAGAAAATTTAAAAGTTTTTTATTTAATGTGAAGTACAATCGATACAATTTAGTTCTAAATAAAACGTCAGTCAAATGGCCTCCACGACTTCTTCTGCAGGAACGAATTCGATGAACCCAATTTTCTAGCACTTTTTCCACTAAATCAAGTCGTATGTCATGAATGGCACGTTTACTATTGACTTGTAAAGCTTGAAGAGAGTCTGGTTTATTTCAAAAGAAGAATGACTTCAAATAACCCCACATGATATAGTCTAATGGTGTTAAATCACAACTTCTTGGAGGCCATTCAATATCACAATTTCTTGAAATAATCGAATCGCCAAACTTTTCTCGCAACCATTCAATTGTTTCATTTGCTGTGTGGCAATCGGTCAGTGGCAAAAATAACGAGAGCTAAAATATTGCTCATGGGTGTCAAGGTCATAGGTCGACTGGAAAGTGTTTTTTTTTTGGATTTAAAAAAAATTGTGCACGAAAAGTTGCAATTGGAGAACGATTATTTTGATAATAAAACTGAATATTTTTTAAACGTTGTTCTTGCGTATATCTCTCCATGATGACATTGTAAGCACTACTGAATACAATGAAAAACAAATGACAGATCATGACATAATACAAATGACCGAAACGTCACTTCAAAATCATATCATCCCTATTGGAAAACCCGTTATAAACAGTCTAAGGATTATTGTAGGGCAGTCTGTGGAATTTCGCTCACCACTATATCTGACATTTATAGACTTTGAAAAAGCTTTCGATACACTGTAACACTGCGCAATATGAAACGCTTAAACTTGCAAAGGAACACCCACCCATGAAAATAATTAATAACGGGTGATCCAAGTAGAGATACTTTTTTCAATAGTCTTTTTTTGACAGATCACGTGTGAGTCGTGTCATGCTGTCATGTTATTTTTGTTAAGTATTGTTTGGCATTTCATGATGGGAAGACTTATGCCTGAACAACGTTTACAAATTGTTCAGCTTTATTACATAAATTCACTTTCTGTGAGGAATGTGTTTCGTTCACTTCGCTCAACTTGTGGTCAACATAATCGGCCTACTGAGCGTACTATTCGCAACACCATCACTCATCTTGAGACTCAGCATTCATTATTGGATAATACTCGACCGAATAGACCACGTCCAGCACGCAGTGAAGAAAATGTAGCGGCCGTAGCTGCGAGTGTACATGAAGACCGCGGAGAGTCGATTCGGCGCCGTTCGCAGCAACTCGGACTGACGTATGGAAAGACTTGGCGCATTTTACGTCGAGATCTCAAATTGAAAGCATACTAAATACAGCTTGTGCAAGAACTGAAGCCGCCCACCTTTCCAAGCGACATCGCTTCGCTCCATGGGCTCTTGAAAAGTTCCAAGAACATCCGACGTTTTCGAGCCAAATTTTGTTCAGCGATGAGGCCAATTTCTGGCTCAATGGGTATGGAAACAAGCAAAATTGCCGCATTTGGGACGAAGAGCAACCTGAAGAGATTCAAGAGCTGCCACTTCATCCAGAAAAAACAACGGTTTGGTGTGGTTTGTGGGCCGGTGGAATCATCGGTCCATATTTCTTCAAAAACTATGCCGGTGAGAACGTAACCGTCAATGGCGACCGTTATCGTGCCATGATAACCGACTATTTGATGTCTGAAATGGAAGCTCGTGATCTCGGCGACATTTGGTTTGAACAAGACGGCGCCACTTCCCACACATCGCATCATATTGAGAGAACACTTCGGTGAGCAGATAATTTCACGTTTTGGGCCGGTCGATTGGCCACCAAGATCGTGTGATATCACACCGTTAGACTTTTTCCTGTGGGGATATGTAAAGTCTAATGTTTATGCGGACAACCCGCTTCGATTCAGGACTTGGAGCAAAACATCACGCGTGTCATTCGCCAGTTACCAGTCGAAATGTTCGAACGAGTCATCGAAAATTGGACTCAACGGATGGACCATCTGAGACGTAGCCGCGGGCAACATTTTATAGACATAATCTTCAAAAA
The DNA here is from genome assembly GCA_963930755.1 of Eudasyphora cyanicolor. Lineage (NCBI taxonomy): Eukaryota > Metazoa > Arthropoda > Insecta > Diptera > Muscidae > Eudasyphora > Eudasyphora cyanicolor. The sequence continues at coordinate 121,216,506 of OZ005736.1, forward strand.
ATAAATGCCAACGAATGTTCTTTCAAATGATAATAAACATTCCCCATTCAATTTGAATTTTCTGTGTTTTTTTCTTTAAAAAAGTAGGGAACCTCGAAATGGATCACGCTTTATAATCCAATCTCTCTACATGAATACAAAATGGCGAATACTACATGACGGTCACCTCATTGAACCAATAAACAAGAATGTGTGCTATTACCAACACTCTTCCTTGACTGCGTAACATGGGGATTACAAAAAAAGGCTGAAAGATCTTGATTACGCAGATGACATCTGTCTTCTCTCACACAGATTCGAGGATATGCAGAATAAGCTAATTGATGTACAGCTAGAAGCATCCAAAGCAATTCGGAAGATAAACTTTGCCAAAACAAAAAGCATGCGTATCAATACTACAAACTACAATTGGCTCCAACTCAACCATGAATATGTGACGTCCTCCTGCTACCTCGGAAGTATCTTAACTTCATCAGGCGGATCGAGTGCAGACATAAAAAATAGAATAAATGCTGGAAGCCAATCATTTGGAAGATTAAACTCCGTGTGGCGATCTACACACATGTCTATCAATACCAAATTAAAAATATTCAATTCATGTGTGAAATCTACACTGTTATACGCCTATGAATCATGGAACGCAGCAACCAAAGATATAAACGCAGTTCAAGTATTCACCAACCGCTGCCTGCGCAGTATATTAAAAATATTTGGCCAGCCACAATCTCAAACACCAATTTATGGCAAATAACTAACCAAACCCGATCAAGGACGAGATTCGAAGAAGAAATTGGAGGTGGATCGGACACACGCTAAGAAAACCTGAAGGAGATATCAATAGAGCATCTATTGAATGGAATCCGCAAGAGAGTAGACGGCAAAGTCGACCGGCTGCCACGCAAGGGCAAAGTTGGAATCAATGCAAAGTGCTAGCTTTAGATAGATCTATTTGGAAACAATTTGTTATGGCCCTATGATCCTTATAGGATATACAGGAAATTAGAGTAATAATACTAAAATGCCCTATATATAATCACCTAAGGAAGAAAGTATGCATATCTATATATATGTATACAACGGTAGATTTTTTAATCTTTTAGATTATGAAAAACTATTAAGAAACTATTTATTGCAAAATACCGAAATTTGGTTTATAAGTTACTGGGGTCAATATTAGAAAATTTTCCAAAAGTGGGCGTGATAGGTTTATGGACTTTAAGAAAGCATATCTCGGAAACGGTTGATCTGAAAAAAATATTACCACATACAAATTTTGATGTGAAACGGTTCCGAGTTCGAGAGTTACCTTACGCACCAGCCAGATAGACGGACGGACATTGCTTTAATGACTTAAAATGTCCTACATTGGGTTTCCACCAAACATACTTAGCGTCTTGGGTAACTCCTTCGATGTGTTACACTTTTGGGCCGTAGCAAATAATATACTCGTATATCCTCCTCCACTAAAGTGAGGGCATAAACATCTAGGTTTAACAAATTACAGCGCCACGGAAGTTTTGTGAATTTCATGCGGTTTTTAATTTATTTTGCCATTATTTTTTGTATTTGAATGATCGTATTTTTGGTTTCTATTGATGACTTTTAAATTCCAAACATAATTTCATCTTCTTTTTTTCAAATTAAATGTATATTTTTCGAATTAAGGTTGAAGACAGCCCAGTTTGTGTGTAGAAATATCTCAGACATTCTCTTAAATACAATATATCATTCATGAAATCGCGATGCAAGGAGATATGCTAAATAAAGCCAGAATATTACACAGATATAAAATTATGTTTATTCAAAAACACTGTGCGCAACGTATTACTTTTAATACAAGCATCACCTTAAGTGTTCCCTGCATCTGATGGTGTTTGCTGTTGTTTGGTGGAGGTGGCGTTGGCTATGTGACGCTGGAAAGAAGTCAACGTTTTTAACCTGCAGTGTTAACCTACTCATATTTTTGTATTACGTTTTTTGCTTCTAAATTTTGGTATGTTGTGCGCCGAATCTTGTGGATTAGCCTAGTGCTTTCCATCTATGTGGTGGTGAATGAAGTACTATAATTTTCTCCTTTGCGCCTTGTTGTTATCGTCGTGTTGTGGAAGGTGCCGATATATTGTTGGCCCCCGCACCTTTCACAATTTTCGACACAGTGGTCCCATATTGTTTACATGATGGGGCAACGATATGTTTTTTAACTTCTAGCTCTTTTTTTGTTATGTGATTGCATTGTGGCCACACCATTTGTTGGGATCATTAAATCTTGGAAGCTTTGCTAGAAACAAATCTCTCAGATGATGGCGATGCTGGTGATGCTGCTGCGGATTGTGGAGTGTTGCTGGATAAGTGAGTGTTGTTTTCCAAGTGTTTATGTTGTTAAAATCAAAGCCAAACTTGAGCTCAACAACACATTTGTGTGGTAGTTTTGGTGTCTGACTGGCACGTTGGCCAAATGGTTGAGTGATTAGCCGGGACTAGACGGACTAGCCAGGCTAGTTGGTTAGTTGGCTAATCATGACGGAACTTGTTAAATGATCATAAATTGTTTTAAATTAAATATTTCTATTATTCGTATACAGCGGCAGTGTCTGTCTGTGTATCTATGTGTTACTCGGGTCGTGTCGCCTCGCTTCGATGGCCAATTGACTCGCCTCGTCTCTTTGGCTGTCGTTTCATTATGAAATCTCTTGATAGTTTTCAGTGTTTTGATAAATTAATAATAAAAAATCACGATTTCGAAATTATAATTATTATTGTGATTTTTTTTTGCGCCAACTTATCAAATGGTGATCTTTAACATTTGCCATCTTTGGTTTCATAAATTTTCTAAGGAACTGAGAAATACTTGAAAAGCCACGGAACATCAATATTTTCTTAGATGGAATGATATTTTTTCACTGTAGAGAAAATGTTTATTCTACAGAAGTATTCTGAAAAATGTTTTGTAAAAATCTGTAAGGGTTCTTCATTAATTGAAAGGAGAAAGTAATGAGCCCTGAAACCGGGGTGGTTAGTCGTGCATGCAGAATTTACTCTGGTGCTGTAACTACATTTGCCTTTACTGCTACAAATTTCGCCGAAATTGAATTTTTTCTGCGAAATTTTGTTGAAATTTCTTTCCACTAGAAAACATTTTAAAAATTAATGTTTTCTAGAAATTTCATTTTTGTTGAAAACTTCGACTTCGACAAACATTGATATTGAATTTTTCTAGAAAATTTCGACGAAATTACATTATTTTAGAAAACTATCGGTTAACACTCTTCTATCGCGTCATTGGCTCTTTATCAGTAGCCATCCACATTTAATCTGACCAGTGACCAATAATCCTGCCATATGTCATCGACCCTAAAGGGTGGTCCAACCATAATGAACGATGTTAATTGTGAGTCACGTGGCGAGCCGTAGCGGCAATTTGGCCGGTATTTTATTTCACACATAATTGTCATAAATCCTTCTATCATAATTAAAACTATTATAATTCTTTCCATTAAAATATGACTAATAAAACATTTTATTTTTTCTTGATAATGTCCTTGAAATTGTACTTTTCTGCAAAATTTCGTTTAAATTGCATTTTTGTTGGAAAATTTCGTTGAAATTGAATTTCTATAAAAAAAATCATTGGTATTGCAGTTTTCTACAAAATTTCGTTGAAATTGCATTAGAATATTTATTTATTCAGTCTATGGATTACATATAATCTTTACAGACTAGCAATTAAAAATAAATTAAATCTAAGGTTTCACAAAATTTGTTTAATGAGTATGAAAAATTTAAATTAAGTTGTTTATTAATATTGTTAAACTCTTTTAAACAGGTTCAAAAGAAGAGTAGTTAATCCTATAAAAATCTAACAGGAATGTTAAAGCCAATGAGACTAAGAAGCGAGGGACAATCTATAAATCCATTAATTAATTTATAAATAAACAAAACCGAGCATTTAGACCTACGGTTTTTAAGCGTTTCTAAATGGATCAGCCTACATCTGGCTTTATAAGTGGGAAGAGTGAGGCTTAAATATTTTTTTGAAAATTTGCAAATTTCTAGAAAATACCTTTAAATTTGTATTTGTTATCAAAAAGGGTGAAATTTAATGTTTCTAAAAAATTTCGTCCAAATTGCATTTTTCTGCGGAATTTTGTTAAAATTGCATTTCGCTAAAAAATTTCTTGAAATTAATTTTTTTCTAGAAAATTTTTGAAATTTAATTTTTGTTGAAAATTCCGTACAAATTTCTAGCAAATTTCGACGAAATTACATTATTTTAGAAAACTTCCGGTTAACCCGTGATTAGCGCCCACTGCCCGGATTAATGATCGTTGACTTTATTAAAGACCGATGAATGATATTTTCAATTTTGAAGATATGTTAAAAAAAACAAATTTCAACGCAATTTTTAGAAAAATTTAATTTCGAAGAAATTTTTTAGATATAGGACATTTTTTTAAGGCCATTTTTTAGAAAAATTTAATTATTGACATAATTTTCTAGAAAATATTTAAAGAGCGCCCCAGTAGGCGAGTTGGTAGCGTACTCGCCTATGAATTTGGGGGTCTTGGGTTCGATTCCCACCAACAGCTCTGGTCTGTCGCTGCAAACATTTCGCCATATGGTCTTTGTAACCCGGCCTTTCCCTGGACCTTAAAATTAAAATATAAATTTACTTTGTATTGTAATTCATAAAAATAAAACAATAAAATAAAATATTTAAATTCCAAATAAAATTGTATTTTTAACAAAATTTTCAAAAAGATCAAATTTTGACGAAACTTCTAGAAAAAATTTAGTTTTGAAGAAATTTTTTTAGAAAAATTCAATTTTCTAAAACAGTACTTATCCCAGCAAAATGTGAGACAAAGTAAACAAAAAAATATCATATCAGAAGGGCATGTCCATTAAACAAAGTTATGTTATAGCTTTTCTGTAATATTTTTAATTTAAAATTTTAAGAATATTTAAAAAAAATATGTCTTGAAATAATCAATCCCTATGTTGTCTAAAATGTATACAGATTCCATTAGAATGTGTAAAACCTCAGTAAAAGTAAAAATTCCTATAAAAAATTCCAATCAGAATATAAATTATGAAGAAAAATCTAATTTCAACGAAATTTTTTAGAAAAATTTAATTTTGAAGAAACTTTCTAGAAATATGCAACTTACAGGGCACTTTTTTAAAAAAAAATTTTTCGGACATAATTTTCTAGAAAAAAATTAAATTTTCAATAAAAATTATTTTTTAATAAAATTCTCAAAAATATCCAATTATGAAGAAATGTTTAGAAAAAACTTATTTTGAAGAAATTTTATAGAAAAATGTAATTTGCAAAAAAAATTTTTTAGAAAAATTAAATGTTGACGACATTTATTAAAAATAAAGGGTTTTCCAACAAGAGTTGTTATTTTGGTATTCAAAGAAAAATTCAATTTTTTGATATAAATGATGGGATGTTTATTTCATAATAAATTTCTAGAAAAATATAAATTTGAAGAAATTTTATAGAAAAATGCAATTTTCAACAAAATGGTGTAGAAAACTGCAATTTCGACAACATTTTTAATAATTCCAATTTTGACGAAATTTTCTATAAACAATTTATTTATATTAATTTTATTATAAAAATTAAATTTTGGTAAAATATTGTATATTACTAATGCAATATCCATTTTATAAAAATGTTGATTATGAAATACTACGTATAAATTGAATTTTTGTGTTGGCATGAATCTGTCAATTTGTGTGGGGGGTACCAGAAGGGGCTTGACGAATACGCCCATTTAGCGCTGCTACTTCAAAGATACTTCAAAGCCATTGTACTGTACCAAATTGTAACAGTTTTTGTACACAGGTATTAACTGGTATACGCCATTCAATTTTGGTATGATTTGTTGATTTTGTGTGTGAGATACCAAAAGGGGCGTGGCAAAAATGCCTAGTTTTTTGCCGAACTGTATGTAGGTACTAACCACAAAAGCATTACACTGGACAAAATTGCAAGTATTTTTTGGTATAAAAGTTATAAGCAGTTAACTTTACAAAATTGTCTCTTTATGTGGGAGGTAGCAAAAGGGGCGGGCCACTTCGCCCATTTTGCACAAGATGAAAGCGACAGATAAACTATTACTATGTGTGGAACTACAGATGTTTCGGATAAGTAGTCAAAGGTTATTAGAAAATCAGTATTTCACTAAATATTAGCCCTTTGAAAGGGAGGTACTAGAACACCGAACATACCAAATTTTATGTCAGTCCGTTACGTTGAGGTTTGAACCTGGGCTCTGTGGGTGATAGGTAGATATGACTTATGAGTTATATCCATTCGTATATTTAGAACAGAGAACAAGGTCCAAAAGCATTTGAATGAATTGCAGTTTATATACGGTGAGTGGTCATACCTCCGCTAAGTTTAGTTGCTGTTTAAACCTAAGCTTTGTGAGTGATTGGGTGGTACAATACCTACCACACCACGACTACTTAAATTTATTCATATCCATTCCTTTGGGGAACTAAAATCTGGCAATTGATATGCGCTTTACAAATATTTATATTCCTGTCAGCATTAAAATAAATCCTTTTAATCCCAAATTTCCCAAGCTCTGACCCATTAAGTGGAGCTATCAATATTTCATCTTACTCCCAACAACAGTGGCACAACACACGTCGTAATAAACATTTCGCAGAAAAATTTACATACCTCTCAAACCAAGAAAATGAAAACCCTCTACATCTATGGCAACATAAATGGTCTATAGCTACTGGCGGCAACACCAATCAACTGTGGCCACAGCTACTGTAAGTCTTTGGGCAGCAAAAACTGTTTTTCTCCCCCCCCCCCCTCTCTCCCACTGCATACGACGACCACTTTATTTAAATTGAGTTTTCCCCATTGGGTTTGAGCTTTTCTAGATTATGTCTACACAAAACATAAATCGATACAATTTATCGATACGAAATTTTCGCAGAGGGGGACAGATGAGGAGGGAGTTAAGTAATAAGCCAATATTTATTATTTGGAGCTGCCAGGTTGTTCACTTTAAATTTTGAACACTAGACAGCAGAGGAGTATAGGAGGAAAGATTTCCCAGTGTTGTTTTTGCCTTAAAAATTGGTAACAGCCTTAAATGCCAAATATGGAGCTACTGGTATTTCAAGTCGAGTAAATTTTGTTACTTACAAAACACTACACGAAAGTGAGTGAGACGGACCAACAAATGGTTTAAATGAAAATATTGAAATAAATTCTTCACAGACGGACAGGCGGACGGACGATGGCAAAGGCTATGCTAAAAACACCAACTAGCTTGAAAATGAAATTGAACAGACACATGAGTGCGGGAAGGAAAAAATTCATGAAATTAACTTTCAAACTGGCGACCATGGTTTATGTACCACTACTCGACAGTTGCAAATAAAACGACACCAATGCAATTTGCAAAGGCATCGAATGCAAAAGAGTCCACAAAAAAACCGCAACCACATCAAGTAGCTATGGACGGTAGCCAACAATATCGTTGTGGCTATAACCAGAAGTAAAGGTTAACCCACTTGTGGTCTAAAGCAGCGCATTTAAAATGCACAAATGCGAGTTTAATTTTCAACTGCCAACTGTTAAATGAATAAGAGACGACTGAATGAATGGTCAGACGGACGGACAGACCGGACAACCAACGAACATTCGCCACGCAGTCCCGTCCCCCAGTAAGAAAACCCAAGTGGTCGCCCGAGTGTCAGACGCAATTGTGCCGGGCCATAAATGAATATGCAAAAATCAAATCAGTCTTTACACGGCACAGCGACACAGGCAACCAACCTTCTAACCATATGGGACGAATGCCCAACCACCGCCACCGCCGTTTATCGTCAAGGCTCTGCGGGATATCCAGTGCCGCCACATTCACACATATGACCGAGCACAACAAACCATTTAATTTGGCCCCCCGCCCAATGGCCACACCACTATCGCCATAAATAAATGTTTCTTTCCAGGATAGCCTTCCATGGCCAGGCTCTCATCTTCCTGCTGCGAAATGTGGTGCCGGCAACAAATCGTAAATGATTATAAATACGTTTCGTTTTGAGCAAAAAAAACCCATAAGTCAATACAGAATACAAATCAAGTGAATACTCCGCCAAAGAATTCAAAACGAGCATGAACAGATTTTCTGAAAACTAAACTCCAACCACAATCCGCAGAAATTTTATGGCGATTTGCATGTTGGTTACGTCTTTTTGAAAATCACAGCAATTTATCAACGCATTCGTTTTTTTTTTGCAAAAAGAAAATAAAATGAATTGAACTAAACCGGACGAAAGAGCAAAAGCAAAATGATCTAAATAATGGGCGATGAGGATTAAGGTTTTGAACTCAAAAGGCACATGAACGTAGCACCTCAGAATTGCGAAGCGGAGTATATTTTTATTGCAGTTTCATTCCATTATTGTTTAGAATATTACTTTTTTTATTAATAATCATAAGTAAAATGTGAAATATAGGAAAAATAAAACATAAATAAAAGTTTACCTGGAGCTTGACTATCACATAAATTAATTTGAAGAACTTGTTTTTTTTTTTCTTAAATATTTTTTTGAATTGAAACGACAGTTTTATACCCTCACTTTATTTATACGATGGTATAAATCATTTGCTACGGACCAAAACTGTAACACATCGAATGACCTAAGACCCTACAAGCATGTTCTGCGGATATCCGTATTGGATTATTTTAAGTCTATTGATCAATGGCCGTCCGTCCGCCTGTCTGTCTGTCTGCTGGATTGACATCATATTTGGTATGTGGTAAAATTTTTTTGTATCTCTGGCTAAGTTCGAAGGTGGGCCATATTGGTCCACTCCTTCTGTTACCTCAAACCACAATCCGCAGAAATTTTAAAGCGATTTGCATGTTGGTTACGTCTTTTTGAGAATCACAGCAATTTATCAACGCATTCGTTTTTTTGCAAAATGAAAATAAAATGAATTGAACTAAACAGGACGAAAGAGCAAAAGCAAAATGATCTAAATAATGGGCGATGAGGATTAAGGTTTTGAACTCAAAAGGCACATGAGCGTAGCTCCGCAGAATTGTGAAGCTGAGTATATTTTTATTGCAGTTTCATTCCCTGGTTGTTTAGAATATTATTTTTTTTTAGTAATAATCATAAGTAAAATGTGAAATATAGGAAAAATAAAATATAAATTAAAGTTTACCTGGAGCATGACTATCACATAAATTAATTTGAAGAACTTGTTTTTTTTTTTCTTAAATATTTTTTGGAACTGCAACGACATTTTTATACCCTCACTTTATTTATACGAGGGTATAAATCATTTGCTACGGACCAAAACTGTAACACATCGAAGGAATGACCTAAGACCCTACAAGCATGTTCTGCGGATATCAGTATTGGATTATTTTAAGTCTATTGATCAATGACCGTCCGTCCGCCTGTCTGTCTGTCTGCTGGATTGACTTCATATTTGGTATGTGATAAAATTTGTTTGTATCTCTGGCTAAGTTCGAAGATGGGCCATATTGGTCCACTCCTTCTGGTACCTCCCCCACAAATGGTTAATATTTAGTGTATTATTGATTATTTAATAACTTCTATAGTACTAATTTGAATCTTCTGAAATTCTACATAGAATTAGTTTATTAGTCACTATCACCTCGATAAAAATGGGCGAAGTTGCCATGCCCCTTTTGGTACCTCTCACACTAATGGACCCATTCTGCACCAAAAGTTAACTGCTTATAGGTTTAATATCGCTTCACGCACATACTGGAAATTTTGTACAGTGTAGTTCTTTTATAGTACCTAGAGTCCTGTGAAAAGTGGGCCTAATTGGCACGCCCCTTTTGGTACCTCCCACACAAATGTACTATTTTGCACCTTATAACTTGAATACCAGTGCATACAAAGACTTGACATTTTGTACAGTGCAGTGGTTTAATAGTATCTACAATCCAGAGAAAAATGGGCGATATAGTCATGCCCCTTTTGGTACCTCCCAAACAAATGTATCATTTTGTACGAAAAGTTTACAGCTTTTAACTTGATTAGTAGTGTTTTTATAGTAATTTCAGCCTGTCGAAAAATTGGGCTTTTATCACGCCCCTTCTGGTACCTCCCATACAAACGTACCATTTTGTACACAAAGTTAACAGCTTATATCGTGAATATACAATACATAGGGTTTTCCAACAAGAGGTGTTATTTTGAATCACCCGGTGTTTTGGTAGCTGTCACTTTTGAAGCTTTTATTCTTTGACATTTGACAAGTAGAAACTACACCATTACTTTTTACTTTTATTAAAATTCAATACAAAAATGGTGAAAACCATTTTGTACACAAAGTTAACAGCTTATATCGTGAATATACAATACATAGGGTTTTCCAACAAGAGGTGTTATTTTGAATCACCCGGTATTTTGGTAGCTGTCACTTTTGAAGCTTTTATTCTTTGACATTTGACAAGTAGAAACTACACCATTACTTTTTACTTTTATTAAAATTCAATACAAAAATGGTGAAAACAAGTTCGCAAAACTAAAGCATTTTTGGGTCGTCGTGAAGCACCTTGTCGGACCGCAATACAGAAATTGGTGGAAAAATTCGAGCTGTTGGGACAAGTTAGTGATGTGAAGAACAAAACCCGTGCACGTCGCTCAAGAACAACTGAGAATATTGCTGCTGTAGCCCAAAGTGTTGAAGAAAACCCAGGTTTGTCCATTCCTCGTCGTCAGTACACCATATATTGCATAAAGACTTGGGTCTTAAGGCTTATAAAGTTCAGTTAACACAAGAACTCTAGCCGGCCGATCATCAACAAAGTCGTGTCTCTGCTGATTGGGTCCTTGAAAGGCATGAAAATGATCCGGAATTCCATCGAAAAATCAGCTTGACTGATGAGGCCCATTTCCACCTCGGTGGCTACGTCAACCAGCAAAATTGTCGCATCTGGGGCTCGGAAAACGCAAGAGTTATTGTTGAGAAGCCTCTCCATCCTCAACGTGTGACTGTTTGATGCGGTATATGGTCCGGCGGGGTCATTGGACCTTACTTTTTCGAAAATGAGGTTGGAATTGGATCAACAGTTACGGTGAATGGATTGCGCTATCGAGAGATGATTAATGATATTTTATGGTCGAAGTAGGATGTTATTGATCTGGACAACGTTTACTTTCAACAAGACGGCGCTACGTGCCACACAAGCAACGAAACCATTGCTCTGTTACGGGGAAAGTTTCCGAACCGTGTTATCTCTCGAAGAGGTGATCACATTTGGCCACCGAGTTCGTGTGTTTTTACACCTTGCGACTTCTTCCTTGGGGGCCACATGAAATATAAGGTCTACGCTAACAGCCCAGCGTCGATTCAAGACCTCAAAGATTAATTCGTGAGGCTATCGAGGACATAGGGCAGCCACTTTGCGATTTGGTTATGGAAAATATCATGAATAGGATATGGTCCTGTAAGCGTGGTCGGGGTGGCCATTTGGCTGATGTTGTTTTTCATTATTAACGGCATTCCTTCCACTTTATTATGAAGTAAACATCCGATCATTTATCTCAAAAAATGGAATTTTTCTTTGAATACCAAAATAACACCTCTTGTTGGAAAACCCTTTATATCTCAGCTTTATTTCATTTGATAGATATTTATATGTTTACAACATATTCAATGCAACAATAATATCACTGTAACTGGTATTTGTTGCTTAAGTCTTTCGGGTCCAGGGAGAAGCAGGGTGACAAAGACCATGTTGCTTGTTAATGTTTGGAGACATTCCGGTTTTAGAGCATTTTAAGTAATTTGAAAAATTTCCGTCTGTCTGTCAATTTGTCTTGCTGGTGAGCACGATAACTCTCGAAAGTAGTAACGGTTTTAATTCAAATTTGGCTATCTCAAGCGTAGTTCTAAGATGGGCCATATTGGTCCACTTCTTCGAGTACCTCCCTCACAAAGCGTTAAAATTTAAATTTGATTATCTTATAACTTCTGTACTACATACCCGGATCCTCGCAATTCCATATATAGTTTTAATAATCGCTAATAGTTTTTTTATCGCTATCACCTGGAGAAAAATGGGCGATGTGGCCTCGTCCTTTCCCAACTTTGACTTGGTATCACTTTTTTGAGAACCGATAAAACAACTGTTTGTTGCTTTTTGTTTAGTTTGGTTTGCTATTTCATCATAGATCATCGTTCAACGCCAATTACTTCACTCCAATCAATGGATTAGAACTATGATAGGTCAAGAGTAAACCAGTCCAGGCACCGGTAAATGGCGCCACATTTCCCGTGGGGTTATATATTACGTTATTGAATTACTCACCTTGGATAAATGAAAATCTGTTTAAAATGACTTACCTGAAATGAAAAGAGAAATGGAAATTAATAAAATGTTATACAAAATTATCTCTTAAATTTCCAATTTTTCAATGTTTTACAAATTGCACTCAATTTCTGTGTAACTACGCTCCTGTCCCCCAAATGCACAACTTAAAACGAAACGGCAACTTCGAATTGAATTTACATTTCCAATTATAACTACACTCACATCTGGGCCATATCCAGCCAAGGCAATTTTTCACAACAAAATCAGAACTTGAAATGAAACAAAAAATGAAAAAATACGTTGTGATTTTCAAAGTCAGAATCCGGCAAAACGAACTGGAAAAGGTTCTTTAAAGTCAAAACAGAGAGATATAGCAAAGCACACTGAGAGTGGGTTGTCTCAGTAGGTTGGCCAAGTTAACAACATTTGGACAATGGTTTTAAGCTGCTGTATTCGCTACTGGTTTTCATTAAGCATGGTGGCGAGGGGGACAACACACAGAAGACATACCATAAAACATGTCCATTTATATTTTTTGGATGATCAATTTCGGTCGATGACAAATATCTGCATAAAATGGCACTGACAAAATGGCTGGTGAAGATGGAAATAAAAAAACAGTTAAGCTGTATAAAAGAGTTGTTTTTATTAAATTTCTAAAATTAAATTGTTATGTTCTCATGATGTGAGATCATTATTGTCAAGTTCCCAAAATTTATCCGATTTAATTTTATGTGAATTTGAATTTTTTTGGTTTGCATTTTTTATTTCCCTTATCATTTTCATAATTTTTGATGTGTGTTTTTGAAGGTATAATTCATGCGAGTGAATTTATGTCAATTTTGCCTGTAATTAAATCGTTTATTTTTTCCATATTTTCATATGTTTTGACCATTTCAAACCAGAAACAAGTCTTTGACTTGAATATAAGTGATTAGCATGATTAATTGCCATATTGACATCTTATCGGAATCTTAATCAAACATTGCTGATAATCTTGATTGTATTTTGTCTTCGGGTAGTATTCGTCCCAAGTTTTCGTATATAAATCATCTGACAAATCACTAAAATTGGATAATCAATCTAAAAACTCAAATCTCTTGGGTCGCATGTGTTTGTAGCCAGAGGTCTACAACTAATTAAGATATGATTAAAAAAATCACACAAATTATTTTGAAGCCTAAAGTAGAAATATTTCTTGTTTTCGTAAATTTATACCACAAAGTAAACAAACGTTTTTTTTGTGGGAATATAGACGGAGCTAAAAAATTTTGTTCGAAACATTTTTAAATTAAGCATTTGGCTAACTGCTGGTTATCTCAAAATTTTGTTTTCTTCAAATTTAAGAATATATTTACATTTTTACATTGTGCGTTTACCCTACAACACATTATTGTATAGGGAGAATGATTTTTAGATTTAATTTTTTTTGCTGTACCGCCTTTCTTATGAAATAGTTTCTATTTGAAAAACGTATAATATTTAAATATGTAACTGGTTTATTAAAAATATTAAACTTCATTTAAATTTAAAAATCATTTTGCATACAGTTATACAAGTTGCGTGCCTTCCTTCAAAATTCTGCCTCTTGCAATACTATTGAAATTTCATAAATATTTTCCTCTTTTGCATTTTTAAGGTCATCATAATCGCTGTCATAAGCCATTTTATGCTATAGCTTAAAGCTTTTTTTTCTCCGCTGGATTAAAGTTGTTGTAGGTATGTTGTTGTTGTTTACTTTTTTTTCCCAATGTTGCTGCTGCAGCAATGTTGCAATAATCGCTGTCAGGCTAATGCTGTTGTTGCATTATTCATAAACCGATCGATGCCAAAAAGAGCAAAAGTGGGTTTTGGGCGAATACTCTGATGTATTTCATATCGTTGATACTTGTTGACTGTAGTATTTGTATACGAATCAAAAAAAAAGTGGTTTACCTACAAAAACGTCATCGTGTGGCAACGAAACATGTCTTGAAGGTGTTCATGGCTATCGCGCTAAACATAAGCTTTAACGCTAGCGTGCAAGTGCTTTAATTCAAAAAGGGTGTTCTCACACAAGTGACGCTAAATGATCAATATAATAGAAGTCATAACATAAGTATAGGAATAAAATAGATAATAAAGACTAAAAAGACTATACAATTAAAATGGGCAACACGGAAACTTCAATAAAAGTTTTTTATTTTCTGCTCGAGTTCGCTTTTAAAAGGACATGAAATTTTTTAAGGAATAAGTAAGACATTTTGGGTGTCAAAGGCACATTTTGGGCTATCTGAATATATGTATATATGGGGGCTATATCTAAATCTGAACAGATTTTCTCCAAAGAAGTATTGCTTCTAAGTGTATCAAGAGGCTTATACACGTGGGAAAATCGTCGTTTTTAATATGTTTGAATTGAAAGAAAATATATTTTGAACCAAAATTTTTAAATGTTATATGTTTTTGAACAAATGCATTTTATTTGAAAATCAATAAATGTTGTTTGGAACGCATATATTAATATATTACAACAAAATATATTTGCAAACTGACTTACACAAATAAAATATTTTCTTACACACAAATAAAATTTATTTTTAACATGTTTCCAAATATATTGTTCTTAAAACAAATTTTTAAAACTTTCTGACATTGTCGAATGTACATAAGTTTTAATTTTTCCCTTGAATTTCTGTTATGCATTATAGTTGAAAATGTTATTATTATAGAATTATTTTTATTTATTAAAAAAAGTTATTGTTATTAACAAAAATATATATATTTTTGAAATATTCCAAATCATTACTCGTTGTCAATCCATCAATGCGATTTATCGCTACCCAAGATTGTACAATAACATTTTAATTAAATTCTACAAACATACACAATTTCTATAAAATGTATTTTGAATTTCGGAAATATTAATTCCAATTAAAAAATAGAGGGTTTTCCAACAAGAGGTGTTATTTTGGAATTCAAAGAAAAATGTCATTATTTCAGATAAATGATCGGATGTTTATTTCATAATAAAGAGGAAGGTATGCCGTTAATAATGAAAAACAACATCAGCCAAATGGCCACCACTACCACGCTTACAGGACCATATCCTTTTCATGAAATCTGAACCATTTTCAATTAAATTCAATAGGGATCGTCCTTGGGCTAAAAGAAGAAATGTGTAAAGTTTCGTTGAAATAGGACCAAAACTGCGACCTATACTTTGATTACACAAATACATGCACAGACGGACGGACGGGCAGTCGGACGGACAGACAGACAGACGGACGGACATAGCTAAATCAAATCAGAATCTGATTCTAAGTCGATTGGTTTAATAAACAATACGTCTATTTCTTCTCTTTTTGTGTGTTACAAACAAATGCACAACGTTATAATACCCTGTGCCACAGTGTGGTATAAAAATAAACTAATCAACGTATAATGCGAAAATTTGGATATGTATAACTGAACAGTAAGATCCGCATAATATATTTCTTTCAAAATTTTCTACCGTGGATATTAAAGGATAATGAAGGGCTAAACTTGGAAAGTCCATTATTGCAATATTTTACTTCAACTTTCTAAAAACAAAAATAGCATTTAAATAGTCCAAAATGTGCCCTTTACATCCATATTGTCTTACTGGGACTTTCAGAAAAATTACAAAACAATTTTTAATAATTTTATTATATTATATTTATGGCATGTCCTTTAAAACGCGAACTTGACCAGAAAATAAAGAACTGAGTATACACTTTTTTTTATTTCATGTCAGCTTTCAGAATTATGTAGAGATTTTCATGACCAAAAATTGGTGTTGCACGGTATTATACATATACCCCCACTATTGTGAATGAGAGTATATATCAGTTGCCGCGGGCCAAAAATGTAACACATCGAAGAAGGTCACATCGAAGAGACCCCAATAATATTTGGAGGCAATCCGTTTTGGGCTATTTTAAGTCATTTTAGCAATGTCCGTCCGTCTGTCTGTCTTGTGCGCACGATAAATTTGATAGGATTCAGTGTCATCTTCATCTTCGGTGTTTTCATCTTCAAACTGCATAATTTTAGAACTCCACCAAGAAACCACCGCAAGCAATGCATCTAAATTGTTGCCTTTGAATCGCTTTTCCATTGGCATGTTCACCTGGTGGAATCTCTCCTTGTTCATCCGACTCCTGAGGTAATTGTGCCAAAAATGTATTAAGGTGGAAATGCATGAAACGTAACTTTAACGCCATGGATGTATTGATTTTTTCAAAATAATACATCAACTTGTCCACTCGTGTATGTATGTCATGAACACGGTTCTTTCTGGTCCGCATTTTTCTCCTATTCAATATCTAAAACTTTGCTTCAGACACAAAATATTCCGTACGTTATACCGAGATATAACAGTGTTAAAATATAAAAAAAGTGTTAAAAATCCACCTTGAGCAAAAAAATTCGTATTGCCATTAAATTATTAATTGAGCCAACTTGACTAAACGAATGATGCAGAAGCACTTTTCTTGGAGGAAACTTTCACGTCCAATTATCAGAATTGAGTCCCTAAATAGTGTGTTGTACTGTGTTATGGAATATGATTCTTTGTGTGGAAGCCATTTTACACTCAGTCTTAATCGAATATGAAAACATTTAGATGATTGCCGCAGAAGTTATGGGAATGCTGTGATCGAATGTATCTGACAATTTGTGTGGAGGGTACGAGGGCACTGTACCGAAGCTAAGGTACTAAAGTTACGATCCATTCAATTTTCGTATGATTTGACCATTTTATGTGGGAGGTAGCAAAAGGAGCTTGGAAATAATGACAATTTTTGTATTAAAGCCACTTCGCCATTTTCCTCAAGGTGATAGCGACAGATAAACTATTACTATGTGTGGAATTACAGAGGTTTGGATAGCTAGTATAGAAGTTATTAGACAATCAATATTTGACTAAAATGTATCCCTTTGTGAAGGAGGTACAAGAAGGAGTGAATCAATATGGCCCATCTTCGAACTTAGCCTGAGCTAGAAAAAATATTATCACACAGCAAATTTTAAGCTAATCCGTTTTTCGTTTTGAGAGTTATCGTGCGCACCAACCAAACAGAAAGGCGGGCGGACAGACATTGCTCAAATGACTGAAAATGTCCTAAAACGGATTTCCGCCAAACATACATAGGTTCTTGGATCACTTCTTCGATTTGTTACACTTTTGGCCCGTGGCAAATGCATTATACACTAAAGAGAGGGTATAAATACAAAGCGAAGTTTTGGAAAGATAGACTTAAGCAATAAACACCAGTTGCAGTGATCCTATTGTTGCATTGAATATTTTGTAAATATATAAATATCTACCAAATTAAATAAAAGCCTACACGCTGAAAAAAAATCGCTTCTGTAGTATTTTGTTCCAAACATATTCGGCTTGAAATATACATATCTTTAGGGTACACTCCAAATATATAATGTTGGACACTCACAAAAATTATTTGTTTGGAGGGATATTTTTCTAAACAAAAATATGTTCCCATTCTAATATTTTTTTATTTAGAACTAGTATTTCCGATACAAAGATTAATTTGTATGTATGTATGTATTTTGGCGTTGTATCAATACCTTAATTTAAAGACAAGTTTCTGGTTTTCAGATGCTCAAAGAGCAACTTTTTTATAAATTTTATATGTTTGTAAAATTTAATTAAAACTTAAATGGTATAATCTTTGTAAATATAAATTGCATTGATGGGTTGACAGAAAGTGATGAATTGGAAAAAAACTAACTAAAATTCGAATAAGTCAGCAAAGTTTTAAAAATCTTTTTTAAAAAAACTATATTTGGCAAATTTCTTAAACAATAACTATGTTTGTGTGTAAACACATATTTTTTTGTGAAAGTCAGTTTGCAAATAAATTATCTTCTAATATATTAATATATGTGTTCCAAACAAAATTTCTTGATTTTCAAATAAAATTTATTTGGTAACAAATATATAATATTTAAAAAAAATCGTTTCCAAGTATATTTTCTTTCAATTCAAACATATCAAAAATTACGATTTTCCCCCGTGTAAGATGAGATATAGTTTAATCCTACTTTCTTAGAAAATATATGAGTTGGTCGTGTTGGTATGGTGGTAAAGTGGTGGGTGGTATAAAAATATACAAGAGAAGATTAGATAATGTGTTTTCACAGTGTTTTCTTTCAATTTATGGAGAGGACGTACTTTATAAACATGTGGAGAAAACAATTAATACAAATCTCCATAAGCATGTAAACAATTTACTTTTTCCCCATATAAACCTTGATTTACGATTGAGTTTGATATCGTGTTTGTGTCATAAGTCTTTTGTTTTCTAAACTTCACTGTTCAATGTTTTTATACCCTACACCACACTGTGGTACAGGGTATTATGACTTTGTGCATTTTTTGTAACGCCCGAAAAGAGAAGAAATAGAACCATAGTTTATTATACCGATCGACATAGAATCACTTTTTGTGTCGATTTAGCCATGTCCGTCTATATAAGTTACTCCCGATTTGACATGTAAGCGCTGTGGAAACCGTAGTTTCCATCCGATCTGTACGAAATTAGGCAGAGAGAGTTTTCTTATTACGCTAAGGAACGCTACCACATTGGGAGAAATGTGTTCAGATTTAGATATAGCCCCCATATATATGTTTCACCCGATTTGACATGTAAGCGCTGTAGAAACCGAAATTCGACAGAGAGAGTTTTCTTATTACATGTTTTCTTATTATTGTATGAACACTGCCATTAATTTGTGTATGAACACTGCCAAATTCTTATCGCAATGCACATTTTCGCATTTTTAGGGAGGTGTAGGGTATTATATAGTCGGCCCCGCCCGACTTTCTGTCTTTCCTTAATGGTTTAAAGTTAAAGCCATAATATACACAATAGAGAAGCTCATATTATTACAGTGTTTTCTTTTAATTAATGGAAGGGACATACTTTATAAACGTGTGGAGAAAAAAATTAATGAAAATTTCCATAAACAATTTACTTTTTCCCCATATAAACCTTGATTTACGATTGAGTTTGATATCGAGTTTGTGTCTTAAGTCTTTTGTTTTTAAGACTTCACTGTTCAATGTGTTCTTAGACAATAAAATTAAATAATATATCAACTTAGATTTGTATTAAGTTTTCTAGATATATGTACATATGCCTATGGTCACGAGCAATAACCGCCTTTGTCAAAAATCATGCTTTTATGAACTACATTACGGCTTAGGTCAACATGTTTTTATTAATATATTGTTAATAAAACATTCTTAGAGAATTGGGGCTTTCACGTAAATATAACGTATTATTTGTAGGTTCTGCTAGCATTAAATCATTTTTTATTTTTCTCTATTGATGCTTTGTTAGGACTTTTATCATTATGTTTTTGTTAAAATCTTTTTAAAAATATTTCTTAGAAAAATGGGGATTTCACGTAAATATAAAATATTGGTAGTAAAATATGATAGCAAATATAAATCAAATCTTTCCTAAGTCGATTTAGGCGATCATCGATTGTGACCACAGATATATACATATATGTATAATCTTTAAGAAATAATTGCACTCCAACTGGTGATTGTTGCTCAAGTCTTTAATTTATATTTTTAAAGCTTTGCTCTAGGTTTTTTTTTTAATTTTTGGGATTTTATTTTGTGATTTGTTACTAAATTTCTATAAGAAATTAGCTAAATCTTTATGAGATGGTTCTGAAAAGCAAATCTTACTTTTTTAATAGTTCATCGCCAAAATTGAACATCACATTTTTGATACCAACAGAAACATTCAGAATTCCTGCGAATTTGTAACGCGTTGTCCTTTAACCATATTCCCCATAATTCCGGCTTCTTCAGCTTAAGTATTTTTACATCTTTTTAAAGTGCACTTTTGCCGCTTTCATAATTATTAATAAGCTTTTGGCAGTTTTGGCTTTTTATATGTACAACGTCGTCGTTGTTATTGTTTCTGCTGTCGTTATTGTTGATGCGGGACATGCGAATGATCATGTCTTTCTAGACATATTCTCCTCGTTTGATGATTTTGCAGTTACGGCGATGATGCCTCTGTCTGATCTTCATTTTAATGTTGGCTGTTGCCGTCTCGTGGTCGAGAAGCTTTGAACATTTATTTGATGTCTGCGTTGAGGAGTTTTTTTTCACATTATGAGATGATGCTTATGAAGCGTAAGATGTGCGATGATTATCCTAAAGCCAAAGACATAAAAAAACAAAACTACACAGAACTGAATTGAACCGAACACAGCCGAGGCAAGGAATATTGCCAGGAGATGAGGCCAAACAAAATCAACACAAAAATTGATTGATTTGCTACACCACAACCTCCGCAACGAAAATATAAGAAAAAAGGCTGCATTCAGGCAACAACAAGAAGAGGAACCGCCATCAGCAAATTTCCAACAGAAACAAGTGGCAAAAGAAGATGTTGATGGAACAGAGGGAGGATAACAAACCATGCAAGAGTTTGAAGACCATAGACTCTTGATGTCAGTGTGAGTATATAACATTTCGTCACATTCTCCATAAAACAGAAACAAACATGTTTTTGCTGATCTTTCACAAGTAAAACAACTAATCGTTTAAAAGATCACCGAAAGGATCAATGTGTTTTCTCTGTAGTCTTGTGATACGAGTATCAAAATTCGTTTGCTAATATCCTTTGTTTTTTATAAATTTTTAATTAAACGTAGTTCAGATTAAAAATATCCATTCCCCCCGCGTTTGTACCAAACAAAATTAGCGAGAATTTCTCATTTTTCTTTATGAGCCAAAACTTATGTGTTGATCATATTAGCGCGTCTTAAGTTGTTTCGCAAACTATATCACATTTTCATGCAACATTTTATGCGATCGTCGTATTCATAATTTGATTTTTATATTCATATGTTTTGTGGCCTCAAAATAAACGGCCACAGTCGAAATGTTATCGCTGTATTTTTGTGCGCAGAGTTTATTTAAAATGTTGCAAAAAGAGTTATAACTCTGAGGAGCTGAACAAATGCTAAGAGAGTTTTTTCAGATTTTTATGATTTCATACATTCAGTTCCTGTTTCTTTTAGAGTGAGAGACTCATAAACATTTTTGATGTATTTAGACATTTTTTATAACACTTTGCGGCTTGTTATGTTCGCTTGAAACTTCAGGGATGCCATCCTGCGACTTTACTAAGGATTTTTTTTAAAAACATGGGATAATAGAAGAAATGGTTTTATCTTTGCGGTTTGAATGAAGTTACATGTGTATATCGCTTTTGGTGTGAGTCCGTGCTTTAACTGATGTTTTCAAAAGTAAAACAAGTAAATAGGGCGTAAAAGCCCTTAATCGTACTTACATATACATTTTTAAGTACGGTTTCGGCTTTAAATAAGGATTTTTACTTGAATTTGGTAGTATAATTTACTATGACATTTTTCTTTCTGTGTATGTGTTGTAAAAGAGAAATAATTCAAAACTTTTCTCAGGTAAACAATTTGAAAGTAGTAAACACAATAGAACATCTTCTATTTGGTTTTTCTGCTGTATGATATTCAATGTACTCGGAAAACATGTCGAATAAAACCTGGTAACATAAAAAAAGTCGGTCTAAAAGTTCTCTCTTAAATTTACATTTTTTTACTAGTTTTTTGAGTAAAGGAAAGCCGTTTGGAGTAAAACTTGCAAAAACTTACAAGCGCGGTCCCAAAACTAGCCGACCTGTCATATATGTAGATGGCTATAGTCAAACATACATATGTTCTTTTCTGAGCACTCAGAAGTAAACGATCTCAGTGAATTTGTAAACAAGGAAAAAATTGCTCACCGATATGCAATACATATGGCGTGTATTTGTCCGGTACCACTATGCAACAAAATTTTTGACGAAGGGCTATGCATAACATTTTCTAGTGTAATATGATGTCCTCAACACGAAAAAAATATTTAAAAAAGTTTTTATGGTAATTTTTTTTTAAAAAATTTCTCTTTTTCTTGAAAGTTGTCTTTAGTATAGGGGTTTCCAACAAGAGGTGTTATTTTGAATCACCCGGTATTTCGGTAGCTGTCACTTTTTAAGCTTTTATTCTTTGACATTTGACAAGTAGAAACTACGACATTACTAAAAATGGAACGATAGACGATTCAACAACGCATTCAAATTATTAAAATTCAAAAAATCGAAAATCATCGAAAAATCATCTTGACTGATGAGGCCCATTTCCACCTCGGTGGCATCTGGGACTCGGAAAACCCAAGAGTTATTGTTGAGAAACCTCTCCATCCTTAACGTGCGACTGTTTGGTGCGGTTTATGGTCCGGCGGTGTCATTGGACCTTACTTTTTCGAAAATGAGGTTGGATCAAGAGTTACGGTGAATGGATTGTGATATCGAGAGATCATTAATGACTTTTTATGGTCGGAGTTGGATGTTATTGATCTGGATAACGTTTACTTTCAACAAGACGGCGCTACGTGCCACACAGGCAACGAAATCATTGCTCTGTTACGGGAAAAGTTGCCGGACCGTGTTATCTCTCGGTGATCACAATTGGCCACCAAGATCTTGTGATTTAACACCTTGCGACTTCATCCTTTGAGGCCACGTGAAAGATAAGGTCTACGCCAACAGCCCAGCGTCGATTCAAGACCTCAAAGATAGAATTCGTGAGGCTATCGTGGACATAGGGCAGCCACTTGGCGATTTGGTTTTGAAAAATTTCATGAAAAAGATATGGTCCTGTAAGCGTGGTCGTGTTGGCCATTTTGCTGATGTTGTTTTTCATTATTGACGGCATACCTTCCTCTTTATTATGAAATAAAGATCAACATTTATCTCAAAAAATGGCATTTTTCTTTGAATACCAAAATATCACCTCTTGTTGGAAAACCCTATTTGGACCATATTTTTTAAGTATATCCTCGATAAAGGCCAGATATACTTTATATTCGTGGAAATTATGAGGACTACAAATCTACAAACCTTTACTTGGAAACAGAAGTTAAGTAACTGCCTTTAAAATAATTTTAAAAAATTTATGTTTTTTAAAAAAAAAATTTTTTTTGACACGAAAGAAAATATAAAAAAAATTGTTTGTTCCCGGTTTTCGAAAATCTATGGATAAAGGTAGCAATTATAGAACTTTTGGTAGAAATAAGAGAATTTCAACATAATTCGGTTTTTATACACCCACTATTGTGAACAATGGTATATATTAGATGTTGCAGGTCAAAAGTATAATATACCGATCGATAAACCTAAGAGACCCCACGAATATTTGGCGGAGATCCATTTTGGGTCATTTTAAGTCATTTTAGGCATTTCCGTCAGCTTGTCCGTCTGTCTGTCTGGTTGGTGCGCACAATAACTTTCAATAGAATTAACCGATTGACTTAAAATTTGGTATGTGTCAATATTTTTTCTATCTCAGACTAAGGTCAAAGACGAATTAGAAGTTTAATGCATTTAAAAAATGCATTAAACATTGATCGCATCTCCCGAATAACTACCTTTCTGGACTTGGAATGGAGGTATTAGTTTCTTGGTCGCTATCATCTTGAAAAAAATGGGCAAACAGTTAACGGCTTATAACGTTGATTCCAGTCCATACAAATACTTAAAATTTTGTGGAGTGTAATGCCTTTACAGCATATATAGTCCCGTGCCAAATGGGCGATATAACCCCGCCCCTTTTGCTACGTCCCATACAAATGGACGATTTTGCACAAAAATTTAACGGCTTATAACTTGGTTTCCTGCACCTACAAATACCTCACATTTTGTACAGTGTAATGTTTTTAAAGTACACATAGTATAATACTAAATGGGCGTTATTGCCACGCCCCTTTTGTTACCTCACAAACAAAATTGCCAAAATAAAAAATATGAAAAATATTTTTACAATATGGGTCATAACTTATACATTTATCAATAGATATTTTGCAAAAAATGCTTTGTTTTCTTCGTTAGGATGATAGATTTCAAGAAATGTAACAAACAATTGTTTTGGGATTTTTTTCTTTTTTTTATGGATTTTTCCGTGGCAGCAAAAAAAGATTTTTTGAAAAACATCACATTTTTTCTAATCGATTTATCGATATTTGCTGAACTTCCATTTCCACGTGAAACTGATGTTTTCAGCAATGCTAGCCCTTATTAAGTCATTTAATTTAAATGGTATCCCGGTCCACATACTAAAGGTAGCTTCAAAGAAAATTGGAATTTTAGAAAAAAAAATTGAAAAAAAACTGCCTTAAAAAATTCTTTTTGGCTTCATAAAATAGTATGCCTCAATATATTAAAAAAAAATTATGTCTCACAAAAAGAAATTCGTTTTGCATAGTGTATTTAGTTTCACACATAGATGCTTCCATTTCTTAGAATAATACGAGTACTACATGTATTCGGATTTTATTTTTAATTTAAATTTTTTCTAAAAATTACATTTACTTGAAAATTTCGTCATTGCATTTTTCAAGAACCTAGATCCCCTGATTAGTGGCCACTGTCCGGATTTATTAAAGGCCGATGAAGGAAATTGTAACATAAAATGCAAATGCAAAGAAAAATGCAATTCTAACGGAATTTTGTAGAAAACATTGGTTTCGAAGACATTTTCAAGAAATGTGTGAAAAAATACTGCCATAAAAAAATTGTTTTGGCTTCATTAAATAGTATGCCTCAATGTATTAAAAGAAAATGTATGTCTCACAAAAAAATCTTTTTGCATAGTTTCACACATAATTGTCATAGATCCTTCCATCATAATACAAAATATTAAGATAATTCTCTGAAAACTTTTTGTTTTATTTACAATTAACATCGTGTGACCACCCTTTATAACAATCTTCAGTTTCAATTGCGACTTTTTACCATATTCCATTTAAAAAGTATTCATGTGGAAATAATATGAAAAGAGGGCTATTGAGCAGTAGTAAGGGGACTTCGACATGGCCTTTTTTCTAGATTCAGACTTCATATAAACTAAATATTTAAATTATTTAATTATACTAATTATATGTGCAATTTATTTAATAAAGTCATATAATCGGTTAATTATCATAATTATTACCTTAATTGCTTCTATATTTTATAATTTCCACAATTATTGTAATTTAGCTAAATATTATGCTAAAATGCCTATTATTTTCAATTATAAAGTAATTTAATGAAAATCGTGATTTATACTATATTTTAATTAAAACATTACCCTTAAGAAATATGACAATTTTATCAATTTACAAAAAAAAATGTTTTGGATTATTCACTTACTTTTTTTTTTTGAAAAAAATCTGTTTAAGCATTCCTTTGCGAATACAACAATGGATTGTGAGTAAAACTCTCAACATCACTGCCCTGAATCAGGAAAAATAATCTTGGAATCTTAGCTGGGTAACACTCTTCGTTCGCCTTAACAATGACAGTAAGTTGCCTACAAAAACTCTATTGGTATTGCCGTGAACGACATACCGCTGATAAGTTGCATGTTGCAAATATGACACTAAGCGCCGGCTTGTAAAGTTTTAAACTTTATTATTTATTGGCCACTCACTGCTATACGTACATGCATACATATATAGCACAGTGCAGTACACACCTCAACAAAAAGCCACTTAATTCTTTCTTTCCATCATATGTCCGCAACATGCCAATTTTGGCCATTAATATTAAAGGGAAGAGTTTTTTTGCATTGCTCCTCAACTTAAGGAAATAACTCATAAACAGATTTAAGTTAATATACATATGCGTTGCACAAAAAAACGGAGAACAATGTTGCAAAGACACTTAAAAAAGCGTCTTGCAAATTTGAAACGCACATAAAAAACTCCCGACAAAAAAAATCAAATAAAGGCAAAAAACTTTTGAATGAATGAATAGACTGATGGATGAATGAAGTAACCGACTGCCGCTCAGCGGATTGAAAATATCGTAAAAAAAACTGAGGAGAACTTTTACCGACTGCACGGACTCATTCACATGGACAAACGGGCTGTTGCACAGTGGAGGGTTTTCGAAAAAAGTGGGATTCAATCTGTCATTTTGTACGATCCACAGTTTTCAAGATATTTACTTTTTAAATAACGCTAAGCCCACTTTTGGCGTGCTTACTACGATACGACCTCGCCCATTTTAAGTAATATTGCTTATAGTAACGACACACACACACACACAATTTCGTTTCATTACAAAAAATAGTTTTTGAAATATTAGATTTTTATATAATACCAGGCCCACCAAACATTTAAACCATACGGCTCCCCACAACCATGTAAAAAGTCTTCATAACCCGCAAAAAAATTACCAGAAGTAATATTTCTTTTTATATATATTTAATACAATTTCTTTGAAATTGCATAGAAATTTCGTTGACGTTACACCTTTTTATACAATTTCGTTGAGATTGCAATTCTCTAAAAAAGTTTCGTTGGAATTGCATTTTCATTAAAAATATTTTTTCTAGAAAATTGCAATTTTATAGAAAATTTATTCATAATTACCATTTTCTAGAAAATATCGTTGAAATTACACTTTTTCCAAAAAGTTTCATTGAAATCGAATTTTTCTACACGCAAAGAAAAGAATTCGTTTCTGCCAAAAGAAATTTTGGATAACTACAATTTTCGTTTGCAGGAAATGAAAATTGGTTTGTTGTGACAGAAACTTATTGTGCTTTGCGTAAGTATTTTTTTTGACCAAAAGTCGTCATTGCATTTTTCTAGAACCTAGATCCCGATCCCCTATTAGTAGCCACTGTCCGGATTTATTAAAGGCCGATGAAGGAAATTGCAACATAAAATGCAATTACAAAGAAATTGTAAAGAAAAATGCAATTTTCAGGGAATTTCGTAGAAAACTTTGATTACGAAGACATTTTTAAGAAATATGTCTGCATTTGGACTTAATTATTAAATTATCTTTCGACATAATTTTTTTAGAAAAAATTCAATTTTTTATTAAAAATTATTTTCGCCAAAATTTTCAAGAAAAACGCAGTTATGAAGAAATTTTAAAGAAAAATTTAATTTTCAACGAACTTTTTTTGAAAAATGCTAAATACGAACAAAAAATTACTTTTGTCGTGTTCTATTAATTATTACAATAAAAATCCATTTTCGAAATTTTTTTAACTGGAATATTTTATAAAATTAAATTTTTGCTGAAACTTTTTTTAAAACTGCATTCTCTGCCAATAATTATGTAGTATTGATGAAATTTGCAAGAAAAATTAAAATTAAATTCGACATATTTTTTTTATAAAAGCGAAAACCAGTCGATGCGTTTTCAATGATTACAATTTCTATGAAGCTTTTATAGAAAAATTAAATGTTCAATGACATTTTTTAGAAAACTTTAATTTTGACGAAATTTTTGGAAAATACCAACTTTAACAAAATTTTCTAACAAAAATTTAAATTTGTTGGAAACTGCGTGTTATTAATTTTTAAAAGAAATCGATTTTCGAAGAAATTTATTAAAAAACTCGAAACAACTTTTTTTATATAAATTTAGTTTCTGCTGAAATTTTCAATGTAAATTTTTTTGTATGCACTTTTGATAAAATCTGCAAAAAAAATGATTTCAGCAAGATTTTGTAGAAAAATACTCTCACCAATTTTGAGGAATTTCTATGGAATTTTCAATAAAATACAATTTTTGTAAACTTTTCTAAAATTTATAGAAAAATTACATTTTTAAGAATTTTTTTTAGAAAAATGCAATTTTGACGAAATTGACAAAATTGTCTAAAAAAAATATTTTTTTAGAACTCACACATTTTCTATTAATTTTTCAATAATATTCCATTTCGACGAAAATTTTAATAAATGCAATTTGTTGAAATTTTTATAAAAATGTAATTTTGATAAAATTTTCTTTCACAAATTTGTTGAAAATTTGCAAGAAAATATTGATTTAGACAAAAAGATACAATTTAGGTAGAAAATAACATTTTGTCAAATTTCAACAAATTTTTGTGGAAAGATACAATCTTGACGGAATTTTTGCAAAATACAAACTTTGACAACATTTTCTCAAAAACAAGCAATTTTGTTGAACCTGGGTGTTATATTAATGTTTCAATCCAATTGAATTGAATTAATTTTTTCTGAAATTTTCTTTAAAACTAAATTTACTACTAAATTTACAGTTATTAGCAATTTTTGGCGAAATTTGCAATAATATATTGGATTAGGCAAGATTATGTGGAAAAATACAATTTCGTCACATTTGAACGAATTTTTTATGAAATTCAATTTTCTAAAAAAATTTAAATTGATGAAATTTCAATAAATTAAATTTTCAAAAAAATCATATTTTGGCGAACTTTTCTAAAATTCATATAAAAATTCGTTTTCAACTAAACTTTGTAGAAAAATATAATTTTGGCAAAACTTTTAAAAAATATGAACTTCGACAAAAGTTTCTAAAAAATGTTACTTTGTTGAAACTGCGTGTTCTAGTAATATTTTATTTAAAATCCATTTTCGTCTAAAATTTCTAAAAAAAAGATTTTGTTGCAATTTGTTATGAAAATTAAATTTTTGCTGAAATTTACAATAATTATGGAAATTTTCAAGAAAATATTAATTTGGACAAATTTTTGTCAAAAAATTAAATTTCACAAATTTTTAAGGATTTTTGATCAAATTCAATTTTGACATAATTTTGTATAAAAGTGAAATTCGATGACACTATCAATAAATTGCAATTTTTATGAAATTTTCAATAAAATTAAATGTTGAACTTTTCTAACATTTATAGAAAAATTAAATTTTCAACAAAATTTGTTAGAAAAATACAATTTTGACGAAATTTTTGGAAAATGTCAACTTTAACACAATTTTCTAACAAATTTTCAATAGAAATCGATTTTCGATGAATTTTCTAAAAAATTTTATTTAAATTTAAAAAAATCGTCACAATATTTTTTATATAAATTTAATATTTGCTGAACTTTTCTTTAAAAGTGAATTTTCTACTATATTTTCAAATAATTATGCAATTTTGATGAAATTTGCAAGAAAATTAGATTTCAGCAAGATTTTGTAGAAAAATTCACTTTCACTAATTTCGTAGGAATTTTTGATAAAATTCAATTTTGACATTATTTTCTATAAAAGTGAAAATCGATGACGTTTTCAATAAATTATAATTTCTATGAAATTTTCAATAAAATTTTTTGTTTGTAAACTTTTCTAAAATTTATAGAAAAAGTTTTCAACGATTTTTTTTAAAAAATTCAATTTTGATGAAATTTTTTGAAATGCATACAAACATTGACAAAATTTTCTAAAAAAATTAAATTTTGTTGAAACTCACACGGTTTCTATTAACTATTCAATAGTATTCCATTTCGACAAAAATTTAAAAAAAAAACAATCCAATTTGTTAAAATTTTTTATAAAAATTTAATGTTGATGAAATTTTATTTCCACAAATTTGATGAAAATTCTATGAAATTTTCAATAAAATTAAATTTTGGTGAACTTTTCTAAAATTTTTAGGAAAATTAAATTTTCAACGAAATTTTTTAAAAAGTATTTGGAAAATAACAACTTTAACGCAATTTTCTAACAAAAATTTAATTTTTTCGACGAATTTTCTACAAAAATTAAATTTTTTAAAACCATAACATTTTTTTTTTTATATAAATTTAATTTTTGCTGAAATTTTCCTCAAAGGTACATTTTCGACTAAATTTTCAAATAATTATGCAATTTTGATGAAATTTGCGAAAAATGATTTCAGCAAGATTTTGTAGAAAAATACACTTTCACCAATGTTGAAGGAATACTTGATAAAATTCAATTTTGACATTATTTTCTATAAAAGTGAAAATCGATGACATTTTCAATAAATGGTAATTTCTATGAAATTTTCAATAAAATAAAATTTATGTAAACTTTTCTAAAATTTATAGAAATAATTTTCAACGAAATTTTTTAGAAAAATGCAATTTTGACGAAATTTTTTGAAATACACACCAACATTGACAAAGTTTTCTAAAAATAATTAAATTTTGTTGAAAATCACACACTTTCTATTAACTATTCAATAGTATTCCATTTCGACGATTTTTTTTAAAAAATCCAATATGTTGAAATTTTTTATAAATATAAAATTTTGATGAAATTGTTTTTCTACAAATTTGATGAAAATTTGCAAGAAAATATTGATTTAGGCAAGAAGATACAATTTAGGTAGAAAATAATTTTTTAAATATAAAGGAATAAAAGGATTTTAAAAAATAAAGGAAAATAAAATTTGATTTCGACATAATTTTCTATAAAAGTGAAAATCGAGGACTTTTTCAAAGAACTGAAAATTATATGAAATGTTCAATAAAATTCAATTATTGTTAATTTTTATAAAATTTATACAAAATTTTAATTTTCTACGCATTTTTTTTTAGAAAAATACAATCTTGACGGATTTTTTGGAAAATAACAACTTTTACCACATTTTCAAAAAAATGCAAAGTTGTTGAAACTGTGTGTTCTATAATTTTTCAATAAAAATCAATTTTCGACGAAATTGCAATTTCGTTTAAATTTTTAATAAAAAAAAAATTTTGCTGAAATGTTCTTTAAAACTGCATTTTCTACCTAATTTACAGTTATCAGCAATTGAATGAAAATGATGACTTTTCTATAAATGAAATTTTCCCAAAAAAATATTTTGACGAACTTTTCCCAAATTTATAGAAAAATTTAATTTTCAACTTTTTTTTAGAAAAATTTAATTTTAACGAGTTTTTTGGAAAATGCCAACTTTAACAAAATCTTCTAAAAGGGCAATTTTGTTGAAACTGCGTGTTTTATTTCTTTTTCAATAAAAATCATTTTCGACGAAATTTTTAAAAAAAATGAAATGTTGAATTTTTATATAAAAATTAAATTTTTGCTGGAATTTTCTTTTAAAATTTACAATAATTATGCAATTTTAATGAAATTAGCAAGAAAATATCTATTTTGGGCAAATTTTTTTTAGAAAAATATATATTTTTTAGAAAGTTTTGATAAAATTCAATTTCATAATATTCGATAAAAGTGCAATTCGATGACATTTTCTATAAATTGCAATCCTATGAATTTTTCAATAAAATGGAATTAATATGAACTTTTCTAGAGCAGAGCTTCTCAACTCTTTCCGACCATACATATATGTATATATAAAGAGTTTGCCAAAAAACTTTTTTTGAAAAAAAAAAAAAACTACTGGAAACGCATTGGATGGTCAGTTGGCTTCAACTCCTGAACCAACTGGACTTTGTATGGCGTCATACCAATGTCTTTATGCAAAATTCGTCTCAATGATGTCTCCGAAATGTTCAATTGTTGAGAACGACGGTGAATTGATGTTGATGGCGCTTCACGCACACTTTCTGCCACAGCAACAATATTCTCGGGTGTACGCACTGTTATTGGCTTTTCACGCTTTGGTTTATCGATGAGGATGCCAGTTTCTTTCACTTTTTTCACAAGATAACGAACATACGGAGCTGACGGTGCTTCTTTTCTTCCAAAATCCGTACGCAATTTTCGCACACATTCTGCAACATTACCATGATTTTCAAAGTAATGTCGCAATATTCGCAATATACACATATTCGTGCAGCGGAAGGACAAAACTAATTATCTGTCAAATCAGACATGATCTAAGTGTTACCATTCACGAAATAAGCACTAGTTGAAAAAAAACGTTAGATGGCGGACCCTTTATATTCCCGTCGTTCCTATAAGAAGCATAGGACCTTAACAAGTTACGAGCATACGGCACCCATAATCATGTACAAAATCTTCATGTCCCTACCCGTATCAGAAATTATATTACTTTTAAATATCGCTCACTCTCTTCAAGAGTGACATAACTCAAAATTTAAAATTTTTGAGGTTGCCTTACAAAAATCCGAATTTTGCAAATGTCCATAAATTAATCTCAGCAAAATTTGGTCTATAAGTAAACAACCATATTTCGGATTATTCAAGCGTATTTAAACATCTTACCAATTGAAATATTTTCCACAAAAAATAGTAATCTATTAAATAAACATATTCACGGCTCTCCTGGAGGATTGCTACAGCCCTCTGCGGCTGATAAATGTTTTTTCTCAAATAACTATACTGCAAGTATGACCTAAATCAGTTCAGTCATTTTAGAGATCCATAGGTAAAAAAGCGAACGACACGAGTAGTGTACAGGTTGGTGCAATTTATACAGTGGGTTTCGAATAGTCTAATTTGGGTTTGAAGATCCTATTTTTGTAATTTGTTCCCCAAAATCCCCTACTGTGCGTCAGTCAAACCGACAAACAGTCGTTCACGGGCTGTTACTGTGGTGTGGTGTCAAACAAATTTGTCATGTCAACATGTTGTCAATGCAACTTGACAGTCGTCCCTGAGCGAGTGAGTGCGCCATGATATACAACACTGGGGATCAAAGGTTTTGCAATTTGTGGCACTTTTGCGGTTTTTTACGGCCAATTCTTTCGGCGGCCGTATTTCCTTAAACTTAAACTTGATTTAATGAATGAATGAAACAGTTTCATTCTTAAAATGGAAATACTTCTCGCACAACTTTGCAGCAATGCAGTTGTTTTTCCTTTTTTCTCTTGACAAATTCAAATAATTTGCATGCAACAAATGTTTGCTGCGGAGAGATGCATTTCGAATGCAAAAAAGTATTTTAAGATTCTCAAACCTCTGCGATTGTGTCGCACGTTTTGTTGGCGCAAAAAAGGGGGCGTTACTAAATCGTTCTTCTCTACGTTTTTGTTGATGTGTTTTTTTGTTTCTTTTCTTAGTTTACGATTTCTGCCTCATCTCTTCACGTTTCGTTTGAATTAAATTTTCTGATGTCTATTTCACGTTTTTGCAGTTGGTTCTGTTTTTTTGTGTTGGCTTTTTGAGTTTGTTAATGCGGAAATTCGCGTGGCGAAAAATGCAAATTTATTCATGCATTTTTTACATTCATTTGTGCATACGACAGCGCAGAAATAGAAATAAAAATTGTACATATTTTTATAAAGGTCGTCCTCCTCTTACCAGCCAGGCAACGTTTCTCCA
Source organism: Eudasyphora cyanicolor (assembly GCA_963930755.1). NCBI lineage: Eukaryota > Metazoa > Arthropoda > Insecta > Diptera > Muscidae > Eudasyphora > Eudasyphora cyanicolor. The sequence goes on from OZ005736.1 coordinate 121,249,908, forward strand.
TTGGCATTTGTCCGCATAACCACTCGAAATAGCATAGCATAAACATTTACATATTACCGCCCCATCTTTCGGTTTGTACGTTTCTTGGGGTTTTTTTTGCTTCTTGCATGATTGCCATTGTCATTGCATTTTGACAACCGTCAAACAATTGCCATTTTAGATTTAATATAATAAATCTTGTAAAATAGATACAAAATTTGCAATCATGTCTATTATAAATTACTCAGTTTATTTTTGAAATTTTGGGAGGAAAAAGGAAAGAATTTTCAATTACATTAGACAACAGTGAATTTAAAAAAATAAAATACTTTATTGAGCGAGTCCGTTTTTTTAATTTAAAAATTATTATTTTTTGATATATGGGGTCAATCAAGCTAATTTTTAATTAATTTTTAAAATCAATGTCTTCTGATTGGAATGAAACTTGCACCAAGATTGGACCATTACACAGTAGTTATGTCATTACAAAATGTCAGCGAGATCGGTTAAGGACTGTTCGAGTTGAAGTCTGTTGAATTTTTGCCAAACGACCCTTTTTCCCTGCCATATGACTAACTACCTATTCTAGTTAGAAAAGGCAACGAGTTTTCGAAATCCTTTTATTCAATCTTTTTAAGAAAATAAAAAAGTCCAAATTTTTTTTTTGAGAATTCATTTTTTGCTAAATTAAAACTTGTTTTGACATATATGCCTAAAACCCAAATTATTTTTTTAATTTTTTTGGCTCAAAATAAAGCTTAGGTCATTTCCTTTAAAAGCTTTGTGTTCTATTGGTGGGACGGGACTTGTTTATGTATAAAAATAAAGATAAACCTCTAAAAAAAATAGAAGTTCAACTTAAGAACCATTTATCTTAATATTTTCAAATTTTTAATTATATATTTAAATTATATATTTCTGAGCAAATAACTTTTATTTGAAAATCAATAAAACATATTTGGAACGCATATATTAATATATTACAACAAAATATATTTGCAAAGTAGGTTTCTCAATAAAAAATGTGTTTAAATACAAATAAAATTATTGCATAGGAATTTATCCAAATATATTTTATTGAAAAAAGATTTTCAAGACGTTTGCTGACTTTTCAGAATTTCTGTTTACATTTTTCTTTAGTTTCGAATTGTACCTCCCATTTACAATACCATATGCAGCATTAACTTCTGTTTAAATCAATCATTTAAAATTTCTGAGTCATCATTTCGTGTCAATCCTTCAAGTAATTTATTTTGATCCAAGATTATACTATTTCAAAAATAATAAACAATAATACTCCTAGTATTATTATTTACATATTACCTATGTCGATCGGTATAATAAACTATGGTTCTATTTCTTCTCTTTTTGAGCGTTACAAACCACAGTGTGGTGTGGGGTATAAATATTAGGAATCAAACAATGATTTGTTTAGGACAATATTCGTGTGTGCCAAATATAATATATTTCGAGTGTAGCCTAAACATATATATGTTTCAAGCCGAATATGTTTGGGCAATATAAAGGGTGGGCCATTTAAAATTATAAATTTGAGCTACCGATTACGTTGACGTGTGATTTGAGGCCTTCGGATTATTTTCTGTGGGGAGCCATTAAGGATAAATCGATACCTCCATTCTAAACTATGCTAAGTGCAAAAAGATAGTTTTTCAGCAGAGGCGATCAAAGTTTGGTGAATTTTTTAAATTTGTGTGGAATTCCTTTGTAATGGAAATCGAATGATCTGTACTGTTTTGTGTATAACTTTTGATTGGTTTGACGAATAAACACCAAATTTTTAGTGAATATGTATAATTTGGAATATTTAGAAATTAGAAATGCATTCTCCCTAAAAACATGCTAAGTCGACTTAGGATGTTTTAGAATGGAGGTATCGAAATGTTACGCAAAGCATCCAGAGACAATTGAAGCGTTGAAACATGAAATCGAAGTTTCCCTTGAAGTGATTAGACCCGAAACAATCAAAAATGTGCTGAAAAATTGGGTTGATCGACTGACTGCCGAGCCAGTCATGGTAGTCATATGAATGATATTGTGTTCCATTATTAAATGACAAAGTTCAAGCTTTCCATAAAACCAGAAATTTGAGAAAATTATCAGTACCTGAACTTTCTTTTATAGCCGTAAAAATCTAAAATTTCAGCTAGTAAAAATCTGCGCCGTATACGGCAAGCAGTTAACGAGGAATGCAGAACATTTATCATATATGACTCATCTTAAAGAATCTGACTGGCAGATGCTGAGAAATTTGTGTCAAGCAGCGACTTTCTACAACTCTTGAGTATTCAAATATATCATATACATATAAGCTGCGCGCAACAGTCCTATCCACAAGTGTATGTCCATGGACATGAGACGTTTAAAAAGTCTCCGCTAATTCAACCTAGCATACACGCTGAAAAAAAGTATTTTGTCCCAAACAGATTCTGCTTGAATCATATATGGGTCAGAATATTTATTTTAGACCTACGTAGTTTATTTTTGGCTAAAATGTTTAAAAGCAGTTACAAATATTTCAAAAAAGATCTCGCTATAATTTTTTTTTAAATTTTTTTTAACAAAATTTTATTTGCGTTTGAAAATTTTGAATAAATTAAAAAAAAGAGTTTTCAGCTTTTACGAAATTTGTAATTGCTTTCGAAAGGCTGAACCGATTTTTGCAAAGTATAGTTTGTTTTAAAGAAAACCAAATGCAGAATTTATTGAAAACATTTTTTTTGATAAATTAGTAAAAAAAAATGTTTACCATGGCTTTTTTTAAAAAAACCTTTGTAGAAAAAATTTCTTCCCCACGATTTTCTTCAAATATTGGTCACACTCTCACAAATCCAGAACAGTAAAAAAATTTTGGGAGACTCAATATTTGTAAAAGTTATGGACGAAATACCAAGACTAGTCTCACAATTTTCGTCTGTTTTTGCAAAACACTGCACAGTGGTACGAATTAAAAAGGGGAAATAATTCGACCATTTCTTAACCAAACAACCTATTGCGACCATAGTAAGTTTTATATTTGGGCCCCTATGTCAGACAGGGGCAGAGCTAGAGGGCCTCAAAGTTGGCCACATCGGGTGAAGAAAATGTCCGAGCGCGTGTTTCTCTTCCGATTTATAATATTTATTTTTGTGTATGTTCTACTAACTGAGGGCTACAAAAAAACTTTTTACACCTAATAATTATCTCGTATATTTACCGAAAAACACAAAATCTCATTATTTTTATTTTTTTATACCCTACACCACACTGTGGTACAGGGTATTATAAGTTTGTTTCATGGCAGATGTTTGCAACACCTGAAAATAACACAGCTAGACCCACCTTAAAGTATACCGATCGACTCAGAATCACTAGCTGAGTCGATCCGTCCGTCCGTCCGTCTGTCCATGTAAAGTAGTTCGTCGCCTACAGGTTGCAATTTCACTCCGATCGTTCTGAAATTTTCCAGTTTAGAGTATTTCGCAGCTGTTAAGATCGCTATTGAATTCGGTTGAATTCGGTTCAGATTTAGCTATAGCTCCCATATATATCTTTCGTCCGATTTGGCCCTTTAGTCCTATAGAAGCTGAATTTTACATCCAATCGTTTTGAAATTTAGAATGGTAAAGTTTCTTGATCCACGAACCAACATTGCCGAATTTGAAGAAAATCGGTTAAGATTTTGCTATAGCTCCCATATATATATTTCGTCCGATTTGGCCCTTTAGTCCTGAAGAAGCTGTATTTTACATCCAATCATTTTGAAATTTAGAATGGTAGAGTTTCTTGATCCATGAACCAAAACTACCGAATTTGAAGAAAATCGGTTAAAATTTAGCTATAACTCCCATATATATGTTTCGTCCGATTTGGCCCTTTAGTCCTATAGAAGCTGTATTTTACATCCGATCGTTTTGAAATTTAGAATGGAAGAGTTTCTTGATCCATGAACCAACATTGCCAAATTGGAAAAAAATCGGTTAAGATTTAGCTATAGCTCCCATATATATGTTTCGTCCGATTTGGCCCTTTAGTCCTATAGAAGCTGTGTTTTACATCCGATCGTTTTGAAATTTAGAATGGAAGAGTTTCTTGATCCATGAACCAACATTGCCGAATTTGAAGAAAATCGGTTAAGATTTAGCTATAGCTCTCATATATATATTTCATCCGATTTGGCTCTTTAGATCCAATCGTTTTTATACCCTACACCACACTGTGGTACAGGGTATTATTTAAGTATAAAATGTCCCAAAAGTAAATTTATGTAAACAATTTATACATGAATTACAAAATTTATATATCAGAGTTATTCAATATTACGAGAGTGGTGTAGGGTATTATATAGTCGGCCCCGCCCGACTTTAGCCTTTCCTTACTGTTTTTTTCAAAAATTAAAATGCCCATAAATTTTTTCAAAAAAAAAAACTAAAAAAAAATAAGAGAGAATTTTTTTTTACCTATTTGTAACTGCTTATATACATTTGAACAAAAATAAACTACATAGGTCGATATAAATTTTTTGAACCATATATGTTTAGAGTACACTAGAAACATATAATATTTGGAACACAAAAATACACTTTTGGGAAGATGTTCTAAGCAAATCCTTGTTTCCGTCCTTATATGTTTTTATTTTGGCTATTGTTTCCGAAACAAAGATTTTTTGGCATTTCAAAATTCAGAAAATATATTGAATGTGCAAAGATTAACGTTTTTCAGTAATTTTATGAGAAATTCAGTAATTCAAAGTACGCTTTTAAGAAATTGTCAATGTTCCCAAAAGTCCTTCATAATTTTAATCGTATAATCTTGAATAACGAAAAATTGTCTGATGAATTGACAACAAATGACGAGTTGGAATATTTAGTAACAAAAAATGGGTCCTTTGAAAAAAAGTTAATGCGACATATGTCATTTTTAATTCTTAGATATAATTCGAAATACAGGTAAAATTAAAAGTGAAAATCGTAAAAGTCTGCAAAATTTTGAAAATCTTTCTTGAATACAATATTTTTGTGGAAATTCCCAAATAATAATTTTATTTGAGAAAATTTGTTACCAAATATATATTGTTGTAATATATTAACATATGCGCTGCAAATACAGTTTCTTGATTTTCAAATAAAAAATGACATAGTCACCAGGATATTATCCTGGCTCTAGACCATCTTTGCCGCTATTATGTATTATAGAATGCAAAGTTTTTTAAAAACGTTGAAGCAAATACAATTACTTGACAGCTCAGCTCCTCGTATAGCTATTTGCATTCAATAATACATAATAGAGGCAAAGATGGTCTAGAGCCAGAAGAATATCCTAGTGACAAATCAATAACGATTTAAAGACCGAAAAAAACCAAACGAAAATACAATCAATATATTATATATATTTAAAATTTTCTGTTCCAAATATATTTTCTTTGAATTGTAACATATCAAAAAAGACGATTTTGCCCCGTGCACTCAAATAAGATCGTTTTTATTGAATCAATCATTAAAGTAATTAAATTTGTTGAGTGTAGCTTAATAAATAATTCAGTTACAGATTAAATACTGTTGTCGCTCCAAAAATATGTTTAGAAAAAACTTCAAATATGTAGTAATAACAACACCAAAAACAATGTAATCTCTTAAGTAAATAAACTATGGGCGCTTATGGCGCACAGTGTGACGGCCGGGTGCATTGAATAGAGGCTACATAAGCAGATATTTGTATAATCTCAACCCCCTGACATATTCGACCAACAAATACAGAGAGAGAGAAGAGAGTTACACTAATCATCACACATCATGACACTAAGTGGCCGTAACAATAATAACTTCTTCATTGTTGTTCTTTTCAAAAATACAACAAAGTATAATCTCTGCAACACAAACAATAGAAACAACAAAAATCTTGTGATATTTGGTGAAAGATGTCCTGCTGAGCTCAGCCAACAAAAGAAGCCAAAATCAAGGGACCTCAATAGCATAGCTGTGACACACACACGCACTGCAAATACAACCATAAAGTGGCGGAGCAAATACTGTAGTGTGGCTGAGTCCCTTTTTTGGTGTGGAAAGGATAGCAGCCACAGTAAGTAATGTGTGATTTAGTGGACACAATGGCCGGACGGACACACACACAGACGGACCGTTGACCCAGGACCCAGGCTGTTTGTCTGTTTGTTTATTACTGTTGAAGCAAAGCAAACATAGATTTGTTGTACAAAATGAAAAAAATAAAGAACACGAAATCCCCTTGTGAAATAGTCCAAATGGTCGAAGAATAATAATGAAACACTTGAGATTAGAAAAAATAAGTGCAACAAGAAATGCAAACTTTTGCACTTCTTCTTAGGGTTTTAAGATTGCTTAGTTTTTAAGCGAACAGAGAGGGATTATCGTACACTTCTCCATTGTTCTGGTGCAGTAATTTGCAAAAAGAAATATTTGAAATTATGTTTTTTTTTTCGAAAAAAAAAAGAAAATCCGCTTAAATATTTGCAATTTCCCATGATCATTTCGCTGAAGGTACAGATACTCGTATAAGCCAGAAGATTATATTTTCTCATTAACAGAAATGACTTCTCTTTTTGCTTATCTCGGCAACTTATTATTGTGGCAGATAGTTCTCATCACAATTTCAACGAAAACAAATAAATAAATAAAATGTCTAGTTAAAGTAATAAGGTATTCTTAGCGTTGATGTTGGAGGTTGTGCACACCAATTATGAAATATGTATGTTAATTTGTTGTTCATCAAGAAATTATTCGTTTATGAATGAATGAATTGTCTTTCAGAAACATAAATAAGATCTCTGGAATTTGTAATTGCAATTGCCATCATGCAATATTTATGACGCACTTGATTGTGGGTTACGTGTTTTCTTTTTGCAGTGAGGGAAGACTTACAATGAATTTAGATTAAGTTAAAAGTTCAAGGAATTACTCTGGCGTTATGGCATACACTACACTTGACTGTGCCAACGGCATTGGCAGTAATTCTGGTTCAAACTAATTTACATACTGGCTTTGACTCCCCTCTGCTATACTATTCCTCAACTGCTTTAGTATTCTATGGGAATCAATGCACGAGTAAATGATTTGAATTTCTCAATAAATATTAATTAAAATCTATTGATATTAAAAATACAATATTTATTACTATATAGTGTTAGGGTGGGACTATGTTGTCAGTCTGTGGCGCTCATGTTATTATAGCGGTGTCTACCAAATCTCTAGCTTATTTTTCAGTCACTGATGCCAAATCGTCCTAACAAGTTATAATATTGAGCAGCACTTATACATGAGAAAAATTTATTATTACAAGTAAGTGGCGTGGCAACATCGCCCGTTTTTCATTAGGTGTTAGCGACTTATAAACTAATACTATGTGTTAAATTTCAGAAGATTCGAGTGAGCGGTATAGACGTTATTAAAGACACAATATTTTACTAAATGTTAACCCTTTGTGGGGGTGGTACTAAAAGGAGTGGACCAATATGGCCCATCATCGAAGTTAGCTTGAGATGGATAAAAATATTACCGCATACCAATTTCGGAGTCAATCGGTTAATCCTTTTGAGAGTTATCGTGCCCACCAGCCAGCAGACAGACACAGACGGGCGCACGGATGAACAGACATTGCTCAAATGACCCAAATAGAATATCCGCCAAATATACTTGTGGTCTTAGATCACTCTTTCGATGTGTTAACTTTTTGTTTGTAGCAAATGATATATACCCTCCTCTCTACACTGACAGAAAAAGCTTCGTCATGATGACGAATTAGTACATAATCTTGATTACTTTTTCGTCAAAAGTCAGCTTACGTGCGGAATAATCCTCTTGACGAATTTCTTCGTCACCATGACGTATCTCTGTTTCCAAAAACTTTCGTCCTCAGGATGATCACATTTCATCCATACGATTTATCGAGTTCATTACCACGATGAACACCATTCATCCCTACGATGAGTCGAGTTCATGATCACGACGAATCCCATTCATCACCACGACGAACTCAATTCATCACCAGGTTCAAATATAATCTCATCAAGTAATGTATTTACCAACAGACGAATCCCATTCATCACCACGATGTATACCATTCATCACCTCGACGAATCCCATTCATCATCACGACGAATCTTATTCATCACCACGACGAACTACATTCATCACCACGACGAATTCCATTCATCACCACGACGAATTACATTCATCACAATTATAAGATTTTTTAAAGTAAACCTTTACAACATATTATAAATACTTAACTAATGTAATCAAAACGCATATAGAACAGTACAATTAAACACAAATTATAAAATGCTTGCTTCGTTTTATCATATTTTCAGGAAAATGGTCAAATAAATCTTTTCGTCGTGGGAATGAAACCTTATCGTTCCCTCGACAAATTTCGAAATCACCAGAAACATGGGTCGATGATCGTGTTCGTTCTAGTGACGTACAAAAACATCGAATGTACGAAACTTTTCTTCACTAGTGCGATGATATATTGACGAAACTAGTTCGTCATGGTGACGAACGGTTTTTCAATCTGTTTAAGGTGAGGGGATAAATATGAGAGTTCGTTAGTGCAAACAGGACATTCCGCATGATTGATTTTCAGTGTAGATTCAGGTCTCTCTCGCGGATTTACATGAACGAATGAGGCAACGAGGTACTCAGCATACTATTTGCTGAGTACAATAAATCCTCTGGACTTGTAAGTCAAATTCGACCACAATTTCCGTATAATTTGGAATAACATTACTATTTTGTATTTATATTACTTTTGACAGATTTGTCGAATAAACACTAATTTTTGACAGAATATGCATTGGAAACATAGAATTGAAAAACACGATGTCCCTGAAAACATGCTAAGCCGACTTAGCATTTTTTGGAATGAAGGTATAGATGTGGTAAACTTGTCGTTGGGAGAATATGATTTATTAATCAAGAGTTATCATTTGGTAAATTAACTATTTTTTTTCTTATTTTAATTAATGATTTTTTATTTAACATAAACAAGGGTCGTTACTCCATAGGAGCTTTTAGCAAACACAAAGGATGTTTTTGAGAAATGAATAAATTTTTTTTGAATGGAATTTACTTACTTTCACCATGTATTTCGATCTTGAGCCATGGGTCTTGCTTGTGACCGGCCATTATTTTGGAGTAAAAAAAAAGTGTAATTGATTCAAAACTTGATTCGAAAACTGAACTTTCCTAAAATATTTTTCCAGTTAGAAAATTGGAGTTAAAAATAAAATCAAGGAACTATATTATTTCAACTTCAAAGGTGCAACTATTTTCTAGGACACGAACTCGATATTAGACTGGGCAACATATGTTTTTCCAGGAAACGAACTAGATATTAGTTTAAATGAATTTCTTCTTTTTTTGTTTAATGACTACATATATTCACAAAATTGAATAAACCACAAATTATAAGATATTTCCCTATCTCATATACAAAATCAAACTTCATATCTCGAAAAAAAAACAGAAATTTTCCAAAACGGAAATATGGTTTTCGTGGACCGTAATAAAATGTATTAATATTATATATTCCAAACGACACAAATATTCAACATTTATGTTTAAAATACTGTCACCATAACAATCATTAAACGGCCTTTTATTATTTCACATTTACATATGGCACCCAACCATGGACACCTAATACGTATCAGCGACGACAACCGTAGCAGTGCTCCATAATTCCAATAATATCCCGTAAAGTGTTCACACTATGCATTTCTCCTATATGTCCGCCAACAAGAACAATTGGTGGTGGGGGAGGGGGCAAAGGAGAACGAACATAAAATGATTTACACATAGAGCTCATTTACGCCATTTACCGCTATGATTTATCACTCGCTGGCACCACAGCGTGCAACGCCAAACCACTCGCCAGACAAGGAAGGGACGACCGCTGTTGAGGATGTCTATGGAGGAAATGAATTGTGTTGTCGCATGGATACAACTACTGAGATCGTTAAAGATATTATATGTGCAAACATACATATGTATGTACGTATGTACAAATAAGGATGAAAATGAATTGCAGTGGGGCATGCATATCATCAACAGCTAACCGCAGCAACATAATCATAATTATCAAATCGTCATCATCATCATTGACAGCATTGCCAACAAATGGTCTGCGATATCATTGGCATATGGGCGATTCCATACAACAAATGTTGTCCTTCCTTTTTCGAAAAAAAAGCTTTCAGAGATCAACGTCTAGCAAGAAAAAAATTAATTTTCCCAGCAAAAAGAGTCCACATTTTCCTAAGGAAAAGTTAGCAGAGATCACACTAGTCGGAGACCACTTTTTTCTAAGAAAAAGTTGTCGGAGATCATCTTTTCCTTAGGGAAAAGTTGTCGGAGACCATCTTTTCCTAATGAAAATTTGTCGGAGACCACCTTTTCCTAAGAAAAAGTTGTCGGAGACAGCCTTTCCCTAAGGAAAAGTTGTCGTAGACCACCTTTTTCCTAAGGAAAAGTTGTCGTAGACCACCTTTTTTCTAAGGAAAAGTTGTCGGAGACTACATTTTCCTAAGGAAAAGTTGTCGGAGACTACATTTTCCTAAAGAAAAGTTATCGGACACTACCTTTTCCTAATGAAAAGTTGTCGGAGACTACCTTTTCTTAAGGAAAAGTAGTCGGAGACTATATTTTCCTAAGGAAAAGTTGTCGGAGTTCACCTTTTCCTAAGGAAAAGTTGTCGCTCTCCATCTTTTCCTAAAGAAAACCACCTTTTGCTAAGGAAAAGTTGTTGGGGACCACCTTTTCCTAAGAAAAAGTTGCCGTAGACCATCTTATCGGGTCCGTCAATAAGCGCTCTACAAAAGTTTTTTTAAATAGAACTAAAACGGTTTTGGATATCAATGAAATGCCTTATTCCTGTGAAAGTACGTTCGAAACCATTATGTATGGAACTCGATTTCTTTCCATGGCCACCACGGGCACGCTTGCAGAAGTCCAGACGCTGAACCCAATTTTCGACGGTTTTCAAGCATAAATCGACCGATACTGCTGCATAGACCATAGACTTGACGTAGCCCCACAGGAAATAGTCTAACGGCGTCAAATCGCACGACCGAGGCGGCCAATCGACTGGACCATTTCGTGAGATAACACGTTCTCCAAACTTGGTTTCCGATAAATTGATTGTGGCATTCGCTGTGTGGCTTGTGGCGCCGTCCTGTTGAAACCACATGTCCTCCAAGTCCATATCATCCAATTGGGGCCAAAAATATTCGGTTATCATTGAACGGTAGCGATTCCCATTCACAGTAACGTGCCGATCTTGATCATCACCGAAGAAGTACGGCCCAATGACGCCGCGGGCCCATAAACCACACCAAACCGTAATTTTTTCGGGATGCAATGATGACTCATGGAGTACGTGTGGATTGAAAATAACGCATATTTTCTTTATTGACGAAGCCATTCAGCCAGAAATGAGCCTCATCGCTGAAGATGATTTTTCGATTTTTCGCGCTCTTAACGTTGAGCCACTGACTCCGAATTTCGGTAGTAAATTTTAATAATTTCGACTCGTTGTTGGCTCGTATATCTTTCCATCATGAATCGGCAAACCTTACTGAAGAGAAATGTCAAAAGAGCGGCAAAAAATATGGCGTCGTTTGCTGTCCCTGTCGGTCTACTTTTGCAGCGTCCCTGTTGAAAACCCCTTTATTATGGAAAGATCCATCACAATATGTATGGTGGCTCCATATCTTTTGTTAGCTGTCAGCTTTTTTTTTCCTGTCAACGCATAATGAAAATGTTGTAAAACCAGAACCTAACAACGACGACTACAATGAGAAATCTGTTCAGTTGGTTTTTTTCATTTTGCTGCCGTTTCGATTGCCATTATTCTTGAAGTAGTCTTAGAAATGCCCGATCTCCCTCTATCTCTCCATAATATACATACCCCTCCACAATGACAATTTTTTATTGGCCCCTGTAAGGCACAGACCCAAGTGAAAATCATATCGTGTGACAGAGTCGTTGCCGTCACTGGTGTTGATGTATAACATTAAATGAAGTCGTTAAAAAATTGTTGTTCTTGTTCAAGTGCGACGAGTATTTTGTCGTTGGTTTACATTTTGTTTGCAAATGTTAATGATGGTCTCGTTAAAGGGAAGATTTGAAAATGCAAAAATTAAATCAAGTTGTAACAGAGAGCAGCTATCCCTTGAATACTGTGATACGAGGTTGGTTTTGGGAGAAGCACATTTATACAAATCGAAGTAAATAATTGGGATACTTAGGTATAATGGAAATAAATACAGATAAGAGCAGAGTTAAAGAAGTGAAACGTAATATTTGTGAATAGTTGTTCAAAAATTACGCCAACAACAATTGTGTAAAATATTTTGTTTGCTGCTCAATATCCGAAGGTACCTTATGGATGATAAAAAGTGGGAAAACATATTTTGATTATCAAAAAATTGCATCATATCCATAGCCTTCGATCCTTTGTGCCATCGTACCTTCCCAACAAAAATGGGTTACAGTTTAGTGAAATATATAGCATTTTTCTCAAATCAATTTCAGGTTCCTAAATACGTCATTCCAAAAATGGGCCATTTTGATTGGAATTTCTGGAGAGGAGCAGTGTACCGACATGGCCTGCATACTGAAAGAAGCCCTAGGGTTACGCTATCAACCCATATATAGCATTGTTCTCAAGTCAATTTCAGGCTCCCAAATACATCATTCCAAAAATGCCACATTTTGATGGGAATTTCTGTTGAGAAGCAGTGTCCACATCTGGAAGATGGGTCTTTGTGCCGACAAGGCCCGCGTACTGAAACAAGCCATAGGGAGGCTCTATTGGTATGTGATAATATCTTTTCTATCCCAAGCTAAGATCGAAGATGGGCCATATTGGTCCACTCCATCTAGTACCTCCCTGACAAAGGGTTAAAATTTAGTGATCCTCTACTAAACATAGTAATAGTTTATCTGTCTTTACTCGTATCACACTCAGAAAAACGGACAAAGTGGCCCCGCCCTTTAGGTACCTCTCACACAAAGGGACAATTTTGTACTCGTACAAAACGGTAACTGCTTATAATAGTGTAATGTTTTTACAGTACCTACAGTGCGGAAAACAGTATTGCAACGCCCTTTTGGTACGTCCCACACAAAATGGCCAAATCATATCAAAATTGGATGGCTACCCAGTAGGCCTTTGATGAAATTGTCGTCAATGATACACTTTTCTTCATTGACGACATAAGGGAAAACTTCATTCACGACCTTTTGGAATGAAAGTTCCATGACAAAATGTTGCATTGACACACTGCAAGACAAGGTTCAAGATTGTCGGGCATGACTATCCGTTGGCGACAAGTCCGGTGACAGCATCGCGCATCTGTTCGTTAATGAGTATGTAAGCGATAATCTTAAGCATAATTTAGACGTCAATAAGCGTACTGTTCCAGCATTGCCACCGAAGCACGCGCGATTTGCAATTCAAAGGTTCGAGTTCAAGGACAGATCAAAACATTTCCAAATTATAACAGCGTAAATTAAAAAAAATCAAATTAACTTATGAGAATTAGAAGAGACAATGACTTACTATAAGATTTGTGACATTAAACCTTGTCATCAGCCTGAAGAAAAGAAGCTTTTTTCAATATTTTCTTGTATATTGATTGAAGACATTGTCCATTAATTGATCGTCAAAGATTTGCTGCCAGACTGTGCCAAATAATTGATCGTCAGTAATTTGCTGTGAAGATAGTGTTTGGCACGACTTTTTTGGCACTTGTGTGAATATGTCGTCGATGATTCTCTTTGCCTGTCCTCTAAGTGTCTTCAACGATTTACAAAGGGTCTTGCGCAGGGTTACCATAACCTTTTTTCGGAAAGGAGGACTTTTGTGTCAGAAAAGGAGGACATTTGTAACATTTACAAAGAGAGTTTGAAACTTTCGGAGGACATTTAAAGAATACAATTTCCTATGATAATGCTTTGAAAAACAATTTGTATTTTGTAGCGCTTAGATGCCAAATCGGAGGATTATATCGAAATCTGAACAAATTTTCTTCAAATTTGGCAAGGTTTGTTCTTGTGTGCTATATTTAAATCTGAGCAGATTTACACCAAATTCGACAATGTTGGCCCTTGGATTAAGAAACTCCATCCTGCTTAATTTCAAAGTGATTGGATATGAAAAAGTTTCTGTGGCCTTAAAAGGCCATATCGAAAAGAAAATTTATATAGGGCCTATATCTAAATCTGAACCGACTTTGACCAATTACTTCCCAGGTATGAAATAGCCCTTATTGCCAAATTTTAGCAAGATCGGAATGAAAGTGCGACCTGTACTTAAGGAGCAATTTTAAATAGACAGACAGACAATCGGTGTTCTTTAAAGTGGGTCTAGCTCTAGTGTTTTTGGGTGTTAGTTATAATAAATAAGTGAAGCGGTGTTAAGATCTGACAAGCCGAATTTTGCATACCCTACACAATAGATTGCATGTCAACTGTTTTTTGATTCTTTGAAATTTGTTGCGTGTGTGGGGGCTATATCAAAACATGGACCAAAAACAAACATACACCCAAACTACCAATTTCAGTTCGTCCAGTTAAAATTTGCAGTCTCTATGGCGTTAATAAATCAAGTCGGACAGATGATGCTAAAAATTGATCGATATTGCCCGTTTTCAATCCTAAGTTACTATAAGAAGTATCTGTACCAAATTTCAGTCATCGAGCTCAATTATTGTAGTACTAACTTTGTACTAAAAGTACTTGCGAGTATAATTCATGTGGAGTTTTACTGATTGTGAAAAATTTTAATTTGTAACAAAAGGAGGACAAATCCATCATTTTTGAAAAAGGAGGGAGGACACTGGCTAAAAAGGAGGACGTATGGAAAAAAACCCAGTAATTTATTTAAATATTTCCCAGATTTTTTAGGATATATTAATGAAAGAGATATTGCAATATCTTTTTCGGTATGTAAATATAAAATATTTGCACAAAAATATATTTTATTTACATTTTGCTCTCAAATATATTTTGTTTCATGATTTTTTTTCTCCGTGTACCGTCCAGCGCAAAATAAGCGTAATAATCGTCATTATTTACCTTCTTTAAAAAGCGTGTACCACTTGTAAACAATTTTCTGACTGAGAGTACAATCACCATGTACCACTCTCAACATTTCAAGTGCTTTTGAGCACTTAATTCCATTTTTTACACAAAATTTGATGCAAATTCTTTAATCCATTTTTTCTGCAGCAGAAAATCGCCAAACAAGCAACACACGTCTAACTGTTATGTGTCTCAAAAACATACTCAACTAAAAACAAATGTTAGAGACAAATGTGCCAGCATAAAGAAAGCTAATCGAGTTCTCGTAGCCCGAAAAATTTCCTGTGAGATGAGGTAAGTCTGGTAATGTGTCGGACCCAAAATATTGGGATCTTGCATGTGTGAAAGTCGATGTTCAATGTTTTCCCTGCATGCCCTGCATTCGTCGTTATCAGCTAGTCCTAACGATACAAATGTGTTTGTAAGCTTGAGTGTCCCATTAGAAGCACTCATCATCTTACTAATCTCCAACTTGCAAGTTTCAGAAAACTACTTGTTTCCTCCTCATTAGGGTAAACCAGAGTATTTTTGCAGTTTTTCCCACTGTTACAGTCCAACACGATTCTGGACTTTATCTTTTAGGACGGTATTGCTTTGTTTACCATTTGGCTATCTGTGAAAATTTTAGCGTTTCTAGGCTTTGTGGAGTTACTAAGCCAATTCACGCACTTCGAAAGTGAATTGGCTTTCAGGAAGCCGTTTTACTTCCGGGTCAAAAGTCGGGACATCAGAATTCGTTTTAGAGGTATAATTCATTAAAAAAATCACAAACAAAATTTTGAGTTCATATATTTTTAATTTGAAGCCATATATTTGACCCTACGGGTCACAAGTTGGGACATCAGAATTCGTTTTAGAGGTATGGTTCCTCGGGTTAAGTTTCATATTTTGATCCCTAGAATACGATTTTCCTTGTCACTTGGGCGATTGTGCAGTAAAGTCTCCAACGCTCTAATTCTAATTACCTCACTTATGCCTAGAGAGCACATACGTTGAACGTAGGTTATTATTAGTCTAATCCCGCTCATGTAAAACCAGTGTCTCATATTTGGACGGAGTATCCATTTTGAACCTATATCTCTTCTGCACAACGACCAACATCTGTTGGGTAACTCTTTCCTCTAGATAATCTTTCCAACTCAGTTTTTTTTATCCGAGATTACAATGTTAAGTGCCTCCTCAGCTCTTCTGCATAATTGGTTTGGATGCCTGCCCCTTACAAGTATCAGAAAGTCGTCTGCATAACAGACTAGTTTAAGTCCCTCATAATTACGAGCTCTCAGGAGTTTGTGTGTCGTCGTAACCCATAGAAGAAGCAATAAAATGCCCTCCTGAGGTATACCACGATTTTCCTTGCCTCTGATTTCTAGCGTAATGTTAATCCTTAGTGTATTTCTGATCCAACTTTTAGCGTCCGTTTAACCTGCAACTCATTTAAGGACTGTATAAGTCTATACAAAAGGCGAGTGCATACATTTCTTTACTGAAGGACTCTTGTATGTGGTACACTACTTCATGTAGAGCTGTTTCCACTGATCTTCCATTGACATAGGCGTGTCGTTTGAATTTTAGCCTGTCATCTGATATCTTACTTTTGACCATGTCGCCTATTATTTGCTCCATGTTTTTTTTAACAGGAATGAAATTAGAGTAATAGGTCGATAAGCCTTTTTCTTGTCAGGCTTATGTACGAATACCACCTTTGATTCCTTCCAATTCTTTGGGGTATATGCATGAGTTAGGCATGCAGTGAAAACTCCAGCCAGCCAGAGTTGATACCAGATCCAACTCATTCTGAAGAAGTGCTGGAAATATTCCATCCGGTCCTGCAGCTTTTAGAGGAGAGAAACTTTTTATCACTCTTCTCTAATTTAAACATTAATTTTGATTTTCTTGCTGATTTTTCCTGTGTGCTTTTCAGATTTCTATATGTATTGCAAAACATTCCATACCTCCCTCGTTCGTGCTACTGCAGCAGTTGTTTATTGGATTCCTCGTGTTCAGTTGCTACCAAGTGCTAAACACAGCAGTATTTTCCCAATGCCAAAAGGATGTTTGATGATATGCTAAATTGACAAATGCATGCAAAGCACTTTGGGCTTCATTAAATGGTGCCGTTTTTTGTTTTGGTCGGTTGGTGTTTGTTTTTTTTTATGGAAAATACTCGACATTATCCCTCAAAACTACAAAAAATGCCTGTTGTTGTGGCATTTGTAAATACATACGTCATTTTTCATTGCGTGTTTATTTCGCATTTAACTGCGGCGGCTAGAAATTTTTTTGTTCAAAATTTTATTGTACCGTCTTCATTGGCATGTGCAGAAAGAAATGCAGTTATTTCTTTTGGCACACAGAAAAAACGGAAACATTAGTTTGCATCTTTTTTAGTAGTTTTGTTTTTTAAGTGAAAAAAGAAACATTTTTCAAAAAATAACTGAAATAGTTTTAAGGAAAACCTGTTCATTTTTTTGATGGCAGATCAGGTTTTAGAATTGTGTTGAAATTTCTGCAAAAAAAGATTCCTGGCACGTTTTTTGTTTCTTCTTAGCGTTAAGTTTTAGTTTCTGTTGTTTAGGTTGTTTATTTTTTTATTTTGTTTTTTGAGGACGACGAATGATTATCACAATTATCTGTAATTCAAACGATAAATCATTGTATGTATCTTGAGATTGTTTCTTAGCTCTTCTTTTTTCTTCTTCTTTCAATGTCTGTTGTCCTTTTTTGCGGCTGCTGCAAAAATACTTTAAATTGTGTTGAAAATAAATTGCTTCGAAATTACTTTTGAAACTCAGAATGCGGGGTATAAGGGTAACACACATGTGATAACTGCTCCGTATACTGGGTCGTATCGAGTTTGAAACAATATGAAAACAAAAGAAAAAAATGTTGGGAAATGGAGCAAATCTTGGAACGATATGGCTATTTTTTTAAGAAAAATTTAAAAAAAAAACGCTGAACATGTTTAGCCAGATTGTTCAGAAAACAAGTCATCTATGGCTTAATCAAAGATATACGAGTATAAGAGCGGCTTCTATATACTCGTATGAAGACTATATTAAAACATGAATATGGATAATTTCATTGTGCAGAATTTATGAAGATGTGAAGCACAAACTTCATAAAATGTATCCTAATCGTCTGGAAAATGTTGTATTTATTAATTAAATACGCCTATTTCGGAGTGACCTCTACACTGATAGAAAACCGTTCGTCACCATGACGAATCAATTTCGTCAATATATCTTCGTACTGGTGATAAAGTTTCGTACATGCGATGTTTTTGTACGTCAATAGAACGAACACGATCATCAAGTCATGTTTTTGGTGATTTCGAAATTCGTCGGTTTCATTCCCACGACGAAAAGATTTATTTGGCAATTTTTCTGAAAACATGATCAAACGAAGTAATCAAATTATAGTTTCTGCTTAAATGCTCTGTTCTATATGCGTTCTGATTACCTTAGTTAAATAATTTGTTGTAAAAGATCAATTTAAAAAATCTAATAATTAATGACGAACACTGTTCGTCAATAAGATTATCCATTCATCATGAGAACGATCGACTTATTCGCCGTTTACGGCAACGTCAACTCCTACAGCAAAACAAAGTAAGACATGCGACGTTGTTATGTTCGTCCACGTGTGTGTTCCACGCAGCACCGATTGGTTTAAACAAACCGCACTGGCACGGCGTAACTGATTTTTGTTTAACAAAACATGAAACACATGCATACTCGTACATGCAGCTCAACAAACTGTATAAGTGTGAAACATTTGTGTTAGTGGTCTGTTGGCAAATACATTACTTAATGTGATTATTTTTGATTTAAAATAGCAGAAGTAATGAATACTTCTCGTTTGTTTCATTTCAGCCTTACCTGATAAGAACTGTGTCTCGAAACAAATATTCACAACTGAACCTAGCAATGCAGTCAAATAATTTTATTTTCCATACCATTTTAAATGGTTTAAAACTAGAAGAACATTTATTGGAATTTTTAAAATTTAAATAGTCGTGGGCATGAATTCGTCGTGGTGATGAATGGGATTCGTCGTTATAATGCATGGTATTCGTCGTGGTGACGAATGGAATTCGTCGTGATGATGAATGGAATTCGTCGTGGTGACGAATGGAATTCGTCGTGGTGATGAATGGAATTCGTCGTGGTGATAAATGGAGTTCATAATGGTGATGAATAGAGTTCGTCGTATTGATGAATGCTATTCGTCGTGATGATGAATGGGGTTCGTCATGATGATGAATGGGGTTCGTCGTTGTGATGAATGGATCATCCTGAGGACGACAGTTTTTGGCGACTTTTGACGAAAAAATAATCGTGCTGATGTACAAATTCGTCGTCATGACGAAGCTTTTTCTAGCAATGTATTGTGGGACTGTATCATAATATTAACCGATTATGTTAATTCTTACTGTAATGAATTATTGTTCGAGTATAAATAAAATAAAGGCTGCATAGATTCAGCAGCATTACATATACATTGTGGTATTTATGGCTTAAATAAGCGTACTTTACAGCGACCTCTATAGGGAAACTATAGCAAAACACAAACCGATTTGTAAAATTTGTTGTTGTGATTAATTCTTGTGTAAATAAAATACTAACTGCAGAGTTTCAGTTAGTATTTATGACTAAAATAAACGTATTTGGGAGTGGGACCTCTTTAGTGGGACTATAATGAAATACCAACTGATTACTAAGATTTTTTTTGTGATGAATTATTGTTTAAAAAGAATGCAAACTTTTAATACCAAGTTTCATCTAAATTGCTTTAAATATGTTGTATCTATGGTAAAAAAACTTTATTTTGGAGCGATTATCTACCGTATTCTATAGGGGAGCTATAGGGGAGCTATATCAAAACATTGACCGATAAGGCCCATTTACAATCCCAAACGACCTGCAACTATAGGAAGTGTGTGTACCAAATTTGATCAACCTAGCTCTATTATTACGGACTGTAGCGTGATTTCAACAGACAGACAGACGGACGGACGGACATGGATAAATCGTCTTAGAATTAAGAATTCCATAACCAAATCGTAAAGTGGCTGCCCTATGTCCTCGATAGCATCACGAATTCTATCTTTGAGGTCTTGAATCGACGCTGGTCTGTTGGCTTAAACCTTATCTTTCACATGGCTCCAAAGGAAGAAGTCGCAAGGTGTTAAATCACACGAACTCGGTGGCCAATTGTGATCAACACTTCGAGAGATAACACGGTCCGGAAACTTTTCCCGTAACAGAGCAATGGTTTCGTTGCTTGTGTGGCACGTAGCGCCGTCTTGTTGAAACTAAACGTTGTCCAGATCAATACCATCCAACTCCGACCATAAAAAATCATTAATCATCTCTCGATAGCGCAAACCATTCACCGTAACTTTTGATCCAAACTCATTTTCGAAAAAGTAAGGACCAATGACCCCGCCGGACCATAAACCGCACCAAACAGTCACACGTTGAGGATGGAGTGGCTTCTCAACAATAATTCTTGGGTTTTTCGAGCCCCAGTTGCGACAATTTTGCTTGTTGACGTAGCCACCGAGGTGGAAATGGGCCTCATCAGTCAAGATGATTTTTCGATGATTTTCGATTTTTCGAATTTTAATAATTTCAATGCGTTGTTGAATCGTGTATCGTTCCATTTTTAGTAATAGCGTAGTTTCTACTTGTCAAATGTCAAAGAATAAAAGCTTCAAAAGTGATAGCTACCGAAATACCGTATGATTAAAAATAACACCTCTTGTTGGAAAATCCTGTATATACTATATTGGGTCGCAGATCAATATTTCAAGGCAAACGGAATGACAATGTTAGTATACCCCCATAGTTAGTATATCTGCCAAATTTTGAATGTGGTCATATTTTTCGTTCTATTAGTCATCTGCCCGAATTAAACTAATATCTGCTGTTTATAAAATCTGTTCCAAAATTTACATTAATTATTAATAGACATTGTTCCTCGCACCCTCTGTTTTGGTATGATTTGGCCATTTTGTGTTGAAAGTACCAAAAGGGACGTCGCAATAATGTAAATTTTTTACCGGACTGTACGAGCGAGATCCCAAAATTAGACGATCTGAAAAATAGATGGAGGCATTAAAAATAACACCTCTTGTTGGAAAATCCTGTATATACTATATTGGGTCGCAGATCAATATTTCAAGGCAAACGGAATGACAAAGTTAGTATACCCCCATAGTTAGTATATCTGCCAAATTTTGAATGTGGTCATATTTTTCGTTCTATTATTCATCTGCCCGAATTAAACTAATATATGCTGTTTATAAAATCTGTTCCAAAATTTACATTAATTATTAATAGACATTGTTCCTCGCACCCTCTGTTTTGGTATGATTTGGCCATTTTGTGTTGAAAGTACCAAAAGGCAAAGCAATAATGTCAATTTTTTACCGGACTGTACGAGCGCGATCCCAAAATTAGACGATCTGAAAAATAGATGGAGGCAGTAATTTAAAAAAATACTTTCCTGAAAAGTGTCAGCCCTCTAAAACATATGCTCTAAGTACCATGTTGCCACTTTGTTCAGTTCTTTTTTGAGCACTCAAAAGTAAACGATCTCAGCGAATTTGTAAACATGGAAATAGTTGGTCACCGATATGTTACACAATACTTTCATGTGAAAGGTCTCGGTTCAACTTAAAACCAAGCTATATTCTAATTTGGGGGAATCCGGTCCTTCGTTTACAACTATAAAATATTCGATGGCAGAGTTTAAAAGGGGCCGTACAAGGTAGCAACACGAACACCGTAGTGGTCGACCAATTGATGGTGAGCCAGCTGAAGTCATAGGCATTTCAAAAGTGCTGTTGTTGTAGTTGTTGTAGCAGCTTGGAGACGCTGAGTTGATAATCCTTAAGTCTAGTGGTAGTGCGAACTGGAGAGTTATTTTTAGCTGCAGAAACTCGAATTATGATGAAAACATAAAATGTGTATATTACATTTTTCCCGTGCCCTGGTAGGGAATTGAACCCAGCACCTTCGGGATCCAAGTCTAAGGTTACATTCAAAAGTGATAATATTTGATGATGAGAAATCAAGACCACTTCACACATCCACTATAGCAATGGCCAAGATCAATGAATTAAACTTCGAATTGCTGCAGAATGCACTTTATTCGCCCGATTTAGCTCCGTTGGATTATATTTTGTTTCCCAACATGAGAAAATGGCTCATCGGAAAAAAATTTCCAAGCAATGATGGTTGCGGTTGATGGCTATTTTCACGAGCTAAACAATTCTTACTATAAACAGGGTATCGTATTGAAAATCGCCGGAAAAGGTATTGAAAATCGCCGGAAAAGGAGATAATGTTGAAAAATAAAGAAACATTTTCCGAAATTTGTTTAATATTCTTTGTTAAATCGGCTAATTTTGGGACATCCCTCGTATATCAAAGAATGCGTCGATGTGGTTCCTTTTGGTTGTGAAGAATTCTCAAAATTAATAGTTTTAGCCAAACTGGTTGACAAATGTGGGGCATACAAATGAGACGAATTTATTTAAGGCCGACCTCTGTAGGAGAGATACTTCAAACCCTGTATGATCAATCTCTTCTTTGCATAGAATTGAGGTAGATATGAACGGCAAACTGCATAATTTTAGCCGAATCGTTCGGAAAATGTAGTATTTATGGCTTAAATAGGAATATTTAGGAGCGACCTCTATATGGGGACTATAACAAAGTGGAAACTGTTTTCGGTAATTTTTGTTGTAATAAATTCTTGTCTAAATGGTATAAAAACGACCTCTATAGGGGAGCTATATTAAAACCTTAACTGATACCGCTCATTTTGAACGATCTGCCAGTATCGAAAATATTTCTACCTAATTTGATCAGCGTAGCTTTATTATTACGTGTTTTCGTGCTTCAAATTTTACGATTATCATAAATATACAGTCTCAGAACAATATTTCGGGATGTTACAAACAGAATGACAAAGTTAGTTTACCTCAATCCCATGGTGGAATGTATAAACATTACTATTAAAATCGTTAGGTTAGTCGGTGCTTAAGATAATTAGCGGTCTATCTTTTTCCTCTGATAATTCCAAAGATATGGCTTTAACTAACAATTTAAATCCGTATTCGATATTCATTTCATTTGTAAAAATTTGCTAAATTAACTAATTTATTTATGATAAACATAATTAAAAATGATAATCACTCAGGTAAATGATAATCACTAGCAAAATTCCTTTGCCGAGAAACTTTCTCACGGTTATTATATTTTAAACTACAAATTTCATAGTTAATAAATCTCTTGTGCTGTTTTTTTAAAACAAAAGTTCGATTTATAATTTGAAATGACACCTTTTCGTTTTGCGGTCCATTTGCGCGACGACGACAAAAACGATGTTCGGTAGGCTGGCCAAATTAATGAAGACAAATTGTTTTAGCATTTGAATAGAATTCAAAGCACAACATCACCTGATTACGGTTATTAAAGCAATAACGTTATTAAGCAAATTAACCATTTTGTTGTTAGCGCGCCCGCCGCCACCTCTGAGATGTTTTTTTTTCTCAGTTCATACTGTTAATTAATTATTTTGAGAAATAAAACACAAAGGTTAGGTACAACGGCTGCAATGCAGTCAGTCATTATGGAACTCTCACACACACACATACATGGTGAAACAACCCAAATCTGGAGGCGAAGAAAACACAGCACAGTGTCACCAGAGTGGCGGAAATGATAACACACATATGAAATAACAAAGTATAGAATACGAATACTTTAAAATTCCGAAGAACTATAATCCTCTTGAGAATACACTCCTTTGCAGTCGCTTTTTTGGGGGTAGGGCAAAAAGGAATAAAAATAGTTCCACCTCCTCGGCCAAACTCTTTGGGACTGGAATCACGATCTTTTGGGTACGTGTAGCTCTTGAGGCATAAACTAGAGATATGAAGATATCTTTCGAAATTAGTACTTTGAAAGCGGTACAAAAAGCGATAAATACCAGCCCAGACCAAACTCTTATAATAGAATTACATAATTTCTCGTGGGAGCAAATATTGGGACTCAGGAAAGGAAACCGATTACAGGTGCAATCAGAAAACTAGTTAAATGTATTCATATCCCAATCAAAGGTACGAGACAAAAACTAATTCCGAAATTTGTACTTTTGAGACAATTTTCTGTGACAAATGATCTATAATAAAGTTTGCAATGTGACTTCATTCTACGCTCGAAATGAGAGCTTCTTATGAACTTATAAAAACTCGTAATTTTTGGGTAAAGATGTGCCAAAGGATTATTGTCAAATAGATTAATATCAAATAATAATGGGTTGTCGAAAGTATTTTAAGGATAAGAGGGCAAGGAAAAAATACGTTCACATATGACACCAAATATATTTTTCGAAATATGGGGTGAAATGCGTACTAAAAGGGCCTGGGTGTTGATTGTTGCGGAAGTTATGGCAATTTGTGTTCGAATGAATCTGTCAATTAAAGTGGGTAGTACCAGAAGTGGCTAAACAAATGCGTTGAACTGTAGATACTTCAAAGACATTGCACTGTGTTTAAGGGCACAGTGGGTACAGAAGTTATGATGGATCTATAGCGTTCCACATTGACTGTAACATTATGACCGGCTTCATTTTTGAAGAAAAATGGACCAATGATTCCCTCTGCCTATAGAGCACACCAAACAGTGACATTTTGTGGATATAACGGCGTCTGAACAATGGCTTGTGGATTATCATTGCTTCAAATGCCACAATTTGGTTTATTAACGTACTCTTTCTTCCAAAAGTAAGCTTCATCGCTGAACTAAATTTTCTTGTTTTCTTGCGCGATGCGTCACGCGATCTGAACCATTATTTTGGTAATAATTCGCACGATTTGCAAACGTTGTTCCAGAGTAAGTCTATTCATTATGAAATGGCAAACCAAACTGAGCAACTCCGAAAAAAAGAATTGCCAGATTGAAAACCATACGTCGAAAAACACACCCTGTAGATGTGACCCGATCGAATTCACTTATAAACATATATTCATTTATTAACCCATTTATAAACATAAAATATTTATTAAACAAGTAAGAAAGTTCAGTCGGATAAACCGACATATGAATCCCCTCACCTTGAGTCCAAAAAATATTCGTAATTTTTTTTAATTTTTGGTTTTAATTAAATTATTATCTATTTAAATTGCATTTAATAAATTTAATGTATGTACTGGTATTAAAGTTAAAATATGTTAATTTTTGATATAAAATGGTACATTTGTGTGGGAGGTACCAAAAGGGGCGTGCCAATAACGGCCACTTTTCTGTAGACTCTAGGTACTATAAAAGCATTACACTGCACAAAATTTCAAGTATTTGTATGAACTGATATTAAAGATATAAGCAGTTAACTTTTGTTGCAAAATGGTCCATTCGTGTGGGAGGTTCCAATAAGGGAGTGGCCACTTCGCCCATTTTTCTTGACGTGTTAGCGACTAGCAAAATAATACTATGTGTGCAATTTCAGAAGATTCGAGTAATTAGTATAGAAGGTATTAACGAATCAATATTTCACTAAAATTTAACCCTTTATGGGGGAGGTACTAGAATGATATATAGATATATATCCTCCTCTCTAAGGTGGGGGTATAAAAATAATAAAAAAATAAATTTGTTAAAATAAAACCAATTTTTTGTATTTAGCGTTTTTGTATTTGGTGTTCAGCATATGTAGCGTGCGTTGCAAAGGGTTTTTAGCGAAAATGTCTAAAAATTACGAAAACACACTTCAACTTTCAAAGTTACTTCCACTTTTTGTAGCGTGAGTCACAAAATTTAGTGGTCAACTATTTCGTAACAAATACCAATTTAAATATTATGTTTTATTCCATTCGAAAGTACACTTTAATCCCTACTGTTCGCTGAGTATAAGTTGAAGTTATTTCTTTTGAAAGATCAAAATATGTTCAAAATTTTTATCCGAAAACGCGTACGAATGTAGCGTTCGTCACGCAAGACAAAATGCCCGTATGTGCATTTAGGCAGCACTTAAACAATTTTACCAAGGTGACCATTTTCGAGCATGCGATATTTCCTGAAAATATCTCCAACCGTTCTTGTAAACCATTTCCAAAATAAATCACCCAATATGGTCCATCGTGGAACATAAACTATGTTTGGAGAATATAGGCGGAAACTGAAGTTATTTGGTCACTCCTTCCGACAGTTATCATGCGCAGTCAGGCAGACGTATTTATTATAACGGGTGATCCGTAGAGATACTTTTTTCAATAGCCTTTTTTGACAGATCACGTGTGAGTCGTGTCATGTTGTCATGTTATTTTTGTTAAGTATTGTTTGGCATTTCATCATGGAAAGACTTACGCCTGAACAACGTTTACAAATCGTTCAATTTTATTACGAAAATTCACGTTCTGTGAGGAATGTGTTTCGTGCACTTCGCTCAACTTATGGTCAACATAAACGGCCTACTGAGCGTACTATTCGCAACACCATCACCCATCTTGAGACCCAGCATTCATTATTGGACAATATTCGACCGAATATACCACGTCCAGCACGCAGTGAAGAAAATGAGTGTACATGAAGACCGCGGAGAGTCGATTCGGCGCCGTTCGCAGCAACTCGGACTGGCGTATGGAAAGACTTGGCGCATTTTACGTCGAGATCTTAAATTGAAAGCATACAAAATACAGCTTGTGCAAGAACTGAAGCCGCCCACCTTTCCAAGCGACATCGCTTCGCTCCATGGGCTCTTGATAAGTTCCACGAACATCCGACGTTTTCGAGCCAAATTTTGTTCAGCGATGAGGCCCATTTCTGGCTCAATGGGTATGTAAACAAGCAAAATTGCCGCATTTGGGACGAAGAGCAACCTGAAGAGATTCAAGAGCTGCCACTTCAACCAGAAAAAACAACGGTTCGGTGTGGTTTGTGGGCCGGTGGAATCATCGGTCCATATTTCTTCAAAAATTATGCCGGTGAGAACGTAACCGTCAATGGCGACCGTTATCGTGCCATGATAACCGACTATTTGATGTCTGAAATTGAAGCTCGTGATCTCGGCGACATTTGGTTTCAACAAGACAGCGCCACTTCCCACACATCGCATCATTCAATGGATTTATTGAGAGAACACTTCGGTGAGCAGATAATTTCACGTTTTGGACCGGTCGATTGGCCACCAAGATCGTGTGATATCACACCGTTAGACTTTTTCCTGTGGGAATATGTAAAGTCTAAAGTTTATGCGGACAAACCCGCTTCGATTCAGGCCGTGGAGCAAAACATCACGCGTGTCATTCGCCAGTTACCAGTCGAAATGCTCGAACGAGTCATCGAAAATTGGACTCAACGGATGGACCATCTGAGGGGTAGCCGCGGCCAACATAGACATAAACTTCAAAAAATCAATGCCAAAGAATGTTCTTTCAAATGATAATAAACATTCCCCATTCAACTTGAATTGTCTGTGTTTTTTTCTTTAAAAAAGTAGGGAACCTCGAAATGGATCACGCTTTATATAAGTATATACCTTCTTGATATACAATAGTTTAGTGGGTTCATATTCTGATGATATTTCTCGGTGTACCGCTAAATACCATCCAAACATATGCTAAGCATTCGAACGAATTTTTCACATATTCTATGAAAATCGTAATTTATGTAGAATGCTGGGGAAAGCCTGGCACCTTCAAATATTGTTCCAAAACACTGTGCAAACAATTGCCAAGATAGTTCAAAATGCTTTAAATTTCATTTCTATAAACAGGGAAGAAGATAGAGAAAGGGAGAGAGGACCTAAGGTTCAAATTTCATTAGCTTCACGTTGCCAAGATCCCGGTACAGGGGTAATGAGACTAATTACGTGGAATAAATTTCTTCGAACACTGCCTATCCCCAACACAACCATTGTTGTGTGAGTGCCCTGCTCTGGCTCTGTAAATTAAGGTCTTTTGTCTTGCTGCTCTGCTCTCTTTCTCCACGGCTCAATTGTTGTTTTGTTGTGGCGGTTGTCAAAATAATTTGCTTTGACATTAAATAATACAAGGTGACAACTGACGACATTCAAGTCAATGCTTGTTTGGGTTGTCGTCGTTGGATTTCACAGGGTTTGTGGAGGGGTTTCTTTCTCTTGCTCTCTCACTTCAGAGTTGCCAGCTTTAGTGTGCGCTACCATGTGTTTGTGGGTTTTTTTGTTCAGGGTTAATTCCTACAAACAAATTTTGGCATTATAAGGTGTTGGTGGTGGCAGTGGCTTTTTTAAAATTTCCATCCTATTCATGGCATAAACTGCCAACTGTCGAATGTGACTGGTAGTGGTGCTGCCAACTGCCAACCATTCTGTAGCCGGTTTTGCCGTCGTTTGGAAAATTGTGCGGGCTTAATTGCGGCTTGTTGTATGTTAATGAAATTTGTTTTGTTATCGTATCAAAATATATTTTACTCAGTGTTGTTGAATTAATAACAATAAATGTTTTTATATTATACTGGTATTTATGATTGCATTGAAATTTATTCTCTATTTCTAAAATAGCATTTACATACATGTAAACATATTCTGAGTTTTAGTTTAAAGTGATTGGATAAATAAATGCATTTTGTAGGTCATGGCTCAGTTCAAAAAAGAAAAACATGTGTATGTGTGGTATGACATGTGGTTTACCCAAATTTGGCAATGACCAACATGTCACAATAAATATTTTTCATCTAAATATTGAGTGGAACTGCACGAAATCAATCAAGCAATTTTAAATTGTATATTTTTTAATGAGTTTAAAATTTGTATATATTTTACGAAGAGATAAAAGTAATGATTCTTTTTGATGCTTTTTGGCAATATGAAGAAACAAACATTAATATATCTTTAGATTTGTGATTGACAATGTACTGTACTAATATACTGCACTACATTCACAGAGTCAGGATTCAAATCTTTGCTCCATCTAAGGTGATGCAGCCAAGGTATTGCTTATGAATGTTGATAAAATATTAAGTACATTTCAGTCAAGTAAATCGACTAAAGTATAGCCTACCATTGTGAGAAATGTCATATGGAATTTGGGACGTTGTGTCGTCGCTGCTGGAAGTTGAATTTTGCTCATTTGCCATATCTAAGTCATTGGTAAAGTAATCTAAAATACATAATTTGAAGACATTGATATAATTGTTTCAGCAGTTATGAAATGTTTAATTTCGTATTGATTTGTAATTTTTCTGGGGTGTACCGGAAGTCGATTAGCAACTAGCCCCATCTTGATTTTAATATTTTACTGTATCGAATTTCTAGTGTTTCCTGTATTGGTAGTAATGTTATGAACTATTCCGTTTGGATTTTGTCCCTTTGTGTGCGACGTATCAAACTGGGTCCGTTAATTACGTCCATTTAAATCTAAACTATAACGACTATAAAATCAAAGTACTGAACAAAATTTCTGCTGTTTAGGTCTACTGACATTAGGTTTAGGTCAGGGTGACAGCCGGAGTTACCAGCTAATATTGACCAATTGAGGTCCCTAGTGCTACCAGGGACCCAGTTGGCCCTCATCGGAACCAACCTGTTTAATACACTACATACACAGAAAGAAAAAAGTGAGTAATCCGTACTCGAATCAAGCCGTAGCGGTGTCAAAAGTACGGTTTTTCTTAAACAAAGTACAAAATACTTGAATCAAGTACGGATTTTTAAGCCCTGCATTAGGCGCATTAAGCCTGATTAGGCTTGATTTTAAGCCGAAATATTCATATTTTTTTTAATGGTATATCAAAATGCAATTGCTTGACAACAAAAGTAAAAGTTTTGCTGTAATTATTCGATTTAAATGTGAAACAAATAAGGAATAGCATCAACGAAACAAATAAGAATTATTAACAACTTCAAAAAGCTTAAATCAAAAAAAATCATGCGAAGTAATGTATTTGCAAACACTGCGTGAACGAAAAACGAAATGCATATAGTTGCGCACAAATGTTTATACATATACATCTCGTCAATTTGTATGCGTGTGTATTTGATGTTGCGTCAGCCAAAATCAAGCACTTAAATGAGAGGGTAATTTTATTGTGCTCTATAATGGTTCTGTCTCTCAGAGATTAAAGTAAGCTTTTTCTTCTTACTTTAAGCCATATTAGGCTTAATTTCCCTTTTCAAGAAATGTTTACTTGATTTCAAGCATTATATGTTTATTCTAAGCCTTTCAGCGCTTGATTTTTTCAATTTTCCAATTTATACTTGTTTTAAGAAAAACTTAGTACGAATGTAATTAATACGAATATCGATACCGGCAAGATCTGTCAGTCTTCCTACAAAGGCTGACTCCAGTATATACAGACGTCGTCTACTCAATACGGGGCAGTAACAAAGCATCTCCACAGATTCTGCAGAAGTCTTTAGACTCAATTCCCAAACTCCTGCCGTGTTCGCCGATCAGACAATGTCTAGTCAGAACTGACAAAAACATAGATAGTATTTTCCTCTCAAGTTTGAGGAGATATTTTTACCTTCTTAGGTTGTTTACTCAATGCGGACAGTAACAAAGCAGGTTCTCAATGATCTCCACTTTCTCCTCATCTCTACAGATTCTGCAGAAGTCATTAGACTTAATTCCCAACATGTTGTCGCGTTCGCCGAGCCGACAATGTCCCGTCAGAACTGACACTAATATAGACAGTCATTTCCTCTCTAGCTTGATTTTGACCTTTTTACTAGGTTTACTCAATGCGAGACAGTAGTAAATCAGGTGCTCAATGCTCTCCACAGATTCTGCAGAAGACATAAGGATCTATTCCCAACCTCCACTCGAGTTCGCCGATCAGGCAATGTCCCGTCAGAACTGACAATAACGTAGACAGTCTTTTCCTTTCTCCTTTGAGGAGATATTTTAACCTGTTTTGGCCAGTTTTATCTAGCAAACCTACACGTGTCGATTTCTGTCCATCTCTTATTGGAGTGCCTCTGAACTAAGCCAAAGTCCGGAATATCACTATGCGAGGTACCTATATGAGGTAGCTTATAAACTGCTCAGACATCTCGTTAAGATCAGGGCTGTTTGTAAATTTCGGTATGTAGCCTCCAGAGATTTAGCAGTAAATTGCGACTCAGCCACTTGGAGACTTCCCTTATTGTCATAATTTCGCCTTGGTAGATACTAACGATATCTGGTAGTCTATTAGCTATATCAAGACAGAGTTCTTTACAGTGTAACCCAAATCTCATCAAGCTTCGAATCATTTGTATAGAATTGGAGATATTTCCTATATTGGGGTATTCTCCCAACCCAACAACTACTGGTATTAAATGTATGCACTATTCGCTTTGGTATAAAAATCACCCATTTGTGTGGAAGGAAATTTCTAACACTTTCCTCGAGTTGATAGCGATACAGAGTTTATTACTACAGAATCTATGACTACATTTTAAGTTACAAAAGATTCGGCTAAGTAGTATAAACGTTATACACAGAAAGAAAAAAATGATTAATCCGTACTTGAATCAAGCCGTAGCGGTGTCAAAAGTACGGTAAGTACGGTTTTTCTAAAACCAAGTACAAAATACTTGAATTAAGTACGGATTTTTAAGCCTGGAATTCTTAATCATAGCGCTCATTAAGCCAGATTAGACTTGATTTTAAGCCAAAACATTCTTATTTTATTGATTTAAGAATTTCATGGGATTGATTTGAGTGCGAGACAGGCTTCAATGAAGAACATTTTGATTGAATTAAGCCTGCCAAATACTTGATTTAAGCCTGATAATACTTGATTTAAGTCGGCTCAATTCTTGATTTAAGCCTAATCAATACATGATTTAAGCCTGATCATACTTGATTTATTGTTTGTTTTACACCTATATACCATTTATATTTATATCATTTTGCCTCTAAATTGTGAAGAATACATTTTTTTAAAAAAATTGTATGTACAAATGCCTTTGCTTGACAGCAAAAGTAAAAGTTTAGCTGTAATTATTCGATTTAAATCTCAAATATATTAGAAACAGCATCAACGAAATGAACAAGAATTATTAACAACCTCTGTCATCTCAAATCAATAAAAATCTCGCCAAACAATTTATTTACAAACACCGCTCAATCGGACATCGTTGCGCACCAATATTTATGCATATACATACATGTCGTCGATTTTTATGCGTGTGTGTTTGATGTTGCATCAGCCAAAATCAACCACCTAAATGAGAGTAGTTGAGAGGCTAATTTTATTGTGCTCTATAATTGTTCTGCATCTCAGAGATTAAAGTACGTTTTTTTCTTACTTTAAGCCATATTGAGCTTAATTTTCCTTTTTAAGAAATGTTTAGTTGATTTCAAGTACTATATGCTTATTGTAAGCCTTTCAGCGCTTCATTTTTTCAATGTAAGCCGTTTTATACTTATTTTAAGAAAAATTTTGTAAGAACGTACTTACATTTTTAAGTACGATTTCGGCTTAAATCAAGATTATTTTACTTGAATTTAGTACGGCATTTTTCTTTCTGGGTAAGAATTCAATAGTTCGCTAAATTTTAATCATTTTTGTAGGAATTACCAGTAACAATTAAAAAATATCAGACGGTCAAAACCGTACAATTGCACTTTGTTGAAGCCTTCCCGGACGGGCTGAATGCTATTATCCACTCTAAAGGTGGCTACATCCTATGCAATAATATATTTTCTTAAAAAATATAATGTTAAGATATGAAATTATCTAATTTTATAAATAGAAAAAAAAATTAATAAATTAAGTTCTTCTATATTCAAGTTCTTTATCAACATTTCGTATTTTTTCACTTTGTTAACTTGAACTGTCCGTGTTTAAAAATTAAATGACTACGTTTTTTTTCTTCAATTCAATGTTAAATAGTTTTGATACATACAATTTTATATTCCACATGTTCACACTTATTTTTTCTTTCAGTTTTTTATGGGTTTTTCTTTTCATTATTGTTGTCTAAACTCTTATCGAATTACTCTGCTTGTATACCGAAACGCACATTAAAGAAATAATAACAATAACAAAAAAATTAATTATGCATTATTAAAATAAAAGAATAGTGGAAAGGACCCATAATATTCATTTACTCGTACAATTTACACATAGCACATGAGACCATGGAGTACAACGAGCACTTTTTCAATTAACTTTTAAATTATTGCCGCAGCCAAATTCTGCCAATTCATGTTCGGTAATTATGGACAATACTTGGACAGCAAATGGTAGATTGTGTTTTTCTTCTGTTCCTTCAGTTTTCTCGGGCCTAACGTTTTATAGAAGCCATTGCAGGCAGTGTACCTTAATGGCGTCATATTGTATGACTGAAATGACTGTTTAAAAGTCTGACCTATGTCTTACCTGGATGGGAAAAGTGACGAAGTAGAATTTTCTAATGTATTCAAATTATCTGAGTTCATTTTTTTTTTTGATTGGTTCGAAATCATTAAAACTATAGCTTTTCCCGTTCGAAAAGCCGCGATAATTACAAATATTTTAATATTATTTTTTTTTAATAAATACCGCCTGATGGCTGTGCTCGCAATTCTGTCCGGTCTATTTGGGTTGTTGGATGGATAGGGGCGATGATGATGTGGATGATGCTGAGGAGGCTCAACACAACAGAGAATCGACAAACAGCTCCTGCTGAGAAGCGGCGCTTATGAGAGCCGCCTGAAACTTTGACTATAGCTCTGTGTGATAGCTGATTGTTGGCAGACGCGCGCGGTAGTCGTTGTTAAGGTTTTCGGGGCGAGTCAGTGGCTTCCAAACTAAAGCACAAATGCTTTGGTGGCTTTTATTAATATTGTTTTCTAAATAGTTGTTCCCCCTCAATGGATGCAGGCTTAGCTGCTTGGATGTTTCTACGTCTGGCTGAACATTTTTGTTGTCGACTTTGGTCTGTCTGTTCATTGTGTTAATCACAAAATTAGTAAATGACACGGCGGTTTCTTTCTAAACAAAAGCCGATGTGAGTAGAAAAATATATACTTTTCGATTGAAGAAAAAAAAACCGAGCAGGAGTTACAAAGTTAACAAAATAAACTGAAATTCGTTTCATCTCTTGGTGGCATATTATGCATTGTTGTAGTGGCTCAGTGTTGGCCGGGTGCTGGTGATGACCATGATTATGATCATTATTTTATTTCTTAATTTCTTTTGTTATGCTGATTAAATGGCCGACAACACTGCTGCCGCCGCACAATGGGGGAATTTCGAAGAATATCCCTCGTTCCTTAACCAGTCAACAGAATGCAATTAAAATTGGGGTCAACTGAGAAGTTATTAAACCTATGTGAAAAATGTTTCTAACATTAATAAAATCGGTATATATTTTGCTGCAATATTAACAAAATAAAAGTTGTTTTTGCAGTTTTAACTAACGAAAACCTACTTAAGTTTAGCTGAGGTCAAGAACAAAAATAACTCATCGTAACAGTTCGCCATTTTCGATCTAGGTCGCTGTCATTTTATGTTTTGCAAAGCGATTTCAAAATGTTGAACAAAAATTAGCGCAGAGTATCAGAGTATAAGGAGTTACGGAAAATTTTATCGTTTGATAAAGAAATTAAAAGTTTTGACCAAAGGTTTTGGTAAGAGTAGCAGTCTGCTTTGCCAGCTCACATAGACCAATGTGAGTCCCAAATTGATAAACAAAGATATCAATAGTACGAATATCGGTACGAGTATCGGTTTTAGGAGAGAAGCCCCAACGCTACCCTACAGCTTTCCTACAGGAATATAATGTGAATAACAATTTCCCATCTACAATTATTCCTAGATATTCTGCACTTTCAGAAAAGACGACCTCTGTTTTATGTGGGACCTAATTCTTCCTAGTAATGAGAACCAATTCTGTCTTGTTTGGTTAACACCCAAAACCGCTGCTCCTGGCACATCCAGCCAATCTGCCCAGAGTCACCTGTAGGATGTCTCTGAGGATGTTTTCGAATTTGCGATTGTCATGTCGCTCGCATACGCCACGACTTTGCAGCCACAACGTTCTAGATCTAGCTGGATTTCATTCACCGCTAGGTTCCAAATTGGTGGAGACAGTACTCCTACTTGTGGGTCTCTTCTGTTTACAAACCTTGTTAGAGTTGTGGACCCAAGACTCGCTGTTATGTGTCGTCTGTTGAGCAGGCTTTGAACTAGTCTAATCAAGCTAAAGTTCACGTTTAGCCGTGACAGCTTCGCAATTATCGCATCTGAGTGAATGTTGTTAAAAGCCTCTTCTATGTCAAGAATGGCCACCATAGTGAATTCCATGAAATGTAGGGACGATTCGATAATGCCACAATTCGTGCAGAGCAGATTCTATATATTTGCCTTTGTTGCAAGCAGCTGGTTCCCCGACAGGAGTTTTGTATCCATGCTTTCTCTAACGAAATAATCTAAAAAGTCTTTCAGAACATTCAGGTGGAAGGAGGATATGCTAATTAGCTTGAAATCCGTTGGCCTAGTGTGTGATTCAGCTTTGGATATGAATACCACATTGGTGTCCATCCATCGATTGGGGATATATGAGGACCTGATACTGTAATATACTTCAATATTATCTGCATTTCTGCTGGATACGATACGATCTGGTCCAGGTGATTTAAAAGGCTCAAAGCTGCTTATCGCCCAGCTGATTCTGGATTTCTCAGTCAAGTAACGCTTGCAGTCCTTTCGCTCTCTTGTGGGTCTTGCTGTTTCTTGAGTTCTGTCGGTGAGTTCCCCGGGAAATGTGTGTCGAGCAGTATTTATAACAAAATAAGTGATAACACAATTTCGGAGCTTTCGCTGTAAGGTTATAGTCATTTTAAGTTTTATGAAGAGTTTGGATCGAAAATTAGAGAATAAATTGTCGATTTTTTAAGGATCTATAGCCATTTTAAGTTTAAAGTCAATACAAAATTTTTACAAAAGTTAATGATCATTAAACGTTTATGAAAATTTGGATCGAAAATGAGAGAATAAATGTCGATTATTTAAGGAGCTATAGCCATTTTAAGTTCGTGTCAACCATCGAATGGCGATATATGAGAGAATGATACTGTAATATATTGCAACATTTTCTGGTGGAGTCATGCCGTCTGGTCCAAGTGATTTAATAGATATATTAATATATTATATTAATCGAGCAGTATTTATAAGAAAATAAATGATAACACAATTTCGATTAATTAAGGAGTTATAGCCATTTTTAATTTTATGAAGAGTTTGGATCGAAAATGAGAGAATAAAATGTCGATTATTTAAGGAGCTGTAGCCATTTTAAGTTTAAAATCAATTCAAATTTTTTAACAAAAGTTAATGATCACAAAAGTTGCCCTCTTTTTTACTTGTAAACAAATATGAATTATTTATTAATGAAGTTCTTCAATTGATTAATTCATTTAATTAAATTGGTTATTGACTCAAAAACAAAAAGCATTTGAAGTTTTGATTCTAAAATAAAGAATAAATTAAAAATGTCACTTATATTATTCAATAGCTTAGTAGAGTAATTTTAGCCAAACTTGTCTGTGTTTTAGGAGTTACGGGAATTCAAAGTTTTGTTTACCATAATACGAGTAGGTGGACAAATTTCGTTCCTTTGCGATGTAGAGCGCTTATTTAAACATTTATATTTATTTTATAGTTTTGTTTATAACAATCGATTTCGAGATCGTTGTTTTTGCTTTCTGTAAAACAGAAAACATTCCTCTTTGAAACAAGAAGTTTTACTAATAGTCAAATAATAACGGCCCTATACTACTAGATTAGAGAAAGGAACTTATATTTATACTAAGTGTAACGCATTTAAATTTGAAAGGCAATGCCTCTTCCGCTGTTGCGTCAAGTTCCAATCTGTTGAATGATTAAAAACATTACATATTTATTTCCATTCTTGATTTGTCACGGATATTCTCCTGTCTTTAGACCATCTTTGCCTCTATTATGAATTATAGAATGCAAAGTTTTTTAAAAAACGGTGAAGCAAATGCAATTACTTGACAGCTCAGCTTCTCGTATAGCTGTTTCATGGATGCTACTCCGATCATTCAGCGATCCATCCATTCTTTTCAAAATCTCCCAATGTGCGACGCGCCAACATTGCCAATGCCACTGCCACCAACAACTCTCCCTCACCGGTGAATTTTCAAAGTCCAAAACATCACCGAAAAGAACCTAACCACCGTACGCACCACACAAAATTATGAAAGATGATCATGGGAAAAATATTTATGAATATTTATAATTTTGAAGGTTTCTTCTTGTTTTCTTCATCCCGGTATTTACCACCTTGTATGCATAATTTTTCTCCTACTCTTTCATCTGAAGATTGCGCCAGCTCTTAAGTACTTGGGTAGTATTTATGGGATTGCCATCATTAATTTTTTCGATTATGAAAGTTTTGGAAAACTCTGAATCAGAAGAGATCTGTTACATTCCCCCGTAACAGATCTCATGTTAAATTATCTCTGATTTAAGGTGACTGTTATTGTCGTTTGAATAAAAATATCGAATTAAAAATAAAAAATTGAATTAAATTGATTAGAAATAAATTAACATCATGAGAAGAATTTATTAAATTATGTTTTTGGTTTTATAGTACGGGTATCAAGTGAATAATGAAATAAAAATGCGATTGCATGTATACATATTTTAGGTAAAAAGGAAAATTCTTGCAGACACAAGCGACAAATAGATGAAGTGGTGCAGCCGCTTAGACACCAGAAACATTGGCGAATCTACGACGGCGGTCCCGTAATTAGCCGACCTGACATGTAGATGGCGGTAGTAGTTTGAAAAAAAAAAATACTTTCGTCAAAAGTGGCAACATTCTACAACATGTTTTAAATTTCAAGGCAAGGCAAGATGGCTGTATGATCAAAATCAATGAATTAAAGTTCGAATTGATTCAGCACGAACCTTCCCAGCAAAAACTCTCGTTACCAGATAACCTGGCGAGTCAGTCAGATTTAAAAGACATAATGACATTTAGCCACCCTTCAGATTATTTTTTGCATGGTCATGGTATTGGAGGAAAGTACTTCCATGCAAGCATACAAAGACTTAACAAATAACTAGTTACCCCCACGCTTACGAATGTTCCACATATAAGTAGTTATTATTGTCTTATAAATAAGGGGCTAAATAACACCTTACCAGTAATGATTTTCATTAGCGCATATATATCATATATAATTATATATGACGAGAAATGTTTTTTTTATTCAGAATGTTACCAAAATTTCTATATCAAATAAACGTTCCTTTATTAAAAATTTGTGTTGTCGCATATTCTACAATATTCGACTTAAATTAACTTACAAAACTTAAATTAACTTAGGACACCATATAATACCAGGAAATGAAACGCACAGCCCTTGGACAGCAATTTTGTAAACTAGTGTATTTTGTGTTTATATCGTATGTTTGTCAAAATAGTTGATTTCATCAACAAAAAGTACAAGTTTACAAATTTTAACATAAGCTAATATATGTTCGTATTTAGGCGTCCAATATAAAAAAATATATTTTTTGTGGTATAGTGTATTCGCATCATTTAAATCGGATCTCCTATTAAATATATCTTAGATTTTAAACAACATTTGAGGTTTCTATTTGTGTTTTTTTATAATTTCATAGTAATATTTTAATTTCCGAACTTATTAACCATATAAGGTAATTTATCATGTTTGCTCTCGATATATGTTTTTTTTTTGGTATTTCTAAAGCTATGGAAAATGCTGTAGCAAAAGGTAAGCATACTTAGTTATAAACGAAAGCATTAATTAAATGCCAACAAACATCGATCGGCGTAAAAGCTTTAAACTTAAGCTTATGTTGAAGAAAGACCGACAATCTGACGGACAAACAGTGAGTGATCTCTCAAAAATGAGCTGTTCATTCGATTAATGGGTCCTCATTTCGTAGCTTGAAATGAAATGAAATTAAGTAGACGCTGCGGACCCCCTTTTGTCCGTCCAACCGTCCTCCCGCCAGTTCGTTCGGTATGTGTGTAAATGGCATTTAAATCAGCTTAAAACATAAACAGCGCTTAACTTTGAACTTGGCCGCTTCGATTGTTGGCTAAATGATTGATGTGTTATTAATTTTTTTCCCAACTCTTAAGGCTCTGTGCGTTGTTCGTCCGTAAGTTGATTCTTGCGCATATTTAAAATAAGCCGCCGTTTGTTGAGTTTTTCTTTTGTTTTTCGTCTTTCATAGATTCGAGGAAAAAACGGCCTTCTCTCCTAACTAGTTTAGATTTTGTCCATTTACTTAGTTACTTACAGGCAGTCAACTTTTGTGGCTGTGGTTCTCTGTTAAGAAATTTACGCTTAAAGCGTTTACATGTTTCTCAAGCTTTAGTGCCTTAAAGGCTTCTTACACGCGCTCTGACAGTGATAATGGTGTTAGTGGTG
Organism: Eudasyphora cyanicolor; assembly: GCA_963930755.1. Classification (NCBI taxonomy): domain Eukaryota; kingdom Metazoa; phylum Arthropoda; class Insecta; order Diptera; family Muscidae; genus Eudasyphora; species Eudasyphora cyanicolor. Next base: position 121,289,406 of record OZ005736.1, read on the forward strand.
GTGGCGGTGGCTGCGGCGCTCTCCTATGGAGTTACGGCCGCCGCACATTGGTGTTAAGCAGCTGTAAATCATTACATTGATACAAATTTGGTTTCTATCATCTAATTTTTTCTTTCGGCTTTTGGCGTAAATATGAAAGAAAATTTAATTAATCTAAATTGTATCATAATTTTAACAGCAAATCTTCCTTCTTTTTTGTATTTTTTCAGCCCATTGTGCGGCTGGTATCCATCGATCCGTCCATCCCGCCACCCATCCTTGTTGGGTTAGTTTCAAAGTTGTTTATTTTTTTCACCCCGGTTTGCCCGGATAGTGTTGACGCTGGTCATTGTTGATATGTTGGCTTAATTTTCCTTTCTATTGATATTGAACGATCGACCACTGGCCATTTCTCGCTGTGTTCAGGAGCTTTTTTTAATCACTTCACATTCAATAATTTACATAACTTGTCCAAGTCGTCATCATCGATCATCAATAGGAGAGGGGGTGGACGGAGGAGTGCATGAAATTTAATGACAAACGCCGCTCCAGGTAAAGGCGGTGGCGGCGGACTACAGATGGAGTTGGCCGGGGGTGTTGTTGCGCTGTATTACGACAAAAAATGTCATAACATTTAATAAATTTTGTTCAAATGATTCAATAGTTGTTTAGCCGCTTTGCTTCGTTGTAATGTGAGCAATAAAATTGCCTGGAAATTGATTTGAGTTTGAGATTGAGCTTTTGCTTTACTGCGCCAAATGAGTCAATTTGTGGTCGTTTAGTTTTCGTTTTAATTCTCCAAACCTCCAGGGTAATTTATTAATACAGGAATCGCATTACTTCAGAGAAATTTTAAATTATGAAAAATTAGCCTTTGTTGTTGGTGTCGGCAGAGTTTTTCCATATGGCATATCCTGTTGTGTTGGTAGGATGAAAATAAAACCATTCAACGTTAGTACAAAATTCTCTCGAATTCCAATCAATACGAGTATAAGTTGGATTTCCAATAAAAATAAAGTGTACCAATTGTAATTGTTTATATTACGTTACGTTATTATGTTACGAGTCATTCAAAATTGGTATGATTTGGCCACTATGCTCCCACACCTAAAGTACCAAACGGGGCGTGGCAATAATGCCCACCTTTTACGGGAGTGCAGGCACTAAAAAGCTCTACACTGCACAAAATGTAAAGAATTTATATGTACTGGTATTATTGTTATAAGCAGTTAACTTTTTTCGTCTTTTTTTGTAATATCAGCTATTTTGCACGGGACTATAGGTACTGGAAAGGTATTACACTCTACAAAGTAAGTATTTGTATAGACTGGAATCGAATTTATAAGCCGTTAACTTTTTTTGCAAAATGATCCATTTGTATGGGAGGTACCAAAAGGGGCTTGGCAACTTCGACCATTTTTCTCAAGATGATAGCGACCAAGTAACTAATACTATGGTGTGGAATGGTCAAAGATTCTGAATAGTAGTATAGAATTTTTAAGAATATTCCACTAAATTTTGACACTTTGTGGTGGAGGTACTCGAAGGAGTGGACCAACATAGTCCATCTTTGACCTTAGCCTGAGATAGAAAAAAATATTGACACATACCAAATTTGAAGTCAATCGGTTAATCCTGTAATAGGCATTGTTTTCTTCGTTAGAATGCTAGCTTCCAAAAATTGGAACAGACATTTTTTTGCAATTTTTTCTTTTTTTTTCGCGCCAGCAAAAAAACGATGTTTTTTAAAAAAAATCATATTTTTTTATAATTATTTTAACGACAGTTACTAAACTTCTGTTTCCACGTGAAAGTGTCATTGCTAGCATTTGTAGTCGTCTGCTAAAGACACATTCCAAGAAAATGGGAATTTAAAAATTATTTACCATAACAATTTTTCGTGTTTAGGACACATAACATTTCGGCAGAAAATGTTATGCACAGCCCTTCGACAAAATTTTTTTTGCGTAGTGTAATAAGTCATTTTAAATTGAATTGAAAAAAGAAATTCGAAAAATCTGAAACGTTTTAAAAAGCTTTTTTATACAAAATATATTTGGAGAAATTCTTAAACAATAATTTAATTTGTATATAAACACATATTTTATTTGAGAAAATTAGTTTGCAAATATATTTTATTGTAATATATTAGTTAATGCATTCAAAATAAATTTGATTGATTTTCAAATAAAATTTTGTTTGCTCAGAAACATATAATATTTAAAAATTTGTGTTCCATATACATTTTCTTTCGATTTAATTATATCAAAAAGTCATTTTGCCCCGTATGGAAAAAATATTTAATGTTTCTGTAGTACGCATATCCAAACACATATTCTTTTTAGTTTGATTCGAATTTATTCATTTTGTTGCTATTGTTATTAATGTCATATTTTACTAATTACACTGTACAACAATTTCAAACTTTTTTCAAAATAACAGGGTTCTGTCAGTGGATTCTGGTAGAGGAGACCAAAAAAATATATACGTGTATCGGCGTTTTGAAAGATCACATCGGAATTTTATTTTAGAGGGGGGGTTAAAGTTTTCCCCTCTTTGCTTGTTCGTGCAGAATATCGGTATATAAAACTATGTGTTCTGTTCATCTGAGGTGTAGGGTATCTTCAGCAACTTTGTAGCAAATGTTAAGGCCTATATTTTTGTGGAATATACTAACCCTCTAGCTTCCCCCCATAACGGTGATTTTTGCCTATATTTTAACAAATCGTAAAATACTCCCCTAAAAATGGGTGGAACGGGGTTGAAATATTCTACAAAAATGTCGGCCATAAAATTTTACTATAAGTGTCAGAACACACCAAAGCCCAAAACTTAACACAAACTCCAAAAAAACGCCCAAATTTAAGATAGCCTGTTAAGGGTTAATTTGTTATTCCTCGCATATGTAGGTTCTCCCAGCTCTGAAGAGACGGTTGTTATTCAACAACTACCAAGAGTACTTTTGTTCTTCTTCATTATTTCTGTCATTATATTTTTGTCACTCAAAATTACCATAACGGAACTTTTGAGTGGCACGTTACTTATGAACGTTAACGTTTGACATCGTGGGTCAACCAGTTAATCTTATTATTTTCTTACAATAGTCTACAAGGGAATTTGTAAGAATAATAATGACTGACTGTTTGGGAAAACTTGACTGGTTTTGCTACGTCTGTGACGAGCATACCCTTATGGAACATAGGGTTTCATTTTTTACGAGCAAAGTGGAGGATATATATTAAGTTTATTTTGAACTGGAAGTTTTTCCAGATGAGCCATGGGTGCCAAAACATATATGCCGAAATTGCTATATCGGTTTGATGCTGTGATCTAAAGGTAATACATGTTTTGATTTATATTTGATTATACATATATATTTATATTTTGATTTTCAGTTTTTAACTGAAACTGATGAGCATGGCGAACGGTGCCATCAGATATGTCTTCCTATTGAAAGACGCTATAAAGGCAAGAGCATTTTGTCACTTATAACAGATTTATGTTGGACATTGTTTGATAATGGCGTCGAATTGCCAAGAGTGAAAAAAGTGATTTAAAAATAAATGAACTTATGTATTTAATAAGTATTTCTCCTTGTATATGCGTTATTAATAGATTTTTTGTTTATAGTCCTGAAATATAATTTAATATAAAATAAATATTATTTAATTGTAAAATAAAATCATTATTTTTTTTGCATCTCTCACATCAACCCCAATTTTTAAAGACCTTTTTGGTACTAACACTATATAATATCTAAATTAACCCATAACAGGAAATCTTGAATTTGGCCGGCTTTTTGGTGTTTGTGTTAAGTTTTGGGCTTTTGGTGTGTTCTGACATATATAGTAAAATTTTATGGCCATCATTTTTGTAGAACATTTCAACCCCGCCCACCCATTTTTAGGGGAGTTTTTTACGATTTATTAAAATATAGGCAAAAATCACCGTTATGGGGGGAAACTAGAGAGTTAAAATATTCCACAAAAATATAGGCCTTAACATTTGCTACAAAGTTGCTGAAGATACCCTACACCTCAGATGAACAGAACACATAGTTTTATATACCGATATTCTGCACGAACTAGTAAAGGGGGGGAAAACTTTAACCCCCCTAAAATAAAATTCCGATGTGATCTTTTAAAACGCCGATATACGTATATATTTTTTTGGTCTCCTCTACCATAATCCATTGACAGAACCCTGTTATTTTTTTTTGTACTGTGTTATTAGTACAAATTTAAACTCCAACAGGTGGTTTTATTGTCAAGACCTTTACCCTCCGTAATTGTCTTGACAATTTTCACGGAATTTTGAAAATCTATTTATATTTCGCTTATAATTTAATATCCCAACAGCTAATTATATTAATTATACAAATTATTAATAAACTCCAGAAATATTTTGATTATTATAATAATTCACTTCCATCTTATGGTTGCCTATATATTTTTTTGCAATTGCTCTAATTTTAGTTTACATAATTTAAAATTTACGCAGTCGGGAATTTTTGGCGAGTTGGCAGTATGAAAGAAGAATCACATTTTCTATATATATTACCCTATACCACACTATGGTACAAGGTATTATAAGTTTGTTTCATGACAGATGCTTGTAACACCTAGAAATACTACAGCTAGACCCATCTTAAAGTATACCGATCGACTCAGAATCACTAGATGAATCGATTTAACCATATCTGGTAAAATGTTTGAAATCGGTTCAGATTTAGGTATAGCTCCTTAAATCTGATAGCTCCCTAGTTGTTTGATCAAACATTTAGGTATGTATGAAATGTATATTAATAAATAACTATAATATAAATCCACCAAATGTATATGTTTCGTCCCATTTAGCCCTATTAAAACTGTATTTTGAATTATTTTTAATGAAAATGTATATTTCTTAATAAAAACCAATAATACGAAATAATATTTATACCAATAATAATGAACCAATATCAAGCAAAAAAAACAGAGTATTTTTATATATTTACACCCTACTACACTCTATGCTACGGGGTATTATCGCATTGTGCATTTGTTTGTAATACCGAATATATAAGGTGAAGAGATAGACCCATTATTTACTATGCCGATCGACTCACAATCACATTGTGAGTCAACGTAGCCATGTTCTTTCCTTCATTAGTCTATCCACACATTATTGTGATCAAATTATAGCTTGCAAATTTGAAGCAAGCATTAATTTAAATTAAATAGTTTATATATTAGTACACGGGGAAAGTCGCTTTTTTGATATGTTTGAATTGAAAGAAAATATATATATATTTGGAACCAAAAAATTTAAACAAATAAATTTTATTTTAAAATCAACAAATTTTGTTTGGAATGTATATATATTAATATATGAACAAAATATATATGCGAACTAACTTTCTCAAATAAAATATAACTTTCTCAAATAAAATTATTTAAGATGTTTTCCAAATGTATATATTTTTTTGTATCAGTTGTTCGTTCAGCTTGAGGCCATAAATATAAGATGTCATTGTGAAGTGAAGCAAGAAAGTTAACTTATTTTTGTTTCGTTTTTATAAATAGTAACCCCCGGAAGATGATCGACGAAGTCGTTCGAAATATGGGGAGTAAAAATTAGAAATGAAACAATAATATTAAAATAACAACATTGTTTTATTAAGGCTGAACGAACAACTGAATCATAAAACAAATAGGTCAACGTAAGATTTGTTCCTTTACTTTTTTAATAGTAAAACTAGCAAAAGAGATATAATTCAAAATTCTCTCTCAGTGACAAATTTTAAAAAAGTACGGGAACGGAAATCTGGTAAAAATAGCAACCACAGAAAAATGTCTTCTATTTGAAGTTTCTGTTATATTACTTTCAATGTATTTTGAAAGATACTACTTTTACTCGGAAAAATTTGCCGAGTAAAAAAGAAGTAAAAGAGAAAGACATTTTGAAAGTACTCTCTTAAAATTGTCTACTATTTGTACTAGTTTTTGAGTAAAGGAATGCTTTTTGAAGTAAAACTGGTGAAAATGGTAAAACTAGTAACTTGTAGTAGGTAACGAAACAAACCTTAAATATAATTTTAAAAAAATCAAATATTATTGGTGACTTGTTACTTTTTTGAAATTTGGTTTAAAGTTTTCCTAGATTTCGTGTTATACTTTATAAATAGTTAAAAATGTCATGAGCTGCATTAGCTTTTGTTTTACAGCACTAATATTTAATTTATAAATATTTCAATTCATCACTTTTTGTCAATCCATCAATGCCATTTTGTAGTTACGAAAGATTATACGATTTAAATTTCAATTGAATTTTACAAACATATAAAATTTGAAAAACATTGAAGTACTGAAAAACAGGACGTTTTCATTTAAATTATGGCATTGATACATTGCCAAAATACTTAAATAAAAATACAAATATTTATGTGTGTCAAATTATATACTCGTATATTTGAAGTGTACCCATATGTATATATAAACATATCGTCATCAGAAACGAAAAAGGGGGTAACAACAAGAAAAATGAATATTCAGTTTTTGATGGTTTTCGGTACACTGCATCAAAATACACATCCTGACAAATTTTTAGCGGCGTAATATTAAAAATGGCGAATTTATTAACGAAATTAAAAAGGACCTAACAACAATTTTTTTCTTTTTTCATATTTTAAAAATCCTATTTCACGCAATTTTCACAAAAAAGTTATAAATTTAATTTGTGTGATTTTATATATGCATCATTATGTTTAGATATTATCCTGAAAACCCCGTTTCCCGAACGACAGCACTTTTCATTTTATTTAGTTTTTTGCTTCTCCTGTAAAATTTTCAAAAATGATAATAGGCCCTTTTTCGTTTTTGATGACGATATGTATATTTCATGCAGAATATGTTTGGGACAATATACTACAGAAGCGACTTTTTTTCAGCTTCCGCTTGAAATATACACATGTTTAGGGTCCAAATCCAAATACATAATTTTATTATATTGTCCCAAGCATATTCTGTTTGAAACACATATATTTTTAGGGTACACTGCAAATATATAACATTTGGCACACACAAATTTTATATGTTTTGGGCGGATGTTGTTCTAAACAAGACTATGTTTACATATTAATATTTTTTAATTTTGATATATCCCAAACAAAGCTTTATATGTATGAAAATATATCGATACTACAAACTTTTTAAGTTTTCTGCAATTATAAGTTAATTTTTTTTAAATTTTTAATGTTTGTAAAATGTCTTTTCAATTGAAATCTTGTATAACAATAAATTGCTTGAAGGATTAACAAAAAATGACGACTTGGAATAGTTAGAAATTAAACAAAAGTGCTTTAAAACCGAATCTAATGCTATGTATTCCATTTTTAACTAGAATGTATAATTCCAAAACAAGGAAAAAATTAAAACTAAAGTTCGAAAAATTCAGCAAAGTTTTGAAAATCTTTTTTTAAGTAATATATGTTTGGAGATATTATAAACAATAATTTTATTTGTATATAAACACATATTTTATTTGAGAAAATTGGTTCGCAAATGTATTTTGTTCTAATATATTAAAATATGCGTTCCAAATACATTTTATTGATTTTCAAATAAAATTTATTTGCTCAAAAATATATAATATTTAAAAATTTGTGGTCGATATATATATTCTTTCGATTCAAACATATCCAAAAAGGCAATTTTGCACCGTGCATAATTTAATGACAAGTTGTCTTTTTTCCATAAGTTCAAAGTGTAACTTAAATTTAAATTGTATAATCTTTCGTAACTATAAATTGCATTGATGGATTGACAAAAAGTAATGAATTGGAATATTCATAAATTAAAATTTAGTGCTGTAAAACAAAAGTTACTGCTGCCTATGTAGACTACATGACCTATGATATGACTACAAAGTACTTATATACCACGAAATCTTGGAAAAACTAACTAAAATTCGAAAAAATCTGCAAAGTTTTAAAAATATTTTTTAAATAAACTATTTTTGGAAAAGTTCTTAAACTATAACTTTGTTTAATGTGTAAACACATATTTTACTTGTGAAAGCCAGTTCGCAAATATATTTTTTTGTAATATATTATTACATGCGTTCCAAACAAAGTTTCCTAATTTTCACAAAAAAATTGATAATATATAGTTAAAAATTTGGGTTGCAAATATATTTTCTTTCAATTTAAACATATCAAAAAGGACGATTTTTTTCCGTTTATAAATGTAATTTAGAACTCTACATTTTTTACGATGCCATATTGCAACTTACCCATTATAATTTCTCAAATAAATTTAAAGCATTAACAACCATATTTCCTAAATCCGTCTTAAAGATAAATGAACACAAAAAGAAGTTAAAAAGTCATCTTATTTCCTTTTTTCCATAATTACAAAACTAATGTCTTATCTTGATACGAATAGTGGTGGTAACCTCTCATTATCCTTTTCACACAACCGTCGATAAACCTATTCTCAACCAACAAGGAGCATTAGGGTTTTTTTTTCAAAAATAATCTTTTCATCAAAACTCATCATTTTCACTTTACCAACCAACCAAGCAACAACAACAATAACTGCTACAAATCTCACAATCTAATCTTGAAAACTATATCAGATCAGATTTGGTTAGTAAGACTCTTCCTGTGCTGTTGTTGTAATCTCTATTGTCCCAAAGCCATAACCACTTCACACCTAATTCTATGATGGGACGAATCCCTCTTCTCTTTCTCTGTTCATCCTATTACGTGTAGCGGAGGGCACACGGAGAAGAACAAAAAGCGTAACTGATATTTTTTACAAACACTTAACGTACTACTTGTACGACTAGATGACTTGGAATAGTTTTATAACGACGACGACTACTACTACGTCTACTGATATGTTTAGGTACAATAGCCACAGTATTATTAAGGTTTACTCATTGTCCTACATCAAGAGCCCCCTTGCAAATCAGATTTGATGCTGTGATGTGATCATCATCCAAAATCTCGCCAAAAATACGTTACATTTTTTCGCTCTCTCTTTCTCTCTTCTTTGGAAATATAGATTTGTGTCCAAAGATTTTGGGAATTCTATTAGACAAGTCAAAGTGTACACTTTCCAGTTGATTAACTCAAAAGGCCAGAACTAATCGATTGTAAAAGGATGGAAGAGGCTTAGCAATAATGTTGCATTCTTGGATAGATTTATGCGGATGTTCCTTTTTGCTCGGTTTGTGTTATTAAATGATGAGTGGTTTGTTTCCTGTGTTGTTTTGGGGGGTGCAATGGGCGATCATTGGACACATTACGTTAGACAAAATTATAAAATTTCGTTACACAAAATTATAACATTTTCCAAAACAATGGAATGTTAAAAAAAGAGATTTTTTTACACTATAACACAAATCTGTAGTAGATTTACTTTTGGAAGACATTATTTTGCTCGCATTTTCACTTTGAGTTTCATATGCGAAGGAATTCTAAATTGTGCACGTTCGGTTTTTTTTGTTACAAATGTGCCTCTAAGAATATTTTCTATACATTTGGCAATAAATACAATTTTATAAGTTTAACTAATTTACAGTGCAAACAAATTTGATATCACGGTATCATGCTGAAATGAAAGACAATATATACAATATATATATCGGAGGAAAATCACCATTTTTGATATGTTTGAATTCAAAGAAAATATACTTTTAAATATTATATATTTATACCCTACACCACACTGTGGTACAGGGTATTATAACTTTGTGCATTTGTTTGTAACACCCAAAAGGAGAAGAAATAGACCCATAGTTTATTATACCGATCGACTTAGAATCACTTTCTGAGTTGATTTAGCTATGTCCGTCTGTCTGTCCGTCTGTCTGTCCGTCCGTCTGTCTGTCAGTCTGTCTGTCCGTCTGTGCATGTATTCTTGTAATTAAAGTACAGGTCGCAATTATGGTCCGATCTCGACGAAACTTTAAACATATCTTTTTTTTTGGCCCAAGGACGATCCCTATTGAATTTGGTTAAAATCGGTTCAGATTTAGATATAGCCCCCATATATATGTTAGCCCCGATTTGACATGTAAGCGCTGTAAAAACTTTATTTTATGTCCGATCAGTATGAAATTCGGCAGAAAGACGTTTCTTCTTATATGGATGAACACTGTTAAATTTGGAAGAAATCGGTTCAGATTTAGATATAGCCCCCATATATATGTTACCTCCGATTTGACATGTAAGCGCTGTAAAAACTGTATTTTATATCCGATCCGTGCGAAATTCGACAGAAAGAAGTTTCTTATTACATGAAGGAATACTGCCAAATTCGGAGAAAATCGATTCAGATTTAGATATTGCTCCCATATATATGTTACCCCCGATTTGACATGTAAGCGCTGTAGAGACTGTATTTTATATCCGATCAGTACGAAATTCGACAGAAGGAGGTTTTTTTTACATGAATAAGTATTCAGGGAAGATCGGTTCAGATTTATATTAAAGCTCCATATATATGTTCCTCCTGATTTGGTATCAAACCGCTATAGAAGTTGTATTTTACTTCCGATCATTAAAATTTTCCAGAAAGATGTTTCTCACTTTAGGAAGGAATATTGCTTAATTTAGCGATTATCGTTTCAGAATTAGATAATATGTTTCTACAAGGCCCCGCCCGATTTCTGCCTTTCCTTACTGGTTTTGTACAAATATATTTTATTTGAAAATCAAGAAATTTTGTTTGGAACGCATATATCAATGTATTACAATAAAATATATTTACGAACTGACTGTCACAAATAAAATATGTGTTTACAACCACACAAAGACATTGTTGAAGAATTTATCCAAATACATTATATTTAAAAAATGATAAAACTTTGCTGACTTTGTCAATTTTATATTTTCCTAGATTTCCTTTTTATATTTTATAGTTAAAAATATCGTAAGCAGCATTTTCCTTTGTTTTACAGCACTAATTATTAATTTATTAATATTCCTATTGTCAATCCACCAAAATGCTATTTTTCCTTACCCAGATTATACGATTTAAATTTTAATAGAATTTTACAAACATATTAAACTTCTAAAAAATTAAACCATAAATTTCTAAAAACACTGAAAATTTTCCTTTAAATTAAGGCATCGACACATTGCCAAAATACTTAAATACAAATTAATCATTGTTTTGGGAAATATTATTTCCAAATAAAAAAATATTAGGATGAAAACATAATTTTTTTTAAAACAACTGCCTCCCAAACATATATTATTTGTACATGTCAAATATTATATATTTCGAGTGTACCCTAAACATATGCTTGTTTCCTGCAGAATATGTTTGGAACAGTATACTACAGAAACGATTTTTGCTAAGAAAAACACATCCTGACAAGTTTTTACCGCCGCTTAGCGCTACAATAAATTATTTCTTTTTTCATAGCTAAAAATGCATATTTCACACAATTTGCAAAAACACGTTACACGCTGAAAAAAAATCTCTTCTGTAGTATATTGTCCAAATACAAACATCCAAATACATAATGTTTTATACACACAAATGTTATATGTTTGGGAGGATATGGTTCTAAACAAAACTATGTTCCCATCCTAATATTTTTTATTTGGAACTAATATTTCCGAAACAAATATTAATTTGTATTTAAGTATTTTATTTTAATTTATCAATAGCAAGTTTTCTGTTTTTCATAAGGTCAAATTGTATTTTTTTAGAAATTTAAAATTTTTGTAATCTTGATTTTTTAAATAAAATATATTTAGAATACTTCTTAAAGAATATCTTGTTTGTGTGTAAACACAATAAATTTTGTTCTAATATATTAATGTATGCGTCCCAAACAAAATTCCTTGATTCTCAAATAAAATTTTTTTCTTATCAAATATAAAAGAATAATATTTAAACAAGTAAGAAAGTTTCAGTCGGGTAAACCGACTAAGGTATACCCTCACTTTGTGAGTAATGTAATATTGAATATTACTCGAATTATTCTGTCAATTTGTGTGGGAGGTACCAGAAGCGGTTTATCAAATACACTTTTTTTTGCTGAACATTAAATACTTTCAATTCATTGCACTGTGCCGACTTATAAGCATTTATGTCCACTGGTATAAACGTTATGAGACATTAAATTGTGGTATGATTTGGGCATTTTGTGTGGGAGGTACAAAGAGGGGCGTGGCAATAACGCCCATTTTTTACAGGGCTATAGACACTATAAAAACATTACACTGTACAAAATTTCAAGTATTTTTATACACTGGTTTTAATGTTATAAGCTGTTAACTTTTGGTGCAAAATGGTGCATTTGTGTGGGAGGTACCAAAAGGGACGTGGCGACTTCGCCCATTTTTCTCGAGTTGATAACGACTAATAAGCTAATACTATGTGTGGAATTTCAAAAGATTCGAATAAGTAGTATAGCAGTTATTAAAGAATCAATATTTCACAACATTTTAACCCTTTGTGGGGGAGGTACTAGAAGGAGTGGACCAATATGGCCCATCTTCGAACTTAGCCGGAGATAGAAAAAAATATTACCACATACCAAATTTGAGGTCAATCGGTTACTCCTTTCGAGAGTTATCGTGCGCACCAGCCAGCAGACAGACAGACAGACAGACGGACGGACGGACATTGCTCATTCGACTTTAAATGACCCAAAACGGATTTCCTCCGAACATACTTGGGGTCTTAGGTCACTCCTTCGACGTGTTACACTTTTTTCCGTAGCAAATGATATATACCCTCGTCACACTAAAGTGAGGGTATAAAAAGTTGTTTCCAAATATATTTTCTGTCAATTCAAACATATCAAAAATGGCGATTTTCCCCAGTGTATAAACCATGTTTGTTTGAATTAACATGCGCCATTACGAGTTCTGTGGGTATTATTCTGAAAACATAGTTTTTCTAACGTCAAAATATTTCATTTTATTTATTTTCAAAACTAACTAACCTATAATTTGTGTATGTATAGAATTCACTACATAATTCTGAAAACCGACAAGAAACAAAATAAAACAGTATACTCCGTTCTTTATTTTCCAGTCGAGTTCGCGTTAAAAAGGATATGACATTTTTTAAGGATTTAATTATTCAATTTTTTTTAATTTGTGCGAAAGTCCTAGACGGTCGTGTCAAATAAAAGGCCACATTTTGCGCTTTACAAATTTCATTTTTGTTTTTAGAAACTGGAACTAAAAAGTTTCAAAAATGGCCTTGCAAATTATAGTCCTTCATTATTCTTTAAGATCCACGGTAGAAAATTAAAAAAAAAGAAATATTTTACCGATCTTACTGTTCAGTTTTTCATATCCACGTTGATGAGCTTGTTTTTTTATTTTGTTATAGAAATCTACACAGCGTACCTCAAGGTTTAAAAAGTTTGGCTAGTTTGACGCCAAAAGCTGTTAATGAGGTTTTGTTCAGGATACTCGCCTCTACTCAACTGCGAAGGATCAAAATCGGATCTGCTGCGCTTCGCGAGATATCACGAAAACCAAAAATAACGGTGTTAGTTACAATGAACTATAAAAAAAATAGCGGAAATTTAGAAATGTAACACAATTTCCAATAAATATGAGTAGGTAGGTATTCTGGATTTAGGTGAGTTTCTGCCATTAGGCTTAACCCCACCGTGCTCTAAACAGCCGGGTGAAAAAATGCGTCGACCACAGCCCGTACGCACAATGTGCATGGGTACCAATAAATTCCGTGTATCTGGACACTTTTGCCCTTCTACTTGGTTAGGAGCGGAGCTCATCTAAAACTCATTGCTATTCTATGGGTCATGCCAGTCAGTCCGGAACCTGCGTTTCGAGGGCCTTCCTGATTCCGGTGGTACCAGATTAAGTGCTTTGGTCAGGCTGCATAGCCGAAGATACTACCAGTTAGACTCCACAAAATCTAGGACTAGACGACTGACATTTTTATTGGTCAGAACAAACATTTGTTCACGCAAAATAAGTCACTGTCTGCCTAAGACCGCCAAGTTTTTAAAAATAAGTATTATGGTGAGTAAGGACGAAATCAATGATTTCTGACGAATAGATTGATATTCAATTTCTCGCGATAGCCATTCCGCGATTAAAAAATGCAATAAAAAACACTTTTATCTCCGAATTATTTTATTATAGAATCAAAATTCGCTTATTCCTATGACAAAGTGACCAAAGGAAGGAAACTAGACATATGTCTACATACATTTCTTTAAGATGTATTTTTCAGCCTCTCAAAAACTGTGAATATTCAATTGAAATGATATTTTTATTTATGGTGATTTCGTTTGTGCAAACAAATTTTAAATTTTTCTATCGAGTAAATTGTAAAACGACTTACAATTACTCATATTTATTGGAAATTGTGTTACAGTTCTAAAGGTCATCTGTAGTTCATCCCTTATCTTTCGTATGAAAAATCAGTACAGTTAAATTTATTATAAATACAATTTCTTATTTATTACTTCGAAAGAGGATCAATTGGTTTTTGATCAACCATTTTGGAAATGGTTTTGGTTTCTGAGGTAATTTTTGTAATTTTTTTGTAAATTTAGTAATTTTTCGGGTGGATTTTTTTAATAATACATATCGTCGGCTTAATGCTATTTTGCTCCACGCTCCATTTTGTTTGATCGGAGAAAAGCGCAATTTATTGCTTGAAAAAACCGGTACTGTGGAGTTTTTATTCCATAGGTTTCGCAACAGTGTTTGTATAATTCTCATGCATTTCTATGCCATTACATTCGAAAATAAGCAAGTTATAACAATTTTTGTACATTGCATTTTGGTCCATATCCATTTTTGTTGTAATTTTTTTTTTGTATTTGTATTACGGATACAGAATGAAAATAAAAAAAAAAATCCCGTAAATCAGAGTTAAACCGATTTATCCTACCAATATCTCGAAAACGAGACTAGATAGGAAAAAATTGCAGATTCTGAAAGAGCATGTTTGAAACCCATATTATTAATTCCTAACTCAAAACACACAAAAATGGAGTATGGACCAAAATAGCATTAAGCCGACGATATGTCCTCTAAAAGTTGACGATTTTTTATTACGTACACGGGGAAAAATCGACGTTTTTAACATTTTTGAATTCAAAAAATATATATCTGAGAACAAAATTTTTAAATTGTATTTATTTTGGTACAAGTAAATTTAATGGAAAATCAATAAAATTTATTTGGAGCTTATATTAATGTATTACAACAAAATATATTTGCAAACACACAAAATTATTGTTTCGACATATCTCTAAATACATTTTGTTTAAAAAAACACATAACATAATTTCTTGCTATTTTTGGAGAAAAAAACGTTTAACAAAATATGTTTGAAATCAAAATGTTAATTTTTTTTGTACAAATATTTTATGTTTACATACAGAAAAATTTTTTAAATATGTCTTATACCAATATTATTTTATTTATAGTTTCGGTAGAGAACTTTATAATTTTCTCCTATTAAAACACGCTGAAAAAATTCGCTTCTGTAGTATGTTGTCCGAAACATATTCTGCTTGAAATGTACAAATGTTTTGTGTCCACTCGAACTATATTATATTTGGCACACTCAAATATTATATATTTGAGAAGATGTTGTTCTAAACAAATTGTTGTTTTCGTCATAATATTTTTTATTTGGGACTTTTATTTCGGAAACAAATATTTATTTGCATTTAAGTATTCACAAAATATATCAATACATTCATTTTAAGACAAGTTTTATGTTTTTCAGTAACTCAACGTTATTTTTCAGAAATTTTAAATGTTCGTAAAATTAATTTATGCTTGATGGGTTGACAACAAATGATGCCTTGGAATAAATAGAAATAACAAAGTAGTACTATAAACCAAAGGTTATTGTTACCTATGCCATTTTAAATTGTAAGTTATAACTCCAAATCCATGAAAAATTAAAAATTAATTTCGACAACGTTTTGGAAAGCTTTTTTGAACAAAATATATTTGCAGAAATACCTAAACAAAAATTTTATTTGTATGTAAACACATATTTTATTTGAGAAAATTGGTTTACAGATATATTTTGATGTAAAATATCAATATAAAAAAATATTTGCTCAGAAATATATTCTATTTTAAAAATGTCTGCTCCAAATATATAGTTTCTTTCGATTCAAACATATACCAAAGGCGATTTTGCCCCGTGTAGGGAGACAACATTTTCAAATCAACTGAAATCAAAAGCAATATGATTTTAAAACTATTTTACAAATAGTACGAATGAAAAAAAAGGAAGAAATTGTGAAAATGTTATTGATATCTCCCAAACTAGCGGCAATCCCAAATTGATGTTTTTTTGACATTTTAGATTTTTTTTTGACAATCCCAAACTGATTTTTTTGTCCCCAATACGTTATCACTTGGTTCAATTCAAAAATATGAATTTTTTAGTATATTTGCCGGAAACATATTATTTTGGGAAAAAATAACGTGTAATAAAGAAGAATTTTCAAAGAAAACGTATGTGAGTTATAAAAATATATTATTAATCAAACATGAAAAATATGTTAAAACATATCCGCAAATTCGTTTGTAGAACAAATTTAATTTAGATGTAAATAAATATATATTGCATACAAACAAAATATGTTTCCTGCAATATAATACAAAAATAATTTTGTCTGAGTTCAATCACGCTACGGAAATCTACAATAATTTCTCGCTATTTCTGTTAATATACACGGAGAAAATTCAACAAAATATGTTTGAAAGTAAAATGTAAAACAAAAAATTATGTGCGCAAAATAGAAATTTTTGGAAAAATCTCAATTTAAATTGTTATTTTAAAAATAAAAATATTTTACGAAGCTTCCGAACAACATCCACATTGATATTACCAAAGCTAAAGCCTTTATAAATCTACAATTCTAAAACAAAATATTTAAATATCACTCTTTGAACAAAAGTTATGCCCTTTCGAATGCAAGCATATACAGGGTTTTCCAATAAGAGTGATATGATTTCGTTGAAAAAAAACACACTTATTGTTGAGGAAATTCAAAAGTTTTTTATGTAATGTGAAAAACAAATGTTTTATGAAAAACAAATGACAGATCATGACATATTACAAATGGCCGAAACGTCACTTCAAATTCATATCATCCCTATTGGAAAACCCTTTATATATGGGCATTTCCTGCGTTGCGGACGGCAGGAATTTCATTAGTTTTTTCCCCATAACTTCCTTGATATTGATCTTAGGAATATTATTGTTATTAGCTAATTTGTAAAATCTATCGGGCTTAGTAACTCTGAATTTATAGAATTTTGTGACGAACGGCACAAAAAAACTTCTTGAGGTATATTGAGTGATTTAAACATTTCAACGAAACTTCTTATATAAAAAATACCTAACTTTGGGCTTACATATACTAGAGGCAATGCTTTTTAAGTATGTATTTACCATTTACTCTAAAAATGCAAAATTTTTGAGATATTTAGATTTTTGCTGAATTTCGGACGGCATGTTCCGTACAGCACGTAATTCATATAGGAAAGGGTTTTTTAAAATATGTCTTTTAATGTTAATATTATACAATATTTATCAAATTTTTTACGTAGAAAGATCGAAAAGTTCTAAAGCAATAATTTCATGCCAAGATTGTTAATTTTTTATTTACATAATGCGTAAATGTGGCGCAGAAACTTAGAGTACATAGCTAAAAAAATACAGTCGACTTCTAAATTTTTTTCTACATTTTTCACTGAAACCGCATTTTTAGGTTCGTTTGTAAAAATGGTGCAGCCGTATGAACGGGTTTTGATTTCGTTTGTAAAATTATTACACTCTGCAAATGCAAATGCGTAAAAAGAATGTACGCTTTCATTTAGGTTTGGTTCTGAAGTCTGCTTTTTGACGGTGCAACAATCCACACCGTGGTCTGGACTGAGTGTGGGAAACCAAACCTAAATGAAAGCGTACATTCTTAATGCACTACCAAATGGTTGCGCAATAATGTAGGTATGGGTTTTACTCACCGCACGATTTTTGTTCTATTGTTCGCATGCAAAATGCGAAATTAGCAGAGGGTGCAGGGGAATTTAAAATGTCGCAACATGATGTGGTGCCATTATTTTTCAGAATCGAAATAACCGTTAAATTATGTTTTAATTAAAATAGTCTATTATGTTCTTACGATTAAATTTTTTAAAATGTGTTTGTGTTATTTGTAATCTTGTAGATTGTTTGTAATCTTGTAGATTGTTAAAGTCCTAAGAAATGTTAACAAAATAATATTTTAAAATATTAATCAATTCTAGAGCTTCCTTTGTTGTATGCTTGAGAGGCCCAGTTTTAATTTCTTCAGATCAATTCTGCCTTATTACGGGCATTGGTAACTTGTTCAAAAAAAGTTTTAAAGTAATGTTAAATTAGTAACTACGTAACGTTGTCAAAATGCATACATTTTTAATAATGATAACAATTTTTCAATTAAGCGGAGTTATTATCATTGAAATGTGATTTTTTGAGTAATTTTTTCCAATTAAGCAATTTTTCAATAAATCGGTGTTTCAAATAAACGGACTGAAACGTATGAAAAATTCGCTGAAATTTCAATATTTTGTTTCAATTATGCGTCTTTTTCAATTAAGCGGTTTGCAGTTAAGCGAATTCAACTGTACTCAAGAAAGAGTTGCAAAATCGTAAGGCATTTTTTGAGTAGCCCTGGGAAATTCCCATATATGTATATATTTGTTCCCAATTTATAATGGCTAAATTTCCACAACTCCCATATTTTTGAAGATTTTCCAACAAAATTATTATAAATCCGTTATTAGAGCACCATACTAAAAATTGCCATGGGCATGGTTTCAGGTAAATCGGAGATTATAAGCAAATTTCCTTATCACTTGCCGTGATTCTCGTCACTACAGAAGCAATTTTCCATGAAAACATTTTAAAATCGAAATTTTTTGTAATACACTAATTTTTTCGTAGTTTCTGTGCCTTTTTTTTTGAAAAAAACAATGAAAAACTTTAATAAGCTATTTTTTTCATAGGGTAGGTTTTTTTGAAGAGCGGACATAAAAATGAAAACATTTTAAAATCGAAATGATCCTAAAACTGTCTAATGGTTATTTCAATATTTTCATTTTTTGTTTTTCTGCCGATCTCTGTCGTTACTACTTTTTGCGTAAACTATTTTAGTTTCAATGCATTGATACTTCAATATCTTGGAAGTGGACCTTGAATTAACACGTGGTAAGGAGGCCCGGTCTATTCCGTTAACCTATCGGAATGACTATCTTGAATGTCTTTAATTGTTAATCTAGCAAAATAGTTTTTCGCTTTTTTTGTATATAGAAAACTTACCGGATTAACTGTTGGTTTCTGCAGATGTGTGGCAATATTTGTAATATTCATGCCCATGGCGGGTATTTGCGAACCATACAATTGGCCGGCCGTCGGTGTCATATCAGTTAACATGTTGATCTTTTGAAATTTAATGATTTATTATTTATGTTTTCACTTATACAATTGAATCAACAGGAAAAAACACTTTTTGACTAATAATATTATATGTATATGAGATGTAATAATTTTTTTTGTGTATATTTAGTACAAATGATCTAAGGTCATAGCACTTGTAGAGATTTCGTTTAGTAATAATTTATGAATAATTTTCATGTAAGCTTTATTGGGATATACGGTATATATTTTTGTTTTTTTTTATTTTTTACCGAGTTTTGCCGTTTGATTTTTTTCTTTGCATTCTTTTTTTTTTGTAAACCTTTTTTGCAGAAATTTTTAAATATTTTCTTTTTTTTATATTTTGAAAACTTTTATTTTTATTTTAGTTTAGAGCTGTGAATTTTAGGTTTTTCTTTTGGTTTCTTTATTTTCTTTTTATTTTTTATTCATATTGTTTTCCTCCGTCTTCTTATTGTTTTTTCTTTCTTTCAAACAATACAAAATTTCCTGTTTTTTCGCTTCGTTCAGTTTTGAATGAAAACGGTCAGTGCTTAGAATTCCTTTCGTTTTCAGGGACTATCTAGCTAAAGATCGATCAGCGATAGTTTCTGTTCGGGTAATCCGTCATATGGTTGTTGCTTTGCTATTGTTAACGCGTTGGTTGTTTGCTTCTGGTATGCGGCGTGAGTGAGTGGAGTGATGACAGGTAAACTAATGTTTCACTACTTCAGTTGTTTTTTTGTTCAGCTCGGCATGGCGCCACTTCTTTGTCGTTCGTTTTTGATCACTTTTTGTTGTTAGCACAAAATTATAAATTGATCAGTTGTTTTTGGTTTGTTTTCTTTTTCCCAGTTTCACATTTGCAAAAAAATACCGATTGACTTTTGTTTATTTGTTTAGATTTTGCACACACACTCTTTCTTGTAACTTCACAATTTTGACCGTTAAATTGTATTGATGTTTATTTTAAGATTGTTTACGGAACACTATTCTTTGCTACGCTTTTCCAAATTCACTTTAACCCTTTTTCGCTCTCCAAAATGTGGGGGGTAGTGGTGCGTTCGTTATTGTTGTTGTTGCTGCTGCTGGTTGTTCTGACTTGATTGAATAGTTTCGTATGGATGGATAGATAGATAGATGGATGGCTGGCTGGCTGGCTGGCTGACTGGATGGATGGATGGTTGGTTGGTTCGGTGCTTGGTTAGATGGATAGCTGATGCTTCCTCGTGTCGACTTTCATTTCATTCACTCGTCGGCGGCGTTGGTTGCATCATCCATACAACGGCGGCAGCAGCATTTGCAACAAAAACGACGACGGTAAATAGGTATGTGATTGATGCGTTTGAGATGCGTTTCGTTTCTTTGTTCTCTGTTCTGTTACTCGGGTGGTTAGTGAACGACGTATTGTAGTTGTTTTTATTTTTTCACGTCTTCGGTTTTGTATGTTGGGGCTTTTTTTTTCGTTGTGTGGTGGGGTTGTTGTGTGATTCTCGTCTTGTTTTGTTTGTGTTGTTTTTATTCATCCGCGCAAATTTGAAAAGTCGTCGTAGCTGATCGTTTCTGTACTTGCAACTGTTTCGCATGGGACGTTGGCAAACAAAAAGCTTTCAACACACGATACACGGTTACAATAACAACAACGACAACAAACGACAGCAGAGCCGCGGTGCTAGTAACAAACAACACAAGGCAAAAGTACCAACAAAGCGCAAAACAGCAGCAGTCAGTCACCGTCGCCGCAGCAAAAATCAGCAGCTGAATATGATTGAGATGTTGTTGCTGGTGTTGTTGTTGCTCCTCAGTTCAACCCAACAAAAACGCAAACGCTGCGCCCCATACACTCTCAACGGCAAATGAACAAAACCAAACAAAAAATATTTACAATCATGCAAAATAATCACCAATACATCATTGCACACGCATACACATACACATCAACTCCACTCCAATAAAAACAACAATCGCATTAATATCAAACCTCCATAAAACCCAAAAAGAAGAGAGATTGCATATGCCCGTGCAGAAGTACATATGTGTGTGTGTGTGTGGAAAAACTTGTTAAACTTGTATCATAAACCGAAAGAGTATCTGAGTTGGGTAGTAGTGGCTGTTGTTATTGTTTATCTTGTGTTTCATTTCTTATTGTATTATTTATGGCCCCTCAAAGTTGGCTAAAATAAAATATACACACAACTGATGTACAGCGGAAAAACCAGTACATCACACAAACAAGAACAGCAACAAATCATTCAACACCCTATCAGAAAAAAACAGAGAGAGCGACAGCTGCGCTCTCTCTTTGAAATTCTCCACCAAAAAGTACACAAAGGCGCACCCAAATGTCCGCAGCACATCTCCACAAAAAAACAAACAAAACTAACAACAACCTCGCTTACGCTATACCCAACACCACCACCACAAAATATATTCATTCATAAATAACAACAAAAATCGCACAATTTCATATGCGATGCGAAACAAGAGAGCTACGAATACACAATTCATATATAGGCAAAGGTTGCCACTCTCCTACATTAAGCACAATGTTTGGCTGCATAACGGAGAAAGAAAAGGAGAGAAAGAGAGCTAGTTAACGCCCCCTGCTGTGACGGTGTGAGACAACCAATTGTATGACGGCAAGCTGTGGCATTGCAAAACACAAACCTATAATTATAACGATGGCCGCTTAGAGAAAGAGACATGCACAACTAGTAGTCTCTTTCTTACACACACATTAAAAGCAGCTCTCAGATAATCACCACTGTTTCCGGTTCACTGGGGTTTTGTGCTCAATCTCTCTCATGCTCATTCATAAAAAGACTCTCTTTCATAATACCCTCTCTAAAATGTATATGTTTTATTTATTCCTCTTGTAAACCCTCTAAAAACTATTTCTTAGTTTTTTTTTGTTATTCTAATCTATTTTCTTTTTCATTTTGATTGCCCTTTGCTTTATTAAAATTTCCATTTTATCTTTAACATTCGATATCTTCTATATACCTAGTAGATATTGTTTGTTTGCTTTTGTTGCCGTTAAAAGGTTTCCTACTTTTTCTTTTCTATTAAAATATTTATTTAGTCCACTTTCTATAATTTATGGTTATTTTTTATCTACTTTCTTTTTTCTTTACTTTTCTACATATATGTATGTATATTCTCATTCTAAGCTCCAAGCATACATTCAATATCAATGGCCTTGTGTCCTTTATTTATATGGACAATGTCAAATTGTGTTTTGTATTGGTATGGTATTGGGGTTTTAATTCTCGGACATATGTATATGAAAAAAATACAATTCACTGTCAACTTGATTGCATTTATTTCACAGGAGTGTAGGGAAAATGTTTCGGTTGTAGGGAGTTAAGTAGTTAACCCATGTAGAGCCTTTATAGACAGCAGTTTCGGTTTAATAACAACAACACAAACTAATTTCTGATATTTTATGGATTTTATATGGTCAAGACTATTTTTAATTTTTCTCAACATCATTACAATAATTTTTCATAAACAATTAACAATGTTTTATACACGTGACTTGGATATTTACAAAGTATATGGGGAAACAGACGCCGTTTTTGATATCTATATTTGGAAGAACAATTTTTCAAATATTATATATTTTGAAATTAAAAAAAATTTTGGAATGCATTAATAATAATATATATTTATATGCATTTGAATACAAGGATATTTATATTCTAATTTAAGGTCCATTCTAATTTAAGGCTAAATTTTGCAGCGACAGACCAGACGATCGATTCAGAATCCCACATAGATTTATAATCATACACGCTGAAAAGGTATCACTTCTGTAGTATATTTCCCAAACATATTCGCCTTGAAACATATATATGTTTAGGGTACACTCTAAACATATATATGTTTAGGGTACACTCTAAACATATATATGTTTAGGGTACACTCTAAACATATAATATTGGGAACACACAAAAAGTATATATGTAAAAATTTTATTCTAAACAAATCATTGTTTATATCCCAATATTTTTTTTTGGGACTACTATTTCCGAAACAAATATTTATTTGCACTTAAGAAATCAGAAAATACGTTAATTGTGTTAAATTTTTTACTAATTCAAAGTAATATTTTTACAAATTTTTAATGTTCGTAAAAATTATAAATACTAATAATTGAAATCGTATAATATTGGATCAAAATAAATTACTTGGAGGATTGACAAGAAATGATGACTTGGAATACTAACTCAGAAATTTGAAATGATTGATTTAAACAAACGTTAATGCTGCATATGGTATTGTAACTGGGAGGTATACTTCTTAACTAAGGAAAAATTTAAACTGAAATTCTAAAAAGTTAGCAAAAGTTTTAAAAATCTTTTTTAAATTAAATATATTTGGATAAATTCCTAAACAATAATTGTATTTGTATTTAAACACATATTTTATTTGAGAAACTTAGTTTGCAAATATATTTTGTTGTAATATATTAATATATGCGTTCCAAATATATTTTATTGATTTTGAAATAAAATGTATTTGCTCAGAAATACATAATATTTGAGAATTTGTGTTACGAATATAATTCTTTTCGATTCAAACATATCAAAAAAGGCGATTTTGCTCCGTGTATAGACGGCTCCGTTCGTTAATTCATGTTGAATTAATAAACCATAAGATAATTGGCAGGCTTATAGAAATGGTTTTGCAGAATATCGCTTTATAGTCTTTTTCTAAAAAACTTACAATTTTTAAAAGCAAATTTAAAATGCCATATTTGTTACTTTTATAAAAATAAAATAAATTAAAAATAGTTGGCCGTTAATTGAAAGGTATGGATAAACATATTGCATATCGCTTAGGTTTGTTTTTAAGTGAAGTTTGACAGATTTTCACGTGAAGTAGTTGCCGGTCTTAACAATAAAATGTTGATGCCTAAACGCTGAAAAAATCGCTTCTGTAGTATGTTGTCGCAAACACATTCAGCTTGAAACATATATGTCTGTATATGTTTAGCGTATACTCTAAATATGTAATATTTGTTGTTCTAAACAATTTTTTTTCATCCTAATATTATTTATTTGAAACTATTATAAGTAGAAAAGTAGTCAGAAAATATATCGATACCTTAATTGCTTTAATTTTGTCAGCCATTTAAAGTCCGTATTTAGAAATTTTAATGTTTGTAAAAATACTTTATAATTGAAATCGTATAATCTTAGATAACAATAAATTACTTGAACGATAGACAACAAACGATGAATTGGAATATTCGAAAAAAGTGAATTATTTGCAACACAAGTTAATGGTACATACGCCATTATTAACTGTTCCAAATAAAATTTATTGATTTTCACATAAAAATTATTCGCTCAAAAATATATAATATTTATATGAAACAAAAGCATATGCTTATGACATTTTTAACTATAACGTATAATACGAAATCTAGGAAATAGTTAAACTAAAAATCGAAAAAGTCTGCCAAGTTTTAAAAATCGATTTTAATTAAAATTTGTTTGGAAGACTTCTTAGACAGAACCTTTGTCTGTGTGTAAACACATATTTTATTTGTGAAAGTCAGTTCGCAAATATATAGTGTTCTAAAATATTAATATATGCGTTCCAAACAATATTTCTTGATTTTCAAATAAAATTTTTTGTTCACAAATACGTAATATTTAAAAAATTGTTTAACAGATATATTTTCTTTCAAGTTAAACATATCAAAAATGACGATTTCCCTATGTGTGGATAACAATAAATTACTTGAACAGCAAATCATGACTTGGAATTCTCAGAAAATGAGTGCTTTAAAACATAAGTTATGCTGCATATGCCATTTTTAACTAGGAGATATAATTCGAAACCAAGGAAAAATTAAAGTTGAAATTCGAAAAAAATTTTCGTAAAGTTTTGAAAATCTTTATCAAATAAAATATATTTGGAGAAATTCCTAAACAATAATTTTATTTGTATTAAAGCGCATATTTTATTTAAAAAATTTAGTTGGCAAATATATTTTGTTCTAATATATTAACATATGAGCTCCAAATAAATTTTATGATTTTCAAATAAAATATATTTATTCAGAGATATAATACTGGCATTTAAATACCCGGCGCTGCCCGGGTTGTCTTTTAACACCGTGATCCAAATTTTGTTAACTTATCAAAACAGTAAAATTTTGAAGCTGATCCAAATTCTAGTATGAAAATCCTTATCTCTTACTGCACGGAGAAAAACCGCTTTTTTTTGTTATGTTTCAATCGAAAAAATATATTTGCATCAAACATTTTTCAATATTTTATATTTGAAATGTATTAGGAACGCATTTATTATTATAATACAACAAAATATATTTGTAAACTAATTTTCTCAAACAAAATACAAATAAAATACATTTTTAGCAATTTCTCTAAAAATATTTTATTTAAAAATATTTTCAAAATTCTGCAGACTTTTTCGAATGTAAGTTTTAATTTTTCCTTGGTTTCGAATGATTCCTTCCGGTTAAAAATGGCGTATGTACCATTAACTTCTGTTGCAAAAACTCACATTAAATTTCTGAATATTCGAAGTCAAAATTTGTAGTTTATCCTTCAAGTAATTTATTGTTATCGAAGATTATACTATTTCTATTATAGTATTTTTACAAACATTAAAAATATCTAAACAAAATGGACTTTGAATTCCTGACAAAATTAACACAATTAAAGTATCAATATATTTTCTTAATTCTTATATTAGTCCCAAATAAAAAATATTATGGAAAATATTATGAAAAAATAGGATGGAAACGAAGATTTGTTTACAACAACATCTCAAAACCAGTAAGGAAAGGCAGAAAGTCGGGCGGGGCCGACAATATAATACCCTACACCTCCCTAACAATGCGATAAGGGTCATTGCCATAATAATTTGGAATAATTGGTAAATGGGTAGAAACATATTATCTAATTCTGAAACGATAATCGCTAAATTAAGCAATATTCGTTCCTAAAGTGAGAAACATCTTTCTGGAAAATTTTAATGATCGGAAGTAAAATACAACTTCTATAGCGGTTTGATACAAAATATGGAGCGTTACTATAAATCTGAACCCATCTTCCCTGAATACTTATTCATGTAAAAAGACCTTCTTCTGTTGAATTTCGCACTGATCGGATATAAAATACAGTTTTTACAGCGATTACAGGTCAAATCGGGGGTAACATATATATGGGAGTTATATCTAAATCTAAACCGAGTTTCTCCGAATTTGGCAGTATTCCTTCATGTAGAAAGAAACCTCTTTTTGCCGACTTTCGCACTGATCGGATATAAAATAACATTTTTACAGCACTCACATGTCAAATCGGGGGTAACGTATATATGGGGGATATATCTAAATCTGAACCGATTTCTTCCAAATTTAAAAGTGTTCATTCATATAATAGGAAACCTCTTTCTGACGAATTTCATACTGATCGGATATAAAATACAGTTTTTACAGCGCTTACATGTGAAATCGGGGTAACATATATATGGGGGCTATATCTTAATCCGAACCGATTTTATCCGAATTTAGCAGTATTCCTTCATGTAATAAGAAACCTCTCTTTGCCGAATTTCGCACTGATCGGATATAAAATAACATTTTTACAGCGATTACATGTCAAATCGGGGGTAACGTATATATGGGGGCTATATCTAAATCTGAACCGATTTCTTCCAAATTTAACAGTGTTCATCCATATAATAAGAAACCTCTTTCTGCCGAATTTCATACTGATCGGATATAAAATGAAGTTTTTACAGCGCTTACATGTCAAATCGGGGCTAACATATATATGGGGGCTATATCTAAATCTGAAACGATTTTAACCAAATTCAATAGGGATCGTCCTTGGGCAAAAAAAAAGATATGTGTAAAGTTTCGTCGAGATCGGACCATAATTGCGACCTGTACTTTGATTACAAGAATACATGCACAGACGGACAGACGGACAGACAGACGGACAGACAGACGGACAGACGGACAGACAGACAGACGGACAGACGGACATAGCTAAATCAACTCAGAAAGTGATTCTAAGTCGATCGGTATAATAAACGATGGGTCTATTTCTTCTCCTTTTGGGTGTTACAAACAAATGCACAAAGTTATAATACCCTGTACCACAGTGTGGTGTAGGGTATAAATATATAATTTTTGTGTTCCAAATATTTTATATTTACATAGATATCTGTTTTAAGCCGAATATGAATATTTTTATTCTTTCAATTTTTTATAAAAAATGGTCCATATGTACTCTATCGATGGTGTAAATATTGGGGTGGGGACGACTTTGGTTCAGAGGTTACATTATAATTACTGAAAATCTTCACCAACTTACAAATAAAATATTTGAAAAAATCACTGCAAAATAGAGTTGAAAACACATACAAAAATTAGATCGATTCTTAGATATCGCAATTTTTTTTATTTCCGTGAAAAGTGTCGGTCACTTTTCATGGAAACTGTTTTAGATAAAATTAATATTTTTATGAAAATTACGCGAAAAGAGCTTTAAGAAGAAAATAAATTTTTCTGAACTTTGACCTCTCCCCCTGCCTCTAATTTTCATTTAATTTCTTTAATATTGTGGGTCATTACTCCCACATACTAGGGCAACATTTCTGAGAAATTGAGAAAGATCTAATTTTTATACCTGTGACACTTGAGAAAGAACTACCCATATATGTTTCAAGCCGATTATGTTTGGGACAATATACTACAGAAACGTTTTTTTTCAGCGTTTATTGACTACTTTAGATAAGAATAGGCCGTAGTCAGTTCTGCTGCTATTGAAACATATTTTTGACCACAAACTGGATATTATTACAGCCAGCATCTTATATAGGTTTTTAGCTCTTAATCGATCAGAAAGAATTAAATTATTTTGGTACCAAATTTCATTAATCTGAGTAGGGTATTATCCCAGCCACACTCTTTAATATATGCCCTAAGAAAAAAATCGCTTCTGTAGTATATTTTCCGGAAACATATTATATTTGAGAACATTAACTTTTGTCCTATAAGTCGAAAAACAAATTCTTTAACCTATTAAAATATTTACCCGTTTTTTAGGATAATCTGCACCAAAATTCCAAAAAAAATAATATTGATAAACGAAATATTCAAACATTTTTTCCGGTATATAAATATTAAATATTTGCGCCAAAGTATATTTTATTTAAATTTTGCTCCCAAACATATTTTGTTTCCTGTTTTTTCTCCGTGTGTATGCAAACAGACGTCAGGGGGTCGCAAAACGCGCCTGAGAAAATCTAACGGTTTATTATACTAAGGCACATTGAAATTTACGTTCCATGTTTTGATTTAATCGGTTTAGTTGTTGTAGTAGAAAGCTTAAGACCGAATTAAAGTCGCCGGTTTTAATATAGCCTGGTTATTCATGCACGGAGGAAAATCGTCATTTTTGATATGTTTGAAAAGAAAGAAAATATACTTGGAAACGATTTTTTTAAATATTATATATTTGTTAACAAATAAATTTTATTTGAAAATCAAGAAATTTTGTTTGGAACGCATACACTAATATATTAGAACATAATTTATTTGCAAACTGAATTTCACATATAAAATATGTGTTTACACACAAACAAAGTTATTGTTTAGGAAGATTTCCAAATATGTTTTATTTAAAAAAATGTTTAAAACATTACTGACTTATTCGAATTTTAGTTAGCTTTTCCTAGTTTTCGTGTTACACTTTATAGCTAAAAATGCCCTTATTTATAAATATTCCTATTCATCACTTTTTGTCAATCCATCAATGTCGTTTATATTTACGAAAGATTGTTCGATTTATGTTTTGATTACATTTTACAACATTTAAAATTTATAAAAAAATTGCTCTTTGAAAATCTGAAAAACAGAAAACTTTTCTTTAGGTTATGGCATTTAATATGTTATTAAAATAAATAATTACAAATGAATCCTTGTTTCGAAAATACTAGTTCCAAATAAAAAATATTTGAATGGGAGCATATTTTTGGTTAGAACAATATCCTCACAAACATATAATATTTGTGTGTGTAAAATATTATATATTTGGAGTGTACCCTAAACATATGTTTATTTCAAGCCGAATATGTTTGGGACAATATACTACAGAAGCGATTTTTTTTCAGCGTGTGATAATAAAAATCATATCGCATTCTTTAAAAAGCTGATCTCGTGCATACACTGCATGTTGACCACACTAAAAAATTAGCTAAATTTTTGTTAAATATATTACCGCATGTCGAAAAGACTTTTAAAATTATTTTTATTATGTATTATTAAAATTATTTATTTGGTCACTTCTAAACTGACCACAATCTTAGAATTAAAAACAGTTTTTCCATAATATTTTATCTTTGTATCACTTACGATGCTTCTGAAAAGACAAAATAATATTAAAGTTTTTGGTAGCGCAAGAACTGACCACTACCCAAAAAGCGAATATGTGAATAGTTCGTGGTTTATACAACACTTCTGTCTATGCGTGTGCAAAATTTCAGATTTCTAGCTCTAACATACATAATTCGACTCAAGCGTTCTTAGCTGAAGATTTTATATAACATAAACAGCAACAATGACTTAATTTGATTTTAATTTGTATAGGAAACATTTTTCACTTAAATGCATCCGCGCACGCTGAAAAAAAATCGCTTCTGTAGTATATTGTCCCAAACATATTCGGCTTGAAATAAACATATGTTTAGGATACACTCCAAATATATAATATTTTACACACACAAATATTATATGTTTGTGAGGATATTGTTCTAAACAAAAATATGCTCCCATTCAAATATTTTTTATTTGGAACTAGTATTTCCGAAACAAGGATTCATTTGTAATTATTTATTTTGGTAATGTATTAAATGCCTTAACTTAAGGACAAGTTTTCTGTTTTTCAGATTTTCAAAGAGCAATTTTTTATAAATGTTATATGTTTGTAAAATTTAATCAAAACTTAAATCGAACAATCTTTCGTAAATATAAACGACATTGATGGATTGACAAAAAGTGATGAATAGGAATATTTATAAATAAGGACATTTTTAGCTATAAAGTTTAACACGAAAACTAGGAAAAGCTAACTAAAATTCGAATAAGTCAGTAATGTTTTAAAAATATTTTTAAATAAAACATATTTGCAAATCTTCTTAAACAATAACTTTGTTTGTGTGTAAACACATATTTTATTTGTGAAATTCAGTTTGCAAATAAATTATGTTCTAATATATTAATATATGCGTTCCAAACTAAATTTCTTGATTTTCAAATAAAATTTATTTGCTAATAAATATATAATATTTAAAAAAATAGTTTCCAAGTATATTTTCTTTCGTTTCAAACATATCAAAAATGACGATTTTCCTCCGTGCGAGAAATCAAATTAACAACAGCAATAGGTTCCTGCTGAACTCCGCTCTGATTATTAGCAGCAAAAATAAGCTGCCAAAAAAATTTACAAGCCTTACTAAAATTAGTGGTAGAATTACTCATTCCGTGAACTTTTGCGTTTTTGTTGATCGATCTAATGACAATGAATATATTGAGGAACTTAGGGTCATGATTCTTGTGACCACAGTAACTAATTTAATAAAACTTATATGTAAATTCAGGTCCTTATTTTTATACTGCTTTCATATATGCACATGCGTATAACAATGCATCTAAACTTTTTTCTTTACATTAATTCATATTTATTAGAAAAATTTTAAGATAAAGTTGATTTGAGACTTCCCTGAATTAATTTCTATTTTGAGGATTCAATACATCACTGTTTCGGTCTTTAATAACACAGATGCAATTAAATTCTTCTAAATTTCATTGTTTTCTT
The DNA here is from genome assembly GCA_963930755.1 of Eudasyphora cyanicolor. Lineage (NCBI taxonomy): Eukaryota > Metazoa > Arthropoda > Insecta > Diptera > Muscidae > Eudasyphora > Eudasyphora cyanicolor. The sequence goes on from OZ005736.1 coordinate 121,320,679, forward strand.
TGTATAAGGTTATATTTATTCGAAAATTTCAAACAAACATTTTATTTGGGGCTTTCCTGAATTAATCTCCGTTTAAAAGTTCCAATACCCCACTGTTCTTCGGCCAAAATTAACGATGATCTCCTTAGTTGTATGTCCAAAGACGGCTACGTGGACTAATGGTCGTAAGCGTTTCTATGCCACTAAAAAAACTTTGGTCCGCGTAGCCGGCTTGTGACTTACCCCAGAGGAAAAAAAAAGATTAATCCCGAAGGCTGGTATTAAATGAAGAGCGTCTAGCTCTTCGGACATACACCAGAGGAGAAAATCGGGATGGTCGAAGGCCGTCCACCCAGTGAAACTTTGGTCCCCGTAAGCTTCATTGGACATACCCCGGAGAAGAAAATCTTTAATCTCGGCCTAAAACCGGACACGAACGAGGATTGGTGGTTAATCCATCGTAGTTGGGACTTATTTTATTGGGAGTTATTTTACTTTTTTTCATTTGAGTATGAAATAACTTCCTAATATTGGGACTTATTTCATTTGTCCTTTGGGAGTTATTTAAAATTGGGAATTATTTCATTTTTGTTGGGACTTATTTCATTGGGACTTACTTCATTAGGGAGTTATTTCACGGTACCATATGTTTCAAGCCGAATATGTTTGGGACAATACAGAAGCGATTTTTTTCAACGTCTACATATACACTATTGTTTTATTGAGGGGAGAATATTCAGCATCAACTTTTGTTTAACAACAATCTTTTTAATTTTTTAAATAATATTGTTAATCCGCCATGCAGTTAACGTTATCCAGGATTGTACAATTTCACTTATGAAGGAATTTTACTAAAATTTAAAGTTTTTAAAAAATTGAACTAAAATTACTTAAAAACTTAAACAATTAAAAAAAACAAATATATTATTAAATGTTATACATTCTGAGTATTTATTTTTATTTAATCAAGAACATTAATTTTGAACGCATGTGTTAATATTGCACAAAAATCATATTTGCAAACCTATTTTCTCACTTTACGTTTTCACTAACTTTTGTTTAAAATTTGGAGTTTCCATAGCAAAAGCTTAAAGGACTGTAATTTCTGAATAATAATCTGAGGTGAAATAGGCGAAATTCATTGAATAAAACGTGTGTTATAACTTAATTTATTTTCTGTAGAAATGAGAAGAAATTTGTTTCTTACTTAATTACAATTGCTAATATAATGTTTTTTAGAGAAAGTTGGAAAATATACAAATTTTATTACCTCCGAAAAAGCAAAACCCCTAAAATATGAATATTCAAAATAAAAAACATATTTTCAAAAGCCCATAACTAAATAGAAAATAACATGTTATCCGGAAACCCATAAATTTTCCGACATAAAAATAAAACTAATAATAATTCATCAGACATTTACATAATTTCCAACGTATAACAATAGCTGTGTGAAAACATTTGGTAGAAGACGCCAATGACGACGAAGAATATGCCGGCGACAACGGGCGATGATCTAAGTCCTCAACTCAACAATTGTGTCATTTTCTAATGACACCATCCCACCATCCCTCTTCCCACCGCCCCACAAAATAGTCAAGGAATTGTTCCTAAATTCTTGAAAAGCAAAAAAACGACAACTCTACACACCCAATGGTTAACACCCACCAAACGACGACGACGACGACAACGACCAAGAACAAAATGGAATGGAAAAGATGAAAAACTCTGAATGGGAAAATGAGGCCCATGAATGGTTGATTGGATGAATATATGGATGAATGAATGGGGAAGTGGTGGCGGCTGTGGTGACGGGGAACCAACCAAATGCAAAGTGCGTGTTAGAAACCCATAAAAAAGTGTCTAAAAATAACGAATTCTGGAATTCTATCCCCACCGAAATATAGACCGAACCAAAGATGGAAGGCACCAACAACAAAATGTGAACATGCGTTAAACACAAGTGGCGTTTCTGGTTATTTTGTCGATATTTCACAGAAGAATTTTTGAGAAAAAAACCTAAGAATTCCAACAAAAAATAAGAATTTCGTTAAGTTCCCACCCACTTTTTATCCCGACTTCTCCCTAACTGTGGCTTTACTTGCGCTCTGCGATGTATATACAAGTACACACGGCACAGCAATTGCACCATTTCGGGGTAAGTCTCAAGGAGAGAGAAAATGAGGGCAGGGGAATTTTTATCCATACCCACAGCAAAAAGGCATCAACATTTGACGCACTTCAAGCGTAGCCATGACGCATGCGATATTAATCGAGTGTTTTTACACATTCCATGCCATGCCATTACACACCATACCACATCCCATTCCATTCGACCACATTCATTTCTCCAGTCAGTCACTCAGTCATTCCTGTAGTCCTTGTGTGGGGGTACTTGCTTGCGTAAGGAGAGGAAGGACATTAGTATCGATTTCATGCTGTTTATGAACATCTTTGGAATCCCTCTCCTCTTTGTGGGCCACTTAATTCCACGCACAAGTCAGCCTTCATGTCAATTGCTCCTTACAATGTGAATGATGAGTGTGTATGTGAAGTATGGCTGGTGATGGTGATGGTGGTGCCGCTGGAGGAGTGGAGCGGACCCAGCATGAAATCAAAAATCACTCAAATATATCACAACAATCAAGACACGGAGCCGAGTGCCGTTTTTCCATTTCATTCGATTTTTGATGGACCACCTTCTTACTCTCTCGCATTGAGATTGACTCATGCCACTGCTTTTCAAAAGGAGCACAGTGCTTGGAATTATGCAAAAACCGCAAATGATGTAGACCACACGCTGAAAAAAAATCGCTTCGGTAGTATATTGTGCCAAACATATTCGGCTTGAAGCATATATATGTTTATGGTACACTCTAAATATATAATAATTGGTACACACAAAAATTATATATTTGGGAAGATGTTGTTCTAAACAAATCCTTGTTTCCACCCTAATACCTTTCATTTGGGATTTTAATTCCGAAACAAAAATGTAATTAAATTTAAGTATTCCGAAAATATTGAACCTTAATTGTGTTAAGTTTTTCAGTAATTTAATGATAATTTTTTAGAAATTTTTATTTGAAATCGTATAATTTTTGATAACATTAATTTACTCGAAGGATTGAAAAAAATGCTGACATGAAATACCCAGAAATTTAAAATGAGTCCCTTAAAACAGAATGCAATGCTGCTAATGGTATTTGTGACTGGGAGAAATAATTCGAAACGAAGGAAAAATTAAAAATGAAATTAGAAAAATTCACCAAAGTTTTGAAAATCTTTCTTAAATTATATATATTTGAAGATATTCCTAAACAATAATTTTATTGGTATATAAATGCATATTTTATTTGAGAAAATTTGTTTGCAAATATATTTGTTGTAATATATTAATATATGCGTTCCAAGTAAATTTTATTGATTTTCAAATAATATTTATTTACTCAGAAATATAAAACATTTAAAAATTTGTGTTCCAAATATATTTTCTTTCGATTCAAACATATCAAAAAAGGCGATTTTGCCCCGTGCAGAAGAGAAATATACTACCCCACGCTGTGCAACAATTTCAGACAACTGAAAATATGAGAGAGCGATTGTAACAATAAAAAAATAGTACTAGCAACAAAAAGTTTATTGCCTACACCGTGTGTTGGTTGTATTTATATATAAATAGTTGAAACAAGAATAATAACATGGATACGATCAAAAAAAAATGCTTGCAACTAAATCGATGGTTGTAGCAATCGAGTTAAGAATGTTTTTTCATTGACACTCGGTTAGTTAGTTGTGGTAACCAATTTTAAAATTTCATTATAGTACCATATGATCGATTTTTGATTGTGACAACCAATGTTTTATTCTTAACAACAGAAATTGTATCAATAGACCGAAGATTATTATTGCAACGAATTATTGGTTACTACAACAGAAAAAATATTAATAAATAATCGTTTTTTGGTTATCCCAATAATTTCCCAAATTTAGAATAATGAAATGTATTTTGGGAAATACAACCGAAAGATTGGTTGCTGTTCTTTTGCTGATACATGTAAAAAAATTACTCGACATAAATAAATCTTCAACATTTTGTTCAAGAGCGGTATATGTAGTCAAAAATAATCTCTAGAACAACCAATTTTTTAAAACAGTTGGTTGTGGCAACATATAATTTTAGCCACCATTTTCATAGTTGGCGCAACCAAATATGATTGTTGTCAACATGGAATCAGAAGTATAGCACAACCAAAATGTTGGTTGTCCTGATGGAATCGCATGATAGTAGACAAAACTACCAAAATTCGGTTGGCAAATAATAACCAATAATAACCACATTGTTTTCTGTGTTCATAATAAATTGAAAGCACTTAACACCCCTTGTTCCTTAAAAAATTGTATATGGCAACAATGCCTTAAATAAGCCTACTAGAGCGAAAAAGAACATTATTTTGTATGTTTTATCAGAATTTTGAATTTCCCTCGCACAGCTTAAAATGGCTACAATTGCTTAAATAAGCCTCCTGGAGCGAAAAAGGATTTTTTTTACATTTTGATACAAATCAAAACTGCGCAGTCAATTCTACCCAGCAATTTTTGAAACTCGCTACCATTTTTGTATTTCTTCCTATTACATTTTTGCAATAGACTGAATGTAAATGAAACGCATCGTCTTCAAGGAAATAAATTTTGACTGGATAGCAAATGCAAAGACCAACAAGAAACAACAACATATTTCTGTATTTTCCTAGAAAACATAGAATAACATTCCTTAAATGAGCATCCACACAGAAAATATGGAATATTGTTTGTAAACTTTTTCTTTATTTCTTCTAAAAATAAAGAAAATTTCATTAAAATTTAATTCATGACATTCTGATTAAGAGATGCATATAAGCTAGCTTAAGAGCAACTGACCTCCATACATTTGTCCGCAGCGGAACGTCCCAAGGGACTGTTCTGTCCCCTCAGCTATGCAATCTCTACCGCAGGGATCGGCACATTCATACAACCATAACAAAAATAATCTCCTCTCTCAACGTAAACTGTTAACAAAAACTTTTGGCCTAATAAACGATTATTAAAAAATCGTATTATTAAAAATCGACTCAGAAAGTGATTACAAGTCGATCGGTATAATACACAATGGATCTATCTCTTCTCCTTTTGGATGTTACAAACAAATGCACAAAGTTCTAATACCCTGTACCACAGTGTGGTGTAGGGTATAAAAATTATATCAAATAATTAAATTTAAGTTATATGGAGGCTATGCTTAGCTGCATTTTATTTGAGCTTCGCTCTTATACCATCAAATGCTCCTTTACCATGAGCAGTAGGATGAAAATGCCACTCAGCTGGTACTCTGTTTCACAAGCAAAAATATTTGCTTTTAAAATGTTGACGATCTCCTTCCGAAACCTTGGATACCTTCTCTACGGTAAATATAAATTTCCATATTAATATTTGTCCTGCGAACAAAGCACTGTGTCACGCGGTTTAAGTAAAAACTGCTGCGGCAGCAGCAACAATACCAGCAGAGGTATTCATATCTTCAACACATGCGGAGTTAAACTACGCCTCTCGGTGACCACCTCATTTGCTGCGGCTGGAAGGCATACTTTTCCATTCCCCTTGTCTCGGCAGGCCTATTTTCTTGGATTTTTGCTATACGTCTATTTTGCCTTTTGGTGGCAAAAAGATTTGTGGCCCAAACATGATCTCTCTGTTTTTTCTTGTTTTGTTCTGATGGTGCTACAGCATTTTTCCAGCGTTTTCTTGTGCGAGGAAAACAAATGTTGGGATTAGCCATATTTACAACCACCATCAGCAACAGCCACACCAAGAGCGTGGCGTGTGTGCCAATCATACCCAAAGTTGCACATGGTTGGGGCCATTGTGGCGCTTGATTTGCCCCTATCGTTTGTTTGGCTTACACTTGGTGTGTTGTGTTTTGCCTGGAAGAGCCTGAATCCATGCAACCAGTTTGGGCCAACCTCCTCCTTTGGCCATTTTCATGCGGGATATATGAATAAATGTGTGTATTTCTACTTGAATAAGTACAACGTTGAGTATGTGTTTGTGATTTTCTTGTTAAGATTTCCCATTTTACTGGCCAAGCAGTGGTTTCGCTTTCCATTTTTGTCTTCTTCCTCGCTCTAAGCTCGAGTGTGAGTTTTTCTTTTGATTGTTGCCTTGGTAATGTTGTGATACGGTTTTTTCCAGAGGGGGGTTCCATGGTCGGACACGTGCTGGCAAACTGTAGAGGTGGTACCAAAAAGATTGATCTACGCTCTAGGTCTGTGGAACAACAAAAGAAAGAAATCAAAATATTAAATCAAATGAAAAATTTACAACAAAAATTTTACAGTATTTTTGTTAATCGAATGAATAATGAAAGTATTTCAGGGTAATTATGTTGCGCCCTACAAATAACTTACAATACATTCAATACTTGACCAACAAAAAAGAAGTACATACTTCTAAATTGGATCAACACCAAAGAATTTCAAATGGGGTTGTTGCAGCAGAGATTTCATTGTAAGAATTAACACAAAGGAGGATCTTCCTTGGTTCAAAAAAATGTTATCTGTTAAATTTTATAAGGATATGGATTTTATGGCGCTTAGATGCAAAGCCGGGGTATAGGTACACTCGTATATGGGACTATTTACTTAAACATTAGCTGACTTTCTTTAAATTCGACACTGTTTGTTCTAGTTTCGAGAAAACTATCTCTACCACATTTCATAATGACAGAATGTAAAATACAACTTAAGTATGTTCGGCGAGAAACCGGTTTAGGAGATTTGAAGTCATTTGAGCAATGCCCGTCTTTCTTGCTGGTGCGCATGATACCTCTCGAAAGGAGTAACGAATTGACTTCAAATTTGGTATGTGATAAAATATGTTTTCTATCTCAGGCTAAGTTCGAATGTGGGCCGTTGCATTGCACACACAGTATTTGAGTATTAGTCACTATCCACTTCAGAAAAATGGAGGAAGTTGCCAAACCCCTTTTGTTACATCCCACAAAGGGACTATTTTGCACAAAAATATAACGGCGTATAGCTTAGTACGCTTTCATTTAGGTTTGGTTCTCAAGCCTGTGCAACACTCCACACCGAGGAACGGGCTGAGTGTGGAAAATGCGATATTTTCGCATTTGCGGAGTGTAATAATTTTACAAACGAAATTAAAACCTGTTCATACGGCTGCACCATTTTTACAAACGAACCTAAAAATGCAGTTTCAGTGTAAAATGTAGAAAAATGTTTGCATTTTTTTGCCCAAACGAAATCACCATTAGATTCCAAATACTTCAAATTTTGTTCAGTGTAATGCTTTTATGGTATAGTCCATTGAAAATGGGCTAATGCTCGCTTTTCAAAAGTGGAATAAAATAATTGTTTGCGATTTTTATATTTGTGCACTTTAATGTCTTTATGAATATAAAAATATATCTTTAAAATAACGAGCCAATGTGATACCGGACATCCTCAAATATTGCCGAAATTCAATATTTTCAAACATACATCAGAAACGCGAAGTGGTAGAATTTTTCTGACATCATATTTGGATTCAGCGTGCCAAAATCCTTCGAAATGAAGTCTAATATAGTCAGTATTTAAAGAAAACAGCAAAAAACTGCCTTGTGATTTTTTTTAATTATTTTTTATTACTTGGGTATATATTGATTTTAAATCGCCTTATAACATTTTTAATAGCATTTCCGACTAGATCTTATTCAATAATGTATTATATTGATTACACAATGCAAAAAATTGCAATACGAGACCTAAAAACTTTTTTTGTGTAGGTTGAGGCATACTATTTTATGAAACTAAAACAAACTAAAAACACAAAAAAAACAATGAAAAATATTAAAAAACAGCCAAAAAAAATTTTCCAATTTTTTAAAGCTAGCTTCATTTTTATACCCTCTCTTTAGAGTGACGAGGGTATATATCATTTGCTACGGGTCAACAGTGTAACACATCGAAGGAGTAGCCTAAGACCCCAAGTATGTTCGCCGGAAATCCGTTTTGCGTCATAAATAATTTGAGCAATGTCCGTCCGTCCGTCTGTCTGTCTGGTGGCTGGTTCACACAATAACTCTCGAAAGGAGTAGCCGATTGATTTCAAATTTGGTACGAAAAGTTTAACATTAAACTAGTGCATACAAATGCTTAAAATTTTGTAATGTTTTTACAGTACATACAGTCTGTCGAAAACTGGGCGTTATTATCACACCCCTTTTGGTAATTCCCACACAAATGTACCATTTTGTACAAAAACAGATTTTTAACAGATTATTTATATCGTGAATACCAGTGATTATAAATACTCAGAATTTCTGCTCAGTGTAAAGTACAATGCAAAAATAGCCAAGACATACCAAATAAATAGCTCATAATATTAGTACATACCTATACCAGTTCATATTTACATTGCGCACAAAGTGAGGGTGGTGTACCTTAGTCGGTATACTCGACTGTAATTTCTTTCTTGTTTAGGTTCTTTTTTTCGTGCCAACAAAAAAACAATTTTTTTCTAATTGTTTTAACGACAGTTACTAAACTTCTGTTTCCACGTGAAAGTGTCACTATTAATATTTGTAGTCCTCGTAATTTCTTTTATGTCGAATTATATTCCGGCTTTATCGAGCATGTACTTCAAAAATACGATCCAAATACCAAAGGCACCATCCAAGAAAAATCCTGAACGAGATTTTAAAAAATTAAAAGTTTTTAAAAAAGTTTTCAATTTTTGGTCGAAGGGAGCATTATACTAAATTAAAAAAATGCTATAAGTTAATGTGTGAGAGATTTCATATTGTCAAAGTTATGTAGTGGAATTTTACGAGGAACATTTTTGTGGAAGATCTTAACCCTCTAGCTCCCTTCTTAATGGGTCAATTTCGCCCTTTTTTAGAAAAAATCAAAAAAAAGTCCTTTCCAAGAGGACATTTAAGGATTTAATTTTTCTACAAAACTGCCGAAAATTTTCTGTGGGGGTCGCCAAAGACACCAAAAATATAAATTTATCTCTTTACACTAAATTGGAGCCGAAGAGCGACACTATAATTTTAAAAGGGCATGTTAAGTAGATTATTTTTGTAGAATAAATTTGTGGTCCAGCTGGTCTGAGTATTTTTTTACAGTGGATCAAATTTTCGCTTTTTTATCGAAGGGAGCAATATAATAAATAAATGCAAAAAACGCTGCATGTTAATGTCTAATTAAGCGTAAAGAGCTATATTTAAAGCTTTGGTATCTTGGCGACCCCCACTGAAATTTTCCGCAACAATTTTAGTAGAATATTTTATTCCTTAAATGTCCTTGTTGAAAGGATTTTTTTTATTTCTTCGAAAAAAGGGCCAAATTGACCCATTAAGAGGGGAGGTAGAGGGTTAAGACCTTCCACAAAAATTATCCTCATAATATTCCACTATGTAACTCTGACAATAAGAAATCTCTCAGACATTAACTTATAGCATTTTTATCAGTTAGTATAATGCTCCCTTTGACAAAAAATGCAAAACTGTGACCCACTGTAAAAAAAATCTCAGACCAGCTGGACCATAAGTTTATTCTACAAAAATTATCTACTCAATATGCCCATTCAGAATTATAGGTTCGCTATTCTGTTCCAATCAAAAAGTCTTAAGTTGTGATTGACTTAAAAAAAATAGAAAGCAAAAAAATTCCACGAAACGAATTATTATATAAATAATACACAATATTAGTTAGATTGTGTATTTGGAAAAAATTGTGTAGTGTAACATCTTACCAAAATTGAAAAAAATAATAAAAATTTAAAAAAAATATATGAACTACAGAGTTTGCCGTGCCAACTTCTTCAACAATCTTGAAGTAAAATTAACGACCTTTAAAACGTTACACAAAAATTTAAAATCGACCCATCCAATTAAGAGATACAAGCAATTTAATATACATATTAGGGCGGGTTGATTTGTATGGATGGGCAAAAACGTAATCTACATTAAATTCTAAGAAAATTCTCCGAAGAAACCCTGGGTCTAAAATCAAAACCTAATCCGCGCCTCTCGACTAGAAATTTTTTTCCTCTTCTTTCTTAAATTATTTTCTGTTTTTGAAATATATTATGTTTTATTATACACTCACTCACTTTGCTACGAGCCAAAAGTGTAACATATCGAAGGTGTGACATAAGATATTATGTATGTTTGGCGGATATCCTTTTTAGGTCGTTTTAAGTCGAATGAGCAATGTCCGTCTGTCTGTCTGCTAGCTGGTGCGCACGATTACTCTCGAAAGGGGTAACCGATTGACTTCAAATTTGGTATGTGGTAATATTTGTTTCTATCTCCGGCTAAGTTCGAAGATGGGCCATATTGGCCCACCCCTTCTAGTACCTCCCCCACAAAGTGTTAATATCAAGTGAATTATTGATTATTTAATAACTTCTATACTACTTATTTGAATCCTCTGAAATTCTACACATAATATAATTTTATTAGTCACTATCACCTCAAGAAAAATGGGCGAAGTTACCTCGCCCCTTTTGGTACCTTCCACACAAATGGACCATTTTGCTCCAAAAGTTAACAACTTATAACTTGAATACCTATGCACAAAAAGACTTGAAATTTTGTACAGTGTAATGGTTTTATAGTCCCTACAATCCAGTGAAAAATGGGTGAAGTTGCCACGCCCCTTTTGGTACCTCCCACACAAAATGGACAAATCATTTTATCATTTTTATACCCTCACTTTAGTGTGACGAGGGTATATATCATTTGCTACGAAAAAAAGTGTAACACATCGAAGGAGTGATCTAAGACCCTAAGTATGTTCGGCGGATATTCGTTTTGGGTCATTTTAAGTCGAATGAGCAATGTCCGTCCGTCTGTCTGTCTGTCTGTCTGTCTGTCTGTCTGCTGGCTGGTGCGCACGATAACTCTCGAAAGGAGTAACCGATTGACTTCAAATTTGGTATGTGGTAATATTTTTTTCTATCTCCGGCTAAGTTCGAAGATGGGCAATATTGGTCCACTCCTTCTAGTACCTCCCCCACAAAGTGTTAAAATGTTGTAAAATATTGAATCTTTAATAACTGCTATACTACATATTCGAATCTTTTGAAATTCCACACATAGTATTAGTTTATTAGTCGCTATCAACTCGAGAAAAATGGGCGAAGTTACCGCGCCCCTTTTGGTACCTCCCACACAAATGGACCATTTTGCTCCAAAAGTTAACAGCTTATAACTTGAATACCTATGTACAAAAAGACTTGAAATTTTGTACAGTGTAATGGTTTCATACTACCTACAATCCAGTGAAAAATGGGCGAAGTTGCCAAGCCCCTTTTGGTACCTCCCACACAAAATGGACCAATTTGCACCAACACTTAACAGCTTATAACTTTAATACCAGTGCATAAAAATACTTGACATTTTGTACAGTGTAATGCTTTTATAGTGCCTACAGTCCAGTGAAAAACTGGGGTTACTGCTACGCCCCTTTTGATACCTACCACACAAATGTACCGTTTTATACCAAAAGGTATGAGCTTATAGCGTGGGTACCAATGCACAAAAATACAACAATATTTAATATACTAATATGTATATGTAATATTTTTAAATTACATATAGCCCTATGAAAAATATTCGTTATCAACGCGCTCCTTTTGTTACCCCCCACACAAAATGGCCAAACCATACCAAAATTGAATAGATCATAACTTTAATATACCAGGGCATATAAACACATACAATTCGATACAGTGCAATATATTTGAAGATTACTGTTTAGCGAAAAATAGGAGTATTTGTTTAACCCCCTCTGGTACCTCCCATACAAATTGACCGATGAATTCGTGTATTTCATATTACAGTACTCACAAAGTGAGGGTATACCTTAGTCGGTTTACCCGACTGAAACTTTCTTACTTGTTTTTAATCATTTTTCACTTGGGTGAATATTTTTTTAATGAAAAAAATTTTGAGTGTAGAAAAGATATAAAGTGCAAAAGAACTACCTTACTAAACAATTTTATTCAGAAAACTCGATTTCTTTTTGGAAAAAGCTATTTTTTATAACATTTATTTTTTTTTGGCAAAGGCGGGCATATACATTTTCAAGTCGAGAGGCGCGGATTAGGATTTTATTTTTGATACATGGTTTCTTCGGAGAATTTTCTTAGAATTTTATGTAGTTTACGTTTTTGCTACACGATTTAAAAGAAAAAAAATCAACCCGCCCTAATACATATAGTCATCAGAAAGGAGAAGAACTAAATAAAATGAAAAATTTGGTCGTTAGAAAAAAGGGATTTCCGGGATAATACCTGAACACAATGACACATATATATAGGTTTAGGTTAGGGTGGCAGCCGTATTTTTTATACAAGCTCACATAGACCAGCTTGTATAAAATCGAAACCATCCTGTTTGATATACAAATTTGTCGATAGTACGAATAGTACTGGTACTAACGTAGACAATCTTTGCCTCTCTAGTGCGAGGAGATATTTTGATCTTCTCATGTCATACCTTGGCCAGATTTGTCTAGCTACCCTGCAGGTGCCGATTTCTGTCCATCTTTCGTTGGACTGTCTGATTGCCTCTTGCCTTAGCCAACGCTTGCACGTGGAGAGTGGCGCACCAATATATGCAAATTCTTCGAGAATTTGTAATGTCGTCCCTTTCCTAGCAAGTTCATCGGCATTGCAGTTTCCCGGGATATCCCTATGCCAGGCACACAACTGCTCAGCAAACTCCTTAAGAGATCTGCGGCAGTCGAGGGCTTTTTGTGAATTTAGGGATGTTGCCTCCAGAGAATTGATGGCAGCCTGGCTGTCCGAGTAAATTACAACGCCGTGTTGGTTACTTAGTTGCGACTCAGCCACTTGGCTACTTCCCATATTGCCATTATTTCGGCTTGATAGACACTGCAGGTATCTGGTAGTCTGTGAGCTATATCCAATCTAAGCTCTGCACAGTGTACTCCGAAACCAATCTTTTCATCAAGCTTCGAACCATCCGTGTAAAAGTGGAGATGGTTTCTATTACCTGGTATTCTGCCGACCCATTCATCTCTGGCGGGAATCATAGTGATGTAATTTATCTCGAAGGTGTACACCATTGGTATATAGTCCACTCGGTCGGTTACCATAGCACTACACTTTGATATCCTCATGTGACACATATATATACTCACACAAACATGATTTATAAATGGTTTGTGAAAATTGCGTAAAATAGGAATTTTTAACTATGAAAAAAGAAATAATTATTTGTTAGGCCCTTTTGAATTTCGTAAAAAAATTCGCCATAATTGATAGTAGTCGCTAAAAATTTGTCAGGATGTGTATTTTGATGCAGTGTTAAATTTTTCGATATACCATGATACAGTACAACACATATAGTTGATCTCCAATAGCTGATTTTTGAGGCACTGGATGCCCTTTTTGGGTAAGTTTGTTCTGAATTTTATTCTCCTATTCAATATCTACAACTTTGCTTTAGACACAAAAGAGATATTCCGTACGTTATACCGAGGAAAAAATATAGAAAATGTGCTAAAAATTTACCTTGAGCAAACAAAATCGTATGGCCATTAAATTAACAATTGAGCCATCTTGACTAAACGAATGATGCAGAAGTTCTTATTTTTCGGGCTACTTTCACGCCCAATTCTCAGAAATGAGTCCCATATCAATGAGCTGAGAAATGCTGTACTGTGTTATTTTAAGATTTTATTCCCGAATACGCATGTTTAACAACTCCAAATGGAAGGCATTTTTGAAGTTTCGGAGTACTTGCGAGCTATGGTCGAATTTTGTCCGTTCGGTTTGGTATGTAATGACACGTATAGAGGTCGAGACGATTGGGATGAAACTTTGCAGTTTGTTACTTATCTACTTAAATAGTACACAACAAAAATTTTCCATTTCCGTACATGTTCAATAGTGGTCACTCTTAAAAATATATTTATCTAAGCCGTACACGCCATATTTTCAAAATAACTTGGCTGAAACTAGGCATTTAAATTTTTTGACAAGAATTCACTACAACAAAGGAAATCAACGTTGATACATGTTTATCTTTAAATATCTTTGGTTAAGTCAAATATGTAGCATTACAATTTAACTGAAACTTAGCACTTAGATTTTCCCGTTATAATCGTAAAATTGATTGCAATACAAAGAGTAGGGAATATATGATATTCAGGCCAGCCGAACTTACTACCGTTCTTACATGTTTATAGGACGGCATATTTCAAGAAACAGAGTCAATACAAATAAATTATTTTATAGTCTGAAACTCACCTATTGTAAATTGATTGGTGCAGCAAAAATCGTTGTATATATATATAAGTCATTCAATGGGTTAAAAGAACAAGTTTGAGTCGAAATGTTTGATGTGTTACATTACTCATTGAAGTGACAAATTATAAGTCACATTAGTTTAGCGAAGACCAGTTAATGAAATGTTAACATTTATTTAATGAAACATTTTCTTTGCATCTAGTACCTATTACACTATGCAACAAAAAATTTTTTTTTTTTTGTTTCCCAGACCTAAAAAATATTTTGTTGTATAGATTGTGGCATATTGTTATATAAAATCAAAACCAAAAATTTTTTATGAATAAATTTTGTTTAAAAATTTTTTTATGAAAAATACTATTATCGTCGAAGGTACCCTTAGTATTTGCACTATAATTTTTGGAGTATATGCCCGATCAGGTCGACTTATAGGTTAAATTGAATTAATTTTGGAAATATCTCTGTCTCTTAGAAACAGTGGTTTAGTAACAGTCATTAAACAAATTGGAAAAAGTAGATTTAAAAAAAAAACATTTTTTCTGGGACGATAAAAAAACATAAAAAATAGAAAAAAATCGAAAAAAAATATTTTATTTCATTTTTTAAACGAAGAAAATAATGCCTTTTTGAAAAAATCTATGGATAAAGGTAGAAATTATAGCCCTTTTGGTAGAGTTAAGAGAATTCCAAACAATCGTTTTTTTTAATTCATGTTTAAATATCGATTTTATTTGTTACTTTTATTTATACTCGTGTAATATACATTTGAGTTTATTTACATGTACAAGTTTCATTAGAAGTAATTGTGAGTTCTTTGTTGACGTTTGTAGATTTCGGAATCGGTTTCTCTAATGAGGAACCAAATATAATCTCCCATCAATTTTTCATTCCAGTGCCCTTGGTAACGCCGCTCGATGGACTTCAATTCGTGGTGAAACCTTTCGCCATGTTCGTCACTTACGTCACCAAGATTCTCGGAGAAAATGCAAGAAATGAATTTTTAGGGACATATTTACACCCATTGGTATACATAAAACGAAAAATAAGTTAGAAGAATACATAAATATAGAAAACTATATTTCTTACCAATTTTTTCATAATTTTTTTAGTAAATCAAGCTTACTACAAGCTTAAACGACATCCAGCTGCAATTTCATCCGACGTTAATTATGATTCGAAATTTACATCTTTCATCAGTTTCCTTATTTTAGGCCCATCAAAAACGCTTTGTTCGATTTTTTGAAAAGAAAGACTTTTAAATAAACTTTTTAAATGTGAGAGTGAATTGCCATCTTTCCTTAAGGCTTTTACAAAATTTTTAAAGAGCCCCAGCTTAATATGCAGTGTTGGCAAAATAATGTTAAGGTGTGTATTTTATGTTGTTTTCACCCAATGTAATGTGTTTTTTTTTTGGCCATTTCTTTCTTCTATAATGATCTTCGCGACCACGGGTATCCCAGAGGCATAACATACCAACTACTTTTAAATCGCAACAAATTTTCCAGTCATATTCATATTTTATGTATTTTAACAATTCAGCCATTGTTTCGTATGATTCCTTAGTGTTGACAGCATGAGCAATGGGAATCGACGGTTTCTTTCAAACTTTCTTTACTGGTGTCAGCAAATAACCACCATTCCTTTGAATTGTATATTTGATTAAGTTCCTCGGACAATCCGGGAATGTCCTTGCAAAAGCATCTTTTATACACAGTTGTATAAAATTGTTTGTAAGGTATGTCACGTACTCTATAATATGATAAGTTAACATCTGGGGCCAAAATATTGTACTGTTTCATCCGAGATGCAAGTATTTCTGCCTTATCTTTGGTCAGTTCCAAATCTCTCACTAGATCAATGAGTTGAAACTGAGTTAAAAGCGATGACTTCTGACTCAAAGTTGAATCGCTCATAGTTGAGTAGTCAGTTGAACTTGATGATGTCAGTCCGTATCGTCAATGAATGGTTGTCTCCAAATCATTGGCATTCAAATTGCACGTGAAGTCTAAAATTAAAACGTTTTATTTCACACAACTTTGTAATACATTAATTTTAAAGTACTTACCGCATTCTTCCACTAGTCAATATAGTAAGATTTACATGGCACGAGTTACACAAAATACTAGGTGTCCACGGTTCGTTCATATTTTTAACTCGTATACCAAAATATTACACATATATTTCTTCTATTATTTTACTAAACGCACGTCGATTTTTTAATTACATATTTTCCGCAGAAATTGTCGGGATCATTTACACATTGGAAAGTTCTTTGCTTTTTACTTATACTTCGAAATATAACTTTGTTATATTTTTCAGAAAATCGACTTATGTCTTTAAGGCACTGAATTATACAAATTTATCGATAAGAACTTTCATTCATAAATTCCGGGTTTAAGGTTCATAAGTTGCAGTACCTATAGCTGACATATAGTTTGCTTCGAACGTAGAAACCCAATATTTTCAAGACTGCCGCGTACTACTTTGTATTGCGTACATATAATTTTACTACCTGTATATACGACTGGGATTTCCATGCCCCTAAAAGGCGTAACTGAATGGAAACCTCATAAATAAAAAAAACACAAATATTGTTGAATGACCCTCTACCTGAGCGGATCTCATCCAATATAGCTCTCACATTGCATATAATGTGTTATGGACATAAGCGTAGGAAGGGGGTGGCTGGGGTGGTCTAATACCACCCCAGAAGTTTTTTAGCCCACCCCACAGATATTTTAGCTGGATTTTTTAATATTATCAATTCCAATCATCTATCAATTTAACAGTTACAAATAACAGAAATAATATAAATTTTTGCAAATTCTGCAATGAATATAAAAACTCTAAATTTTGCAATCAATTTGGAAGTAGAAGAACGATTCTTAGGTTTCGTAGATTGTTCTGTAAGTAGATATGCCAATTCTTTACTTAAACTTATTTTTTTTTTTGGGAAAAAATAAGATGGGAAATGTTCCAATAATTGGAAGTCTTTTAATGGTGCAAATGTAATGTGTTTTAATTCACTGCGAGGCATATATAATTAAAATTGGGTAATTGTCGACTACTATTTGAACATACAATCAGCATCATCATTTTTCAATGCTGTACGTACATATTTCCAAACATTTCGGATTTGATTTAAAAAAACGAATAAAATTTAGAAAAAAAATGAAATATTTGTTTCAGTCGAGAACGGTCTATATAATTCAATGTTTAGATGATTTCATGTAAATGTTACGCTGGGTTCAATTTTGGCATACTCTCTCCAACATATCGGCCGGTATCTCACGAATAAATTCTTCAATATTGGCTTCCAGTGCGTCAACCGTTGCAGGCTTGTCCCTATAGACATGAGCCTTTACGTAGCCCCAAACAAATAATCTAAAGGCGTTAAATCGAATGATCTACGCCAATTGGCCGCCTCAAAGTGAAATAAACTTAAATAATCGTTTGTTAGTCGATTCATGGTTAAATTATAGACCAAACTGAACATGTTCGACAGTAACATGTTACACGAAAATATTTAGCAGAGCTGCCAACAAAACGCTTACCAAATTTGTTTCGGTTAATTCAACATTAGTTAAAAGCCATTATGAAGATTTGCCTGATGATACGAAAGCGTTTTAATATTGGAGAACAGATTTAAGTCTTGCACTAACTGAAGCAGTAAATTATTTGGTAAAGCTTTGAATCGAACTTCTGAATTTATTGATGATTATAGAAGTAACCTGCAAATTGATAAGGAATCGCCAATTGTAGTAACTAATGTGCTAAAAATATCTTCAAAACTCATATGATAACACAGTGCGACAAAATAAACTCAAGTTGAGAAGCAAATGACGCGATACTACTTTTCCTGTAGGTCTTGTCGAGTAAAACAAGAATCTTTTTTTGGAATTCCCCGGACACCCCCAAAATCCGGATTTACGGGTAAAAACTCGATTTTCTTGCCTATTTCACTTGAAAGCCTATAACTTTGTTAATTATTAACCGATTTTCAATCTCTGATATTTTGTTTATTTGAAGCTGTAGGAATATAGGTTTATTTGTCCTACACACACATTTTTTTCATTTTTGTCTGTCATATTCTGGTTTAGCCAATGTTTTTACCAATTATATTGTGAGATAAAAACAAACATTTCTTATTGGGGCTATATCCCACCCCAGCAGAAATCCATTGCTACGCCAATGGTTATGGAGGATTCGAACGGCCATAAAACCTCGTCATCTCTATAATTTTATAATGTCTGATATCAATCCTCATAAAAATGCAAGCGCAATGTCTCTTATATGTCTCTCTCACATATGGCGAATTCAATATAAGCAAAAACATTATTTAAAAACGAAAAAATATAAAACAAGATTTTTTGAATTTCCCTAACATTTACAAAATGGCTCATAACTTTTACATCTATCCATAGATTTTTTTCAAATAGACACTAATTTCCTCGTTAGCATGCCGGCTTTTTAAAAAGTGTTTTAAAAAAAAATCATTTTTTTCTCATATTTTTGAGGACTGTTACTAAACCAAAGATTCTACGTGAAAGCGATATTTGCAGCATATGTAGCCCTCATAATTCCCTTTAATTTATTATACTATGAAATTATGGTCCAATTACTAAACGTACTTTCCATGAAAGTTGGAATTTTAAAAAATTTTTTTAAAAAAAAAATTTACCATAAAAAATTTTTTTAATGTTTTTTCGTGTTTGTGGCACCAAATTGCACCAGAAACTGTTATCCACATCCCATGGACAAAATTTTTGTTGCATAGTGTTATTAGCCTAAAATCCCAATTCAGATCCAACTTCAGTTTCACCAAAATTCTAACAATTCTACCTCCTCGTAGTCTCAACCAACGATTACAAATATTTACCTTCCTTACCATATTTAATGCCTTAAAAAGTTTGTCAATTCCACCAGGAAAATACTCGTAAATACTTCCCAGCCTTTTGTCCGACCCAGAATTTATGTAGAATAATTGTGCGCCATTGAAACATGCATTCAAGTACCGCTCCACATCAACTCGACGTCAATTCGTGCCATTTCATGAAGCCCTCTTCAATTTGTGTAAATTTATTTAATTAATTTTATTTTATATTTTATTGCGCTTTTTAATTACGCGCCGCTTTCATGACGACGAAGTTCATGGCTATAATTGTCAATGGCTGACACAGAGTGTCAAACGGTGTCACCTCTCTCTCTCTGGTCTTCAATTGGTCCTGCCGTCCGTCTGCCTATCTGTTGTAGCCATCGTCATTAAATGGTTTAATTTTTACCGGCAATTTTTTGCTGACTGATTCATTTTCATTTAATTGTTACGTGCCAATATTTGACTATTCGATGTTCAATGCTTGGCTGCTGTTTTGTGTCAATTTAATTGAGCGGTAAATTAGGAACGAAAGGGTTTTTTGTTTTTTTGTGTTGTTGTTAAAGTCCCATATTTACTAAATTGTGGGCGTTTCAATTGACGCCAAATGTTTTTGTTCCAAATTGTTTTGAACCATTGGGTATTAAAGCATTTTTATAATTATGATCAAAGGGATGGTTACAATAGTAATGACAAAACTTTAGAATATAATACATTAGAATACAAATGTGATTAATAGGTGGAATGTTTATTTGGTCCTTAAAACGTCACAATTACAATTCCCCAATTTTGTTGTATTATTTGTTCTCCTATGACAAGGTCAGGATACGAACTCTGAGCTATGCGTTTGCAGGATCTTCTTACGATGTCTTTCCAATATTTGAAGTAGCGGGGAACACTCACATACAGTAAAATAATATACCTTCATAGAATCAAAGAAAAAGTTTATTTCATAGAAATGGGACAAGTTGGTATCATACAGGAATTAAGGTAGTGGTTAGGTTAAGAGTGACAGTCTGTATAATAGCCTCACTAAGACTGTACAGTTCATTGTGCTACCACAAGGACGTAAGGAAAAACATAAGTAATCCTTAGACCCTCCCCTTGAACCAATTTAAAAGGCTCAAAAATTAACGGCTCAGAAGACACTAGACCGATAATACCGAAGAACATTACCACAGCCTTCTTTGCTTCTCCAGAATGTTGGGTTTGAACCTCTTGTCTAGTAAAATACCTAATTATTTTGCGCTTTCAGAGAAGGGAACTTCAATATTCTATTTTTATCCTCTCCCACAATAGAACCATTTTTATACCCTACACCACACTGTGGTACAGGGTATTATAAGTTTGTTTCACGGCAGATGTTTGTAACACCTGAAAATAACACAGCTAGACCCACCTTAAAGTATACCGATCGACTCAGAATCACTAGCTGAGTCGATTTAACGATGTCCGTCCGTCCTTCCGTCTGTCCATGTAAAGTTGTTCGTCGACTACAGGTCGCAATTTCACTCCGATCGTTCTGAAATTTTGCAGTTAAGAGTATTTCGCGGCTGTTAAGATCGCTATTGAATTTGGTTGAAATCGGTTCAGATTTAGATATAGCTCCCATATATATCTTTCGTCCGATTTGTTCCTTTAGTCCTATAGAAGCTGTATTTTACATCCGATCATTTTGAAATTTAGAATGGTAGAGTTTCTTGATCCACGAACCAACACTACCGAATTTGAAAAAAATCGGTTAAGATTTAGCTATAGCTCCCATATATATGTTTCGTCCGATTTGGCCCTTTAGTCCTATAGAAGCTGTATTTTACATCCGATCGTTTTGAAATTTAGAATGGTAGAGTTTCTTGATCCATGAACCAACATTGCCGAATTTGAAGAAAATCGGTTAAGATTTAGCTATAGCTCCCATATATATGTTTCGTCCGATTTTGCTCTTTAGAATGGTAGAGTTTCTTGATCAATGAACCAACACTACCCAATTTGAAGAAAATCGGTTAAGATTTAGCTATAGCTCCCATATATATGTTTCGTCCGATTTGGCCATTTAGTCCTATAAAAGCTGTATTTTACATACAATCGTTTTGAAATTTAGAATGGCACAGTTTCTTGATCCATGAACCAACATTGCCGAATTTGAAGAAAATCGGTTAAGATTTAGCTATAGCTCCCATATATATGTTTCGTCCGATTTTGCTCTTTAGTCCTGAAGAAGCTGTATTTTACATCCAATAATTTTGAAATTTAGAATGGTAGAGTTTCTTGATCCGTGAACCAACACTACCGAATTTGAAGAAAATCGGTTAAGATTTAGCTATAGCTCCCATATATATGTTTCGTCCGATTTTGCTCTTTAGTCCTGAAGAAGCTGTATTTTACATCCGATCGTTTTGAAATTTAGAATGGTAGAGTTTCTTGATCCATGAACCAACATTGCCGAATTTGAAGAAAATCGGTTAAGATTTAGCTATAGCTCCCATATATATGTTTCGTCCGATTTTGCCCTTTAGTTCTATAGAAGCAGTATTTTACATCCAATCGTTTTGAAATTTAGAATGGTAGAGTTTATTGTTCCATGAACCAACACTACCGAATTTGAAGAAAATCGGTTAAGATTTAGCTATAGCTCCCATATATATGTTTCTTCCGATTTGGCCCTTTAGTCCTATAAAAGCTGTATTTTACATCCAATCGTTTTGAAATTTAGAATGGTAGAGTTTCTTGATCCATGAACCAACACTACCGAATTTGCTATATTTTACATTCAATCGTTTTGAAATCTAGAATGGTAGAGTTTCTTGATCCATGAACCAACATTGCCGAATTTGAAGAAAATCGGTAAAGATTTAGCTATAGCTTCCACATATATGTTTCATCCGATTTGGCTCTTTAGATGCAATCGTTTTTATACCCTACACCACACTGTGGTACAGGGTATTATTTAGGTATAAAATGTCCCAAAAGTAAATTTATGTAAACAATTTATACATGAATTACAAAATTTATATATCAGAGTTATTCAATATTACGAGAGTGGTGGTGGTTAGTTTTTCGCGTCTAATATTTTTGTCAAATGCACCAACTAAAAATTCCGACGATTTGTATGACTTTTGGTTGGAACTCTTAGGGGTAAGGGGCGAAAAGCGATCTCTACTTTTTTGCAATAAATGAGTAACTATCTTCCCTGATTTCCGAGCAAATTTCGTAAAAAAGATCTCGAAAATAAATAGCCAATAAAGGAGCAATTAAAAAATAATTCGATCGTTTCGTAACCAGTCAACCAACCAACACGATAGGCATGCTTGTAGAAGAGGAATTATGTATATTAAATTTTGAATTTTGCCTCCTATGGTATACAAGGCCTAAAAGTTAACCACTTTGGATGCTAAAGGATGGGTTATACCCAATATATATACGATAAACCCAATAAGACAAAAGTATATAATTTTTTGTAATTTTTTTCGGGGAAAAAAGTATATGTTCTATTTTGGACTTATAGAAGATGTTATTTAAAAAGAGCATAACATATTTATAAAAATAAAATATGTATTTATTTAAGAAAATATTTTCTCCAATTATATTTTGCTTAAAAAAGATATTCAAAACATTTTTCGAATTTAATTTTTAATTGATTACGAGTTATACCTTATAATTTAAAATGACAATTCGCAATAAAATTTCTTTTAAAGCACTAATTTTTAATTTCTATTTATTCCAAGTCATCATATGTAATTTGTCATCATTTGCTTTCAATAACAAAAGAACTTTTCAACATTTCCGAAATTTACGAAAAATTAACGTTGAATTACTAAAAAACTTGTCTTACAATTGTGGTACTGATAAATTTCATAATAAAGTAAGGGAAATGGAATATTTATAAATTAAAAATGAGTGCTGCAAAACCACATCTAATGCTGCTTATGACATTTTGAACTAAAAGTTTAACGCGAAATCTAGGAAAAAATTTAACTAAAATTCGAAAAAGTCAGTAAAGTTTAAAAATCTATTTTTAAAAAAATTTAGGAGTTTTTGAAAACTTCTTAAACAATAACTTTCTTTGTGTGTAAACGCATTTTTTTAGTTGCGAAAGTCAGTTCACAAATATATTTTGTTTTAATACATTAATATATGCGTTCCAAACAAAATTTCTTGATTTTCAAATAAAATTTATTTGTTTACAAATATATGTATAATATTTAAAAATCTTGTTTTCAAATATATTTTGTTTCAATTCAAACATATCAATTCAAACCGCATCTAATTATGACATTTTGAACTAGAAGTATAAAGCGAAATCTAGGAAAAAAAACCAGTAAGGAAAGGCTAAAGTCGGGCGGTGCCGACTATATAATACCCTACACCACTCTAGTAATATTGAATAACTCTAATATATAAATTTTGTAATTCATGTATAAATTGTTTACATAAATTTACTTTTGGGATATTTTATACTTAAATAATACCCTGTACCTCAGTGTGGTGTAGGGTATAAAAACGATTGGATCTAAAGAGCCAAATCGGATGAAACATATATATGGGAGCTATAGCTAAATCTTTACCGATTTTCTTCAAATTCTGCAATGTCGGTTCATGAATCAAGAAACTCTACCATTCTAAATTTCAAAACGATTGGATGTAAAATATAGCTTCTATAGAACTAAAGGGCCAAATAAGACGAAACATATATATGGGAGCTATAGCTAAATCTTAACCGATTTTCTTCAAATTCGGTAGTGTTGGTTCATGGATCAAGAAACTCTACCATTCTAAATTTCAAAACGATTGGATGTAAAATACAGCTTTTATAGGACTAAAGGACCAAATCGGACGAAACATATATATGGGAGCTATAGCTAAATCTTAACCGATTTTCTTCAAATTCGGCAGTGTTGGTTCATGGATCAAGGAACTCTACCGTTCTAAAATTCAAAATGATTGGATGTAAAATACAGCTTCTACAGGACTACAGGGCCAAATCGGACGAAACATGTATATGGGAGCTATAGCTAAATATTAACCGATTTTCTTCAAATTCGGTAGTGTTGGTTCGTGGATCAATAAACTCTACCATTCTAAATTTCAAAACGATTGGGTGTAAAATACAGCTTCTTCAGGACTAAAGAGCAAAATCGGACGAAACATATATATGGGAGCTATAGCTAAATCTTAACCGATTTTTTTCAAATTCAACAATGTTGGTTCATGGATCAAGAAACTCTACCATTCTAAATTTCAAAACGATTGGATGTAAAATACAGCTTTTATAGGACTAAATGGCCAAATCGGACGAAACATATATATGGGAGCTATAGCCAAATCTTAACCGATTTTCGTCAAATTCGGCAATGTTGGTTCATGGATCAAGAAACTCTACCATTCTAAATTTCAAAACGATTGGATGTAAAATACAGCTTCTATAGGACTAAAGGGCCAAATCGGACGAAAGATATATATGGGAGCTATATCTAAATCTCAACCGATGTCAACCAAATTCAATAGCGATCTTAACAGCCGCGAAATACTCTAAACTGCAAAATTTCAGAACGATCGGAGTGAAATTGCGGACAGACATCGTTAAATCGACTCAGCTAGTGATTCTGAGTCGATCGGTATACATTAAGGTGAGTCTAGCTATGTTATTTTCAGGTGTTACAAACATCTGCCGTGAAACAAACTTATAATACCCTGTACCACAGTGTGGTGTAGGGTATAATTAACTAAAATTCGAAAAAGTCAGCAAAATTTAAAAAAGATTTACGACTTTTTGAAAACTTCTTAAACTATAACTATGTAAACACATATTTTATTTGTTGAAGTCGGTTCGCAAATATATGTTGGTTATAATATATTAATATATGCTTCCCAAACAAAATTTCTTGTGTTTCAAATTAAATGTATTTGTCCAGAAATATAAAAATTTCAAAATGTTTGTTCCAAATATTTTTTTGAATTCAATCATATAAAAAATTTCGATTTTTTCCCGTGTATGCATGCCATCGTTTAGTGAATGGGTCATCGACACCCCAAACAAATCCTACAACAGTGCAGGTCATTCCATTTCCATTACAAAGGAATACCACACGCTGAAAAAAATCGCTTCTGTAGTATATTGTCCCAAACATATTCGGCTTGAAACATATATATGTTTATGGTACACTGCAAATGCATAATATTTGATACACACCAAAATTATATATTTGGGAAGATGTTGTTCTAAACAAATCTTTGTTTATATCCCAATATATTTTTATTTGGGACCATTATTTCCGAAATAAATATGTATTTCCATTTAAGAATTCAGAAAATACCTAAGTTATGTTAAATTTTTCAGTAATTCAATGTTAGTTTTTTTATAAATTGTTAATGTTTGTGAAATAATTATTGAAATCGTATA